>CM062816.1:923407833-924634942 GCA_031772625.1 Pinus tabuliformis
ATGTAATTCAGTCCCAGAGTTACATATTCCAGAAGACGCTGCAACTACAAAGAAGGTCTAATAATTGGCTACTCTAGTCCGTGAATCCAAATATGAGATAGGTAGAGTCATGTTTGAATTCTAGATGACAATAGGAGAATTACAGTTGAATCTGCAGCCAACTACTCTGCCAGAGGTTAGGGAGCAACACAATGCAACCATTAAGGAGCATATGAATACTCTGGAGATTGTAGTTAAAGAATTTGATTTTATTTTCAGCCATGCCATGGAATTATGGGACACTTTGCAGGAGGACCCAAACCTGTAGAGGTTGAGTACCAAAATCAGAGAGGCCCAGTAGAAATATGATGATATCAAGGCGACTGTGGGCACATTGGCACCAGTCCAGCACTTCGTGCACCTACAGGAAGGGAAGTTGATATAGGCACAAGTACATGAATTACAAAAAAATAAGTACCTTGGATAGAAGAGGTCAACCAGATTTCTCATACCATTCAGGAGAAACTGAAAGCTCTGCAGTAGACTCATAGGACCATGCAGCTTGCTGTAGAGGGACCAACTACAAAAAAGTTGGTCGAATGAGTGAAGAATGCTGCACTACATGGTACCGTAGAGCTGAACGCATTGAAGCAATAGTTCAGTGAGCTCTACCACAAAGTCGAGAAGCCAACTGAGTGACTCGACGGTGAGTCACCATATTTTAGTTGGGGGCCTTTTGGGATAGGGTCCCTAGGGTCAATTTTGGGTTAGTTTAATCAATTTTTGAGTAGAATTTTGTAAATAATGTAAAGTCTCCACAAAATGTGGAAGCGGAGTGCGTAGCTAAGTAGGAGTCAAAGGGGCTTTAGCCCCTTATATGGGTAAGTGATAGGATGGTTTTGAGACTCACTCATAGGCTGCAGACCATGGTATTGTATTAGAAAGGCTATAAATATTTGAGTCATATCAAGTCTAGAGAGATAAATTTTGGTGAAGAACAAGTGTAAGGGAAAAGTGCTAAGGCAAGAAAGTTTTGTTTCCTGTACATAGGCAAAAGGGGAAGGCTCTTGCAGCTGAGTGTGTAGAGACCTTGGCAAGGCTACAGCTGATTCTGCGAGCCCCTGCAGCTGGGTGCGCAGGGTGGAAGAGTGTGTAATTTGAATGCTGAACCTAATAAAGACTGATTTTGGACTGAATCACTTGCAGTTGTTCCTTGTTCTTAATTCTATTTAATTTTATGCATTGTTGCTTAATAATCTGTTTTCTATGAAGTAAAGGGTATTCTCTGCATGAACCTGTCAAATCTCTAATATATATGCATGAAATGAGTAATGAACTGTTTTCACGAAGGTAGTAACTAAATTTGTTATGATAACTGTTTGAAACGAGTAGATCTACGTGAAGGTAGATCTAGGGTTATTATTTACTAAGCGAATGTTGTTAGTCTGATTTTTTGAGGTCTGAAAAGCCTGATCGTATACCTTAGCAAAGGTCTAGGGGCCGATTGATAGAGTCGTAGTGGAGGATCATAGGAAGATACAGATCTTCACAAAGGTAGATCTGAGCCATAATGACTTTAGAATTCATATCACACGATCTCTGGATGTAGAAACCTGGTTCTAGTGTCCCCCAATACTGCTTCGGGTGATACTGCAACCTACACTATGTGGGTTGTTGCCGAAAGGGCCAAAATTTATGGTTTTTTTGGTGGGCACAAATAACTTTAAACCTGGGTCAGGCCCCCTTAAGCCAACAATGAGAAGCTAGGAGATTCATTAAACTTTGCAGCATGGAAGATCAGATTGGAAGTTATATTGGATGACAATGACATTTTGGAATAGGTGTAAGGGAATATGCCTGAGGCTCCAGATAATGCTCCCCCTACCATCATGTCCAAGTAAATGAAAGGTGAGATCAAGGCTAAGAAAATTATTATTAATGGTTTGTAATATCATTTACTTATTTATGTTGGAAACTTGAAGAAGTCCAAGGACATTTTTGCTAAGTTGGTTGGGATGTATCAAGTCAACAACTTGAACCTGTTGAGGGGCCCGAAGTCGGGTCAACAACAAGGGGGATACCCACCCGGTCCGGAACCTGGTTGGCGGCTCCTTGCCCGTTTGGAGTAGCGGGTCCGACTGGGGGTAATGGGACCAGTTTCCCAATGTGATGGGTGTGTGTGTGTGCGTAGAGTCTGATGATATTAATCTAGAGGTTTTTCTAAACTAGTCTCGATTCTAACTGCTAAACTAACTCTATGCTAATGTAATCTAATGAAGAGAAATACATCTGATCTATGCTAACCCGGGGTGTTTTTCTTTTGTTTATGCGATCTAGAAAGATTTCTAACAGCAGCTGGTAATAAAGATCATTCAACTGATATCAGAATATAAACCAATAAAGATAAACCATTCTGCATAAGAAGTTAGGCAGAATAGTTGTGAACAACATATCGCATAATCAGTCTTCTATATGTTAAGCATGATTAAATGATCCCACCGTACAGAAGTGCCAAATGGTAATGCAGACATTCATACAATAACATATAAAGAACTCAGCTACATATCACTTTAGGGATACTAGCAGAATCTAGTCAAGAGATAAAAGTACCATTTATGACTAACTTCACCAATAAACTTCAAGTAATAATGATTTATTTCTACTTGTTCTAACATCTGCTAAGAGTACAGAAGTGCAACATCAGTAACAGATATTAAAATGCAAACATAAATAAATCTTGATCCATCTATTCATCAAAAACCTCCTCTGAGGGTGCAGAAGTGCATGTTCTGAGGATAAGTTTTTTGACAGATTTCCGGACCCTTCTCTAAAAACCATGAGAAGGGTTAAATACTACTAACTAATCAATCTTAATTACATGAAATTAGGGAATTGGCTTCAAATGACTGCCCTTTTACTAAAAGCAACTTTATTTCTAAATTTAAAATCTAATTTCTGACCGTTTCTGTATATTCTCTTTAGTGCTGTCAACAGTGCAACATTTTCCTGGGAAGAGTCGGCTGGCCGCTTTCTTCTTTCGCTCTGGAGATAAAAGTGGAAATAACAGGAGCTGGCACTTCCTTCCGGCAGACCAGAAGATATTTTTGAAAACCTTTCTCTAGCTGGGTGTATTCGCCACGTGTATACTTAGCATAACCCAGGTTCTTCTCGAACTGATTTTGCTGTTGCTGTTTTCGGTTTCCGGTTGTGCGAATGACTGAGTGGGTTAGGAGTCGTGCTATATGGACATCCCCCTATTTTAAGAATTATTTCCGTTCTTTGTTCCAGGTTTTCCTGAAGCGTCTTCCTTCTCATGCGCTTCTTTCTCTGCTTTACCAAGTCTGAGCTTCAGGATCTTTTCTGAACACGCTGCTTTTGTGTGCCTTTGACTCTGAGTCTTGAATAGTCTAATTTCATCAGTGTCGGTTGGCTGATAGTCTGGAATCCGCGGTTCTGCTGCATGCGGCATCCGTTTGCGGAGGCATTCTCTCTTTACTATCTGATTGGCGCTTTCCTCTTTCCCTCAAATGTTTCCTGCATATAAACTTATATTAGTTGCATGTCTTGCAGTCTACGCAAAGAAGAAGGGAAATGAAAAGATTTGACGTGAAAGTATTAATCTCTAATGAATGCATAACCCTGACATTCATCATGACTTGACTCTTCGATAAATGTAATGCAATCATTCCTAGATACTCAAGCATGTGGTCATTAAATTTCTTCAAGGCGCGCACTTAATCCTGGGTTTATCGTGTGATAAGTCTTTTCAGATCGCAGATCGCAAATCGCTGCCATCGCAGATCGCAAATCGCAGATATCGCAAATTTTGTTTAATGGTTATGCCGTATAGCGCGATGCTTGCGATTTGCGATATCTCATATCGGCGATCGGCATTTCTCGAAGGTCTTCTTTTAAAGGGGCGCGTGTGATGTATGCGACGCGATGAACTTCGCATTTGCAGTCTTGCTTTTCGCGCTCGAGCAATGCTTCGGCCTTTCTTTGCGATGCGATTTGAGCCTTAGGGAGAAAAATACAAAAACTTTAGAAAAATATTTTTTTGGATTTTTGTTCAAGGTCCCCTCTTTGCTTGACGTTATTGCTAATGTCAAGTGAAGAAGGGGGGTTGTTGGTGACCACAACAGAACCACATCCTCTCCTTAAATAATAAGCTCAAAGAAATGAAGATGAACAAGGGAGAATCTATGTAGGCCTATGTAACGAAGATATCCCAATTAAGGTATTAATTGCAAACTACTGGTGAGATCATATCTGACAATGAGTTGGTGACGGTCACTTTACAAGGTATTCCTCCAATTTGGGAAATCTTCATCACTACCATTAGCTACAATAATAAATTTCCTACATTTGGTGAGCCGGTGGGAAAATTCACTCAAGAATAATCTAGGATGATGTCAACATGAAGGATTCAAAAGAAAGAAGAAGGAGATCCATCAGTATTTGTTACTCAAGATAAGAAAAGGAAAGGTGAGGAGGTCCATCAAAATCAAAGAAGTCTTCTCCAAAACCTAGGCACTCCAATAGAAGAGAAACAAAAAGAGATAAGGATATGTCAAAGTTTGAGTGTTATAATTGTCACAGGTTTGGCCACTATACTTAAGATTGCTAAGAAAGAAGGGATGCTCCAAAGTTAAGATATTGTGACTTCAACAATAGTAGGTTCAATAATATAAGAAGAGATGATCGAAGAGGAAGAGAAGATAGAAGAAGAAGATATGCTCCATATGATTGTGAAGAAAGTTATCGTCCTCAAAAGAAGTAAAAAATTCTAGGGTCGAATGTAATGCAACTTCTAGTCAATCTGAATATATTCATATTTCTTCCTTGACTAGTTCTTCTTCTTCCAATTCATATGATAGTTGGCTGGTAGATAGTGGGACTTCTAGCCTCTTCTCTAGGTATAAAGAAGTCCTCTCAAATCTAGTTGATAGGGAGACAAGTTTGAAGATCATTCTTGGAGACAATTCTTCATACCCTGTGAAGGGACTTGGATCTATCAAATTTGATTTGGAATATGAGGAATTATTTGTTCTTCATGAAGTAATGTATGTTCTGAAATTAAAGAAGAACTTGGTATCTATTTCTACCTTGGAAGAAAAAGGGATGGGAGTAGCCTTAATAAAAGGAAAATTCCTCACCTAGCCGATGGAATCGTGAATGAGGGATGATTTTACTTTGGGATCTAGAGTTGAAGGAATCTATAGAGTCACTAAAATACCTCTACTAAAATGGTCCATGAAACCAATTATCAAAGCAAACTATGACATTAAAGATTGACTCATCTACATTATGAAGCTTTGCCAAAATTGAAGAAGTTAGTCTTTGGGATTCCTGATATTCAAGCTAGACATGATGGAGTATGTTTAGGGTGTGCCAGTGGAAAGAAGACAAGGGGACCATTGCCCTTAAGCAAGAACAAGACTAATGACATTCTCTAACTCATTCATTCTGACATATGTGGACCCATGAGTGTGCATTCTCTTGGTCACCATCGCTACTACATAACCTTTATTGATTATTTCTCGAGGAAGACTTGGATATTCTACTTGAAGCGTAAGGATGAGGCCTTTTATATGCTCAAGGAATTCAAGGGATTGATCTAAAATTAAATAAGGAAAAAAATCAAGGTGGTGGAGAGTATACATCAAAATAGTTTGTTGAATTTGGCAAGAAAGCCGGAATCAAGAAGGAAAATATTGTGCCTTATAATCTCGAACAAAATGTAGTGGCTGAAAGAAAGAACATGTCCATTGTGGAAGCTTCTCGAGCTATGATCCATGGTCAAAATATACCATAGTTCCTTTGGGGAGAAGAAAAAAATATAATAATATATGTTCAAAACAGGGTTCGTCATCAAGATTTGGACAACAAGACTCCCGAATACATATTCATAGGTGTGAAAGTCCGACATTGGATATCACAGGATATTTAGTTGCCCCGTATTTTTCATGTGCCGAAGGACAAGAGGAACAAGCTAGAAACCATTAGAAGGAAAGGTACGTTTGTTTGGTATTGTGAAAATTCTAAATAATTTAGAATACATATATCAGGCCAAAGGAAGATTGAGTTTTGTAAGGATGTAATCTTTGATGAAGATGTTTCCCTTGGAAAAGCAAGGGACCTCTATCTACCTCCTCCTCCTGAGAAGAAAGATGATGTTATGGATCTACTAGATGGTCCTTTCGTGTCAAAATCTGAGAAGGACAATGGTGATGATCCCATAGATCCCATGGATCCTTTGGACCCTCCAAGTGATCCACCTACCAGGAATAGACCACTATGGCTTCGAGATACATCGTGGGATGTTGAGAAACATATTCCCACTAGAGGGACCTTTAGAGAAAGTAATAAGCCATTCCAATATCAGGGATATATTATAGCGATGAGTACAATAATTCAAGTTGAGCCTTCCACCTTTGAAGAAGTTTTGAAAGAACATGTTTGGAAGGATGCCATGGATGAAGAGCATGAATTAATTATGAAAATTGATGTATGGGATGTTGTTAAGAAATTGAATGGAAAATCAGTTGTGACTTTAAAATGGTTATAAAAAATCAAGCATGGAGCTAAGGGAAGCTTTGAGAAGTATAAGGAAAGGTAGATGGCTCGAGGGTTATCCCAGAAAGAGAGAGAGGATTATGATGATATATTTTCTCCTATTACTCGTTACACTACTATTAGATCAATTGTTTCCCTTGCTGCTAGTCAAGGATGGACTCTTCACTAGATGGATGTGAGGATGACATTTCTTCATGGAATACTACAAGAAGAAGATACATTGAGAAACCATAGGGATTTGAAGTGAAGTAATGAAAGGAACATGTGTGTAGGTTGAATAAGACATTATATGGCTTGAATCAAGCCCCTAGATCATGGTATTCTTGTATTCATAGTTACTTGGTAAAGCTTGGATTCACAAGAAGCAATGTTGACCCTAACCTCTACTTCAAGGTGGTCCAAAGTATGCCTTTGATTTTGGTTTTATATGTTGATGATCTATTCTTGGCAAGTAGTGAGCCTTTGATGCTTGATTGTAAGAGGGATTTGGCCTCTAAGTTCAAGATGAAGGATCTTGGTATGATGCATTATTTCCTAGGAATATAAGTTTGGCAAAGATCCAAAGATATTTTCATTTCTCAAGGAAAATATATCGTGAATTTTTGGAGAGATTTAAAATGATAGAATTTAAATCCTTGACCACCCCAATAGAGATGAATTTCAAGAAGTTGTGCAAATATGCTGTTAGACTTGACTTAGCTAACCCTTCTTAGTATTGACAATTAATTGGTGCATTGATGTTCCTTGTGAACACCCATCCAGACATATGCTTTGTAGTGAACACCTTGAGTCAATTCATGAGTAAGACCCTCCATGCACATTGTGTTACTCCCAAACATATTATGCGATACTTGCATGGGACGATCAATCTTGGGTTTAGATACACTTCTAGAGATGTATGACTACATGGATACACTGATGTTGAATGAGTTGGAAACCTTATTGACGAGAAGAGAACATCAGGATGTTGTTTTAATTTTGGGTTTTCAATTATTTCTTGGATGATCAAGAAATAGAAGTCCATAAATTTAAGCACAGTCGAGGCAGAGTACAATGTTGCTAGCATGGCTAGTTGTGAGGCAATTTGGTTGAGAAATATCTTTGGAGAGATATTTGAGTAGGTCTTGAATACTATAGTGATATATTGCGGCAACAAGAGTGGGATTCGATTGGTAGAGAATATTGTATTTCATGACAAGTCCAAGCACATTGAGATCAAGTACCACTATATTCAATACATGGTACATAGAAGATCCCTAAGACTCCATCGACAAATGATCAGATAGTAGATATACTCACCAAGGATTTTCCCAAATGGAAGTTTTTCGTCTTTAGAGAGCATCTTGGATTGATGGATGTGGCCCTCCCAGGTAAGGGTCTCCACAAATTGAGAACACTAAACTATGCTCTTCTCCCCCATTTGAACTTACAGGGAGAGGAATTGTGCCTGAGAGCTCCTAGGGTTGAGGTATATCTAGAAAACAGGATGGTTGTGATCCTTACCCTATGTGGTAAGTAGTATATCAACTATTGTCACCATAAGGTGTGCATTATCCTTGTCATTTATAACAAGTTAGGTATCTCCCCCTATCATGATTGAAAAATTATACCCTAGTATGCATCCTACCCACAAGTAGGGTTTGTTAGGATTTCATCCCCATCTGGCTAATGGATTAATATCATTTGAGATGGTATGATCCTTGCGTGGAAAGTAGATCTCCTTCAAGTATGGCTTAGGATGGTGTGATCCTTTCATAGCAAGTTGATCTTCCTCAAGTATGGAGGATGCAGGTGTTATACCACTTGACTGTTCAGGGTCAACTTGGGAAGATCATCGAACATTGGGATGGTTGTGATATTTACCCTATATGGAAAGTTTGGTCTCACTTGTTGACTAAACAATAATATGGATGTGATCCTTGCTGGTAGATGGATCTCGCCCAATTGTCACAAGAAGATAATATGGATGTAATCTCTACCCTATATGGCAAGTTTGGTCTCGCCTGTTGTCTAAACGATAAGATGGACATGATCCTTGATAGTAGATGGATCTCGCCTATTGTCATTGGATAGAGTGTTATATATTAAGCTCCCCTATGATGTCAAATTATTCTTCTTTTAGATTAGAGAGTGCTCAACTAAGATAGATAGCAACAAAAATGAGTAGAGATGACAATTTATTTAATGATGACAAGACATTCTAGAAGGGTCATGTGATACAGTCGTAAATTTCTCCCTAAATGAAAGGGAGTGATAATTTGGTAGGTTAGGGATAAATTCCCTTCATTGGAAATTATTCCTCTTCTAGAGAGACCTAAAATTTCCCTTTGAATCACTCAATTTGGGTAAGGAAAAATATATTTTTGATGAGAAAACCTACAATGGCACAAAACTCAAGTCTGGCCTAAAGGCTAATTAGCCCCTCCAACACATATAAATAAGTATCACATCTACCACATTTGGACACACAACATTAAGCATCTTTGTCTTCTCTCATTGGTTCATACAATATGAAAATTGTAGGGTTCCTTTCACGTGTGAAGCATAGGTGTCCTTTTGTTGACCAAAGTTTGACTTTCTCTTTGGGTTGATCTGACCTGTGTTGACCAAGGTTATTTTGACTTTTATTGACTTGTTTGGCCCTATCTTTGAAGGTTTAGTTGACTAACACAGTAATCAAGAATTTCTAGGCATGTTGACTTGCATTGACCGCAAACTTTGACCTGTGTTGACGATAGAACAACTGAAGCTTTGACCATAGATTTGTCTCTCTCTTTTCACTGATATTTGTTGACTGTTTTGGGCTAAATTTGACCAACATTGGAGGGCAAGTATATTAGCATTTTACCAAGATTTTGGAGGATAATTTTACCACTGATTTTTTACTGATTGGGGCATAGTTTGACTACTATTGACTTTTACATAATTATAAACTTTGACAGTTGACCAGATTTGACTATTGACTCATATTCTTGGATCTTGGTTAGTTTTTTTGTTGGATATGTCAAAGCATGAATTTGACTCTTGTTGATGGAATTGAAACATTGATGTACTCTCTTTACTAAACACTTTATGGCAATCTAATAAGAATATGAATTTTAAAGGGTTTCCCCCCTTGTGGGGTTTTCCCCTAGTCTTTGACCAATCATGGTGTCTCTTTTCATTACTTCTATTTGTATCTTATTTTTCATTGCATTTACTATTATAACTACAATTGTTATTGATTACTCGAAGATTGAATTAATTTCTATTTGAAGTTAAGAATTGGGATAAAGTTATTGTAACAACATAGAATAATGGAAAATTAACATAAAACAACTCCTAATCTTTGGCCTAATCCAGATTAAGAAATAAGACAAACAAATTGTTCCTTTTGTCCTCTTTAGCTCGACTCCTTTAGTCCTGTGGTACCTCAGAATATAATCCTTAGATGAGTGAGTTCCATGTGCCAAATGGATGAGGATAGATGCTTATTTATAGTTGTTCCCACATATGAATAGTTGTGTCTCTTGGTAGGTCAACTTGAATATTTTTAGGAGACGACTTGAGCATAATAAAATTAATAATTTCCTTTAATCAAAATTCAAATTCTCTTTCAAAAATAAATTTGTCACAACAAATAATAATGAGAGGAATACCAAAATAATATCAAAATAATAATTTCCTTTTTCCATTTTTGAATTCTCTTTGGAGCTAGACGGGCTTCTTTTATGGTAGATGGGTTTCTCATGGGAAATTTGTCCCATAGCTGCCCCAAATTTCAACAAATTTAATGTTCATTTAATGCATAAAAGTTTGATTTATTATAATATTTGTATGTTGAGAAAGGAATTATAATCCAACTTTTTTTTAAGAGAATTACATTGAGGTATGATGGTTTACTTTACGGAGTCATCATGAAAGCATATTAAACATATATTTATATTAAATAATATTTAATTATTATATGATTTTGTTGATTAAATTGTTATAGTGGGTAAGTATATAAATATATTTAAAGATAATAATTCACAATTTAAAACAAGAATGATTATCATTAAGTACAATATAATAAATATAGAATATTGATTTATATGATTACTAGTACAACATAAATGATTATAGATCATTTTATTATATTAATATTTTCTAGGTATATTATAAGTCTTATCTCATTTAAAAAGGATTTGCATGTAGATATTTGGTAGATCAAATCTATTTTGAAAAGACAATCTATCTTGTAAATTTCACCTATTTAATAAATTTTAAGACACAAGGTGCTAAGATGTCTTATGCTTTAAACAATGTCGTTGCATTGATGAATAATATTTTTAACATTGCCGTTATTTTGTATAATGATATTTTTATTTATTCCTTAATGATTTAGCCAAGACTTGGAATCTTTAAGCCTACCCTGCTTAAACCGTAAGTGGATTTTGTTGCAATTGAGAAATTTTGAGAAGCCTCTTGTCTTCCATGTTCTTTACATTGTTCTTATACGTGATATACCTAGCCATAATCATTCTCTCAATGTGGGAAAGACACTTCTATGAGGAGCATATGATAGTATGTATTACATTTATTTTAAATTACGCGTTATAAAATTATTTTATATATGCTCTCTATTTCCCAAGGATCCTTTCGAGATAGTACATCCCCAAGCTTCACATTCATATGAGATAACAAGAGTGATAAAGATTCCTTGTGAGGAGTTTTTTCTTATCACATAGCAAAAGGTTTGCTAATTTACAATTGCTTCAAAACCCATAAGAAGATTTCTACTCTCCATTTATCCTTTTCTCAACACTAAAATTCTAGTTGAGCTTATGATGAATATTTAGTCCTATATAATTGTGTGAAGGTATTTTCTCCAATCTGTTGTTGTCATATATGAAAGTATCGTAAGTGATGATATTGGTCTTTAAGTGATATTTCTTGCTTTCTATTGACATAATACATTTTTCCGCCAATTTAATTAGGGTTTTGTATTGATTTATCTTATTAGATTTTAAGGACTCATTAGAAGCATCTATAGTATATTTTATAACAATGCTACACTAGTTATCATACCAAGGGTTGGTTATTCTTGATTTCCAAATAAATCCCCTCTGCGGATAGAAGTGATCTCCTTAGGTTCAGTGGCTTAGGCCTAGAAAAAACCAAACAAATTAAACTATCATTCCCTAGATATATTTGAAATATTAGAAGAATATCTAACTAGTGTTCAGTGCAAGCTTCCTTATTCTCTTCACCTGCTCACTCTAGTTCCAACTTTAACTCGTGAAAGTAGAGCCTAAAAACTAACCAAGACAAGCAAAGAGATCGAGATATACAACACGATATATTCAAATAACTCTAAATAAGGGATCAAGGAACCTTATTCTACATGTATAATCAAAGACATGACGTATGGTAAAACCAATTCACTTTGTATTAATGATAACATAGAAATATTACAACCCTTGTTGAGGCCTTGACATTGTAAATTTCTCCTAACCTTCTCATCCTTTCTCTGCCACAATGATAAATCCTTCAATATCACCAATGCATAAGGATGGATTATGGACCTCGAAACTAAAATTAGTAGCATAAGGAAATAATTAGTCTCCAAAATCCAACCCATACTCTATAGAAGGTACTACTTTTATAGGGAAAATGAGGAAATTTTAGATCCACCATATTATGGCTAGATCCACCTTGAAAGGAGATAATTTTAATGAGATAAGGGATAAAGCCTCATTAGTAGGAATTCAATATCATATTCAACATAAAATGGATGAATCAACTCTCGAAGCTTCTAGAGAAGGAAGCTTCAAAATTATATTTTATTTTTCCTCATTTCCTGGGGTCATTGCACTTGTAGTAAAGGCAACCTCCACTAACCAATGCAAGTTTCATGTTTGCAACATGCAACATCACATATTGTCATGAAGCTAAGTGTGATGGAGTCGTAAATTAGGGTTTTGAGCCAAAGTAATCTAGGATTCTTATAACTTTTGGAAATAGTTTTGCTTAGGTTGTGCAGGGGATTGATATAAAGTGTAACAGATGATAAGAGATCTAGGTTTGGGGCCTTTTGACTAAGTGTAACAAAATGGATTGTAATAGGTTTCCCCTTAAAGTACAAAGTTAGAAGTTGTGGATGAGGACTGAAGTGCTTTACCATGTGAGAAGTCCGGATCAAGAGTTGACTGGTTGAGATTTACCAATCATCAACTAAATGTTACAATACATTATCATCATGATATCATCGCCAAGGTAGGCATAAACATACTCAACATTTAAGCGATTCTACATGTACAATGATCAAGGTCACGTCCATTGATTATGCATTATGGACCCATGATTGAATGATTTTCTATATGACCATAGCCATCATACTTCATAGATTTGTGTATAAATCCTGAAATCACAGTGCAGATGAATGAAACTAAATACAGGGTCTTCCATCTCATCACTTGACAATACAATGTTGGCATTATGATTCTGGTATGGCTCCATGTTGTACTTGATGGCAACACCCCCAAGTGGCAATGCTCTGATCAGGCTCTCAAAATGTTGAAAATCAAGAAGTACGCAGGAGAACAATTCAGAAGATGCATACACGCAGGTACACCGTGAAGGGACCGCGGCCAGACACGCAGGTCACCCGTTCAAAAGGTGCGTACCCCCAGTTTCACTTACTTCGAGGCAGTGAAGCGCGTTCACGTGGGGTTTCCTATGTTTGGCCCCTGGTATTTAGCCCACCGCTCTTGATTCTATGGTTTTGGCCCGTGGTATTGTTTTATATTATTATTATTATTATTGAGCCCCATGTTTTTGGGCCCAGGTATTGGTTATCTATGGTTTTGATCCATGATTTTAGGAGGAGCTTGCCTATATAAAGCAAAGGAGATCACTTGGCTAAGTATCTTTTGCAAATTGAATATCTTAAGATCTGAAATATTGGGTTATTGTTTTAAAAGCTTGATCTATATGAAAGTGAAGTTAAAAGCGAATCTGTGAAGGGTGATCTCTCGAGCACATGATCAGATCTGGGCATTCGACTAACTGTAGCACACTGGTGAACTGCCAATTCGGCCCTAATCAGAAGTACGCAGGTGGTTAACGGTGCAACTGCGTGGGTACGCAGAGCAGAAACAGGAGATCCGCGTGTGTACGCAGAGCAGAAGAAGGGGAACTGCGTGGGTACGCAGATCAGAAGAAGGAGAACTGCGTGGGTATGCAGCGCGACAGAGGCTCAGGTGCGTACACACAGTAAAAGTACGTGGCGCGATAGTATCTTTGAGTGCGTGGTTTCTGTAGCAGTACGCGGCGCGATAGTGTCTCTGGGTGCGTACCTGCAGTAACAGTACGCAGCGCAATTGAATAAGCAGTGCGTGGGTACGCGATGTAGCAGAAGGCTCTCTGCGGGTATACGCAGGGAAGTAGAAGGTGAAGTGCGTAGCGACGCTGGCCAGAGAAAGAAAAACTGCGTATCTGTCTTAAGATCTTCTGTTGACTGAATTTTTTCTGTTGATAAGGTGTTCTGGGTTTAGTTCTGTTACTGTTGATCTGGTTACTGCAGTTGACTGTGTAATTTACATGTACTTGATGATCATTTGATGTTTTAGGGGGTTGTAGCTCCCTTCCAGGAGAAATTGGAAAATGAGAGAGAGTTGTAGCTCTCTGCAGGTTGCAGCCTGTGTACTGGTAAAGGACTGCACCAGTACAAAATCATTGTAAAAAGAGTTTCTAATTTGAAAGAAGATAGAGACATATTGCAGCAGGTGGTTTTCACCCACATTGGGTTTCCACCTTATATCTGGTGTTCTTTGGTGTGACTATCTGTCTTTCTTGTTCATGCTCATTATTTTATGGTACTGATATGCAAAAATAATTCAAAGTATAAATAAGGAAGATTTGTTAAAAGAACTTGATAATACTGATTCACCCCCCCTCTCAGTATTATTTCCAACAATTAGTATCAGAGCAGGTCCTTTGGAGAAGCTTGATCGCTTGAAGGAAGATCATTCATCATGAGCAACTATGAGAGGGAAGCATCAATCAGACCACCAATTTTTGATGGGACAAACTTCAATTATTAGAAGGTAAGAGTTACTGCCTATCTTCAATCTCTTGGTACAGAAGTTTGGGATATCATAGATACAGGCTACACTTTTCCTTCAGCTACTCCTACAGATGCGGCCGAAAAGAAGAAATATGAAACAAATGCTAAAGCAGTCAATACCTTACTGGGATGCTTATCTCAAACAGAATTCGTAAAGGTCATGCAATATAAATCTGCAAAAGAAATATGGGACAAGATTGTCTTGAGCTACGAAGGAGATGAACAGTTAAAGCGTGCTAAACTTCAAACTCTCAGGATTCAGTATGAGAATCTCAGGATGTATAATGATGAAAGTGTGGCTAACTATTTCTTCGGGTAGATGAGATTGTTAATTGCATGAAAAACTTGGGTGAAGAAATAAAACAGGCTATTGTGGTTGAAAAAGTTCTAAGATCATTGTCCCCCAAGTTTGAATCTAAAATGTCTGCAATAGAAGAAAAGGAAAATCTACGAATTCTTAATATGTCTCAACTACACGGAATTCTAACTGCTTATGAAATGAGAAAGGGAGGTCCATCAGACAGAAGAGAAGCTGCTTTCAAGGCTTCAGGCAAACGTGATTATTATGAAGCAAGTCACATGCCAGAAGAAGAAGAAGAAGAATCAAATTTTGTCAGAAATCTTCAAAGGGGTTCTGGAAGGTTCAGAGGTAAGTTACCTTTTAAATGCTTTGCTTGTGGAAGAGTAGGTCATTATGCTGCAAAATGCTCTTATAAGGATAAAGGAAAGGAACCTGCTAGATGGAACAAGAAACAGAGTGCAAATAAGAAAAGATACTACACTCATGAAGATAGTGACGGTCTATCAAATAGTGATGAAGATGAACGAGGTAATGACTATAAACTATTAATGGCATTTGAAGATGATGATTATATGGATGCTATAGATGTGGATAGCCTTTATGAAGAAATTACTAAACTCAAGAGATGTATAGAAGAAAAGAATATGATCATTGATACTCTACAATTTCAAATTGATGAAAAGGAAAAACATCTTGAAAAATTAGAAGGTGAAATTGTTGGTCTTAGAAAAGAGATTGAGAAAACAAAAGCTATTAATCTTAAGTTTGTCAAAGGATCTGAAACTTTGGATGAGATTATCAATGTACAACGTTCTCCACTAAACAAGACAGGTCTGGGCTATAATGGAGAAACTTCTCAAGCATCCACCTCAAAAAGTTATCTTGATGCAGCAAGAAGGAATGAGCAAAAGCACAATGGAGACCATCAGGTAAAGCAGGGACGAATTGCAAACATAGACTATCAGGGGCAATCCGTCTTAAGGGTGAACAAAAGCTATAACCAGCCGCAGGTAAAATCTTCTCAATTTGGTTCAAGAATGGATGACAATAGAAATTACAATCATTTGGCCAGTAGATTTGATAACCGCAGAAGTTTCTTCAATGGACAATGTTTCTCTTGCCAGAACTTTGGTCACAAAGCAGCTCAATGTGTTGCATATAAAACAATCATGACTAGAGAAGCTCAAAAACAAAGAAGTATGACCGGGATTACAAAAGGGACCTATAACAACTTTTCGGCTCTTGAAAATGAAGTTGAATGTTCTATTTGCAATAACTTTGGTCATAAAGATTCTGAATGCAGGAGCAGGTTTCAGCAGACAAAGGAGCAAGCCTCAAGCACCAAAACATGGAGAATAAAGGAACCACAAACAGAAAGATGTGGGATAGCATTTTATGCAGAAGGACAGGAAAATATATGGTAAATTGACAGTGGATGTTCGAAGCATATGACAGGTGATAAAGAAAAACTTGAGACATATTCTGCTCTAGAAAAAGGAAAGAAAGTTTCTTTTGGAAACGATACTCCTGCACCCATAAAAGGAAAAGGCATTGCTCAGTTAAAAGAAAAGGTCAAGGCTGGAAATGTTTTTTATGTTGATGGATTGAAGCATAATCTTCTAAGTGTCAGCCAGATGTGTGAACAAAGAACCGAAGTGATATTTAGATCAAATGGATGTCTTGTTCGTGATCTTGATACAGGTAAAACAGTGATCAAAGGTAAAAGAACTCCAAATAATCTATACATATTTGAAGAAGGACAACAACAATGCTATCTGAGCAAGGATGATGAGCATTGGTTATGGCATCGGAGGTTGGGGCATCTAAGCTTTTCACAAATAAGGAAAGCATGCAAATATCAGGCAGTTCGTGATCTTCCAGATATCAAAATTCCAGACAACACCATATGCAAATCATGTCAGTTTGGAAAGCAAACCAGAACTAACTTTCCAGAGAAGGAAGGATCAGCTAGCATGCCTCTTGAGCTAGTACATACAGATACATGTGGTCCATTCAGGAAAAGAACACCTCGAGGAGAAGAATACTTGATATTATTCATTGACGATTTCTCTAGGTTTGTCTAGTTAGGACTTATGAAGCACAAAGATGAAGCATTTGAAAAATTCAAATCCTTCAAAGCCTTGGTTGAAAATGAATCAGGACACAAAATTAAGTGCCTCAGATCCGACAGAGGTGGGGAGTTTACCTCAAATGAATTTTTCGATTTCTGTGAAGAACATGGGATAAGAAGAGAATTCTCTACAACTAGAACTCCTCAGCAAAATGGAGTTATGGAAAGAATGAACAGAACAGTCCAACAAATGGCTCATGCTATGCTTGATGAGTCGGGAACTCCCGCAACTTTCTGGGGTGAAGCTGCACATGCTGCGGTTGTTATTCTCAACAAAACAAATGTCCGGGTGAACAACACTCAAACCCCTCATGAGCTCTGGTGTGGTGAGACTCCTTCGGTAAAGCACTTCAAAATCTTTGGGAGCAAATGTTATATTAAGAATACTGATGAGCAACTTGGCAAAATTGAACCTAGAGTAGATGAAGGTATTCTTCTTGGTTATTCTCCACATAGCAAAGCATACAAATGCTACAATAAAAGACTTGGCAGAATCGTCGACAGCATTGATGTAGTGGTTGATGAGAAGGGATACATTCCTAGGCAAGTACATCATGAAGACATCGAAGAAGATGAAGGCTACCCTCAAAGACAGAATGATGAAGAAGAAGAACCTCAAGAAAAACCAGAGAAGCAGACAAGAATAGAAGAGAAAACTCCATCCAGATATGTTCAGAAGAATCATCCAGAATCTCAGATTGTGGGGCAGAAAAAAGCAGGTGTACAAACAAGAAGAACAGTTGCAGAAGCTTCAAGCTATTTGGCATTACTCTCCTCCACTGAACCACAAAATGTGAAAGAGGCATGCAAAGATGAATGTTGGGTGAAAACAATGGATGAAGAACTTGAGCAGATCGAAAAGAACAACACTTGGGAGCTGGTTCCTAGACCAAAGGATAAGAATGTTATCGGAACAAAATGGGTCTTCAAAAATAAATTGAATGAAAATGGAGAAGTAATTAGAAACAAGGCCAGACTTGTTTGTAAAGGGTATGCGCAGCAAGAAGGAATAGACTTTGAAGAAACCTTTGCTCCTGTTGCAAGACTTGAGGCCATCCGAGTGTTCCTTGCTCTCTCAAGCTTTCAAAACTTCAAAGTATTTCAAATGGATGTGAAATCAGCCTTTTTGAATGGAGACTTGGAAGAAGAATTATACATTGAGCAGCCAGATGGGTTCATTCTTGGAAATGATCCAAATCTTGTATGCAGATTGAAAAAGGCTCTCTATGGTCTCAAACAAGCTCCAAGGGCTTGGTACTATCATTTGGACAAATATCTTCATCAACAAGGTTTTTCAAAAGGATCAGCAGATAGCAATCTTTATATAAAAGTTGAAAATGACAAATTGCTAATACTTGTTGTGTATGTAGATGACATTATCTTTGGCAGCAATGAAGAAGCTGTGAGTCAAAGCTTTGCCTTGGTGATGCAGAAAGAATTCGAAATGTCCTTGCTGGGAGAACTGACATATTTTCTTGGTTTGCAAATCCAACAAAAAGAAGGAGGGATCTTTTTGTCTCAAACCAAGTATCTCAAACAGATTTTGAAGAAATATGGCATGGAAGATGCAAAACCAGTATGTACACCCATGGTCACAGGATGTAGCCTCAGTGCAAACGATGAATCTGCAGCAGTGCATCAACGAACCTACAGATCTATGATTGGAAGTTTACTTTATCTGACAGGTACCCGACCGGACATCATGCATGCAGTTGGAATAGTTGGAAGATTTCAAGCAAATCCGAAGGAAACTCATCTTCAGGCAGTGAAGAGAATTTTCAAATATCTTCAAGGGACTCAAAATTATGGCTTATGGTATCCTAGAGATACAGATCTCACACTTCATGCTTATACAGATGCAGATTGGGCCAGAAGCGTGGATGACAGGAAAAGCACAAGTGGTGGTGCGTTCTTCATGGGCTCCAGACTAGTATCTTGGTTCAGCAAGAAACAAAGTTCGATTGCCTTGTCTACAGCCGAAGCGGAATATGTTGCTGCTGCATCTTGCTGCACTCAACTCCTTTGGATGATGCAGACTTTGCAGGATTTTCAAATCACTTGTACACCACCTATCCCCATCTTATGTGATAACACAAGTGCAATCAGCATCTCAAAGAATCCTGTCATGCATTCAAAAACCAAGCACATACCAATCAAGTATCATTTTCTCCGGGAACAAGTGCTTGAACAGAAGGTCAAGTTGCAGTATGTTCCTTCTAAGGAACAAGTTGCTGATATACTCACCAAACCATTGCCCAGGGAGACTTTTGAATACCTCAGGCAAAAGCTGGGGGTTGTTGATGCCTCATCCTGTTGCTGAAACTCTTCCGATTGATGATTGTACGCATGGTTCATCTGGGGTATATGCGTACATGTGCTGGGTTGCGGATTGGTTGAAGATTGAATGGCACAGGTTCAAGGGGAGCATCTAATGCATTGTTGGCATTATGGAGGATGTACAGAAAGAGATCATGGATGCTGGTCTGACTATAGCTGCAATATGTCTCTATCTCTTTCATGGTCATTTATGGTGTTTGGTGGATTATGGTTCTTCTTTGTAGATCTGGTTCATATTCAGGGGGAGCATGTTCTTAGGGGGAGCATAACCCTTTGCCCTTGATGTCAAAGGGGGAGAATGAAGCTGAAGATTTTTGAGGTTGCCATCAAGTCCAAAGGGGGAGATTGTTGGCATTATGATTCTGGTATGGCTCCATGTTGTACTTGATGGCAACACCCCCAAGTGGCAATGCTCTGATCAGGCTCTCAAAATGTTGAAAATCAAGAAGTACGCAGGAGAACAGTTCAGAAGATGCGTACACGCAGGTACACCGTGAAGGGACCGCGGCCAGACACGCAGGTCACCCGTTCAGAAGGTGCGTAACCCCAATTTCACTTACTTCAAGGCAGAGAAGCGCGTTCACGTGGGGTTTCCTATGTTTGGCCCGTGGTATTTAGCTCGCCGCTCTTGATTCTATGGTTTTGGCCCGTGGTATTGTTTTATATTATTATTATTATTGAGCCCCATGTTTTTGGGCCCCAGGTATTGGTTATCTATGGTTTTGATCCATGATTTTAGGAGGAGCTTGCCTATATAAAGCAAAGGAGATCACTTGGCTAAGTATCTTTTGCAAATTGAATATCTTAAGATCTGAAATATTGGGTTATTGTTTTAAAAGCTTGATCTATATGAAAGTGAAGTTAAAAGCGAATCTGTGAAGGGTGATCTCTCGAGCACATGATCAGATCTAGGCATCCAAGTAACTGTAGCAGACAGGTGAACTGCCAATTCAGCCCTAATCAGAAGTACGCAGGTGGTTAACAGTGCAACTGCGTGGGTACGCAGAGCAGAAACAGGAGATCCGCATGTGTACGCAGAGCAGAAGAAGGGGAACTACGTGGGTACGCAAATCAGAAGAAGGAGAACTGCGTGGGTATGCAGCGCGACAGAGCCTCAGGTGCGTACGCACAGTAAAAGTACGCGGCGCGATAGTATCTTTGAGTGCGTGGTTTTTGTAGCAGTATGCGGCGCGATAGTGTCTATGGGTGCGTACCTGCAGTAACAGTACGCAGCGCAATTGAATAAGCAGTGCGTGGGTACGCGGTGCAGCAGAAGGCTCTCTGCGGGTATACGTAGGGAAGCAGAAGGTGAAGTGCGTAGCGACGCTGGCCAGAGAAAGAAAAACTGCGTATCTGTCTTAAGATCTTCTGTTGACTGAATTTTTTCTGTTGATAAGGTGTTCTGGGTTTAGTTCTATTACTGTTGATCTGGTTACTGCAGTTGACTGTGTAATTTACATGTACTTGATGATCATTTGATGTTTTAGGGGGTTGTAGCTCCCTTCCAGGAGAAACTGGAAAACGAGAGAGAGTTGTAGCTCTCTGCAGGTTGCAGCCTGTGTACTGGTAAAGGACTGCACCAGTAAAAAATCATTGCAAAAAGAGTTTCTAATTTGAAAGAAGATAGAGACATATTGCAGCAGGTGGTTTTCACCCACATTGGGTTTCCACCTTATATCTGGTGTTCTTTGGTGTGACTATCTGTCTTTCTTGTTCATGCTCATTATTTTATGGTACTGATATGCAAAAATAATTCAAAGTATAAATAAGGAAGATTTGTTAAAAGAACTTGATAATACTGATTCACCCCCCCTCTCAGTATTATTTCCAACATACAAATATAACCATGTGAATATATGTGTTGAAGTCAAACATGGTAGATACCATCTGATTACCAACCAAAGATGAAATTCGTTAAAAGATGCAAGAGGAAGCATTGATAATGATAATGACCCTCAAGTTTGATCCAGGAGGATCTCGTTAGATTAGTTACATAGGTTTAGTGTCGTCACCAGCATTCAGTCCAATGTCTTCAGCTTCGACAATGTTGTTTATGGTTCAGGTTGTTCAGGTAATGTCTATGGTTTTCATGGTGTTTGAAGGATATGGTTTTGTACCTGGTTGTCGACATGTGGTTGTCGTCAGTTCCACCAGGATATGGTTGTCGACATGTGGTTGTCGTCCACTTTGCAGGATTTGGTTGTCGATGGGTTTGTCGTCATGTGACGTTTGTTGCTAATGTCGCTTTGTGACATTTAGTTGTAAATGGGTTGTTTTTAAAATAAACCTAATCCAAACCTAATATAAAGCTAATCCTAAACCCCAACCATGCATTAATATGACAAAACCTAAGTCTAAAACCCATTACCCTAAGTCCTAGAACCTAACCTATCAAAATCCATGTATTAATACATAAAACCTATGTTAAGACTTAAACCCTAACCTTATTCCAAAGCCATGTATTAAAAAGGCATAAAACCTATGTTATCAAGTCTCAGCCATATATATATATATATAACACATTAAAAAACATTATAATATACCACACACAGCCTTAACCACATCGAAACCATGCGAGAGAAGATCGCGGGGGTAGTAGTCATGTGAGCAGCAAATGTTAACTGGGCAGGGCTCACCATAGACCGCAACAACTACCATGGCTGGCTGTGACATGTGAACAAGGGTAGTAACCGTGCAGTTTATTGTAACCGTAGCAACGAAACCGTGCATCGGGAATGAAACTATCAAGCGGAGAAAGCGCCATGTGGTCAGCGTTGTTACCCCACCATTAGGGGTAGCCACCAGGTGTCCGACAGCAGTTAGACCCCACTATTCACATGCAAACAGTCAACCAACTTTGCGCCGTTAGCTAAACTGCCTGCGGATTATTTATTATACGGTTTTATTTTGGGTTTTTTGGTTACAGTTTGTTGCTAAATTAATTCAACCACCATGAACCCTTAGCCTAAGGTGGCTACTAGTGGTAAGACAAAGCATTTGTAACCAAATTAGAAGCAGTTCATGCCAATCCATGATAGAAGGAGTTCGAATGAACCTATTGAGCCTATAAATTCATCCTTTTACTAATGAAGGAGGATGAAGTGGTTTTGAAGTTTTGTGTGTAGATTCTAGAGGTTAGAGGTTGTTTTTGTTTTCAGTGTAACAGGGGCATCGAGAGTCAGAATTGGGATCCGTGATAGGCATTGGAAAGATGGTTCAAAGAGCTTTCTTATGACAGTGACTAGAAGTGCCTGTGTGCACATTCTATTCGGTCAATTTTCTATGTAATAGACCTCTTCGGTTTCAATCCTAATAAAGTGGTCGCCCATCTTGAAAGTAGACCCGGAGACGTAGTCCATCAGGGACGAACTCCGTAATCAATCTTGTTGTCTGGTATCACTGTGTATTTGTTGTTTTCACTTCTGTTTTGCATCTTACTTATCTTTTATTAACTGCTGTAAAGTCATTCTTTTCAAAAGTTCTCACGATTTCAGCACTTTAAGTTAACATTCAATTCACTGTTGGCATAATCAATTCTACTTTAGTTTTAACATATGATCATTTTAGATCATATAATTTGGTATCGGAGCAGGTTGCGTTTGTAGAATTTATCATTGAATGTTAACCAAGTCAAATTTGCAACATAGAGAAGGAATCCTCGAGTAGATTTATCTAGAGATTGGAAAGCAAAGAGTCACTAATAAGTCGACCATGATAGAATCTGATGTAGGTGAAAATACTGAAACTAAGATGAGTGATGAACAGTTTCAGCAAGCATTCTTGACTATGCAGCAGATGTTGGGAGATCTTTACGAGGATAAGAAGGTGAGAGATGAAACTTCTTCTTCAAAGACATCGAATAAGGACAAAGGTAAAGGAAAGGATGATAAAACACCTTCACTTCCATCATCTCCATCATCATATTCTTCTTTTTCTTCTTCTTCTAGTGCAAAATCTGAAACAGAAAAGAAACCTAAGAAAACATCTCTTTTGAAACTTGATGTAAAATTTGAGTTACCTATTTATGATGGCGAAATGAATCGTGAAAAGTTAGATAACTAGATTAAGCAGTTAGAAGTGTATTGTCGTATTCAGAACATTTCTGATGATAAAACAAAAATTCAGTTAGCTACACTTAGAATGGGGGGAAAAACTTTAATCTAGTGGGAAAGTAAAACTCAGATAGATGTAAAGTGGAAAGGTAAAGTCATATCTTCATGGTCTAAGTTTTTAAAATCTCTTAGGAAACAAGTCTATCCTTTAGGATACATGCAGAAAGTTGTTATTGATTGGTAGAATTTGAGGCAAGGTAAAGGGCAGAGTGATCAGGAGTTTACTCAAGAGTTCAGAAAGAAAGCATTGGTGCTTGGTATTTCATTGGATACACGTGAAACGTTATTAAAATACATTGACAATTTACATTCATATTTTTAGCATACATTATTAATGTTTAATCCTAATGATTTTGACGAAGTGTGTTCAAGCCATACATATTCAATTAGGTGGCAGACCATTCAAGCTTTCACCGCAATCATCCAAAGAGTTGGAAATCAAAGATTCCAATGATAGTAAGGGGAAGAACAATTTGAAGAGAAAGAAATCAGCAATAGCTCAGAAGGAAAGACCAGAGAATCGGTCATGATGAATCTAAGTGTTGGAAACTTCATCCATAACTTAAGCCCAAAAAGTTCCTTAAGGAGTAGGATGAAACAGTAGCCCATCAGGATCTAGGTTCAGATTTAGGTGATGAAAGGAGGATACCTGCCATAGTTTTGATAGGTAAAACTTCTGACACTGGTTCGAGTTCAAATACTATTGCATCTTCATAAAACATAAATCCTTCAAATGAGGATAAAAGAGTTGAATTATTTAACATAAGGATAACTTCTAAGCACACAAATATAGATACAATGTTTGAAAGTGGATCACAAGCAAATTTAATATCTGAATATTTAGTTAGGAGTTTGGGTTTGGAGACACGGAATCATCCAAGACCTTACCCATTAGGATGGCTAAATAAATCAAATCAGATAAAAGTCACAAAACAGTGTTAATTAAGATTTTCCATTATAGCTAATTACATTGATGAAGTGGAATTAGATGTGGTTCTAGTAGACATATGTGGAGTTGTCTTAGGAATTCCTTATCTTAATGATCGTGATGCAGTGTTTTATAGAAGAGAGCACAAATATCACCTTAAGAAAGATGGGGTTGAATTTATTGTCAGGGCACATCAAAGTGAAAATAGCTTGAATTTAGTTGTTGCTAATCAGATGAAGTGATTAATAAGTTCAAATAAAAGATTTGTAATCATGTGTGTAAAGGAACAACATAAGAATCAACATGATGTTTGTTCAAGTTATGAGTCTCAGCTTAAAGATAGTTTGATTGAAGAAGTAGAAACTTCTCTAGTTCTATTTAAAGAAACCAAACATCTTACTCATAAGCAGGGAATACAACATTAATTACAATTTGTGCCTAAAGCTCCTCTTCCTAATGTCAGAATGAATCAATTAAGTCCATGTTTAAAAGTAATAAGTTACAGGGATGCAGGTAAGTATTGGGGAAAGTCAGTGTTAAATTTCGAACAATTTGGAATCCTCTTTTCAAGTGGTGAGGAAACCTATTTGTTTTCATATCAAAGCATTTTCTAAAGCAGTGTCAAAGTATCTAAGGGAAAATTATGCATTAGGGGAAAGTGCTAATCAATGGAAACACCATTCAATGAATAAGGAAACAATGATTCAAACAAATCAACATCCATTTAAATACTTTAAAAATCAAACTAAGTTGCAGTAGTTTTCATATTACAGTTTGATGAGTTTATTGCAGCAAGTTCACTTAGTAAATAGGAATCAAAAAAGTGTATCAAATCAAGTAGCTGGAATGATGTCAAGAATATCTTCGATTGCCTCTATCATTCTGCAATATAGATTGTTAATACATGTCAATAATATTGAACAATATCCTGTAGAGACTGTTTTCAAAGATGTTTATGAATCACTAACTCATGGTATTTCGTGGAAAGAAATAAATTTCCATGTTTATAACATGTTGTTTGACCATCTTCACAAGTTGTGCATACTACAGATGGATGGAACATGTCATCGATTCAAAATGTGCCATGGTTAGCATCATCAGGGTCATCACTTTTAGGTGGTTGATCGAATGTATTAGTACATCATCAGGGCAAGGTGGAGAGTGAGGGAGCTCTACCCTCTTTTTCTGTCTGTCTAGTCAAACTTTTGTGGTCCAAAAGCTTTCAAGTGGAGAGGATTGATCTAGGAGGATCTCATTAGATCAGTCACACAGGTTCAGTATCGTCATCAACATTCAGTCTGGTGTCTTCAGCTTCAATAATGTTGTTTATGGTTTAGGTTGTTCAGGTAATGTCTATGGTTTTCATGTTGTTTGAAGGATATGGTTTTGTACCTAGATGTCGACATGTGGTTGTCGTTAGTTTCGCCAGGATATGGTTGTCGACATGTGGTTGTTGTCCACTTTGTAGGATTTGGTTATCGACGGGTTTGTCATCATTTGACTTTTGTTTCTAATGTTTCTTTGTGACATTTAGTTGTAAATGGATTATTTTTAAAATAAACCTAATACAAACCTAATCCTAAACCCTAACCATGCATTAATATGTCAAAACCTAAGTTTAAAACCCATTACCCTAAGTCCTAGAACCTAACCTATAAAAATCCATGTTTTAATACATTAAACCTATGCTAAGACCTAAACCCTAACCTTATTCTAAAGCCATGTATTAAAAAGGCATAAAACCTATGTTTTCAACTCTAGGCCATATATATATAACACATTAGAAAACATTATAATATACCACCCACAGTCTTAACCGGAGTGAAACCCGCGGGAGAAGACCGCAAGGGTAGTAGTCATGTGAGTAGCAAATGTTAACTAGGCAGGGATCAAGGTAGACCACAACAACTACCATGGCGAGTTGTGACATGTGAACAAGGGCAGTAACCACACAATTTATTGTATCCACAACAATGAAACTGCGCATCGGCAATGAAACTGTCAGGCATAGAAAGTGCCATGTGATCAACGTTGTTACCGCACCGTTAGGGGTAGCCACCATGTGTTCGACAGTGGTTAAACACCACTGTTCACATGCAAACAGTCAACCAACTCCACACCGTTAGCTAAACCGCCTGTGGATTATTTATTATATGGTTTTATTTTGGGCTTTTTTGTTACAGTTTGTTGCTAAATTAATTCAACCACCATGAACCCTTAGCCTAAGGTGTCCACTAGTGGTAAGACCGAGCATTTGTAACCAAATTAGAAGCATTTCATGCCAATACATGACAAAAGGAGTTTGAATGAACCTATTGAGCCTATAATTTCATCCTTTTACTCATGAAGGAGGATGGAGTGGTTTTGAAGTTTTGTGTGCAGATTCTAGAGGTTAGAGGTTGTTTTTGTTTTTACTGTAACAGGGGCATCGAGAGTCAGAATTGGGAACCGTGATAGGCGTTGGAAAGATGGTTCAGAGAGATTTATTATGACACTGACCAGAAGTGCCTGTGTGTACATTCAGTTCAGCAAGTTTCTGTGTAATTGACCTCTTCGGTTTCAATCCTAATAAAGTGATCGCCCATCTTGAAAGTGGACCCAGAGACGTAGTCCATCAGGGAAAAACACCGTAATAAATCTTGCTATCTGGTATCACTGTGTATTTGTTGTTTTCACTTTTGTTTTGCATCTTACTTATGTTTGATCAATTGTTGTAAAGTCATTCTTCTCAAGCAGTTCTCACGATTTCAGCACTTTAAGTTAACATTCAATTCATTGTTGGCATAATCAATTCTACTTCAATTTTAACATATGATCATTTCATATCAAAGTTACTAAGGCGAAATACATCAGGTGTGAATAAATGAGCTGAAGTAGAACACCACATAGAATCTTCCATTCAAAGGCTAATGATGAGAACCTGGCGCCGAAAGCGAAGAAAATTTCCATTGAAGTATGCAAGTTCCATGGTACCAAGGGGAGTTTCTGTAGCAACATCCTAGATAATGTGCTAAAGTCATTAGAAAGTGATCCATCGCAAGAGGGACTTGATGTATCCCCTATCAATGACATGACACATATACCAAGATTTTGTTCAGGGATGGATGGCATGAAAGAAGGTTATAGGTATTGTAGAAAATGTCAACTGAGGGTGGAATTCTCTTGTATTTTTTGACGACACTTATATGGAATTGGAAACATTGACTTAAAGACCCATTACAAAGACTTTCGATGAGGTGTGATCAATAAGGAGGCAAGAAGATTTTCCAACCCAAAATAGTTAGGGAGGTGAAAGAGTGTCATGTTAAAGAGCGATTTATTTCCAGAAATTAAGTTTTTTTCCATGTTTCCCCAAACTCCGTTTGAGTATTTTTAACAAACCCTAGGAAGGAGTGGTTTATTCTCATAATATTTGATGAGTCCTATGAGGTTAATGTTTTTATGAGTCCAATGAAGAAGTAACTTGACTTCTTTTTCATGTTTAGAGAGTCTGAAAAAGAGGATAAAATGAAAACTTCGAGAGGTTCCTTTCGTGAATTTATCCCCTTGGGCCCAAAAAGGCATAAAACAATACCAAGGAGAACCTTTTAGTCATATTTAACTAAAGTATTCCTTTTTCATAAATATTCAACCTAGTCCATAAAAGGGGTAATTTATAGTGTGCATCCATCCTTTCATTTACTTTAACGAGTGCGAAAGAGACAAGTGCTTGGAAATCTTTTCATCTTTTGATAGTCTGAAAATAGCTTAAAGAAGACTCTAGGGGGTTATTTTTTCGTAAATGCTAATGATCCCAAAAAAGTGATAAAAGTATGCTCATTTGCCAAAATTACCTCTAGTAAAAATTTGTTTCAAAACCCGCACCATGTCCTTCAGATGTTATTAAATCTTCTCGACAAATAGTAAAATGATTAAAAATATATGAAATATGACATTAAATAGGTAGAAAATATTTAAAAAATGACCTACTTTTGACATAAAAAGGGTAAAAGTGATTTCATTTTTACCATTTGTCATTTTTACCATTTTGAGAACTCTCAGAGAGTTTTTGCCTTGATTCTTCAGGAGTTGATTATGGCCATTGTTGTGGACAATTCTCAACATCTCTTGTTCTAGGTAAGAGTTATTTTCTTCCTCTACATTTCCATGGTTTAAAGTTTTCCTTTCATGCATTTTTTGTAATTTTTAAAGAAAATTTTAGCAAGAGTTTTTGCCCTTGGCCCATCGTAGGTTCGTTATATCGGGAGGTGCGATGGCTTATTTTAATTAGTACTGGAAAGTGAAACTCATCACACCTACCAAGAAGGATAATTGCAATAGGACCACTGTCCTTAAGAAGGAGGTGTGATGAGCACAGAGGGATTTGAAAATTTTGAAGTTTTAGCTATCTTTTCCCCAAAAATTTTGTTGGGTGTGTGTTATATTCTTTCCATGACTAGTTTTGTGCATGATTTTTGCAAATGGTTTTAGGCATGATGGTCTTCTACCCTTAGTATTTTGTAGATCTGGTTAATGAAACTATGGTTATGTTCTAATCCAGGGTTAATGGATTGGGGTTTATGAATTCTTTGACATGTATATATATGCATTGTAGCATTGAAAGGAATATAACAAAAAATCAATATGGTAGTCCTGGTTTTGGGATCTATGGGAAAATATTTGTGTATTTGTTTTATATTCTCATCTGCAGGTAATTTCTATATAGGGTTAAAACCTACAATTTTCATGTTTGCGATCTAATGCATTTTTCTTCTGACATTTCTAGGTGTTTGGTGAAACAAAACTGGTGCTATCTTCGATGGAAAGAGAAGTCATGAGATCCAACATGTGATTGCAGCAAATGACCTGGAAATAATACAAGCATTGAGAAATTATGGTCTCTTGAAATATTTCTAGATCCCAGGCATGAGAGCCTAGATGGATTTATTTCAATATTAGTGAGGGCCTAGGATGTACAGGGACACCATTTTAGAATCGGTGAACATATAGTCACCATAGATATTGAGGATATCTATTTCTTGATAGGACTCTCATGAAGAGGTGCTCATATTTATTTGTTTGAATATCAAAGAGGCAAAGAGTTAGTGAAATATTATTTGGCTACTCACTGTGACAACTCTCAACCTAGCAGTGATGGAAATATTTAGATAAAGGACATACATGAACTTTGTCTCAAAACCATTTTATTCATGATCACACATTTGTTGATAGAGATGCTTCTCATCTGGCAACAAAGTCCCAAATGCAATATGCATTGGAGTGTTTGGAACCTACAATTTCAATTGGAGTGAAGGATTATTGGCCAACTTGAAGGAACAACTAAAAAGGGAAAAAACAACGCGATTGAACAAATTTGGATATGGTTCCATTTTAGTTTCATTCACTCTTTATAGGATTCCACCGTTATGACCTCAGAGGATATCACAGGATTTTCCTTGAACTAGGGAGCCTTGCATGAGGCAATGGGTGGATGTGATGGCTTGCCATGGGAGGGACCTATGATGAGGTTCACTCCTACATTCTTTAGATGAATGCAAGAGTAGTTGATTATGGTTTAGGACTTTCCATATGTCAAAACATATTTCAAGGGTGATCTAGATATTTTCCTACCTGAGGGTGAACAATGGGACAATGCAGGTAAAAATCGCTATCATTTTTGGTTTTTAAGTTTTACATTTTTTTTTTATTGTCGGTGACTAACTATTAGTTTTTTCATGCAGACATTGGATGGGGAAGACCAGTGGGAATGCCATCACTTCATCGACAGGGTGGATCAGAAGTGACAAATCCAAATTTAGCAGAGACATTGGTGAAATTCAAGTCTCATGTGGAGAGTTTGACCCGTACCATTTCGGATACAGGGATTGGTGATATCCTAATCTGTCTACAGAGATATACCATAGGGGTGCCAACTCGGATTGGCCAATTGTTGCGACAAGTTTCCTTTGATGTCATTTATTACTGTAAACATCATGATTAGACGCCTAGAGATTTTAGAGCCACATTTTGATTTTTTTGCATGTATTGGGTTATTATAGGCTATGAGCCATGTGTCTTGGACACAATTTTTTGTAAAACTAAAAACACTATTTACAGTGTTTATCTATGGATATTTTCTACTTATTTTTTTCATTGTACAACGTATGCTAATTATTATATTTTTTTACAAATGTTGCAAATGTATATCTAAAACATAATTAGCTAATGTATTTATACATCTCGAAATATGTTTATATTTAGTGTAATCTAAAAATATTTCCAAGAGGCGAACTCTCAAAAAAATTTGTAACATTGTTGGAGTTCTAACTAAATAGACTTTCTTCAAATGTAGTACCATGAGTTGAGAATAAAACTTGAGAACCAAACAAAAATACCACACAAAATAGCATCAGATAATAGCTCTATCACCATGCTATAATCAGTGATATTATTAGTTGTGTGACTGATACATATTCCTTGTAGACTTATGAACTCGTGTAGGGGCATAAATTTCCCATGCTGCGAAAGAAAGATTCTGAGTACTACGTCTAGTGCCATCAGCATAACCAAGATAGAGTTGAGGGAATGCCAACATTTTAAAATAAAATGTAATACAAGAAAAGCAAAAGTGGTAGAAAAATTCACAAGAAAACCACACTGCAAACACACCAACAAACATGTACAGTATGTACAAAGTAACTATATTGTAGAATAAATTCTATGCATAGTACTTTTTCAAGAACAATACATTACGAGGTTGAGCCAAAGGAACTCTGTAAAAGTATACTAGCTCGTAGGCCCCTTTTGCAGGTACACGTTTGACTATGTACGGACCCAGCCACATGGGCTCAAGATTTCTGGCCCCTAACTTGTCATTTTCTTAGTCATGTAGTAGAACCAAGTCACCTTCTGAGAAGACACGAGGTTTGACATTCTAATCAAATTGTGTTTAAATGTGTTTTTTATGAGCCTCATTAGCCATCGTGGCATGATGACGAGTCTCATCTAGACATGCTAGGTATAAAAAACATTCCTCCTTTGCAGAGGTAAAAAGAAGAAGCTCGATGACTAGTTTCAATGATGAGATTTCACATTCAATAAGAAGAACAAATTCTAGACCATACACTAGTTGGAATGGTGTTAATTCATATGTGGTACAAATGGAGGTATGATATTCCCATAATGCCAAAAAATGAATGGTGTGCCAATTCAATTTGTGAATCTCTACCATACATTGAAGCATCATTTTCAAAACTTTATTGATAGCTTCCATGATATAAGTGTCTGGATTTGAGCTATCATGACATAAGTGCACCTTGTCAGTTAATTTGGACATCATGTATTTACAAAAAAGGTTTTCCATGGTGGGTGACAATGGTTTTTGGTACACTGAATCGTACAATAGCATGGTTGAACATGAAAAGTGTAGCAATTTTTCCACTTTTGTCAAATGTACGCATCACCTCAACCCACTTACGAAATAATTGACTGCAATAATAATATAACAATTCCCCCCAGCTGAGTGTGGGTTACATGCAATAAAGTCAATATGAGATTTAGCAAATGGTCCAATAATGACTATTGGGTGTAACAGAGCGGTCAAAGCATGGGCTTTGTGAGTATAGATCTAGTATGCATGACACTTTTGGATGGTCAAGATGGAGTCTCTGAACATGGTAGGACAAAAGTAACCAGAACGTAGAATTTTATGTGTGGTAGCATAACCAAAAATATTTCCACCGCATACTCTACCGTGACAATAATTAAGGAATTTCTTAGCTTCCTCATGGGTGAGAAAACGCCAAAAAAACTTGTTGACACCATGATAATAAAGAGAATCATCGATTATAATATAGTTCAATTATGATACTGAATATGACATCAACTAGAATGTGTTAATTCAAGTCAAAAATTTTGGTATTAGAGATAAATGATTAATCCCCATACCGCGGATCAGAAGAGTTGATCAGAAAAATGTCTGATCAGGAAGAATATCTTCACTGATTGTTTCTGCATTAGGGTGGGGAAAGTCACATATCGATTTGACAAAGAGTAGTGATTTCTTAGATTTGGATTTTACAAATTCCAAGTCAAACTCTTGTAGGATTACAATCCACTTCACGTACTTTCCCCCAAGTAGTTGTTGTGATTGTATATAAATCATTGGGTTGAAATAAGAAATAATAATAGTCTTACGAAGCAATATATAATGAAGAAATATTTGAACAATATGTACAATTGCCAAATCCAACTTTTCTACATATGAATACTTGATCTCAGTATTTGTCAAGTTTTGACTCAAGTAATAATTTACATGTTCGTCACCTGAATCATCTTCCTATACTAATACTATAGCGATAATAGTATCAGATGTAGTGAGATATAGGAAGTAATATTGGTGGTAACTAGGGGGATGCAATAATGATGCATGAGCTATTACATTTTTCAAGGCATCAAATTCTTTTTGGTTAGCATCAACCCAATGGAAGGGCACCCCTTTTTTCAATAGTCATAAACCCCTTAGTAATTTCTACTTACTTAGGGATGAACCAATGTAGAAAGTTTGTTTTCCCTCGTAAATGTTGTAGTTGAATGAGGTTTGAGGGAGAAGGAAAATCAATGATAGCCTCAACCTTCAATGAATTAATCTGGATCCCATGCTTACACACAATGAAGACTAGGAGTCGACCATATTTCACACAAAAGGAACATTTGTGCCAATTCAAACGTATTTTGTAATGTCCACATCGCAAGAAAATCACTCTAAGATGCATAGGGTGATCTTGATGATGTTTCAAATGGGCAGGTAGATCATTAAGATACAACAACAAGATATGCTTAATATCATGGAAATTGTAATTCATAGCTAGTTGAAAAGTTCCCCCTGCAGTCTTAAGTCTAAAGGGGATTTTTTGATTAAAAAATGTTCCCCACAAATAGATGAACATGGTTTTATGTTGGTTAGAAGGGAGTATATTAATTTGATTTTTAGCCAGAAAATCTATCCATAAATGAGAAGATTTTTCTTCCAACATAATCATCAATAATCTAGTCGATAAAGGGTGTCAGATAATTGTCCTTAGGATAAGCTCAATTAATGTCTCTATAATCAACACATACTCGAATTTCACCCTATTTCTTCATCTCTGGGATGATATTTGAAATCCAATCATCTAATAGAACAAGATATATAAAACCAACTCACTGAATTTTTTCAGCTTCTACTTTAATTGTGGCAACTTTCCTCGAGTTTACCAGATGTAATCGTTGTCTAATAGGATTTTCATCCAGGTACATATTGATTTCATGTACCACAATGTTTGGGTCAATGCTTGGAATCTCTTCATAAGTGAAATCAAATAAACCACAAAATTCTTGAAATAGGGCCCTATAAATTTGAACCTCATCGAGAGAACAAGAGGCTTCTATGTGAATATTTTCAACTATTTTGAGCTTCAATGAGATGTCCACTGGATTTTTTTTTTCAATATTCCCCAAATTATTTTCAGAAATGACTTCATATATGGAAATTAGATTCTAGGGATGCTCGATAACCTTAGGGGAAAATAAGTCATTAAAACTATTCTTAGGGATTTCCAACTCAAGTAAAAAGGAGGAATGATGATGGTTATCATCCCAACGTTTGTCATATGACAACATGATTTCCATGGTTTTATTTACAGTGAGAAAGACATCGTTGAAAGGATAAAAATTTGAAAATAAAACTAACTTTGAATGCTAAAAATGTTCATCAACCATGTTCACTTGATTTTTTGTTTGAGTAGTTGTTGGGCAGGCCAGGTGAATAACTTCTTCTGCTAATTCAATAGAGATGAGAAACATGTGGTCACCAAAAGATTCAATATTAGAGTCATTAGGTACTATCCATGGATCATATGATTGTTAAAATAGATCAGTACTAAACTTGATCATGGTGATTAGGCCGACCGTGGTTGAAAGATTGGGAGGAGGAAGCATAAAAGTACCACAACATTATCATAAGGAAGCAACATTTTATCCACAAGTGGAATATTTCTAGTGGTTTGGGAATCAACAATGTAAAATTCGAGCTGGTCAAAAATCACGATCTTTCCCTGATGAGGGAAGAGTAACATTCAAATATAAGACAAAGACACAACTGCCATAGCGTAAGTCTAGTTATGGCCCAATAAGAGGTTATAGTCTAATGGTCCATTGACGACTTCTACCTCTACTGACACCATTTTATCTTCTAATTCGATGGGTAAATAGTTCATGATTCCATAAGGGTTGAATCCTCTCCCATCAAATGCTTTAAGGGTAATTTGGGACCGATTGATCGATGGATATCCTAAGTCTTTCCAACATGAGAGCGACATGATAGAAGTGGAAGAACCTTCTTCCACTACTGTTCGGAACACATTATGCATCTAACAATAACTTAAATAATGAACGCAAGTTGATGCAGAAGTGAGGGAGTAGGGTTTTCTAAATTAAAAATAAGCAGACATGAATCCAAAGGATCCACCCCTCCAATTGCTATTAATAACGAATTCCTCTGTGCATGGAAATTATGCAGGACTTCAAGTGTTGAAATAGTTGAAGGAGATTGGGCTAGATCTTCAAATATGTTGTAGTTTTGGGAAGCTCTTGCATGAGGATTAAACGACAAATTATGAATAACTCCTTGAAGAGGAGGCTTAATTTTCATTTCAATGGATGGTATCTCAATCTGTAGAGGACCAGAACTAGGTGGAGTACAAGTGGAAGGTTAAGTAGTAGCTTTTCCATTTGGAGGAATTAAGGACTAGTAGTCCTTATTCTGGGTAGCCACCATGACATATTCCTGACACATTAGTATGTTGGAAGAATTTTTGGAAGAGGAGGATAGACCTTGTGGCACCATTTTGGTCTCCTGATTTAGGAAAGGATATTTCAACAAAATAGGTGCAGTAGACACAATCTTTAAGAATCGATTGATTTTTGCACAGTGCGAACATTCCTTGGTGAAATGATCCTTGTTGTAAATGAGACAAGGATAATGTGGTTTGTGTTTCTCGTCAAGAGACTTAGTTTTTTATTTTTCATATGGAGGGGATTCTTTTTTGGATTTGCATTTACCTTTCTTTTTACTTCCTGGTTGTGGAGATTTTCCTTTAGTAGCTTGAATGACATTAATCATAGAGGTATTCACAGGTGTAGGAGGAGAGGGGATTTGAGTGTTCATAGGAGTAGGCTTTAGATTCAATTGACTGGAGGGCTTATTCATTGGAATTTGACCAATGGAACCAATCACGCCATCAACAACATGTGATTGTGTCAAAGGTGTGGGTGGAATAGTGTGAGATGGTCACGGGGCATTAGGTATTTTCTGGTAGAGCGTGCCCTATTAGGTATAAACTAGGTATAAATACTGAGAATGACCAATATATTGATATTCGATAATGACTCCTCCCTTAGAAACATACTTAGTTATATCAAGAATCAATGATTTAAAAAACCATTTTGTTAATAACTAATTTGGGATATAGGTTTTAACCAAACCACGACGATGTCTCCACTCATGTATATAAGATATATGAGTAGAGTTAGATTGTTTTAGAGAGCATAAAATATCTGTACTAGTTTTATGACAGATTAATAATTGAAAATGGGTTAGAAACATTGTTGCCAATGCATTGAAGTTATTAAATGAATCTATCAGTAATTTGAGATACCATTTTGGTGTCGGACTTGTAAGAGTTCATTAGAAAAGACGTAAAGGAATATAATCATCATTTAAGGAGTTCGAAGAAAACCATAAATTATAAGTCGTAACATGGTTTGATGGACCTTCCCCAGGGTTTCCATTGAATTTGGGAATATTTCTTAGAAATTTAACTGGAATAGTCGATCACCAAGGAGAATGATAAATTGGATCATTGTTAAGCGCGAAGAGGCCTGGTAACTCTAACATTGTGATAAATGGAAATTGCCTATTAAAGTATGATTGAGGGGGCTGGTAACCTTGTGAATAAAGATAAACTACTGGTAGAGGATATATTGGGTAAGATGTAATGGGTTGGGCCATCGATATTTGCATTCCACCAAGGTAAGCAGTGGTTTGAAAAATAGGATATCTTTGGCCAGGCTACTATGTTCTAGGAAGACCTTGATAAGGAGGAAAAGGTGAGCCTTGGATGTATTGACCTTGATGAGGTGCCTGTGGTATGGCCACCAATTTTCCAACTAGGACCTGTGGTATACCTTGAAAAGGTTGTATAGATGGAACCTGCAGCATACCCTGAACAGGTTGACCAACTTGTACCTGAGGCACAATCAGACCAAGTTGACTAGATGAGGTCTGTGGTACACCCTAGACAAGCTAGGAAGAAAGGATTAAGGTATCCCCTATACCGGTTGACTAGTTTGTAATTGAGGTATGACTTGAACAGGTGGACTAGTTTGTATTTGAGATATAACCTAGATAGGTTGACTGGTCTGTATTTGGGTTATGTCCTGGGCAGGTTGACTAAAATTGACTTGAGTTGAAACCTAACAAATTGAAAAAATCAGTAAGGTAAACATTCAAAGGAGTGTTAGCCATTCCTAGAAATGGGATACCAGTAGAAAGAGTAATTGTAAAAGGTGGAGCATCGACTTGTGATATTGTTTTAGTAGAAGGGAACATACCAACAACATATTTCCCCCCAACTTGAGGATAAGGGTAAGACATAGTGGATCTAAATAATTTTGAGGTGTAAATGGTTAAATAGGTTGTGGGGTGCTATTGTAGCGGCTACAACCACCCTCCAAAATTTTACCTTAGCTTCGTTTTGGAGCCTCCCTACCAACTAACCTTAGCAACATTTATTTCACTGTCAAGTACAAGAGCTTCAATGGTTTTCTAATAGATTTCCATCCTGTGAATGATAGCTTATTCTACTCCCCTCACAGGTTGTTTCTCCATAGTTGGTCCAGCTACAGGCTAAGCAGTTCCCTCAATAAATTGCACAATTCTGGAGGGGAACCAGTCTTCCCTCCAGAAATTGTGCAATCCTGATTGGCAGCCTACTGGGCTTAGAAACTACGCAATCTTGTTAGTCAACTTGCCCAGTGAAAATTGTGCAATTTGGCCTCGTAGGACTGCTCAAGCTAGAAATTGTGCAATTCTCAGGAGCAGTCAGCTGCTCCTCCCAGAAATTGTGCAATCCCTCTAGGAAGCCATCCCAGCTCCCTCCCAGAAATGCGAACATTTCTCCCTCCGACAAGTAGGTTGTTGCATGTGCCATCATATTGATTGGTTCCACCTGGGACTGAGAAAAATTGACTTGCATGCATTGGCTGATTTTTCCTGAAATAGAAAAAAGCAACATGCAAAAAGAATCCCTATATTTTAGGGAGCTATTTTTAGCAGTTGGACATTACATGCAAAGATCGTTTTAGAAACCTTCCTCTAAGTGTTTCTTTTTCCTAGATATGTGGCATGCGCATCATGAGCCTCAAACTTATTTATTCGATACTTCAGAGCTCACTTTTTCACATCAATATTGGAGCTCTGACATCCCACAACAGATCCAAGAGTATTCGACACATCCAACTCAACTATTTTCGGGTAAGACCACTTAACTTGTCTTTTGCAGCATTTATGTCACTTTTTAAGTTTTGGCTTGTGTGAGTGTTGTCTGCTTGATTTCTGTGAACTCTTTCTGTCGCTTGAATGCATATTAGCTTGTAATAGCATCGTTTCAATTTTCGTTAGCATCTCACTCCTATTGCATGCATGACACTGTTTTGCACGAACGGTCGCCGATTCGGCAACTCATTTGACACACATGCATGTTGTTCCATTTTCTAAATCTTTCATTCACTGTTTTCATGCAAGATCATTCACTCCTCCTTACACTCAATCACGCATTCACATCCACATTTGCTTTTAGTTGCCCGTCGGCGGGTCTGGGTAGGCTTGGACCGTGCTCTACCTCACCAAGATAGTATTGCACAATCCTTAGAGGGAAGGCTCCACCTTCCTCCCAAAACATGTGCATTTCTGCCCAATGACTATCCTCCAGTCTTGCCTTGTGCAATTCTGAGAGGTAGTGACTACTGGCCCTGAAAATTGCGCAATGCAGTCCCTGGGCCTGCATCACTTCCTAGTTGGAATTGCGCATTGCCCAATCCGATCACCCAGAAGGCCAGTTTGGATTGTGCATTGTGAAATTCCAGTATCCAACCAGCCTACTAGCAGTTCCGGTAGCCAGTATCCTGGACTACGAGTGAAAATTGTGCAATCCTTACTAGTCAATCCCTAGGTATGTTGCTTGTCATTCCTTAAGTTTGCTTTGGTTTTAGCTAACAGATTTCTTTCCATGCATGTTACCGTGTCTCCAGATCTAGAAGGTGTTCATCCATCTCTCAGTCATTCAGGATCAATGGCCTCCCAGAGAGAAGGATCAAAGGACACCGACGGAAGTGGAATTGGAGCAGCAGTTGAGCGAGTGTCTATGAGTTTGCCGATCTATGAAGAAATGAAGTTAATTATAGACAAAGACATCAAGATGAAATGGAAAGAGGTCAATGAGGCATTCTTAGGCACATTTGGGAAAGACCTTGAAGACTGCCAAGTCTATGTGAACATTCACAAGTCCTGCTTGTACCAGATTGCATGCAGGTATCCCGCGTTCCCATGTGCTGACATGATACATTGGATCGTTTCGCACACTGATCCCAAGACGATGACATTGAGTAATGTCAGTGGGACAAATATTTATATCTTCGGGGCATAGGATTATCAACAAATGTACCATATGCCGAAGCCAGTGATCACCATGGAGACATCCTTCAGCATACCCAGCAGTAAATTCAACTCCAGGGATATCTTGAAGAACTAGGTGAAAGAGCCAGCCAAATTCAGGATGACACCCTACCATATTTACAAGACGAAGATACTACGGAAGGCGTATCAATACTTGATCATCTTTGCATGTCATTTGTATGGCCAAGCAAGCAAAAATACCTTCCCACAGAGTTGGGTGATTGCGTTGGACCAACTGGCCAGTGAAGGCAAAGCATGCAACTGGTCTAACATATTGGCTCACAGGCTGAAGGAACAGGTAACAGGGGCTTGACAGCTGCCCAAAGGTCAGAAATCAAAAGTCAACATGTCCGCTTACATCTTGGATGCAATCTGTGCCTGTCAGGAGTTCCCAGGCTTGAAGTGGGAATGGACATCGGCGGAAACCTCTGTGAATACTTATTGTAAAATGTTACCTGAATGCAGCTTCAGAGGAGCTATCACACAATTGTCAGATCATTTTTTCACCCCAATGTACAAGACGCTATTTGAGCAGGATCCACCTTGCATGTCGAAGGCAACAATGGAGTCACTGATTGATATAGCGGATTGGTATGCCTCACCATCTGACACCTTCATACGGATGTACAATGCAGAGAAGCCTCCACATGTTTTTCCGAAGTTCACCATGGACAAGCTCATCATGAAAGAAGTATCATACCACGTCTTGGAATGAATGTCAGCTAGGATGCACTATAGGAAGAAGGCACCTTGGCCTGCTCTTCTATTGGGGATCGGGTTATATGAGATATGGAATTTCAAGCACATGGGTGACGAAGCAGAGGAGATCAAGAAATATCCTTTCGATGGCTAAAGCTTTAATCTGTATGACCTGGATTGTTTTGTGAAAGATCATTGCGTGAGAGTACAGTTTTAGTGGATCCACGGGGCATGTCATTGGGTGAAGGAACACCCATGGAGATATTGTTACAACTTCTCCAGGCCCAATGAACCGGTCAACATCACTATGGAGTGGTTAGCAAAGCAACATCTAGGAAAGCAACAACAATAGTAGCAGTAGAGGTAAACATACTGGTGCGCGACAAAGGCAAGAGGAAGATTGTTGAAAACACCGAGGCTGAACAAAGTTGTATGTTTAGAGAGACCCACTTGTACAAAAAGCAACTTTGGAAATAGAGGCAAATAGGAAACAATGCAACAGGAGGAATGCACAAAGGTAGAGAGAAAAACAGAGAATGGAGGAGATAGTGAAGGAGTTACATGAGTTGAAGGAGCAACTCTAGAAGGAACAGGAGTTGCGCATCCAGGAGAAGGAAGCGCAACCAGAACATCTACAATAGGGGTTTCAACATGTACAGATAAATGAAACTGTGCCCGTATAGGTAGTAGACTCATCCAAACAGCTTGAACCAAGTAGGCATGGTGAGTAGTCGCAGGAGCAGGACTTCACTCAAGAGATTGAACAAGCACTTGAGTAGATGGATACTAATATGGAGCAACAAGAGTTAGAACAAGACATCGACCTCATGCCTTACCAGCAAGAGGTCAACCTACCAGCTTCACTGGATCTGGAAGCGGAGCAAGTTCCAAGTGACCAAGGAGACATTGAGATCCTTGGAGACAATCTGGAAGGATAGATACACAACATATCATTCAACGATTTGCAACATAGAATTGTGCAATATCGCAGAGTGTCTACTCCGGATGATAACACATATCCTCTATAGTTTGAGGAACGAGTGGTCGTGTCTAATGTGTGCAAACATCCAGCAACATTGAAAAATGTTACCAGAGCATATGTTCAAGCCACTAGCTCAAGTGTTCGCTTCCTAATAGCAAAGAATGAGTGAATGGAAAAAAATTTACAAATTGCCAAGTAGGGAAGAGAACTGGTTACAACATCAGAGCGAGTAGAGTTGAAGAAGGAAATATTGGATGAGGTATTGTCCCTTGAGACAGTCATGCGGGCATTGTATTACAAGTTTGGTACCATGCACAAGGTAGTTGTCCATTTCAATGGTTGGCAACAGCGATGCGCTAAGAGAGCACGTATCTTGTCAAACGTGCATACTATTGTTGACTACATGCAAACATGGACAATGAGATATAAGGGAGCCCCGTTGCAGGCTTCCCATCTATTGGGACACTCACCGAGGAAAAAAAAGGAACAAGTCTGACTGGAGCTTAAATCGTGCTTTGATGAGTTGATGCGCATAACCACCATCGCAGACTTGGTGATCAGTGCAGACACTATGCATCAGTATGACATTGGTCCGACTGCACTTAAGAAAATGATATGCATGTTATCAAACGAGTTGGATAGAGGAGCCCAAGCAGTGTACCCAGATGCAATGGAGGAAAGAGTTCGTTTCCAGAAATATGTCACCACAGACTACACGAATACCATCGAAGGACCATCGAAGGACTACCAAGCTTGGCATCAATTCGCCACCATCAACCACCATGAGGATGTCGAAGAGCTGGTCTTCCCACAGTTTTTCGAGTCATTGTAATGTCTTGCATGGCTTTCTCAAGCCTATTTTATCTCACATGGGTACATGTGCAGATTGTATGTAACGTCTTGTCAAGTGGAAGTTCAAGTGTCGATAGTTGGATGTAACAATCATAGAGTAGATGAATAGTCATTAGGGTAGATGAACAGTCACAAAGGGGAATGTCAAGGGCCATCCCACCCTTTGCTATATATAGTCCCTCATAACTCATTGTAAAGGCTTTTGGTCAACCAAGCTTCTGATAGGAGTATCTTAGAAAAAGCTTGGAGAGTATTGTAACAAGCCTTAGCTTCTCCATTGTGCAGAGCTAGTATATCTCTTTAGAGGAGTAGACGGTAGTGATTGTAACATTCCGTTGTTGGAACTAGTGGTTGCTCATGGTTGTATTGTATGACTGGAACTTACACTTATTAATATAACCGAGCCAACACATTTCATGCATATGTCGTATTGTATTTCAACTATCATGTTTACTCCAAATTATATATGTATCTATTTGCTTACGCATGCATGTGTAGCTATTTTCTGTATATGTATGTATAAATCTCACTAAAATGTGTTGTTGGTTTAACCATCACTTTGGATTGCTAGCTCACTTGCCTTCTAGTTTGTGATGCATCTTAGCTCATGTGTTCCCTTCTTAACTTTGTGCTTTCACAGGTTTCCAAGGGGCGCACTCAGCTCACCGTCCATGTGTTAGAACCGCTCATGCACCTTCCTTGACTTGCTGCATATGTCACACCATTGCTACCAACATGGACATATTACTTTCCTCTATGCAAAACCATGGTGAAAGCGATATCGTACGACCCACTGCTGGGAATCCTACACCAAATGGTCTGAGGTCTAGTTGGGACTTCTTACCGAGGAGATCCCTGACATGTTGGTGAGTCCAGCACCGTCAACATTTTTGGTGCTAGAAGGAGGGCTAGATGACAAGTTGTGTCCTCTCATCCTGTTTTGAACCTTTGTACATCTATCATGGATTTTTTCACACTCACCCCTCCACAATGTTTTTCGCATGTCAAACCTCTCAACATCACGAGGGATTTTTTTGATCTCTTGTCCAAATTCACGTATGATGGTGAAGGTGAAGTGGCCTAGCTTGTTTTCTTACAATATTTCTTTGCCATGCTTGACAAGGAAGATGGATGTTCTGATGAAGTGGCCAGTCCACTGCTTGTATACACACTTTGCGAATCCCCACAACGGTGGTGCTGCAGTCTACCAACTGAAAAAATGCACTCACTCGAGCATTTCTGAGATCTCATTGGTTTTACTTTCCATCATTTTGATCCATAACCTCTTGACAAAAATCTGTTACAACAAAGAAAGGCCCTGCATGAATCACCTATGGCTTTTTGGCAGCGCTTCTGTGATTTGCAGTTTCAAGCTTTGAAACGCCAGATGAAATTTCCATATCTTTGGGAGAGATTTGAATAATGTCTTAACAAATCAGTCCATCCTAAGAAGAAGTTTGATCCCAAGACCCACTTAGTATACTTCAGTGATGGAGTTGTGCAATCACAGATAGATACGGTCACTATCACAAGTGAATGTCTTCCGTCCCCTCATCAAACAACTCCACCACTACAAAGTGATGTGGGAGAATAGGCACACATAGTTGTTCAAGTGTCACATCCTACCAACATCACTTCGCTTAATTTTTGTGTAGATTTGGTTGTGAGTCCATTGAGTTATCACATGCATTTTTTACCTCAACCTTTGTCTTCATACTCAGATGATCCTCCGGATGATACTATCTTGTGTTCTTCCACTCTGGACTCTACACTTATTGTGAACGAGGATCAAGCCATCGACAAAGTTGGTGTTGCACAACCAACATGCGATGTCATTCATGAAGAGTATGACTGGGAGCTTGAGCATAAACACTCAGTGAAGGATGATTCCCTTCTGTCCTAGCCTCCTTCATTCTTTCTTGACATATTTGGTGAACTTTGCATCCATGATTTCGCATGTGTATCTCCATCCACGGATGCACCTATTGTTCATCACTCGCAAAACACACTAGATGTCATTCCATCATCATATAACGGAGAGTTTAAATTATTCTTTGAAAATCCACTTGACTTTTCATCTACCTTTTCCGGAAACATAGAGGGTGAATTAGTCCGCTTCTCATCTACCCCTCTGTTTGAATAATCATATCATGAGGTTTCCGATGAAATCATTGATTTTGTTGATTGTAGTTGTCGTGATCTATTTACTCCCATATTCGATCACGATGATGATTCTATCGCAGTTGATTTTTCAAAGCCACCTGTTTATGATGATCTATCTGTCGATGAAGTCGAAACCCCCCAGACTGTCGAGGCACTTCAGCCTGAGCTGATGGTTATGTCAAGCCCTCGTTGTCTTGAGGTTGGTTTCACTTCCGATCAGGAAATTGTTGAAATACCCAAGGCTCCTCATCACTCATATGTATCCATTGAAGATCAATCTCACACACAGATCATGCTTGCTCCACTCGAACTACACGATCCTATCGCTCATGCATTGGAGGAATCTTACATAGAAAGCACACTTGCACGATGCAAGTTCTCTTTTTCTCTTTCATTTACTTGCATGTCATAGTCAAGAATATGAATATGCTTAACAACTGGACATAGTGTCGCACAACACCGTGATAAGTCCACGGACTGGATGTCATGCACTTGCACTCATGTATGTTATGTGGACACATTTAAACTTGGAGTGTGTTTGTCTTCATTGTTATATCCTTCATGTTTGCTCGTTCACAAAACTATGTTATTCACGAATCATGCCTTCACCAACATGGGTCGACCAATGCATCGGTGGCTACATTGGAAGTATCACTTCACGTGATCAGGCCCATGGACCGTTAGCTTAGGAGTAAGAGTAGTGTTTTCTTTTAGTTTGTTTGCTTGCATGCTTGTTTGCTTACATGTTTTACATGCTTCTCTATTTGCTTGCTTGTGTTCTTACTCGCTTTGCTTTCGCATTTACTTATGCTTTCGCTTTGTTTTGTGTCTTTTTACTTGTTTACATTCGTAGATAGTTTTACATGAAACCGTGTGTGACTCTTGAAACAAGCTGGGTAAAGTACAAGAGGACTTTTGCAGTTATCAATACTTGGTTATCTATCATCCTACTTCTGTATGAAGAACTTGTTATCTTTAGTCCATGATATATCAATGGAAAATACGTACTGTTCAAAGTGAAACTTGGTGAAAACACAACACTTGCATTCTAATTAGTGTCACATACTCTGGTCTGTTGTTTTTGGGTTAACCCTTGGAAGCTTAGTCAAGTAGAGTAAGGTGAGGGGGGAAACCTTAACAAGCATGTCAAAGGTATATATAAACTACTTCTTTGAAGGAAAAACCTCTTATGCTCTCAATAAGTTTGGATCCCTCTTTCGCCTCTAAAATGAGTAAGTGCTATGCACAGTTATGAAAAGGAAAAATGAAAAAAATGAAAAGTGAAAATTTTGAAAAATGAAAAATGAATAAGGTGAAAGAAGAGAAAGGTTTCCTGCCTAGAGAGGTGATGCAAGTAAATCCATCGGGGTACTGACTAGGATCGCTAGCAGTGGAGATATTCTTTTCTTCCTGCGTGACTCTGTTGGGGTACTATCCAGGCCTGCTGGCAGTGGAGCAACACCTGATATGAAACTAATACTCTAATGACTATACTGCTTGTATACCAATATACCCCTTATCCCAAATTGAAACAACTGTGTTGACTTGGCTTCGAATGTGTGTCGATCGACTAAGAGCCTGGCATATGAGCACTATATCTTACAATCAAGCAAGGGTGGAACGCAAGATGAACTGAGAACTGAACAATACTTCTGAAGGTGTTAGACTTACTTTTCACGAATAGTCTCCATTCAGAGAACTGGAGTTCTACTACTGTGTCGCCAAGTGTTGTATCAGCTACAAGTACCCTCCAAAATTTTGTCGTAGCTTTGTTTTGGAGCCTCTCTACCAACTATCCTCAACAACATGTCTTGCACTATCAAGTACATGAGCTTCAGTGGTTTTCTAGAAGATTGCCAGCCTGTGCATGATAACTTATTTCACTCCCCTCACAGGTTGTTTCTTCGGACTTGGTCCAACTGCAGGCTGAGAAACTCCCTCAAGAAACTGTGAAATTCTGGAGGGGAACCAGTCTTCCCTCTAGAAATTGCACAATCCTGACTGGCAGCCTATTGGGCTCAGAAACTACGCAATCCCATCATTCAACCTTCTGAGTGAAAACTACGCAATCTGGCCCAGCAGAACTGCTCAGCCTAGAAATTGCGTAATTTTGGGCAGAAGTCAGCTACTTCTCCTAGAAATTGTGCAAGTCCTCTAGGTAGCTAGCCCAGTTCGCTCCTGGAAATGCACAAATTTCTCCCTCACACAAGCAGTTTGTTGCATGTGCCATCAAATTGACTGGTTCCGCCTGGGAAAGAGAAAAATTGACTTGCATGCATGGGCTATTTTTTCCTGAAATAGAAAAAAACAACATGCAAAAAGCATCCCTAGATTTTAGGGAGCTATTTTTAATACTTGGAAGTTACATGCAAATATTGTTTTAGAAACCTTCCTCCAAGTGTCGCTTTTTCGTAGATTTGTGGCATGCACGTCATGAGCCTCAAACTTATTTATTCGATGCTTCAGAGCTCACTTTTTCACATCGATCTTGGAGTTCTGACATCCCACAACACATCCAGGATTCTTTGACACATCCAGCTCAACTATTTCTGGTTAAGTCCGCTTAACTTGTCTTTTGCAATATTTCTGTCGCTTTTTGTGTTTTGGCTTGTGTGAGTGTTGTCTGCTTGATTTCTGTGAACTCTCATTGTCGTTAAAATGCATATTATCTTGTACTAGCATCATTTCAATTTTCATTAGCATTTCACTGTTGTCACATGCATGACACTATTTTGCATGAAAGGTCGTTGATTCCGCGACTCGTTTCACACACATGCATGTTTTTCTGTTTTCTGAATCTTGCATTCATTGTTTGCATGCAAGATTATTCAATCTTGCTTACACTCAGTATCGCCATGAATTCATGTCCACATTTACTTTCAGTTTCTCGTCGGCAGGTCTGGGCAGCCTTGGCCTAGACTCTTCCTCACCAAGACATCATTGTGCAATCCTGAGAGAGAAGGCTCTGCCTTCCTCCTAGAAAATGTGCATTTCTTCCCAGTGACTATCCTCTAGTCTTTCCTTGCGCAATTATGAGAGGTAGTGACTGCTGGTCCAAATGGGATTACGCATTGTGCAATCCCAACACCCAACAGGCCAGTCTCGATTGTGCATTGCTCAATTCCAGCAGCCAGCTAGCCTACTAGCAGTCTGAAATGCCTTTTGCGCAGTTCCTGTAGCTAGTCTCCTAGCCTCCCAGTGAAAATCGTGCAATCCTTTCCAGTTAATCCCCAGGTGTGTTGTATGTCATTCCTCAAGTTTTCTTTGGTTTTAGATGACAGATTTATTTCCATTCATGTCGCCATATCTCCAAATCTAGCAGGTTTTCATCTATCTCTCAGCCATTTAGGATCAATGGCCTCCCAGAGAGAAGGATCAAAGGACACCGACGGAAGTGCAACTAGAGCAGCAATTGAGTGATTGTCTATGAGTTTTCCGATCTATGAAGATACCAAGCTGATTGTAGACAAAGACAACAAGCTGAAATGGTAAGAGCTCAATGATTTATTCTCAGGCACATTTGGGGAAGACCTCGAAGACCACCAAGTCTGTGTGAACATTCTCAAGTCCGGCTTGTACTGAATTGCATGTAGGTATCCCGCATTCCCATGCGCGTACATGATACATTTGATCGTCTTGCACATTGATCCCGAGACGATGACATTGAGAAGTGTTAATAGGACGGAGATTGCTACCTTCAGGGCACAATATTATCAACAGATGTACCATATATCGAAGCCAATGATCACCATGGAGACACCCTTCAACATACCCAGCAACAATGTCAACTCTAGGGATATATTGAAGAACTGGGTGAAAGAGCCAGCCAAATTTAGGATGACATCCAATGAGATTTACAAGACGAAGATACTATGGAAGGTGTATCAATACTTGATCATCTTTTCATGACGCTTGTATGGCCAAGAGAGCACGGAGACCTTCCCGCAGAGATGGGTGATCACGTTAGACCAACTAGCTAGTGAAGGCAAAGCATGCAACTGGTCCAACATTGTTAAGTTTAGGTATGTTCTATGCTAGAGAAATTTATTTAAATTTTCACAGTTAGCAATCACATCAACATTACAATAAACTGCAGATAGAACATAAATATAAAATCGCAGAAGACAAGCCAAGACAAGAGGACACAAGATATGGCACGAGCGAGGGACAAACCCCACAATGTGTGGGGAAACCATTTGATCAAATCTTCTTTTATCTTCAAAGTTCAGCAGAGAGAGAGAGAGAGAGAGAGAGAGTGCATTTACAACAGAAGTCAACACTTTGACTTATCTAGATTTGAGCATAGATTATTTCCTATAATGATGAGATCAGTTGAAGACATTCTGCTTCAACTGATTCTCGTAGTGCTGCCTCTTGTTCATTCGCTGCACATTATCATGTGACACCTTCATGCTACATTATGCATCATCATGTTTCCCATAATCTTTATGCTTCATGCATCATTATGATGCCCATGACTATATTATTTCTTGATTATGCTGAACATTAGAACTTCTTCTCCTTATAGACTGTAACACTGCTTCATATGCTGAGACATATAGATCTAATTCATACTGCTCATTGTGAAGTAATACCACAATGATCATCACCAAGACTCGGCTACAGGAGTATCCTAAGTTTGTCATCTATCTGAGATAGATATGTCGAGATGCTCAGGGTGCTCTCTCCATACAAGAATACCTTCAATTTACAGGTATGCTGAGAGGGTAACCAACCTTGGTTCTACTTCTCCTTAACCCATCCGAGGAGGCAGCTTGAACTCTTAGACACATCTCATCTCAATGCGGATCTGATTGTGTGATTGCGGCTTCCATGTGTTGACTGTGGCTATCATGCATTTACTGCGGCTATACCTCAGGAATGAACAACATGTGACTGCAGCTCCATGCATTGACAGTGGCTACACCTGAGGATAGCGTATAAGTGCCTGACTGCATTGATGTGGATATATGTCTCCACGAGCAGTGTATCTCTGCATGAACTGTGTATAAAAACTATGATACCAGATCCACTGTACACGGAACCTGTTATGATGACTGTGTTGATTCCATGAGCAACGTATCTCTACATAACTACATTCTCAGATCCACTATACACAAAGCCTGTTATCATGACTGCGATGAATGTGAACAATATATAACATGAACAGTGTATCATCATATCTGGATCTGCTAATATATATATATATATATATCTGGTTCCATATTATATCACCATTCTTCATGACTGCGTATAACGTGAACAATATATAACAGCGTATCATCATATCTGGATCTGCGTATATATATATATATATATATATATATATATATATATATATATATATATATATATATATATATATATATATATATATATATATATATATATATATCTGGTTCCATATTCATATCACCATTCTTCATGACTGCGTATAACGTGAACAATATATAACAACGTATCATCATATCTGGATCTGCCTATATATATATCTGGTTCCATATTCATATCACCATTCTTCATGACTGCGTATAACATGAACAATATATAACATGAACAACGTATCATCATATCTGGATATGTGTATATATGTTTAATTCATAGGTATGCCGAGAGTGAATTCAGCCCAGAACTTTGGTCAATACTGCGTCCTCCGAAATGTGTTCATAACTGCACCTCTGTCATGCGAGATCAACCTATCATTGTAATACCAAGACTGCAATAGACATGCCGAGAATGTACAAAACTCAATTCACTACTGCGTCCTTACACGAGGTCATTCCCGCTCCATTTATCCAGGATCGTGGCTGCACCTGCAGCTAGGGCATCAACGACTTAGCCCAGCATACTCTTAGTGTCTCTCTCCTTCACCAAAAACCCAGACGTGGAGAGGAGATCACCTAAAGAGTGTGTGAGTAAATGATATCAAATCCTCATCTATTTATACCAAAACAAGGATGATGAATAGACACGTCGGTTGGGCTTCTAGAGCCTACATAGGAGCTGGTCGGCTTGACTATAATTACATAAACAAAATAAATTTATATCTCCATAAATACTTTTCGGAATTGGATGATCTTTGGATCAATCCTACACCTCTCGACGAGAGTGATCCAATAAAAATATCAGCTGCCATAAATAAGCCGACCCACATGGAGTTTGGTCCTAGTTGCCAATTTAACACTCCCTCTCAACTAGGGAGAACTCCATCCGCTGATCGATATGTACAACTATACTATCTCTGCCATTAGTGCCTTGCACTACTCTGCCTAGCTCTTCTGGCTCTACTCAACTCTGCTGGCTCAGCTCTGCTCTGCTCAATGCTGCTGGCTCTACTAGCTCTGCTCTGCTCAGCACTGTTGGCTTTGCTGGCTCTGCTCTGCTCAGCTCTACTGGCTCTGCTCTGCTCAGCTCATCTCCGCTGAACTATGAAGAAGAAGAATTGATCGAGAATGAGTCATATCATTCTCCACTGACCTGAAGTCAGTCTCAGCATGCATACCACTGGTCCCAGACCAGTCTCAACTGACCCGAAGTCAGCTTCATAGTAAGTACCACTCCTACCACTGGTCCCAGACCAGTATCGCAGTCTCAGAGAGTGTACCACTGGTCCTAGACCAGTCTCAACCAACCCGAAGTCAGCGTCATAGTATGTACCACTCTCACTGGTCCCAGACCAGTACTGCACTGACTCGAAGTCAGTCTCGGAGTATGTACCACTGGTCCTAGACCAGTCTCAGCCGACCCGAAGTCAGCGTCATAGTATGTACAACTCCTACCACTGGTCCCAGACCAGTATCATTGATCCCAGATCAATGGAGGACATCCTAGTGTAGGGAGTACGGTAGATACAACGATGCGTCCATCGGTATTACTATGGTCCCTAACTTCATTTCCCTGCTCATTGATCAGATGAGAGGTACTTCCCATGAGTCCCAGACTGCATGGGTAGGAAGCCTCGACAGGAGAACTTAATCAATCCTGTCCTCACAGGAGAACACATCAATCCTGCTACAATCACCATGGAGAACACATCAATCCAGGCTGCCATGGAGAACACATCAATCCTGCTACAATTGCCATGGAGAACACATCAATCCAGGCCTCACGGGAGAACATATCAATCCTGCTACAATTGCCATGGAGAACACATCAATACAGGTCTCACTGGAGAACACATCAATCCTGCTACAATCACCATGGAGAACACATCAATCCAGGCCTCACAGGAGAACTAATCATCCTACTACACAAGAGAGCGAATCATCTTGTCCCACAAGAGAGCGAATCATCTTGTTTCAGTGCGCACCACCAGGGGAGGGTGAGTCACCCTGTGGTCGTATGTTGCTCCAATAGAACTGCAAGCCCCCCAAAGCTCCTAGAGCTCAATGTATGCAGCATGCAGGACCCTTTTACAAAGGTCTCTCGACGACTCCAAGTCATTCGGGAAAATCACAAATTTGATCTTTCCTCAAGGCTCTATCCTGTACATCATCTCAGTGTGATGGAGCCTCCTTGATCACCGGCTTACCATATCCCAGATAAGGCAGTAATTGATGTCTATCTGCTGGAGCAATTGTCAAATACGAGATTCCTCAATAATCAAATCTCATCTCTGGTTGTCACAAAGATTCACAGTGGTATTCATCATGTGTACAAATAGGTCACTGAAGAGCTTCAGCAACCAGACTGCCTCACAGAAGGTCATATTATCAGCAATGTATTCTGACTTGGTGGTGCTCAGAGTCACCAACTTCTGCTTCCTGCTCATCCAGGATATCGAGGCAGATTCCAAAGAGAAACAGCACTGAGAAGTGCTCTAGTGATCCTCCATACTGCCTGCCCACTCATCATTCGAATAATCATGTGGTTTCATATTTCCGGCAGTGTATTTCAATTCATGAGAGATTGTGCCCTGAAGATATCTTAGAAGATTATTGGCACCAATATAGTGAGGCTCAACCAAATATGAGCTCACCATGCTAACTGCAACACAGATGTCTGGACGGAGGTTCTCCAAGAACATCAATGCGAATGAGTTTATGAAACTCAGAGGCATTTCCCAAATCTGGTCCGACATCATTACCATATAACTTCTGAAAGTTAGGATCCTTGAGGCAGTCACAAGCTTGCAGCTTATCTTCTCGCATTCAGAATCCAACTCCCTCTGTCTCCTATAAATGAGAGGGTTTGCACCTGTCAGACATAGGTGCCAGTACGAGAGGTTCATCATCCACAACCTTCGAGTAATGGTTTGGATCGATTTCACTCCTACTGAATCTCAGCTGCATTGGACAGCTATCAATCCTCTCATACTATGCTCGAGGTGTTTTTTTTCAAGCCATAGAGGGCTTTCTTCCACCTGTATACATGAGATACCTTGATCATGATTCTCAAACTCCTCGGGTTGTTCCAAACCTGTGAACCAGCTGCATGAGGGGAATGGTCCCCTTACAATATTTTCCTTCGGTACATTTCAGACATGTACCTTCATGCTTCTTTTTGAATTCAAGCATCCTAGTCACCATCTGACTCACAGACCTCCGGTTCTGAGTTAATGGACATGGTCCCCAGTGGACTTCCTGCAACTTGATACAACCCTGAACTCAAAAACATCTTTAAAAGATCTATTTTCAAACACGTACCTTTCCATCGATAAGTGCCACCCTGCAACCTTTGACTTCCATTCCAAGATGGACATCAGGTTCGATCAGGTACATAAAAGAGATTTTGGGGTTCCTTGCTTTCGTGGAAGAGTCGACCATTTCCTTGATGACCTGCATTACCAGTCATTCTTTTGATCATTGAAGATGTCCCAGGAATGATTGTTATCTTCATCAAGAGATGTGTCTCTGCCATTCGGACACTCCTTCGCATAACGGCCGAACTTATTTCAACAAGGCATCTGCCTTTCCTTCTACCCTTAGATCCGAACTTCCCAATGAAGTGATCTTAAGATGGACCATCAGAATCTTCCGCTGCGCCATTCTGATAACATTCTTTTCTTTGACTTCACCCTAGGTGAATTATGAGGAACCCATTGATCCTTCTGTCTTGTCCCAACTGTCTTCGGTGATTGCTCTTTCACTCTTGCTTGGGCATTGTCTTCACCTCAGCTCTGATACCATGTTAAGTTTAGGTATGTTCTATGCTAGAGCAATTTATTTAAATTTTCACAGTTAGCAATCACATCAACATTACAATAAATTGCAGATAGAACATAAATATAAAATCGCAGAAGACAAGCCAAGACAAGAGGACACAAGATATGGCGCGAGCCAGGGACAAACCCCACAATGTGTGGGGAAACCCTTTGATCAAATCTTCTTTTATCTTCAAAGTTCAGCAGAGAGAGAGAGAGAGAGAGAGAGAGAGTGCATTTACAATAGAAGTCAACACTTTGACTTATCTAGATTTGAGCATAGATTATTTCCTATAATGATGAGATCAGTTGAAGACATTCTGCTTCAACTGATTCTCGTAGTGCTGCCTCTTGTTCATTTGCTGCACATTATCATGTGACACCTTCATGCTGCATTATGCATCATCATGTTGCCCATAATCTTTATGCTTCATGCATCATTATGATGCCCATGACTATATTATTTCTTTATTATGCTGAACATTAGAACTTCTTCTCCTTATAGACTGTAACACTGCTTCATATGCTGAGACATATAGATCTAATTCATACTGCTCACTGTGAAGTAATACCACAATGATCATCACCAAGACTCTGCTACAGGAGTATCCTAAGTTTGTCATCTATCTGAGATAGATATGTCGAGATGCTCAGGGTGCTCTCTCCATACGAGAATACCTTCAATCTACAGGTATGCTGAGAGGGTAACCAACCTTGGTTCTACTTCTCCTTAACCCATCCGAGGAGGCAGCTTGAACTCTTAGACACATCTCATCTCAATGCGGATCCGATTGTGTGATTGCGGCTTCCATGTGTTGACTGCGGCTATCATGCGTTGACTGCGGCTATACCTCAGGAATGAACAACATGTGACTGCAGCTCCATGCATTGACAGTGGCTACACCTGAGGATAGCGTATAAGTGCCTGACTGCATTGATGCGGATATATGTCTCCACGAGCAGTGTATCTCTGCATGAACTGCGTATAAAAACTATGCTACCAGATCCACTGTACACGGAGCCTGTTATGATGACTGTGTTGATTCCATGAGCAACGTATCTCTGCATGAACTGCATATATAACTACATTTCCAGATCCACTATACACAAAGCCTGTTATCATGACTACGATGAATGTGAACAATATATAACATGAACAGCGTATCATCATATCTGGATCTGCGTATATATATATATCTGGTTCCATATTCATATCACCATTCTTCATGACTGCGTATAACGTGAACAATATATAACATGAACAGCGTATCATCATATCTGGATCTGCGTATATATATATCTGGTTCCATATTCATATCACCATTCTTCATGACTGCGTATAACGTGAACAATATATAACAGCGTATCATCATATCTAGATCTGCGTATATATATATATTTGGTTCCATATTCATATCACCATTCTTCATGACTGCGTATAACGTGAACAATATATAACAGCGTATCATCATATCTGGATCTGCGTATATATATATCTGGTTCCATATTCATATCACCATTCTTCATGCCTGCTTATAACGTGAACAATATATAACATGAACAGCGTATCATCATATCTGGATCTGCATATATATGTTTAATTCATAGGTATGCCGAGAGTGAATTCAGCCAGAACTTTGGTCAATACTGCGTCCTCCGAGAGGTGTTCATAACTGCACCTCTGTCATGCGAGATCAACCTATCATTGTAATACCGAGACTGCAATAGACATGCCGAGAATGTACAAAACTCAAATCACTACTGTGTCCTTACACGAGGTCATTCCCGCTCCATTTATCCAGGATCGTGGCTGCACCTACGGCTAGGGCATCAACGACTTAGCCTAGCATACTCTTAGTGTCTCTCTCCTTCACCAAAAACCCAGACGTGGAGAGGAGATCACCTAAAGAGTGTGTGAGTAAATGATATCAAATCCTCATCTATTTATACCAAAACAAGGATGATGAATAGACACGTCGGTTGGGCTTCTAGAGCCTACATAGGAGCTGGTTGGCTTGACTATAATTACATAAACAAAATAAATTCATATCTCTATAAATACTTATTGGAATCGGATGATCTTTGGATCAATCTTACACCTCTCGACGAGAGCGATCCAATAAAAATATCAGCTGCCATAAATAAGCCAACCCACATGGATTTTGGTCCTAGTTGCCAATTTAACAAACATGTTGGCTCACAGGCTGAAGGAACAGGTAACAAGAGCTCGACAGCTACCCAAATGTCAGGAAGAAAAAATATACATGTCCGCTTACATCTTGGATGTAATCTGTGCCCATCAGGAGTTCCCTGGCTTGAAGTGGGTATGGACATTGGTTTAAACCTCTATGAATACTTATTGTAAAATGTTGCCCGAATGAAGCTTCAGAGGAGTTATCACACAGTTGTTAGATCTTTTTGTCACCTCGATGTACAAGATGATATTTGATAAGGATCTACCTTACATGTCGAAGGCAGCAATGGAGGCACTGATTGATATAGCAGATTGGTATGCCTCGCTGTCTAACACATTCATACGGATGTACAATGCAGAGAAGCCTCTACATCTCTTGCCGAAGTTCGACATGGATAAGCTTGTCATGCAAGAAGTATCATACCACATCTCTCCAGGACTATTAGCTAGGTCGCACTGGTTGAAGAAGGCACCTTGGCCTGCTCTTCTGTAGTGGATCAGGTTATACAAGATACATAATTTCAAGCACTTGTGTGTCGAAGCAGAGGAGATCAAGAAATATCCTTTTGACGTCCGAAGCTTCAATCCGTATGACCCGTATTGTTTTGTGAATGATCACTACGCGAGAGTATAGTTTTAGTGGAGCCACGGGGCATGCCATTGGGTAGAGGAAGACCCATGGAGATATTGTTATAGCTTCTCTAGGCCTAATGAACCGATCGACATCAATGTGGAATGGTTAGCAAAGCAGCATCTAGCAGAGCACCAACAACATAAGCAGTAGAGGTAAACATACCAGTGCACGACCAAGGCAAGAGGAAGATTGTCGACAGTGTGGAGGCAGAAAAAGTTGTAAGTTAAAAGCAGACCCACTTGTATAGAAAGAAGCTTTGGAAATAGAGGCAAAGAGGGAACAATGTGACAGGAAGAACGTGTAAAGGTAGAGAGAAAAATAGAGAATGGAATAGGAGCTTCACAGATAGGAGAAGAAAACACAACAAGAACAGGCACAGCAGGGGGTGCAACATGTATAGATAGATGAAACTACACCTATACAGGTAGTAGACTCATCTGAACAATTGGCATCAAGCAGGCAGGGTGAGAAGTCGCAGGAGCAGGACTTCGCTCAAGAGATTGAACAAGCACTTGAGCAGATGGATATGAATATGGAGTATAAGAGTTAGAACATGACATCAACCTCATGCCTTATCACCAAGAGGTTGACCTACTAGCTTCACCAGATCTAGAAGCGGAGAAAGTCCCAAGCGACCAAAGAGTCACTGAGATCCTTCGAGACAATCTAGAAGGAGAGATTCACAACAAATCATTTGACGAGTCGTAACATAGAATTGTGCAATCTCACAGAGTGTCTACTCCGGATGACAACACACCTCCTACGTAGTTTGAGGAACACGTTATCGTGTTTGACGTGCGCAAGAATCCAACAACATTGGATGATGCTACTAGAGCATATGCCAAAGCCACTAGCTTGAGTGTTCGCTTCGTGATAGCAGAGAACGAGCAAATGGCTAAGGAGTTACAAATGACCAAGCAGGGAGGAGAACTAATTACAACATCCACCCGAGCAGAGTTGAAGAAGGCAATACTGGATGAACTATTGTCCCTTGAGATAGTCATGCGGGAGTTGTATTCCAAGTTTGGTACCGTGAACAAGTTGTCCATCTCAACGGTTTGTAGCAGTGATGTGCTAGGAGAGAACGTATCTTGTCAAACGTGCATACCACTGTTGACTACATGCAAACACGGACAATGAGATATAAGGGAGCCCCATTACACTTGCCCAAGATGATGAAGTTTAGAGTGGTTGAGCTTAAGGCACACATCTGGAGTCAAATCCAGAACTATGAAGATCTCTCGCAACTCATCACTAGTTTGCAGGCTTCCCATGCATGGGTATTCAGGAGTATGGATGTTGTTTTCGCACACATGCGATCCCATCTATTAGGACAGTCACCGAGGCAAAGAGAAAGGCACAAGTCTGAATGGAGCTTCACTCGTACTTTGACAAGTTGATGCACATAGCCCCCAGGGCAAACTTGGTAATTAGTGTAAACACCATGCATTAGTATGTCGCTGGTTCGATCGCACTCAAGACAATGATGCGCATGTTATCAGATGATTTGGACAGAGGAACCCGAGCAGTGTACCCAGATGTGATGGAGGCAAGAGTTTGTTTCTAGAAAGATGTCACCACAGAGTACAAGGACACCATCGCGAACTACCAAGCTTGGAATTAGTTCACCATCATCAAACACCATGAGGATGTTGAAGAGCTATTCTTCCCACAGTTTTCTGAGCTATAGTGATGTCTTGCATGGCTTGCTCAAGCCTATTTTGTCCCACATGATTATGTGTGCAGATTGTATGTAACGTCTTGTCAAGTGGAAGTTCAAGTGTCGATAGTTGGATGTAACAGTGATAGAGTAGATGAAGAGTCATGAGGGTAGATGAATAGTCACAAAGGGGAATGTCAAGGGCCACTCCACCCTTCATTATATATAGTCCCTCATAACTCATTGTAAAGGATTTTGCTCAGCTAAGCTTCTTATAGGAGTATCTTAGAGAAATCTTGGAGAGTATTGTAACAAGCCTTGTCTTCTCCACTGTGCAGAGCTAGTATATCTCTTTGGAGGAGTAGGCGGAAGTGACTGTAACGTTCTGCTATCAGAACTAGTGGTTGGTCATGGTTGTATTGTATGACTAGAACTTACACTTCTTAATATAACAGAGCCAAAACGTTTCATGCATATGTCATATTGTATTTCAGATATCTTGTTTACTCTAAATGATATACGTATTTGTTTTCTTATGCATGCATGTTTAGCTATTTTCTGTATATGTATGTATGAATCTTACTAAAATGTGTTGTTGGTTTAACCATCACTTTTGATTTATAACTCACTTGACTTCCAGTTTTTGATGCATCTTAGCTCGTGTGTTCCCTTTTTAACTCTGTGCTTTCACAGGTTTCCAAGGGGTGCACTCACCTCACCCTCCATGTGTTTGAATTGCTCATGCACCTTCCTTGACTTGCTGAATATGTCACACCCTTGCTACCAATAGGAACACCTTACTTGCCTCTGTGTGAAACCACGGTCAAGGTGATACCGTATGACCCACTATTGGGACTCCTACACCAAACGGTCTGAGGTCTAGTTGGGACTTCTTACCGGGGAGATTCCCTGACATGTTGGTGGGTCCAACACCATCAACATGTGCTTGATAAGGATGAACGGAATGATATTCTAGATGACGAAGGTATTTGAGAAATCCAAGGACTAATCGACACTCTAGAACAAGTTCCAGACAACGACTAATATCTAGGTGGTACTGATGGACCACCGTAAAGGTAAGTTTTTGGTGAGGAAATGAATATAGAATTTGATGCAACTTTGGTTGATTCACTCATAAAGGTGGATGTAGGCTAGATGGTCATTGCTGACTCTTTCATGGTTTAATTTTTTGGGTGAGTGTGTGCATGAATCTGCTAAGGAGAATTTAGGAGAGGATTATAACATGGATCTTGACGTAATGGAGAATTATACTCAGGATTCTAAAGTAAAAAAGTATGAGGCATAAAAATAGGAAAATTCTTATAGAAATGAGGAAAATACTTATGAAAAGGTATTTGAATAGGAGATCGATGACTAGGAGAATCTTCTTTAGTAACACCCCCTATACTTAATAAAATAGGTAGAATTTTTTTTTTCTTCACTACTCGAAGATGGAAGTGGAGGATGAGACAAGGGGTAGAAGGATAAATTTATAAAGTTACTTGTTCGGTAACTCGCAGTTATTTTGGTTGAATTAAGTTCTAAATTTTTTTACTCTATGATTCCAGGTTCTATAAATTCAGGCTCAGTTGTTTCAAATTCAATTTTGTGGGTTTCAACAACTTCTGGTTGAATAGTTTCGACTGCCTTAGACTCTAACTCACCAATTTCAGAAGATGTAACTTTGGGTTTGGTAACAGTATGAAGTGATGATCCAGGCTGGGTAATTTCTTATGTAGTTTCATATGGAGTAACTGCTGATACACCATATGTGGTAGATTGTGATTTATATGTTTACATTTATTTAATATGTGTTACATATGGGGTAAAACTTGCATTCTACATGAACAATGAGAATGATCTTCCACAGTTAATTAATTAATTGAATAATAAAAAAAACAAAAGAAAGGGGTAGCTAGGCATAAAAGGATTACCAGGTCACTGAGAACTACAATATGCTACTAGGTACATTTAGGCAATCTCCCTTAATGTTGTGTTCACTGTATCACAAATTACAAATTGACGGACTCAGTTACCTAGGGCTAGTTTGCAACCTAATCGGTACTTCTAATATATTCATGAGGGTACGTTTCCAAGGTAGTTTTGTAAAATTTGTAATTGTATGATGGGAGTGTTCTTATATACTCATCATACATGGAACAATTTCCTATATAACGAAAGGTACATGGAAGAATGATCCTCCATACTTCGAAGTAACTGGAAAAATGACCATCTACATAATGTAACATAGACGGTTAACGGCAACTCCTACATTTAGAGATGTTGGAGCACGTCTTCTAGGCTAGACCAACTAAATGTGTTTTTACTGTTTCAAATGCTTCCTTAGATTTTGTTGATGGTTCTAGACCCACCAACATGTCAGGGGATCTCCTCGGTAAGAAGCCCCAACTAGACCTCAGACTGTTTGGAGTGGGTAGCAAAGTTATTCCTTGACTGCGATAGTGCACATAGGTAAGCAGGATATCCATGTCAGAAATAGGTGTGTGGCCTTGCATCAATTTAGGAGAGATGCATGGGGAGGTTCTAACACAAGGAGGGGTAAAATAAGTGTATCCCTTAGAATACTGTAATAGTATGCAGCCTGAAGGAACACGCGAGCTGAATGACATCACAAATTGGAAAGCAGAATAGTCGACAATCTAAAGTGATGAGTTAAACCAACAACATGCTTCAATAAGATTCATACTATCACATACAAAATACTCCATACATCAATGCGTAAGTAAAACTACATACATTGCTAAAATAACCAGAACAGTCGAACTACAATAACAACATATGCATGAAACGTGCTAGCTCTATTATATTATATAAAGTGAAAGTTCCATCCATACATATAAGCATGACAACCACTAGCCCTAATAACAGAATTTTATAGTCAGCACCACCTGCTCCTCCAAAGAGATGTGCTCGCTCTACACTGTGCAGAAGCCAAGGCTCATCATAATACTCTCCAAGCCCTCTCTAAGCAATGCCTAGCAAAAGTTTGGCTCCCAAAAGCATGTTCTATGAGTTATGAGGTTCTATTCATAACAAAGGGTGAGGTGACCCTTGACATTCCCCTTTGTGATTCTTGGACTAGCCTCATGACTCTTTACATTACATATGACTATTTGTATTCCATGAATGACACTTGGAATTTCACTTTACATCATGTTTACAAAAATTACACATTTTCCTCATATACCCATGTGGGACAAAATTGGCTTGAGTCAGCCAGACAAGACAACACTAAGACTCAGACGATTGTGGAAAGACCAGCTCATCAACCTCCTCTTTGTGATCCTTGGTGATGAACTGATGCCATGCTTGATAGTGCACAATGGTGTCTGTGTACTATTTGATGATGTCATTCTAGAAACAAACTCTTGCCTCCATTGCTTCTAGGTATACTGATTTGGAACCTCTATCCAACTCACCCTGTAATATGCGCAGCTTAGTCTTGAGCAAGGTCAGACCAACGATGTACATCTGCATGTTATCTGCACTGAAATGCAAATCTGTACTGGTGGCCATGAGCATCAATGGATCAAAGTATGCATTGATCTCCAATCTGATTTGGTTCTTCTCTTTGGCCTTGGTGAGTGTACCAATTGACAGGGTGCCATACTTCCTTACCATGACATCCAAACTCCTGTACAATTGTGCATACGCAACCCCAACATTGGTGATGAGCGGCAAGAGTTCCTCATAGTTCTGGATCTAACTTCGGATGCATGCTTTTTCCAGCTCCACCTGTGGCTTCATCATCTTGTGCAAGTGAAGCAGGGCTCCCTTGTACCTCATTGTTCATGTATGTACATGATCAATTGCGGCATGTATGTCTACGAGTGTTTGCGTTATCTTGGTGCAACGCTACTGATGACCATGTAGGTGGACAATCGCCTTGCGTACAGTGATGAACCTATCATACAGTCTCTACATGATTGTCTTAAGAGCCAATACTTCAGCAAGTATGGCCATCTTCATCTCTGATCTGGTGGATCTTGTTGATTGTTCCTCTCTCTACCTAACTGCTTGCAATTCCTTAGCCATGAGCTCGTTTTATGCTATCAATAACTTAAAACTCAAGTTTGTGGCTTTGGTATAAACCTTTGTAGCATCATCCAAGGTAGCTAGATGTCTCCGTACATCTGACACAATCACTCGTTCTTCCAAGTGTGTAGGTGATGCATGCATATACGGGGTGTGCACTCTATGTGCTTTTACAACTCTTTGTTGTGACTTGTCAAAGGCTATGTTGTACACCTTTCTTCCTGGATGTTCCCTAAGGAGAATGGTATCCCCTTGTTCAATCAGGACTTTCTCTGTTGTTAGAGTTGGTGAAGCTTGTGGAGTGACATTGGTTACTTTTGGCATGAGGTCGGTATCTTGATCTTGCTTCGGCTGCTCCATATCCATGTCCATCTGCTCTACTATCGGTTCATCCTGTAGAGCAAGCTCCTATTCCTACTACTGCTCACCCTATTCCTCATCTGCTACTGGTTTAGAGTCTTCAACCTGTATCAGTGTAGTTTACCTTGTCTGTGCACCTTGCACTTCCTCCTATTCATGTTCCTATTCCTATTCCTGTTCCTGTTCATGCTCATGTTGTGCTTCCTTCTCTCTTATGTGAAACCCTTGTTCTTCCTTGAGCTTTTGCTAGATTTCCTTTAACATCCTCTCTCCATCTTCTAGCCTTTTCTTCTCTCATTTTCTTTGTGCTATCTTCCTGTCGCGTTGTCGCCTCTTCATATCTATCTCCAAAACTACCTTTTCCACAAGTGGGTCTTCCTTAAACTTGTAGCTTCTCTCTGTCTCTGTGCTTTTGACAATCTATCTCTTACCTTTGTCTTGCATAGGTTCGCTACATGTTTCCACTGTTGTTTATAGTCCCTATGGTGTTGCTGCCTTGAGTGCTGCTAGCCACCCCACTGTAATGATGATCGATTCATTGAGCCTAGAGGAGTTGTAACAATATCTCCATGGGTCTTCCTCTGGCCAATGACATGCCCCATGGATCCAAGGATAGTACACTCTTACAAAGTGGTCCCTACATGTACCATGTGGGTCATACGAGTTGAAAATCCTGGTGTCGAACTTAAACTTCTTCAAGTCTACCACCTCGGCATCCACTTCTTTCAAACTCCCAATCGCGTACAATGCAATTCACATAGGAAGCGTGGGCCATGGTGCCTTCTTCTTCATGTGCAATCCAGCTGATAACCCTATCGAGATGTGGTATGAAACCTCTTGTAGGACCAAATTGTCCATGGAAAACCTCAAAAACACATGCAGAGCTTTCTCCACATTGTACATCTTGATGAAGGTACCTTTGGGTGAGGTGTACCAATCTACAATGTTCAACAATGCCTCTATTACTACCTGGGACATGTAGGGCGGATCTTGTTCAAAGATCATCGTGTACAAAGGGGTGATGAAATGGTAAGATATTCTAGCCATGACTCCTTAGTAGCTGCAATCTGAGAGAAACTTGCAATATACATTCACAACACTCTCTGAAGGTGTCCATGCCCAACCCATGCCAAGAAATTGTTGATAGGCATAGATTGCATCGAGCAGGTAGGAAGACATGAAGAATTTTTATTTCTGATCCTTGGGAGGACTTCGATCATTGGATAGATGCACTTTCAACTAGAGAGCCAACATGTTAGACCAATTGAACAATTTTCCTTCACTTTCCAGTTGATCCAACATAACAAGCCAAATCTACGGGAAAGTCTCTATACTCCCTTGTCCATACAAACAACATGCAAAGATGACCAATAATTGGTATGCCTTCCTAGGTGTGTTCGTCCTATATATCTGGTTGGGTGTTGTCCTGAACTTTGTTGGCTCCTTTACCCAATGATTTAAGATGTCTCTTGTGTTCGTGTTTCCATTGGTAGTGTAGAATGGTGCATCCATCCTGCTCACTGGGAATGTAAAATGATATATCTACTGATAATCCTCCATCATAAAGGAATAAATCCTTGATCCACTGACACTGCTCAGTATCATTGTCTCGGGATTAGTGTGTGAGACAATCTAGTGGATCGCATCTATGCAAGGGAACATTGAAAACCTGCATGCAACCTTGTATAATCCTGACTTATGGATGTTAACATAGACCTATCGATCCTCCAGATTTTCCTCAAAGCTACTTGAGAAAATAGTATTGATGTCTTGCCATTTGATCTTGATGTCTTTCTCTATGAACAGGTGTGTGTTTGGGTACACGTGAAATCTCATAGACCCCTGTTCAACCACATCCCTGGTACTGCTTTCTACTATCTTTTGATCCAACTCTCTTGGAGGACATGATACCTGTAACGCTAAGAAGCTACTCAAAAAATTGTGGTACCTGGGGACAGAGAAGACACTCATGGCAAGACAATGTTAGCTAAAAACATCAAACAACTTCGAGATACATTTAGGCAACAAACTAGTGACTGCTGGGCAAGATTGTGCAACACTGACTTTGAGAAGCTAGGAGACTGTTCGCTGGAACTGCGCATTACGTAGTCCCATCTGCCAGTGAGGCTGACTGCTAGCAGTCCAGAGAGGTTGATTGCTGATTGAAATTGCACAATGCATAGAATGGCCAGGTTGGGTTGCTGGCTGGAACAACGCATTGCGCAGTTCCTGTGGGCAGGACCAGACACTGCCTCCTAGGATTGCGGAGAGCATAGCTAGGAGATAGTGTGGGTAACCTCTGTGCAATTTCCTGGAGGCAAGGCAAAGCCTTGACTACCAGGAATGCGCAGAGCATGCTCAAAGACATAGGATTGGGGCCAAAACAACCTAGATCTACCCAATGTTAACACAAAAACAAAAATGAGTGAATGTGTGTGTGAAGCTCGTGGAAATCTAAGTGAAAAAAACATGCATGCAATTCAAGAAAGTGAAGAAATAAGTTAAATGAAAAAACCAAGAAGCTCATGAGGCGAGTTGTCAAAATGGCGACTCTGAGTGCATCAATAGTGTTGTGTGTGTGACACTAAGGAAAGGTAATGAAAAACATGAAACATCACTTCTACAAGCTAAAATACATTGAAATGCCAATGGTAATTCAATAAAACCAAGGAAACAACAATCATACAAGATGAAAACTAAAAAGCGACAAAAAAAATGGCAAAATGCATGGAAAGCAAAAATTACCCAGAAAAGTTGCACCAACTGTGTCGAAGGTTCCTCGATGCCTTGGGAATGCTATAGTTCCAAGATCAAATGTGAAGAATGATCTTTGAGGCATCGTTTAAATATATTTGGCAAAATTAGGTTTATGATGCGCATGCCACAAATCTAGGAAAAAGGGACACTTGGCGAGGAGTTTCTACAAAAGATTTTGCATGTAACTCTTGCTACTAAAAATAGATCCCTAAAGTCTAGGGATTATTTTTCACCTTTTAATTTTTTTCTTTTTCGGGAAAAGTTGCCTGACATGCAAAGAAGTATTGCACAATTTTGGAGGGAGTTAGGCAACCTGCCAGCACATGCGACAAAGAGTCAGTGAGGGAAAACATCTGCGTTGTTTACAAATTGAGAGGCCTTGGATGGCTTGCCATATTTGCACAATTTTCTAGAGCACTAATATTGGGCTTCTCTTTGCATTTTTGGAGAGCAATGTAGCTGGGCAGTTCTGCATAATTCTAGAGAACAGTGCAGCTGGGTAGTTCTGCATAATTCTAGAGAACAATGCAGCTGCCATAGGCTACTCTACACATTTCTGGAGAGCAGTGTAGCTGGGCCAGTTCTATGGATTTCTAAATGGAAGTACAACTGGCTGAAACTACACATTTCTGGAGAGTAGTGTTGGCTAGCCTCCTCCACACAATTTCCAGAGCAAGGCTGGCTGACTTGCTCTGTGCAATTTTTGAGTGTAGGGAAACTGTTGGCTGCTCTGCACAATTTCTAGAGTAAGGCCGGTTGGCTTGCTCTATGCAATTTCTGAGTGCAGGGCAACTGCTGCCTACTCTATGCAATTCTTGAGGGGAAGACAAGCTGCCCTATAGGTTTGCGTAGTTTTTCCCGTCAGGGGATTGTGCTTGTGGTTGACTGACGGGAAAAGTGAGTTGAACAAAAGTTGTTAAATGAAAAATGAACTCAAATAAACACAGGTACATGATCAGTGCAGGATAGCTGCAGTGATTTCGAGCAGGCAGGCTCCAAAATGAAACGAAGGAAAAATTTTGGAGGGTGGTTGTAGCTGCTACAACAAATACATTGGTAAATTTTAAATGTTTCTCTTGATTAAGGATTTTGTTTGATCGTAAAAGGGAAACATTCACCTGAATTCTTAAAATGTAGCTAATATGAGAGAAATATTTTCAATTCGATGAATATCTAACTAGAGGAAAGGAAGAGGTTTCAATTCAACAATGTAGAAAACAAATCTTCCAAACAAGACCTTCAAAGACACTATTCCAATTTCACAATTTCAAATCCCTAATGCACAAGAAAATCAAGTTTTTAGTTTTTTATTTTTCAATAAAAGAAACTGAAACTATGACTAGATTACTGAAACAAAAGTAATTCAATCAAATAACTACTGTAACTAATTAATCAATAACCAATCCATATGTAAAAATCTATAATGGATAAAGAAAAAACAATTTCCTACCAAAGAGAAATCAACCTCAAATTTCACACAAATTGCTAGTTTTACAAAGAATAAAACATACCAGAGACTCAAAAAACCAAAGAAAACAAGAAAAATTTCAAAGCAAGACATGGAAGCATTAATTTTTACATCTTCAAGAATTCATTGCAGGTAGTCTATAGGAACCAGTGCGATGGGTTGCACTTACTGAACTTACAATTTGTAATGCAACACACTGTCACATAAAATAAAGTGTGATGTGTCTAATTCACATAAAAATGAGGAAAAAACCTTGATAAAGATCGAAATCCAATTCTCTAAAGTAAAAATATATTCTAAACAAGACAGAAAAGGTTGAATATAGAGGTATTAAAGGTCCATGACAAATTAAACCACTGAAGAACAACTTTGTCCCCAATATAGTCGCCAAGTTATTTTCCAGATAAATCCCTTCTACAAACATAAGCAATCTCCATAGATTAAGTGGCTTAACCTAGAAAAGATCAAACAAACTATACTATATTTCCCTAGAGATATTTGAAATATAAGAAGAAGATCTACTTGGTGTTCAATGTAAGCTTCCTTCTTCTCTTCACTCGCTGACTCTAGCTCAAGCTTTAACTCTCAAAATTAGAGCCTGGAAATTAACCAAGGTAGGCAAATAGATCGAGATATACAACATGATATATTCAAATAAATCTAAATAAGAGATCAAGGAACCTTATTATACACATGTATAATCAAAGACATGATGTATGGGAAAAACAATGCACTTTGTATTAATGATAACAAAGAAAGATTACAACCCTTGTTGAGGCCTTGATGTTGCAAATATCTCCTAGCCTTCTCGTCCTTTCTTTGCCACAATGATAAAGCCTTCAATCTCACCAATGCATAAGGATGGATTATGGACCTCCAAACTCAAATTGACAACATAAGGGAAAAATCAAAGTCTCCAAAAGCCAACCTAGACTCTATAGCAGGTACTGCTTTTATAGGGAAAATGAGGAAGTTTTATATCCACCATATGAGGGCTAGATCCACTTTGAAAGGAGATAAGTTCCATGAGATAAGGTATCAATCCTCATTAGTAGGAATTTGAGAACAGATTCAATAGAAAATTGATGAATCAACTCTAGAAGCTTCTACAGAAGGAAGCTTCGAAATTCTATTTTATTTTTCTCATTTCGAGGTGTCATCGCACTTGTATTAAAGGTAACCTACACTAACCAACATAATTTGCATGTATGCAACATGTTCCATCGTAGATTGTCATGATGCTAAGTGCGATGGAGTCTTAAATTATGGTTTTGAGCCAACGTAGTCCAAGATTCCTATAAATTTTGGAAATAATTTTACTTTTGGCCTTGCAGGGGATTGAAGCAAATTGTAATAGATGACGAGAGATCTGGGTTTGGGGCCTTTTGACTAAGTGTGACAAAATGGCCCGTAACAATTCTATTATTCTATTTGCATATCACCTTAATAGAGAACTCATTAATGGAAGTTGAGAGAGTTTTCATAAAATTATGAAAAATTCCTTCAATATTGTTCTTATAAGATACAAAATTTCATTCAACTTTTAAATCCTTTACAAAAAATAAACTTTAATTTTGTCAAAAAAAAAAGATCCTTTGGTTATTAAAATTTTCATTAATGTGGATTTTTTGAATGACAAAGTTTAGAGTTTGGGTTAAAAGTCTATTATCAAAGTCAAGCTCAAAATATTTCGAAAGGTCAAAACCTACTATTTGGCTGTATACAATGATATGAAATATGACATAATCCATGACATTGTTACTTGGCCCATGAATACAAGTAATTCAATTCAAATTCAACCATTTCATTAAACCATTACAAATTGATAGACCTTGAGAACTATAGACCTTTAGTATCTCAATACCAAACAAATTGTCAGATAATTCTTCATAGTTTCTTTGGTATCTATTAGTTAAAATAAGGTCCTCATCCAACCATAGAGGATTAGAGTGGGAATTGTTGCTTAAAAACAAAACTTGACTAGTGGTAGTTCCAACATTAAATTCTCATAACAAGAAGATACTACCTTCACTTTTGAGACTGTAAATATCTTGTTTTAATCTATTGTGGGGACAATTTTTATCTAGATTAATTTTCTTATATATGATAGTCAATAGGTGTGAAATAACAAATTACTATATAATTCTTGTTAACATTAATATATAAAATCTCCATCATATGTTCTCATTGAGAGGGTCTTTCTTATGAAACGCAGTGCGAGGAGAATTCTTCTTGTTTATGTAACAAGTTATGCTTCTATTCCCTATGCAATAGGATTTCATATTCTATCTAAATTCTAAGAAAAATGCTTATATGTTAGGACATTACATTCTTCATGTTCCCAAGTTTCAACAAGAAATATAATAGCAATTTCACTTGGGAACCAACATAATATAAGCCCTTTGTTTCATGGAAAGCCACAATAGTTCTAAGAGAGGATCTGGAGTGTCTCAAATTTCTATTTATTATTATCTTTTGGTATTTTTCCTTAATAATAGTGTTTTGATTCCAAATTATTGCCCATTTTCCTTCCTAACTTCTTTTACCTTTGAACTTCCTTCCTTAATTGAACTTAGACTTCTAGAATAAGATCTTGATTTATAAATACTCTTAACCCTTTTAAGCTTCAATATTTATTGAGAGATCCATATTTATGGAAAACAAATCTTATCTTAACATGAATCAACCTAAGCCTCCATACTTCTATAAGATAAATTGTTTCAATTTATTATTCGTTTTTAAATTATTTCTTAACTATTTCTGATCCTCATCTTTCTACTCTTTTATATCAATAATTACATGGTTTAATATTTGATACATTGATATGATGCTTTAAAGGAAATGATAAAAGATAATCATAAAATGTTTTCGTTGTTTCACAATATGTAGATAAGAGATATATGACATGTAAGCACATTTACGTAATAACATTGACTAGTTGTATGGTTATAATCAATATTTGACGTTGGGTTAAGACATATAGTTATGTGTTCATATACAATGTGTTATTTATCAACATGGTACACATAATTTGAAAATAATATTAAATAATTTTATCATAACTATTTAATAATCTAACTAACATACTCGAATTTATAACATAAAAAAAATTTAAAATCTAACTAAAGTAGAAATTTCTTTAGAAACCTAACTAACCTAAAATTTTCATAATTATTAGGTAAATTGAATGAATATTATATCTCTATTCACAAAAACTTAAAGTACAATAAAATCCTAATCATTTCTAAACCTTTTCTTAAATTCATATAAAATCTATAAAACTAATAATTTAAAAACACTTTAATTGTAATAAAAAAATCATATTTAACATTATTCTTTTAAATCCTTAAATTTAATAAATATTTATTATTTGTAATTATAATTCATAGAAAATATATATATATATTTTTGTTTGCAGATTTCTATGGATAAGATTTGAAGAAGAAAAGTTTGGAGTATGCTCTACAATTTGAATTTTGAGTCGGCGTTTCAAGTCTATACTAAGACTCATCATCAAGACAAGAAGCTTGAGTGAGAAAGAAATGGCAAAGTAATAAACGAGAATGGTTCAAGCCTTATTATTTCACACACATATATATTACCATGAGTATATATTTACATGAGTTTTAGCTTCTTCTATCGCCTACCTACCTTCCTCTACACGACACACCAAGGCATCACCAAATTTCTATCTCTTGAACTTAATGAGTGATTTCCTCTCAATAAAGTTGTGTGAGAATGAATACACTTAATCTTTAATCGACAACATTTTTCACGTGTGTGTGTGTGTGTGCGTCTATATATATATATATATATATATATATATATATATATATTCCCGATTTCTATTATGGCATTGATAATCTTTTATTATTATTATTATTTTCATTTTTTTATATAGTATGGTATAAGTAAGTTTTTGCGAAATTAAATTATTTTTTTCTTTTTATATATATATATATATATATATATATATATATATATATATATATATATATATATATATATATATATATATATATATATATATACGTTTTCAAATTGCATTTTCTTGGCTGTGTAAGGAAATAGCTTAATGGCCCAAGACCTAAAGGCATTTGGCACGAGCGAAAGCTTGCCCCCTGTTGACTGTATTGGACCCACCAACATTCAGGGGATCTCACTGGTATGAAGTCCCAACTAGACCTCACACCATTTCATGTAGGAGTCCCACCTGGTATGATGGCCCGGTTTCCATTATCTTAAAGACCTACCTTAGCTCTTGCTTGTCATCACATGAGAGTGGTATACTTGGTCTTCAAAAAACAAGGTTCGTGTGCTTGGTGAGTTCTTAGTGTAGCTTGTGTTTAAGTTCTTTCACTACAGATGGAGAGGGTGAGAGTGAGTCTCAAGTCAAAAGGGAATAGTCCCAACTCTGTTAGAGACACACAACACAACAAGATCTGTGCAGCTTCCAACAGAGTAGTCCATGCAGATGCGGAAGTCACAAACACAAAGGTGAACAAATAGCACATACAACACCGAGCGGAGTAGTCCACACGAGTACAACGGTTGTTATAACAAGTTTACCAAAATGAATCTGTCAAGTGTCTGGTAGAGTAGTCCATACGGGCGAGAAAACAATAACAACTGATACAACAGATTTCCAACAACATATGCACTAAAATAATCGAAATAGTTCAACTATCTTTGTATAGGTTAAAACAACATGCATTACAAGCATCCAAAGAATAGTCTTACAAATGAATACAATACATGCGTGAAAACGTGTTGGCCCGTTAACAAGCTTCTGAATTAGGCGAAATTTCCAAGACACATCAATACACCATACATCACTAACCTTGATAGCGGGGCATTGGAGCCACTCTTCGCTCCTCAAAGAAAAGACTGCAGACTCTCAAGGCTATGTGGGAGGAGCCAAGGTGAAAATTCCTTTGCATGTACAAATGAGGGGTATATATAGCCAAGGGTGAAACTGGCCCTTGTGACTCTTTGACTTCCCTCATGATAGTTCGACATACATGACTCTTCGATTTAAATAACTCTTTAACTTCATTCATGGGTCTCTTGGACTTCCACATTACATTACATTGATTACACAAGTATGACCCAAAATAGTGATGTGGACAACACAATTCATGACACAACTCGACATGACACTACTGGTATGCACATGATGGTTGTGTTGTTCGTGTCAAGCTACTATGTTGCTGAGTGATGAGTGTGCCCATGGTGTACCATAGCTTCACCTCCTCATGGAAAAGTGCACAGAGTCTTCAATGTTCTTGGTGTTCGCTTGTTGTTCCATGCATGTGCAAATGTATCCTTTGCTTATTACTTGGTATGCTTTGTGTGTTTGTCCAACCACGAGCAATTCTTCTAGCATTCGCTCCTTGTTCATCTTGTTCGTCGTCGCGCAATGTCTTATCCATGTACCTGTTTCTGCAATCACTCATGACAGGACGACATCAAATCCAGCAACCCCCTAGTCTCCATGATGCATTTCCTTTCGTTTCCAGGTGCAGGTGACCAGGAGAGAGGACAAGGCTCTGAAATAGTGCAAAGCACATGTCGGGCCAGGATGCAAGGGTCAAGACATTATCGAGAAAGACTATGTAGAGTTCACTGAGAGGCTAGGTTGAGAAGTCCAAGACATCAACAACATCTTTGGGATTTGGCTTAGCTAGGAGGTAGAACTGCACATTTTTTCGGGGAAGGTAGTGTGGGCAACAGGAGGCACTGGTAGTGAAAACTGTGGATATTTTCAGAGGAGGTCAAGATCAGGTTGTGAGAGATTATTGGCCAAAGCCGCATATATCTGGGAGGTAGTCATGTAGGACATGTCTACATAGTTTCTGAGCTGAGAGGGGTGTTGAGCAGCAAGTGGAATGTCCATGAAAACTGCGCAATTTTCTGGAGAAGTGGATAGCAGGCCAGCAGGGGGACTAAGCGACAGAACTGCATAATTTCCAGAGAAAATGCAGTGACCGACAGCAGGTGCCTGTCCCTCTTGTTTGTGCAATTTCTCTATGAAGTGCAAGCAGGCAAGCTGGCAGCATCTGCGCATTTTTTTCAGGAAGTGCAAGCAGGAAGGCTGGCAGCTTTTGCGCAATTTTGGAGATGAGTGCAGCCTTGGGTCACTGCTCAATCAAATTCGTTGGTTGACGAATGGGAAACTTGATGGACAGGCTTGCGAGAAGCATAGGCTGAGATGGCTTCTTGGGAAACTTTTGCGTTGTTCTGGGTGATAGTCAGTTGGGTTGATTCTAGGATTGTGCAGTGCAGAATACCTGGAGGGTAGCCTCAGGCATTATGCAATATTGGGCAACAGTGCTTGGTCACTGAGGGCAAAGATTGCACAGTGCAACTCAGTGGGGGTCCAGCTGATTGAGGGTGGTCCGGTTGAAAATTTTTCAGAAAAATGGACAAGTGTGTGGGCGAGTGAGATCGTGTATACATGACCTTGTGAACACACACTCAACATGACTCATTGACAAGACATCTCAAACCACAAGACAACATATGCTCAGTGTGACTGACTGTGGGACTATCTAATGGTGAAAGTGACAAGTGCGGCACTTCAGATAGACCTTTGGACGACTGTGACAACACTTGCGTGACAGTGCATACAACATTGTGTGTGAGTGCGACAAGTGTTTACATAGTTGAAACAAATAATGCACATGAAGACAAACCTTTGATATCACCAGAACAAGGTCTCAAGCATGACATGGCAATCAACATGTCGAAGATGAAACTTGGTCAAACAAGCGAAAAGGAAGCAAGACATGTAGAGGAAACACACGAAATGAATTTTTTGTGTTTACACACATGCATGTTACTAAAGGCGGGATGGTAAGACAATGACAAGCAGTTATGTAAACTCAACTAAGAGGTGTACATTGAAAGGTGTTCTTTACTTACCATACTTACCCTCGAGATGATCATGCATCCGACAGAGTTTGCGTGCAGTCCTGAAATTTTTCCATCACTTGGTTCCTTGATCCTTCTCCTCAACTCTTTGGGAGTGATCTCAGCATGTCACCTTTTTCGGTAGTCACTAAGAGATATATCAATGCAGTTTCAGCAAGTAGTGACTACTGCTGGGATGAGGCCATGGGAGACCCATCTGCACAGTTTCTGAATGCAAGACATACAGGGAATCTTGGAAAACACTGCAAAGTTTTGATGCATAGGACACTCTTGTGGGATGGGGGTCCTGGGAAGACACCTCTGCCAATTTCTGAGTGCAATGCAACCTGGGAAGTTGAGAGGTAATACTAGGCAATTTCTAGAGACAGTGGGTTTCGACTGGGGGAAAGACATAGGAGGAAATCACTGCGCAGTTTTAGATGCCAAGGGATGATGGGGTTTCTACGCATTGCAGAGTTTTAGCAGGAAAGGGTGGAAGATTGATGTTTGCAAAAGAAAAGTGCACTGTTTCGGGAGGCTGGATGACGCTAGTTTGCTTGGGAAATTGGCTAAGTATGAGATCAGTGAAACATATGTAAACATTGATAAGAATTGACTGTGATCACACACTGATAGTTAGTGGTACAACATAAACCATATAGAATGTATAATACATACTTTTCTTAATGCAACAACCTTTGTGACAAGAGTGCATGAAGTGAGTATGAAACATGTCTATATGATGATAACAACTCATATGCACATGATTCCCTTGAAGCAAAACAACATTCCCTTTGCATGCCAAACAACAATCCCAATGCCCAAAAATGACACATGCTGAATAGATATGCAAACATGGACAAGTCTTAAGATCAAGGAGGGGAGCTTGAAATCATTAGCGTACCAACAAGAGACCAAGGATGATCAATCACAGTATCTAGGGTAGGCTCTAAAATTTTCATGCAAGCCAAAATTTTGGAGGGTGGTTGTAGCTACTACAACAACCCTTTACAGAACACCAATGACTAATTCCAGGGGGATTGGTTTTCCTTGAATAAGAATGATAATTCAACCTAAATTTGTGGATAACAACTAGTGATGACTGTCCTCATTGCTGGACTGAAAACAAAATTATGATAGGTTTTCTATATATATTAAATTGATTAATTTTTTTTGTAAGTCAGAACTTTTTATTAGTTGTAGGAGTAAATATTTATAAGGTCATAACTTAAAATTTTGTTGGTATTGTTATCTCAAAATCAAGCACTGGAAGGCTGCAGACTAGGAAGACTTCAAGTAACTATTTCAAATCTACTTTAGGCTGAGGCTTAGCCTCCTCAACCTGAGAGGGCTCTCTCTAGATGGGTTAATGATTTTGTTTAAGATAAGATGGCTAACTCTTGTAGAATAACTATGACAAATATGACTGCTGGAAATACATTAAACAAGTATCCATTGGGCCTATGGAGTCAACAACACCTTAATACACAATGATCTTGACTTTACATAGAAGTCAGGGCACTTAGCATTTGAATATTCAGAACACAACTCATATGGAACCACAGTTTATAAATGCACACAGGAAATCAGAGCACAATCAGTGAATTTTGAGTGATTGTACATCTATACAACTGTAAAAATTAAGGAAAGGACAAGATCATACATTCTGAACATAGAAATCCTTCATGAATCCTGAGAAGTAAAGCCAAGTTATATTACTGAAACTGTGTCTTTACATAAGCCAAATACAAGCTCTGTTCATGAAATTTCCAACCCTTTGTACATCAGATCTTCTGCTATATATAGAGCTCTTTACACAACTTAGATTCCTCCTCCAGCATGAGGGAAATTCGAATTCATCCTACTATGACACCTATTGATACTCAAAACTAACTATTAAATGCAAATGACACCTAACTAGCAGTCCTAGAGACCTAATACAACTAGGAGTGTAACTCCTTATCATGATTCAACAACCTTATCTAAGCATTTAAAGCATTATTTGACAACTTGCAACCTCAAGGAGTCGAATTTGATGAAGCCTCCCACGTGGTCACCCAACTGCTGATGACAAACCCTAGAAATTAGGGAACATGTTTCCCTGTTTTTAGGTTTAGATCGTTGAAAATTGCAGAGCCTTTATCTCTTCATCCATGACACATTTTACGAACCTGAAGGAGGTTTTTGTAGCCCATGTTGTCCAGAACAAAAACCTCTCTTGTTTTTTGAAAACATTTCTCTAGCTGTCTAGAAACTGTCCTTGAAAAACACGTGGCAAACAGGAAAAATCCGTTTTCTGAAATTAGGGTCTCAATGAAAGCTTAGTATATCCCAACTGAAAACACTTATGAATAAAGTGAAATAGGTTATTGTAGCTGGACAGTTTATGAAGAGAAACCTCCCTCAGAATTCCAAAATACGTCTTCCTGTAACCAAAAACGGATTTTGAAAAAGACTGCTAAAACCAGTAGACAAAGCTTGACTTTCAGCAGTTTCGTAGCGCAAGTTTAACCATAAATTGCTCCCACCTCAGAACGAATTTGAAGAAACGGAAAGAGGTTTTTGTAGTTTGGTATTTTAGGAATAAAAGCCTCTTTCAGTTTTAAAAATTAAGTTTTCAGCTGATCAGAACCCCTTCTGGAAATTTACTAGTAAACGCAGAAAACAGAGTTTTTTCTGCTGAAACAGGCTGCTACAGGGGTTTCGCAGCGCGCTGCGAAACTGCTGTGTAATTTCAAAAACACAGCTTAATGCCGAAATCTGACTGTCTTGAGTTTCTTTATCTTGGAATGTCCCTTTCATCTGTTCTAAAGTTGTTCAAAACTAAAGGCAGAGGCATCATTTTTCAAGGAAAAATTCAACAAGGCAAATCATCAAAATTTGAGGACTTAACCTTACTTACTACGTGACTTTCCTTAGTTAAGGAAACCTTTCCCACTGGCTTAGCTGTGTTTTTAGATCTTCAATTTTGCCTTTTCAATTGCATGTTTCCTTGCCCTTTCCTTGAATTGGGAAATCTCAAGGTTGGTAGACATCAATTTCCTTTTTGACTTCCTCAAAGCTACATTCTTCTTCTTGAGTGCTAACTGCCTTGCTTGAATTGAAATGGAGAACTTTGATCTATGCTGACCCTGAGCTTGCCAAGTGCTTCTTATGCATGAAAGGAACATGAAAGTGACCAAGACCAATTCTTCCTCACCTTACCCCTTTTCTTTGAAATTTGTTTAGTGATAACAGTGGCTCCACTTGGGATAGTGTGCCCTTGTGGTACACTAAGAACCTACAGTTCCAGTGCCTTATCCTTTTATGATAAACAAAAATTTATTTGAAAAACATCTCCTTTAAGTTTCTTGGGCCTTCACCTCTGGCTTAAGCTTGATGATCACTGTAGGAAAAAGAAATCTACATCTACTAAAAAAAATGCTCAGTCAACCTTGAGCTTATTTGCATTTTCCTATCTACCTACCCTATCAGCTGCAAGCTCCACTTGTAGCTCAAGCAACATGATATTTCCAATAAAGCCAATCAATTGTCTTCTCTGATATTGGAGGCTCTTGACTGCATTCAACCTCAAAATAACCATGGTAGTGAGATGACCAAATCAACCCATAATATACTTGATCTTCATAATGCAAATGAAAATGAAAGACTGGAGTGCAAAGCTTGTCCATATATTCACTTATAGGGTCAAAGAATACATGGTTATGTTGATGATCATCATAACATTCTACATCTTTAGACAACTGATTCTCAACCACACAAGATTCTTTCGATATGCTATCGAACTGCTTTTCTGAATGCTGCCTACAAACAATGTAATTTTTCTCTTTCTTATGATCATTTATTGTTGTAAGCTGCTGAGAAGTTTGACATAAAAAACCAACCTTTTCCTCTGCTTGAGGGTCGTAAAAGCTATCTTCCAGTACTTCTTCTTGCTGTTTACGATCATTTTTATCTTCATTATGATTCATATCAAAGGATGAAACATGGTTTTCACAAGTAAACCCCTGCTGCTCTTCATGCTGCGTTTCATGAGATGTTATATTTTCTTCTTGGTGCTGAAATGCATTGTTATGAAGAGCCTCTAAAATTTCTTCATCCATAAATTCATCATCATCATAACAATCCTCCAAGTATTGAATAAGACTTAAAGAATGTCTACAACAATCTTTAAGCAGCAATAAGGAAGGATAACATTCTTTATACATCTCATAGAATTCATCATGAAAACTAGCAAGCGAATATATTGAACCATTTTCCAAACTTTTATACCAAGACCATGCTTTTCCTTCTAAAGTGGTCATAAACATCTTCATGAGACAATCTTCAGGGAAATGAACCTTAAGACTGCGCACATGCATATGAAACCTAACCAAATGAAGAGCAGCATCATCTTTCTTTTCATCTTTGAATATTGGAAGATCCTCTAACCAATCAACCTTTGGCATAGGATTTGGAAAACCAGGGTTATGAGACCGATTCATAGGAGCATACCTGGCATTCATTCTTGCAGTGGAATTCATCTTGTAACTTCATCAATCTACTGATCTTCTAGCAGTGGAGTCACCTTCCAATTTATTATTTGATGTGTGGAGTCGCCACGGTAGTTTTGCAGCCTCAAAAGGATGTCTGAGCTCCTGCTACCTTCAGAAGTTCAGCCTCTAAATTTCGGGAATTAATAATCTTCAGACTCCCGGCAGACGCACCAAAATGTTATCTCAAAATCAGGCCCTGGAAGGCTGCAGACCAGGAAGACTTCAAGTAACTCTTTCAAACCAACTTTTGGCTGAGGCTTAGCCTCCTCAACCTGAGAGGGCTCTCTCTAGATGGGTTAATGATTTTGTTTAAGATAAGATGGCTAACTCTTTTAGAATAACTATGACAAATATGATTGTTGGAAATACATTAAACAAGTATCCATTGGGCCTATGGAGTCAACAACACCTTAATACACAATGATCTTGACTTTACATAGAAGTCAGGGCACTTAGCATTTGAATATTCAGAACACAACTCATATGGAACCACAGTTTATAAATGCACACAGGAAATCAGAGCACAATCAGTGAATTCTGAGTGATTGTACATCTATACAACTGTAAAAATTAAGGAAAGGACAAGATCATACATTCTGAACATAGAAATCCTTCATGAATCCTGAGAAGTAAAGCCAAGTTATATTACTGAAACTGTGTCTTTACATAAGCCAAATACAAGCTCTGTTCATGAAATTTCCAACCCTTTGTACATCAGCTCGTCTGCTATATATAAAGCTCTTTACACAACTTAGATTCCTCCTCCAGCATGAGGGAAATTCGAATTCATCCTACTATGACACCTATTGATACTCAAAACTAACTATTAAATGCAAATGACACCTAACTAGCAGTCCTAGAGACCTAATACAACTAGGAGTGTAACTCCTTATCATGATTCAACAACCTTATCTAAGCATTTAAAGCATTATTTGACAACTTGCAACCTCAAGGAGTCAAATTTGATGAAGCCTCCCACGTGGTCACCCAACTGTTGATGACAAACCCTAGAAATTAGGGAACATGTTTCCCTGTTTTTAGGTTTAGATCGTTGAAAATTGCAGAGCCTTTATCTCTTCATCCATGAAACATTTTATGAAAATGAAGGAGATTTTTGTATCCCATGTTGTCCAGAACAAAAACCTCTCCTGGTTTTTGAAAACATTTCTCCAGCTGTCCAGAAACTGTCCTTGAAAAACACGTGGCAAACAGGAAAAATCCGTTTTCTGAAATTAGGGTCTCAATGAAAGCTTAGTATATCCCAACTGAAAACACTTATGAATAAAGTGAGATAGGTTATTGTAGCTGGACATTTTATGAAGAGAAACCTCCCTCATAATTCCAAAATACGTCTTCCTGTAACCAAAAACTGATTTTGAAAAAGACTGCTAAAACCAGTAGACAAAGCTTGACTTTCAGCAGTTTCATAGCGCAAGTTTAACCATAAATTCCTCCCACCTCAGAACGAATTTGAAGAAACGGAAAGAGGTTTTTGTAGTTTGGTATGTTAGGAATAAAAGCCTCTTTCAGTTTTCAAAATTAAGTTTTCAGCTGCTCAGAACCCCTTCTGGAAATTTACTAGTAAACGCAGAAAACAGAGTTTTTTCTGCTGAAACAGGCTGCTACAGGGGTTTCGCAGCGCGCTGCGAAACTGCTGTGTAATTTCAAAAACACAGCTTAATGCCGAAATCCAACTGTCTTGAGTTTCTTTATCTTGGAATGTCCCTTTCATCTGTTCTAAAGTTGTTCAAAACTAAATGCAGAGGCATCATTTTTCAAGGAAAAATTCAACAAGGCAAATCATCAAAATTTGAGGACTTAACCTTACTTGCTACGTGACTTTCCTTAGTTAAGGAAACCTTTCCCACTGGCTTAGCTGTGTTTTTAGATCTTCAATTTTGCCTTTTCAATTGCACGTTTCCTTGCCCTTTCCTTGAATTGGGAAATCTCAAGGTTGGTAGACATCAATTTCCTTTTTGACTTCCTCAAAGCTACATTCTTCTTCTTGAGTGCTAACTGCCTTGCTTGAATTGAAATGGAGAACTTTGATCTATGCTGACCCTGAGCTTGCCAAGTGCTTCTTATGCATGAAAGGAACATGAAAGTGACCAAGACCAATTCTTCCTCACCTTACCCCTTTTCTTTGAAATTTGTTTAGTGATAACAGGTATCACCCCAACCAGGTTTGTTGACCATTATCATCATCCAAAATAAACATTCCATAAAGGAAAAAGGCTAGAAAATTATAATCGTAAAGGCAAGATATGTCAATATATTGAGAAAATGAGAAAAACACCAAAACAAATACTCTATCATCAGAGTTGATAGAATATGGGTAGTCTAGACCCATCCCAGGTGGGGAAGGAGGGAGAAATGGGTAGTTAAGGTTGTAACCACCTCTCCCACATTTACCCAAATTCACAAGATTGCTAGGGTAAATATGAGACAAGTGTCACTATGATATGGCCCGACCTCCAAGTTCTAGTTATGGAATTGGGGCCAACACACCAAAAACTTAGAAACATCCCTTAGGAACACTAGATCACCCAGAAGTCATTCCACAACTGCCTATGACCAGATCCTCACTTGGAACTACTTTTTCACAAGCTTAACCACCAATTGCATGCATAACACAAGATGCATGTGGTTATGAGCCTCCAACCACACTCATAAGTTAGTATCCATGCGATTACGACCTAAAATCCCCAATTTAGTGCCAACGGTTCCACGATCAAGATATTTTTTCAGGTTAACCTCCATACCACTACCCGTAATTAACCCAAAGATTACTAATCCATAACAAACATTTCGTCAAACATATGGAAAACATTTAAGCTACATGTTAGGAATGCATGTATGATCATAAATTGATAGTCTTCATATCATAATTACTAAAAAGACTATAATCCCTCTCTAGCTAGATACAATAGCACTTGTTAGTCCATGCATTCATCAACCATTCAAATACTTATGAAAACATGTCCAGAGCCATAGAAAAAATACATCATATAACCAACATATAACTAGCATATAACTAGAATGGAACTCATGGAAAATAATCCATACTATCACCAACATAATCACTAAAATTTCTCATAAATCATCATAGGAAAATATCTCATATTAACATATGAAAATTCCAACCAAGTCAAGAACTTCCACATACCACTCGACCATATATTTGGATAAACCAAATCTCTCTTTCATCCAATCACCCCTGCACCATATTCCAAGCATGAATGTGGGATTTCATGGAATAAACCGAGATAAAACCAACCAGGGCTTTTATAGGCCAAACTACCTCAACCCTCAACCATAGTGATTCCACATCTACGGTCCAAAAATCACTAACATTAAATAGATCAGTCTCTCCCCAAGCTATCCAAGGTTCTAGGAAATAGTAACTCAACCCACAATCGTCTAGGGCTCCAAAGCGTTTGTTCCAACCGCAACTCTATGAACTAGTAACTCAATTCACCAAGTGCTCCAAAGCGTTTGTCCCAACCTACGACTCTAGGAATTAGTAACTCAACCCAAACTATTCTAGGGCTTCCAGATCATTTGTTCCAACCCACATCCATAGGGAACTTGAGAACCATTTGGAAAAGAAACAAGTGGGAAACCCATAACCCAATGGCTATCGAGGAGATGGAAAGGAAGATTGAAACCATTGTCAATCTAGGAAAATATCCATGCCAATGACAACACATAACCAAGGAACGACATGCATATACCATGCATCCAAAAATCAGCAACGAAATTACACATGCAACCTATTACCTGCAAAGTATCCGTATTGTAGTTGTTGATCAAATTGTTCCCTTACACTCCCTTGCTTTCCTTTGCCTTCTTTCTCCAAATCCAAGTGAATGCTAGAGTACTCCAAGCATGCTCCAGGAATGCTCTAAGTGTTATAGACATTTTTGTGCCTTATAGCATTGAGCATGAAATGTCCATAATCTAAGGGATCCAAAGTCCCTAAACATGTTGTTCCTACCCCTAGAGGAACAAGGCTAACTAACCACAGCAATTCACAGAAGTTCTCCACCTGAAACTGCTCAAAAAACAAGTCAATTCAGGATCATGTCAACTGCTCCACTGACCATCTGCGCTGAATGTCAGTGGCTCCACTGTCTACCTGCGTTGAATGTCAACTCCAACACTAGCTACCTGCGCTGAGCGAGTTTGGACATGTGGCAGACTCATTCCTCAAGGTGTCAGAGCCCAGGAAGCTTCCAAAATGACACTTGCCTCAGGGAATTCGACTGGTGATGAGTAAGAGGTTCCAAATCTCCAAGTGGAAGCAAGAACCTCCAAGTGGACTTAAGAACTAACAGAGGGAGAGGACACTAGTCAGATCTCAAGCTGACTCATCCTCTCTCCAAACATCTATATATGGATCTCTCCTCCATGAGATCCGGAGGCTGGAATTTTGTGATTGCAAAGAATTGCTGTTGGTTTGAGACTGGAATCATTGGGTGCTTAATGCTTTGAAGGGAGGTGAAGATAGGAATTCCATTCTGTTGGGAAGGAGATGCTAGATTGAAGCCCTCTGGGTTGTATCTCTTCCTGAACCTCGTTATTTATCAATAAAGCTATCTTGGTTTTCTCCTATATACTGATGTATCTTTGATGTATGATTGCATTAGTGTATTTGATTTATTTCTAATCCTGAATCATTTATGAATATGAATATATGCCTTTGTGTTGTGTTCTTCTCTTGTCTCAAGTAGCTGTTCTCTTGTCGCAAGTAGCTGTTCTCTTGTGATCTTGCAGGAAGGCAAGTAGCTGTTCTCTTGTGGTTTTGCGAGGAGGCAAGTAGCTGTGAACACCCAAAGAGAAGAGGATCTAGATCGAGGGACAAACGGAAGACACCGGTAAGTCCATTGATCTCTCTTCTTTCCCATTTCATAAAGGAAGAAACCAGAATAGCTGTCTCTGTTTGTTGCTAAGGCATTGTCACACCTTAGGTGGATAGGATCGTCCTGCATAGGCATTTTTCCCCACAAAAAATTGGCGACTCCGCTGGGGAGATTTTTTTTAGTCATTTTATTTGTGTTTCTATCATTGTTTACCTCATAGACTCAACAACAACAATCGAACTGCTTTTGCTATTCTCAGTTGCAAAGTAGACAGTTGCTGCCTTGATCCTTCACTGGATTTTGTCTATGATCTGAACAATGGACTCACAAATGATTTCATGATCCTTTGTGATAGATCTTAGTACCCTCTCAAAGCATCCCTTTGATTATACCTTGCTTGTGTTTCTGATTTGGCCTGAAATTGTTGATTTTTGAGCAATCTGTGACCTAGAACCCAGTGAGAAACGAGAGTTTCTCCTTCAGCGCAACTGCTGTGAAGGCATTCTGCATTTCAACGCAGTTCCCGTGAAGGCTACCTGCGTTGAATGTCAAAACCACAGTGTTGAAGTTGCGCTGAACCAGTCTTTCCTTGTGTAGCTGGGGTTCTCTGCTCTCTGTTTCCCTGTTTTGATCTCTGTTTTTTGCAGCCTGTAACCAGCATAGGTACCAGTCTGATAACTCCTTTTCTCTGCTTAAATTCCGCCTCCTTTTGTACAAAAAGACTGTGAGTGTTTTTATGTGTTTGTGGCATCATTTACAGTTTTCCTTTGCATGAGTGAAATAATCATCCTGTAGCCCTTGATTCAGATCTGTTGATTGTGATCTTAGGAGAGAGTTCATTGGCTGTTTACAGTTGATTATACATTTACTTTTGCTTATTGGTTTGAGTTTGTCTCTTTTAAGTGTCGAAACAAGCTGTTCATTTCAAAAATCGCTAAGTGTTGTAATCTCTTCTACCCTTGTTGATTTCGAAAAAAGTAAACTTGTTTGTATCTGTCATTTAAAAGCAAATTCAAAGTTGTACAAAAAGCTTTCTTTGTAGGCATCAATACTAAGAAAGCGGAAAACAAACACCTGCATTGTGCATTTGCATTTTGATAAGTTTGCATGCTTGATTTAGGAACAGTGCATTAGAGTGTGCTGATTGCTCTTTGAGAAAAGATGGTGTCTTTCTTTTCCCTTAGTAGCTAGGATTTTCAAAGTTGAAAAGATATAAAACTTGCTTATCATCTTTAGACTGCATTTAGGAATTTGTATCATACATCTCGTGGTGAACCTTGAAAGGAAAACTTCTAAAAAGATCAACTTAAAATAAACTGAATGAACCTAACAACGCTTTGCAACATAACGCACAGCATAGAGGTCTAGGCTAGAGACGTGTTCCGGCGTCGTTAAGCCTAGTGACTGTCGATCTCGTGGAAGGTGGGTGATTCCTCCTGAGGGACGATAGCGCTAGTACGGATTGTGCTCCCACGTACCGTCGCGTATATATTGGGAGACCCCTATAGGCATATATCCTTTATCCTTAGGAAGCAGTGTCGGCCGCCTTACTGATCGCAATGCAGTGAACACAGCATTCACGAAGATCGACCGCCCGTACCTTAAAAAGTATTCTGCGGTTTTGCGAAAAGTTTGGCACACCCTTTGCCTAGAACTCCAGAGTAGTTTCTTTTGGCCTTTTTCAGACTCTATAACAGAAAAAGTCCATCCGAGCATTTGTCACTTCGAGCTCGTTAAAACATCGAAGGAGACTAGAGTCATCTTTAGCTTTTTCTCGACTCTTTAAAAGTGAAAAAGCAAGTTGTGTCTAAAGCGTCTAAAAAATTCATTCAATTCGGAAACACACTTTCCCCTTTTGTATTTTAGTTGATCAAGTAATCCGCAATCGTGGAAGAAAGTCAATTGAAACCCCGTCGTTCGCGGAGGCTTACGAGTCAACCGTCTTTGTCTCCGGAATCGAAAACAGTACGGACAAAGCGAACTCGTTTAACCGGTTCGAAATCTCCTATCAAAGTTAGAACAAGTGTTCCAACAACATCTGAGATTCCGGTTACTCCAAACATTTCTGGAAACCCTGCCTCTATTGAAGAAGTTCAACAGCCACAAAGGGACAGTGACACTGATCCTAGTCTGAGAACAAGTACTTGTGTAACTGAACCAGTTCCATCTGTGACCGGTCCAGAGAGTCTTGTTCCTCAAACAACTGTCGCTATTGATTCAACCACTTCTTCGGCACCAGAAATATTTTACGGACCTGACGGTCTTCCTCTTCCACCTGGTCTGATTGCGATAGAGGAAATTGTAGAGGATTCGCAAGCAAGTACTCCAACCCATTTTGGAGTAGGGGTCACTCTATTTCCTTCTACATCAGAAGTTAGTCCATCACTAGTGGAAGTTCCTGTAGAATCACTAGGCAATCTATTGGATAGACTCAAAATGTCTGAGCAACCGTCGACATCTAGGACTGTGTCAAATGACACAGCGACAGCAGAACTCCCTGCCGCCACTCCGACGATGTTTTTCGGTGTACCATCTGTCTCAACTAGCTCGCAACCGCTAGAAGGAGTCCACCCAGGGACTATTTCGACAGTGTGGTCTGTTCCAGTTTGTTCCTCCGGAGTAATATCCGGTAACTCTTATGTTGAGACTCGACAAATTGATCCCTATGGAGGTCAATTTGGGCCATCCAGTCCCCAAGGGCAAACAATCCCCTTGAGTTCCGGGTTGCTACCGTATGGGGGGCAGTATGCCCTTTCATTACCCCCTTCGGGAGGATATCCATACAGCAGTTCTCAACAGTATTCAGGTTATACTGGAGTTACGACAAGTGGTTGGGTACCTATGCTACCCCAACAGCCAAGAGTTGTGTATTCTATGCAACAATGTGTACCTGTGTCGAACATCCCGACAACGCCAGCTATTGTAACAGTGTCGCAAGTTCAAACGATGCCTGTTGTGTGTCAACCTCAGATTTCTCAGGTTGTAATGCAACAGCCCCTTGACCCTGTGACACAACCACAATCGCCAACTGGTGGGGCGACACAGGTCCAAACGGGTACAATTACCCCACATCTTGGTCCGCCGGTTAGTATAGCGCAGCAGAGCATGGCTTCACAACCGTGGCTGGTGCAATACCAACAACCACAATTCCAGCAAGTGTACCAAGGTTTTGAGCAGCAGATCTTTGCGAACAGTGGACAACCGTATATTCAAAACGGTCAAAACCAACCGCTTTACAGTGGTCAAGTCCACCAACCGTATCAGTCATACCAACATCAATTACATTATGCTGGTATGCAAAGGCCTACTGCTCAGGCGATTCCATCGTATCCTGGGTACGCCTCACCTAACCTGAATCAACAGTTACCATTCGTGGCAACTTTAGAATTACCGGATTTACACCGATTAACGAACGATCCAATTGCTTACGCCCCTTGGTGGCCAGCGATTCCTCACAAACTTCCATCAGACATTCCTAAATTCAATGGAAATCCAGGCGAAGACCCGTCGAATCACGTGATGACTTTTCATCTGTGGTGTTCGTCGAACACCCTGAACGATGATTTGATAAGGCTTCGCCTTTTTCAGAGGACATTGACAGGTCCAGCGGCTAAATGGTATATTGAATTACCTAGAGCCTCTTTCGACAATTTCAGTTCCCTAGCCACGACTTTCTTAACCCATTTTCAATTACCGATAAGGTATGAAACGGGGACGGAAATCTTAACCAACTTCAAGCAGACGACGGCAACTCATATATCCGATCATATACATGAGTGGCGTCGTCGTCGCAGGATGGTGAAAACATACGTTCCCGATCAGCTATTAGCTGAATGGTTTATAAAGTCGTTACTTCCTGCCATAACGGAAGATGTGGCCAAAGGGGGAGTCGTAACAGAGGAGCAAGTTATTGCTCGTGCACAATATCTAGACTTAGTATACACTCAGTCTGGCACGCTCTACGACAAAATACCTGACGCCCCTAGACCGGAATTCTCAATTCCTCCTCCTCCTAAATCAAATAGTGACTCTCATGCCGGCGATGGTGTGATTGGCACGGCAAACGCGAAATCAACAAAGGCTTCGTCTAAGAAAGCCCGTAAGAATTCGGATCAAAATGCAAAAGAAGAAATTCTTGCTTCGGAAGTAAATGCCGTATCAGCAGATAAAGGCAAAGAAACCAATCAACCAGGAAGCAAGAAGAAACAAAACAAAGGGAAGAAGAAGAAACAAGGTGAGTCATCCCCTCAAAAAACTTCTTCAAACCCTCCTGCGAAAGGGAAACCAAATTATCCATGTCAAATATGTGATGAGGATCATCGGACAAGAGATTGTCCATACAAAGCTGAGCTTAAAAGGTTCTTCAAAAGTTCGCAAACCTCAGCTGTGTTAACTGATCCGTTTCCCAATCAAGGTCAAAATCTGGTTGATATTGGAAATGCTTCCCCGTCGCAAGTGCTAATGTTGTCGATCTCCAAGCAACAAAATGATGCTTTGATTTCGACGAGGAACAAAGATTACGGGAGTCCACCGCTGTCGAACGACAAAGGTAAAGATCAACCAAGTAGTTCGACAACAACTTCGACAGAAGTTGTACCGCCCATCATTCCTGAATTGACAATTAAACCGCCGAAGGGAGTAGTGCACAAGTCGACATTTAATCCTCGCGCCAGAGCGGCGCAACATTATAACATAGTGGAAGATTTGGCCCAATCGCCATCCGCTATGTCGACTCTTGAAGTATTACAAAATTGCCCATCCCAAAGGCAGGCATTGTTATCGGCTATTGGTGGGGTTGATCCTAAGGATTCCAATCTTGTATCCTTCGACCACAGAGGATACGATCCTCAGTTACCAGCTCAACTAGCTTTCCTTATTCAAGTGAAAGCCCTCAACAAAACTGTTCACCGAACAATTATTGATGAGGGGGCATCTACATGTATCATGTCGATGAGTTGCTGGAAAACTTTAGGGTCTCCAACCTTGTCGCGGTCTTCGACGACACTAAAAGCATTCGACGGAAGGACGTACACCCCGTACGGCATCCTAAATAACTTGAAGATTGAACTAGGAGGAAAAACAGTGGAAATAGATGTTGAAGTCATCGATGGGAATCTTGACTATAACATCCTACTGGGAAGACCATGGATATATGCCATGGCGGCTGTAGTGTCGACTTATTTTAGGAAGATTGCATTCCCTTTTCAAGGAGGGATTACGGTCATCGACCAACAGAACTTCCTCCCTAATGGTTCACAAGTTACAGGAAGCATTCCCATGATCCATGAGAGCAACCATTCGCTTCAAGATATCGGAGTAGGCCTACTGAAAGACCCCACATTGATGGGAACTTTCGCGCTTCCGCCTCCCATCTATATAGGAAATATAGCGTTAGTAGCAACCTACAACATGATATCTTCCACGAAGGTCGCAGAAGACGATATCGACATGGATCATGCAATGGTTTTGCCCCCAAGCCCAATAGAAATATTGTAGCAATCAATGTTTCGGGCATGGGAGGCGAACCCAAATCAGCGCTCGTCAAGCATTTGGGTAGATAGGTCTAGAGAATATGGTACCCCATTAGATCCTTGGTCGAAAGTGCATGGAACTGACGAAGGAATCCTACGATCAATGTTGATTGAGGGGGCACCATGGAATGATTGCCACCATCGTTCCCTTCTTCCAGAATATGAAGAAGATACTCAGCATGACCTTTATCACCCTTCAGTTTTTGAATTCCTATCAAATACTGTAAATACGGTGGATTCCGAGCGAAACTTATCCAATATTGAAGAGACTATAGCCATAAATATCTCGACTAAAACAAATCTTGTAGAGAATATTTATGTCGGCAAAGGTTGTTCCCGTTCAGAACTGGAAATATATAACGCTCTTTTCCGCGAATTCAGAGATGTCTTTGCCTGGTCATATGATGAAATGCCAGGCATTGACTCGAATATCGTTGAACATGAAATTAAGATGTATCCTGATGTCAAACCAGTAAGACAACGGCTTCGGCAGGTGCACCCCAAGAAATCCGCTGCCATTAAAGCAGAAGTTGAAAAGCTTCTCCATGCTGGTTTCATCTACCCGGTTCCTCTAACCGATTGGGTATCGAATATTGTCCCTGTTATGAAGAAACAAGGGACGATTAGAGTGTGTGTCGATTATAGGGATGTAAACCAAGCTTGTCCAAAAGACAACTACCCTACACCCTTCATCGACCAGATAATTGATGAATGCGCCGGATGTGAAATCTTTTCATTTATGGATGGATTTTCCGGGTATAATCAAATAAATATCTGCCCACAGGACCAGTCAAAGACTGCATTCATTTGTCCGTGGGGCACATTCGCTTATCGAAAATTACCCTTTGGTTTAAAGAACGCAGGGGCGACGTTTCAGAGGGCAATGAATTATGCCTTCCATGACATCAAGAACATCGTTCAACCATATCTCGACGACCTTCCGGCTCATTCGCGAAAGCGGACTGATCATTCGCAGCATTTAAGAGCGATATTTCTACGTTGCCGACACTACAAGATAAGACTCAATCCACACAAATGTGTGTTTTGCGTCGGTTCTGGTCGTTTACTTGGCTTTGTAGTCTCTAAGGATGGGATTCGTCTCGACCCTTGCAAGGTTCAGGCAATCATTAATTTGCCTCCACCTTCAAATTTGCTTCAGATTCAAAAACTCCAAGGGAAAGCAAACTTTCTGAGGAGGTTCATTCCAAATTACGCGGAACTTGCTAAAGGTTATACTCGTCTTTTGAAAAAGGATGTACCTTTTGTCTGGGATCAGGTAACGCAAGCTTCCTTGGATGCTCTGAAAGATTCTCTAGTAAAAGCATCATTAATGTATGCCCCGGACTATCAAAGAGATTTTAACCTGTATCTGGCTGCAGCAGATACAACCATTGCGATGGTTTTAGTTCAAGAAGTCGATGGAATTGAACATCCTATATATTATTTAAGTAAGAACTTAAATGATACAGAAAGCAAATATTCTTATGTTGAAAAACTAGCGCTTGCAGCTGTTCAAGCGATTCAAAGATTTCGACATTATGTCCTCTTTCGGAAAACTACCATTTTATCAGATTGCAACCCCATGACTTATATACTGTCGCGACAGTTGCTGGGGGGAAAATATTCAAAATGGATAGCAATCCTTCAAGAGTTTGATCTGGAATTTGTAAAATCCAAATCAAAGAAAGCTCTAGTTTTCGCAGAATTATTGTGCGATCTCCCATCGTCGTCCAACGATGAAACATCCGAAGAATCAATCATGGACGAGAGTTTGTTTCTGATATCTGCAAGCAATGAGTGGTATGGAGATATCATAATTTATCTCCAAACCCAAAAGTTCAGGCCTAACACCTCTCACTCTGAACAGAAACGTATACGATACCAAGCTAAAGACTACATGATCGTCGGCGATACACTTTACCGTCGTGGTATCGATACAGTTCTGAGGAGGTGCCTTACCCATGAGGAGGCCGAAAAAGCCCTGAATGAGTGTCATTCAGGCGCGTGTGGGGGGCATCAATCTGGATATGCAACAGCACAAAAAATCTTACGAGCAGGATACTTCTGGCCAACCATGTTCAAAGATTGCATAATCGCAGTCAGAAGTTGCCATGCTTGTCAAATTTTTGATAGCAAAACCAGAAGACCACCCACACCTTTGCAGCCAATAGTTGTTGTTGGGCCTTTCGCCAAATGGGGCATCGATTTCATGCAATGTAACCCCACCTCGACCGGGGGGCATGGGTATATTATAGTCGCCGTTGACTATTTTACCAAATGGGCCGAGGCGATGCCTACATTAGATAACACTGGTGAAACAGCTGCCCTTTTCTTTTTCAATCATGTAGTCGCCAGGTTCGGCGTACCACAGGCCATAGTTACAGATCATGGATCGCATTTTCGTAATCACATGATGGTTGAATTAGCTGCCAAGCTAGGGCTATCTCACGACAGCTCTACCCCGTATTATCCGCAAGCCAATGGACAAGTTGAAGCAATCAACAAGGTCCTGAAGCGTATGTTGCAAAGGATGATCGGAGTTCACAAAAGAAGGTGGCACCTAATCCTGTACTCAGCCTTGTGGGCTTACCGAACATCGGTAAAGAATGCGACCGGGTTCACACCTTTCCAACTGGTGTATGGCCTGGAGGCAGTCTTACCAGTCCAGTGCGAAATTTCGTCCCTTAAACTCGCGATCGACCTCCTCCCCGGAACTTCAGAAGAAGAGGCCCGTTTCTTGGAACTAATCCAATTGGATGAAACCCGTCATGACGCCGCTTTGGCTAACGAAGCCCATAAGAAACGAGTCAAGGCGCAGTTCGACAAAAATGTCAAACCCCGTGTCTTCTTGGAAGGTGACTTGGTCTTGCTTTATGACCAAGAATCCAATAAATTGGGAGCAGGTAAATTTAATTCTTTATGGATGGGTCCCTATATTGTTAAACGAGTGTTAGCAAAAGGAGCCTACGAGTTAATGGATTATGACGGAATTCCACTGGCGCAACCCCGCAATGGGTTGTACCTCAAGCGTTACTATGCTTAAATAGTAACCTGTGTGCTTTTGTTGTATTTTGTTTTCGCTAAAGTGTTTGTTTTGGTCGAGTAATCCACCTTTTTACATTTATTGCAGATGGCGAACCTTTCTGAGACATGTGTGGGATATGCCGACGGAGCGAGTCGTAGTTCGCGGAACCTGTCCTCTGCGGCCTGGGCCATTTTTGATCCAAGCGGCGAGTTAGTGAGTTTCAGAGGTGTGTGTATTGGGCAATCAACAAATAATATCGCTGAGTATAGCGCGTTGATAGAACTCCTCTCTGATGCCATCACCCATGGTATACGCCGACTGATCGTCAGGCTAGACTCACAACTCGTGATACTACAACTCACTAGTATATACTCTGTCCGCAATCCGGCTATTTATCGTATGTTTCTAAGGGTTAAGATTTTGGAAAGACAGTTTGATTTAATTCAATACCAACATATTTCCAGGAACTTAAACACACTAACCGACTCATTAGCAAACTATGTGTTAGATAGACATTTGCGACATTTATAAAAGGAAATGCATCATCAATGTTGTACAAGTGGATTATAACTCAACCAGAATAAACCCCGAAAATCAAAATATATATATAAAAGCTGTTTATCGTTCATACATAATGTTCTGTAACCAAGACAAAAATCGGTCGCATGACCCAAAAACTCAAAAATGCTAGGGGGCACCCTAGCCTAGTGATGCTCATGATAGCACGTCACGGCCTGTGCAATCATGCGCAAGAGACGAGTCCATCGTCTAGGCACACCAGTAGTATGCCGCTGCAACTGTAAAGGTAACTCATCAATCCTCACATCGGGAATGCCGAGAGTAAGGCTCTCAACCTGCTCCTGCACAGCTGTAAGGGTCTCGGTCACGTCAAGATCGCGGAGAATAACCCTCCCAGCAGTCTCCCCTGCTGGGGCAGCGACTGGCGCTCTCGGGCGAATTGCTGGACGAACAGGACCAACATCTGCATGCACACATGAGTTTGATTAAAGTCTTGATAGAATAAAGCACAAGGACATTATAAATAAGAACAGTAAACAGTAATATGGTCGAAGATTTTACCAATAGCACCCCACTGTTCGCCATCCGGCAGTACCAAGTCCGGATCACCTCGGAAATCCATACCAACGTATGGATACTCGGAATAGACCATCTCCTGACGCTCGAACCACCTGAAGAAGGTATCAGTGAAAGAAATCTGAGATTGACCAGCATGCCTAGACATGTGATCAACCCATCTCTGCATGCGTGGCTCGGTAGGAGAAGGCAAGTCGAGTGCGATATACTGAGGTTGCATCAGTGGTATTTTCTCCAAGGCAAAGGCAGTCAGAATAGAACCAAATCCAAAGTTCTTCAGCTTCCCGTCCTTTACCTTGTTCAACTGATTTTTCATCTGAAGAAGTACTGCATCACACCAGTTGAATACTTTCGGTTGGAGACACTCCAAGGCGTGCTGCACATAAGATCTGTTGGCGACATGAAGAGATGCGCTACCAGCCATCCTACCAATAGTATACAGAATGGACCTGAGAGACCTATCAGTAATCTCACGGATAACAACCTTGCCGTCTCTACTCGGCTGGGAACCTTCCCTGCAATACTGGCGGACATAATCTCTCATGGAGTCATTCCCTCGAGCCGAACCTGACAAAGAAATGGGGGCACCCCGCCTTGACAACCCAGTCAAGAAGTAAATGTCTACGATGGTCAAGGGGATGGATTTGCCCCTAATCTGGAATACTTGGTTGATAGGATCCCAAGCATCAAGCATATACTGCAGTAAGGAGATCTGTGCTCTCATGCTAGAGATACGAAAGAACTTCAGCAGGCCACAGTTCCGCAGTGCGTTCACCGTGACAGGATCATGGAGGGCAATCATGTCCTCTTCTTCATGTTCTCGTTCTCGCCATGTAAGGGACATTTTGCTCAAAGATCCCTGCAAAACAAACAAGAGAATGAGTAAGATCCTGGATTTGATGAGAAACTGGCGAAATTTCATCAAAAACTGTGCAAAAAGACCTGTCTTCTGTGCTCAATGCAACTGGCTAGTGTCCCACCTGCGTTGAAGGTCAAACTGCCTTCATGCAGCTTGACATTCAACGCAGGTTTCGAATGGACTGCCTGCGTTGATGGCAGAGCGCCCTAACAAAACCCCAGGGGCTCAGGAGAACAGGAAAACAGGCACAGAATGGAAAAAGGAAACCATGAAAAGAAAGAGCTAGGGTTTAGCTCCTACCTGGTCCAGACGGCGCCGAAAATCGTCCGCAGAATCTCCCGGAATCAGCTGATGAAAATCAAGGGGGAAGAGACACCTCCAAAGCTCCAACAAACCAAGTTCAAATGAAATGGTAAAATGAGAGGTAAAAACACCTTTTAATGGCTTTTTACGTAGTTCAAAGCAAAATATTAGGGTTCTAATCTCATTTTCAAGCAAATGTTATTCATTTCTAACTAGTTTGATGCAGCAATTGAGAATGCAGTACTATCTTTGAAAAGGGCAAAGCTAGTTACGGTAAAAAATCAAAATTTGACCATATAATATCGAGCAGTTTTAGCACAAAGTTCATGCTCGTTAAAAAATAAACGCAAGATCCGAGCAGTTTTAGCGCATAGTTCATGCTCGCTAAAAAATAAACATAAGTTTGAGCAGTTTTAACGCGGACTTCATGCTCGTTAAAAAATAAACATAAGCACCACCCGGTAAATAACCACTGTGGATGTAATATCATCAGCCATCAAAGCCTTGGTCGTGTTTGCACCATCACCTCCACTTTTCATTTGGCCGATCGTTCACCTCCATATGATTGTTTACCCATTTTGAGGAACAGCTGCGAAGAGTGATTTCACCTAGCCATCCTTGTGACACTGCCGTGATTGGAAAATTCCAACCTGTACCTGGAATCAGCTGCTAACCCTGTTTATCACTCGTTCCTCAAAAGACGAGTCTTCTTTAAGCTCTTTTCAACTGACTCGTAAAATATGAAAAGATTGCCGAGTTTTGGCCTTCCAACTCGTTAAAGCGACCGGAAGTGCTATCCCTCCTCTAGATTTTAATCTTTTTGGACCTGAGGGATTATTGCACAAAAAGATCGAGCGCTTGTTTTATTCGGCTCGTTAAAACGATCGAAAACTCATCCCTTCTGTATTGTTTTATACTTTTTCGGACTTAAGGGATTAGATGACGAAAAAGGAATTTTGGAGTTAACTTTATGTACCTTTTCAGACTCTCTAAAAATGAAAAGGACCGAGTTATCCTTGTCGTTAGACTCGTTAAAATCACTAAATAGCGACAAACTTGTCTTTAGACGAGAATGAGTTTCACTATCGCTAGGCTCGTTAAAACATAGCGATGGGCTTGCCCGAAGGGCAGGTTATAGAACAAGCATATGTTATCCTCCTCAAGCTTGACAAAAATAAAGAGGTACTGGTTAGCAATGACTGGGGAAAAATTGGGAGAAACTAAAGAAAACTTTGATGGTAGCAAGTCGCTCTTGAACATGACACTTTTCCTCCGTACCACAATCGGGTTGGGTTGTTTCATTCACCGGTCACATCCATGGTCTCGCCATACCATCCATAATTGGGGTAATGCTACCGATCCATCGCATCAGTGTCGCCATATGTTCAAGAGAAGTCGTTCAGAAAGAGTCAACCGGGTCCCATCCACTGCCATACATTATCCTTCATCCATTCATGACCGCCACCCTGAATCATATGTCACAGATCGTTTTCACCTCCATCAAAATCATTAGCTCCGTTCCGTGTCACTGATGTGGGATTCATTAAGGCCCTCCTTTGACGGATCGCTTCTTGTCGACATCAGCTCATTATCCAAGAACTAGATCTAGGAACAACCCCTTCAGTACTTTGAAGCTTGCATGCCTCAATGGCAAGTTTCTCGCTTCCGGCGACAGGTATACATCAAGGACCTTCGACCAGAAGATTTTGCGTGGTGTTTGACGCCAAGTCCTTTATTCACACCACGTGAATTGTACTGCAGTACCTTGAGGGTCATTATCATTATCGGTGATTCCTCTCGTGCTTGTTAACGGTTTACCTCATTGACCGGTAATCAAGCGATGTCTTTCCATGTTCGACTTCAGCGCAATTCTCACATGGATCGACTTGTATTTAGAGTGAAGATCGAACGAGTTTGAAGACCCCGGATCTAGTTTCATCCATCCGGGCTGCGATATATATTCAGGAAATATAAAGACATTTGACATGTACATCATTGCAGCAGACGATCATCCTACTCAAAGGATGATAATTTCATCAAAATTATCAGTCTACCATCAGACGATTGTCTGTTCTATGTACGGAAAATGAATTTATAAAGCTGAGCATGGGAATGCCCGCCTCAGCTAGATCATGAAAGCAGTATGAAAAATAATGTATTGTATTGTATCTTATTACAGGTCTCCTCCCAGCGATTGGATGAACTTCAGACCCTCCTGGATAAAGCATTTCACCCGATAAACGGCCTCATACTTTAGGGGGCAACTGTTATAGACATTTTTGTGCCTTACAGCATTGAGCATGAAATGTCCATAATCTAAGGGATCCAAAGTCCCTAAACATGTTGTTCCTACCCCTAGAGGAACAAGGCTAACTAACCACAGCAATTCACAGAAGTTCTCCACCTAAAACTGCTCAAAAACAAGTCAATTCAGGATCATGTCAACTGCTCCACTGACCATCTGCGCTGAATGTCAGTGGCTCCACTGTCTACCTGCGTTGAATGTCAACTCCAACACTAGCTACCTGCGCTGAGCGAGTTTGGACATGTGGCAGACTCATTCCTCAAGGTGTCAGAGCCCAGGAAGCTTCCAAAATGACACTTGCCTCAGGGAATTCGACTGGTGATGAGTAAGAGGTTCCAAATCTCCAAGTGGAAGCAAGAACCTCCAAGTGGACTCAAGAACTAATAGAGGGAGAGGACACTAGTCAGATCTCAAGCTGACTCATCCTCTCTCCAAACATCTATATATGGATCTCTCCTCCATGAGATCCGGAGGCTGGAATTTTGTGATTGCAAAGAATTGTTGTTGGTTTGAGACTGGAATCATTGGGTGCTTAATGCTTTGAAGGGAGGTGAAGATAGGAATTCCATTCTGCTGGGAAGGAGATGCTGGATTGAAGCCCTCTGGGTTGTATCTCTTCCTGAACCTTGTTATTTATCAATAAAGCTATCTTGGTTTTCTCCTATATACTGATGTATCTTTGATGTATGATTGCATTAGTGTATTTGATTTATTTCTAATCCTGAATCATTTATGAATATGAATATCTGCCTTTGTGTTGTGTTCTTCTCTTGTCTCAAGTAGTTGTTCTCTTGTCGCAAGTAGCTGTTCTCTTGTGATCTTGCAGGAAGGCAAGTAGCTGTTCTCTTGTGGTTTTGCGAGGAGGCAAGTAGCTGTGAACACCCAAAGAGAAGAGGATCTAGATCGAGGGACAAACGGAAGACACCAGTAAGTCCATTGATCTCTCTTCTTTCCCATTTCATAAAGGAAGAAACCAGAATAGCTGTCTCTGTTTGTTGCTAAGGCATTGTCACACCTTAGGTGGATAGGATCGTCCTGCATAGGCATTTTTCCCCACAACACTAAGTGTACTCAAAATCTAGCAATTGTTTCGATGAAGTTTTTTTTATCATTGATGTCTCTATTTTCTTCATTTTCCTTTATTTTTCCTCTAATTTCCCTTGCATGAAAATTTGTGTCTCTTCACCTTCCTTTTCTCCTATTTTCCTTTTTACTCATAAATAAATGCCAATTATTTCCTCTTTGTCTTTGCCAATGCCTTTTTCAATTTCCATAGCCATTATTAATCACAAGTGATGCCCACTAAAGTGTTTTTTCCAACATTAAGATTGGAGTACATCTCCCATGAACTTTTATTTACATGGAAAATCAACTAGGGGCTATTACAAACCCCTCCCCCTTGGGGGAACACTGCAAAAGCTTCCTTATTCTCTTCACCCACTCACTCTAGTTCCAACTTTAACTCGTGAAAGTAGAGTTTAAAAATTAACCAATACAAGCAGAGACATCAAGATATACAACACCATATATTCAAGTAACTCTAAATAAGGGATCAAGGAACCTTAGTAGACATGTATACTCAAAGACATGATGTATGGTAAAACCAATTCACTTTGTATTAATGATGACATTGAAATATTATAACCCTTGTTGAGGCCTTGATGTTGTAAATTTCTCCTAACCTTCTCATCCTTTCTCTACCACAATGATAAATCCTTCAATCTCACCAATGCATAAGGATGTATTATGGACCTCGAAACTAAAACTAGCAGCATAAGAAAATAATTAGTCTCAAAAATCCAACCCATACTCTATAGTAGGTACTACTTTTATAGGGAAAATGAGGAAGTTTTAGATCCACCATATTATGGGTAGATCCACTTTGAAAGGAGATAAGTTTAATGAGATAAGGGATAAAGCCTCATTAGTAGGAATTCAATATCATATTCAATAGAAAATGGATGAATCAATTCCTGAAGCTTCTAGAGAAGGAAGATTCAAAATCATAGTTTATTTTTCTTCATTTCCTGGGGTCATCAGACTTGTAGTAAAGGCAACCTGCACTAACCAACACAATTTTCATGTATGCAACATGAGACATCACATATTTTCATGAAGCTAAGTGTGATGGAGTCGTAAATTAGGGTTTTGAGCCAAAGTAATCCAGGATTCTTATAACTTTTGGAAATAGTTTTGCTTAGGATGTATAGGGGATTGATACAAAGTATAATAGATGATAAGAGATCTAGGTTTGGGCCCTTTTGACTAAGTGTAACAAAATGGATTGTAATAGGTTTCCCCTTAAAGTACAAAGTCAGAAGTTGTGGATGAAGACTTAAGTGATTTACCATGTGAGAAGTTTGAATCTAGAGTTGACTAGTTGAGATTTAACAATCATCAACTGAATGTTACAATACATTATCATCATGATATCATTGCTGAGGTAGGCATAAACATACTCAACATATAAGGCATTATACATGTACAATGATCAAGGTCACGTCCATTGATTATGCATTATGGACCCATGATTGAATGACTTTCTATATGACCATAGCCATCATACTTCATAGATTTGTGTATAAATCTTGAAATCACAGCGCATCTGAATGAAACTAAATACAGGGTCTTCCATCTCGTCACTTGACAATACAAATATAACCATTTGAATATATGTGCTGAAGTCTAACATGGTAGATACCATTTGATTACCAGCCAAAGATGAAATTCGTTAATAGATGCAAGAGGAACCATTGATAATCATAATGGCCCTCAAGTTACCAAGGCGAAATACATGAGGTGTGAATAAATGAGCTAAAGAAGAACACCACATAGAATCTTCCATTCGAAGGCCAATGATGAGAACCTGGTGCCTAAAGCAAGGAAACTTTCCATTGAGGTATGCAAGTTCCAAGGTACTGAGGGTAGTTTCTATAGCAACATCCTAGATAATGTGCTGAAGTCGTTAGCAAGTGATCCATCGCAAGAGGGACTTGATGTATCCCCTATCAATGACATGAAACATATAGCAAGATTTGGGACAGATTGTGATGATCTAGATTTGGTTAAGGGATGGATGGCATGGAAGAAGCTATAGGTGTTGTAGTAAATGTCGACTAAGGGTGGAATTCTCTTGTATTTTTCGATGACATTTATATGGAATTGGAAACATTGACTTAAAGGCCCATTATGAATGCTTTTGATGAGGTGTGATCAATAAGGAGCCAAGCCGATTTTCAAACCCAAAATAGTTAGGGAGGTGAAAGAGTGTCATGTTAAAGAGTGATTTACTACCAAAAATTAGGTTTTATGCCATGTTTCCCCAAACTCCCTTTGAGTATTTTTAAAAAACCCTAGGAATAAGTGGTTTAGTCTCATAATGTTTGACGAGTCCTACTATGTTTATGTTTTTATGAGTCCAACAAAGAAGTAACTTGACTTCTCTTTTCGTGTTTAGAGAGTCTAAAAAAGAGGCTAAAAAGAAAACTTCGAGAGGTTCCTTTTCGTGAATTTAGCCCCTTGGGCTGAAAAGGCATAAAACAATACCCAGGAGAACCTTTTAGTCATGTTTAACTAAAGTATTCCTTTTTCATAAATATTCAACCCAGTCCATAAAAGGGGTAAACTTATACTCTGCATCCACCTTTCATTTACTTTAACGAGTGCGAAAGAGACAAGTGCTTGGAAATCCTTTCATCTTTTGATGGTCTGAAAATAGATTAAAGAAGACTCTAGGGGGTTGTTTTTTCATAAATGCTAATGAGCCCGAAAAAGTGATAAAAGTATGCTCATTTGCCAAAATTATCTCTGGTAAAAATTTGATTCAAAACCTGCACCATGTCTTTCAGATGTTATTAAATCTGCTCAAAAAATAGTAAAATGATTAAAAATATATGAAATATGACATTAAATAGGTAAAAAATATAAAAAAATGACCTATTTTTGACATAAAAAGGGTAAAAGTGATTTCATTTTTACCATTTTGAGAGCTCTAAGAGGGGTTTTGCCCTGATTCTTCAGGAGTTAATTATGGCCATTGTCGTGGATAGTTTTCAATGTCGCTTGTTCCAGGTAAGAGTTATTTTATTCCTCTACATTTCCATGGTTTACAATTTTCATTTCATGCATTTTTTGTAATTTTTTAAGAAAATTTTAGGAAGATTTTTCGCCCTTCGCCTATCGCAGGTTCGTTATATTGGAGGTGCGATGGCTTATTTTAATTAGTATTGGAAAGTGAAACTCATCACACCTACCGAGAAGGATAATTGCAATGGGACCATTGTCCTTAGAAGGAGGTGCGATGAGCACAAAGGGATTTGAAAATTTTGAATTTTTAGCTATCTCTTCCCCAAAATTTTTGTTGGGTGTGTGTTATATTCTTTCCATGACTAGTTTTGTGCATGACTTTTGCAAATGGTTTTGGGCATGATGGTTTTCTTCCCATGGTATTTTGTAGATCTGGTTAAAGGAAATATGGTTATGTTTTAATCCAGGGTTAATGGATTGGGGTTTATGAATTCTTCGACATTTATATATATGCATTGTAACATTGAAAGGAATATAATGAAAAATCAATATGGTAGCCCCGGTTTTGGGATCTAGGGGAAAATGTTTATGTATTTGTTTTATATTCTTATTTGCAGGTAATTTTTGTACAGGGTTAAAACCTACAATTTTCAGGTTTGCGATCTAATGGATTTTTCTTCTGACATTTCCAGGTGTTTGGTGAAACAAAAATGGTGCTTTCTTGGATGGAAAGAGAACATGAGCTCCAACATGTGATTGCAGCAAATGACCTGGCAATAATACAAGCATTGAGAAATTAAGGTCTCTTGAAATATTTCCAAATCCTAGGAATGAGAGCCTATATGGATTTATTGCAATATTAGTGAGGGTTTGGGATGTAAAAGGACACCATTTTAGAATCGATGAAAATATAGTCACCATAGATATTGAGGATATCTATTTCTTGATATAACTCTCACGAAGAGGTGCTCATATTTATTTGTCTGAATATCAAAGAGGCAAAGAGTTAGTGAAATATTATTTGGCTACTCACTATGACAAATATCAACCTAGTAGTGATGGAAATATTTAGATAAAGGACATTCATGACCTTTGTCTCAAAACCGTTTTATTCATAATCACACGTTTGGTCGATAGAGATGCTTCTCATCTGGCCACAAAATCCCAAATGCAATATGCATTGGAGTGTTTGGAACCTACAATTTTCAATTGGTGTGAAGGATTATTGGCCAACTTGAAGGAACATCTAAAAAGGGAAAAAATAGGGAGGTTGAAAAAATTTGGATATGGTTCCATTTTAGTTTCATTCACTCTTTATAGGATTCCACTGTTATGACCTCAGAGGATATCACGAGATTTTCCTTGAACTAGGGAGCCTCGTATGAGGCAATGGGTGGATGTGATGGCTTGCCATGGGGGGGACCTATGATGAGGTTCACTCCTACATTCTTTAGATGAATGCAAGAGTAGCTGATTATGGTTGAGGACTTTCCATATGTCAGAACATATTTCAAGGGTGATCTAGAGATTTTCCTACCTAAGGGTGAACAGTGCGAAAATGCAGGTAAAAAGCACTATCATTTTTGGTTTTTAAGTTTTACATTTTTTTAGTGTCAGTGACTAACTATTGGTTTTGTCATGCATACATTAGACTAGGAAGACCAGTGGGAATGTCACCACTTCATCGACAGGGTGGATCAGAAGCGACAAATCCAAATTTAGCAGAGACATTGGTGAAATTCAAGGCTCATGTGGATGGTTTGACCTGTACCATTTCGGATACAGGGATTGGTGATATCTTGATCTGCCTACAAAGATATACCATAGGGGTGCCAACTCAGATTGGCCAACTATTGCGACAAGTTTCTCATGTTGTCGTTTATTACCGTGAACAACATGATTAGTTTCTTAGGGATTTTATAGCCACATTTTGATTTTTTTTGCATGTATTGGGTTATTATAGGCTATGAGCCATATGCGTCTTAGACACAATTTTTTGTAAAACTAAAAACACTATTTACAGTATTTATCTATGGATATTTTCTACTTATTTTTCTTTGTTTTACAATGTATGCCGATTATTATTTTTTTTTACAAATGTTGCAAATATCTATCTAAAACATAATTAGCTAATGCATCTGTTAATGTATTTATACATCTCGAAACATGTTTATATTTAGTGTAATATAAATATATTTCCAAGAGGTGAACTCTCAAAAAAATTTGTAACATTGTTGGAGTTCTAACTGAATAGACTTTATTCAAATGTAGTACCATGAGTTCGAAATCAAACCCGAGAACCAAACAAAAAATATCACGCGAAATGGCATCGGATAATAGTTCTATCACCATGCTATAATTAGTGATATTATTAGTATTGTGACTGATACATATTCCTTGTAGACTTATCAACTCATTTGTAGGAGCATAAATTGCCCATGTTGTGGAAGAAAGATTCTGAGTACTACCTCTAGTGCCATCAGGATAACCAAGATAGAGTTGAGGGAACGCCAACATATGAAAATAAACTGTAATACAAGATAAGAAAAAGCAGTAGAAAAACTCACAAGAAAACCACAGTGCAAACACACCAACAAATATGTACAGTATGTACAATGTAACTATGTAGAAGAAATTCTAGGCATATTACTTTTTCAGGTACAACCCATTATGAGGTTGTGCCAAAGGAACTTCGTCAAAATATACTAGCTCGTAGGCCCCTTTTACAAGTACACGTTTGACTATGTATGGACCCAACCACATGGGCTCAAGCTTTCTGGCCCCTAACTTGTCACTTTCTCGGTCATATAGTAGTACCAAGTCACCTTCTGAGAAGACATGAGGTTTGACATTCTAATCAAATTATGTTTTAATGCGTTTTTTATGAGCCTCATTAGCCATCATGGCATCATGACGAGTCTCATATAGACATGCTAGGTATAAAAAACATTCCTTTGCAAAGGTAGAAAGAAAAATCTCGACGACTAGTTTCAATGATGAGATTTCACATTCAATAGGAAGAACAAATTCTAGATCATACACTAGTTGGAAGGTGTTAATTCAGTTGCAGTACAAATGGAGGTACGATATTCCCACAATGCCAAAAAATGAATGGCATGCCAATTCAATTTGTGAATCCCTACCATACATTGAAGCATCATTTTCAAAACTTTATTTATAGCTTCCACTTGGTCGTTAGCCTGCGTGTAGTATGGATTTGAGCTGTCATGACATAAGCGCAACTTGGAATTTAATTTAGACATCATGCAGTTACAAAAAATGTTTTCCATGGTTCGTGATAATGGGTTTTGGTACACTGAATCATACAATAGCATTGTTGAACATCAAAAGTGTAGCAGTTTTTCCACTTTTTTCAAATGTAGGCATCACCTCAACCCACTTACTGAAATAATCAACTGCAACAATATATAACAATTCCCCCAAGCCGAGTGAGGGTTACATGCCATAAATTCAATACAGCATTTAGCGAATGGTTCAATAATGACTACTAGGTGTAATGGAGTGGTCGGAGCATGGGATTTGTGAGTATATATCTAGTATGCATGACACTTTTGGACCAACACATAGGATTTTATGTGTGGTAGCATAACCAAAACAATTTCCACCGAATACTCTAGCATGACAATAATGAAGGCATTTCATAGCTTCCTCATGGGTGAGAAAATGTCAAAAAAACATGTTGACCCTGTGATGATAAAGAGCATCATCGATTATAATATAGTTCTATCCTGATACTGAATACGACATCGACCAGAACGTGTTAATTCAGGTCAAAATTTTTGGGTTTGGAGATAAATGATTAATCCCCATACCACAGATCAGAAGAGTTGATCAGAAAAATCTCTCATCAAGAAGAAGATCTTCACTGATTGTTTCTGCATCAGGATGGGGAAAGTCACATATCGATTCGACAAAGAATATTGATTTCTTAGATTTGGATTTTACAAATTCCAAATCAAACTCTTGTAGGATTACCATCCTCTTCATGTACGTTCCCTCGAGTAGTTGTTGTGATAGTATATAAATCATGGGGTTTCAATAAGAAATAATAATAGTCTTGTGAAGGAATATATAATGAAGAAATATTTGAACAATATGTACTGCTACCAAATCCAACTTTTCTACATATGAATACTTGTTCTCGGTATTTGTCAAATTTTGACTCAACTAATAATTTACATGTTCATCACTCGAAACATCTTATTGTACTAATACTATAGCAATAGTAGTATCAAATGTAGTGAGATATAGGAAGTAATCTTGGTGGTAATTAGGGGGATGCAATAATGATGCATGAGCTATTACATTTTTCAAGGCATCAAATTCTTTTTGATTAGCATCAACCAATGGAAGGGCACCCCTTTTTCAATATTCACGTAAACCCCTTAGTAATTTATGCTTAATTAGGGATGGACCAATGTAGAAATTTTTCTTTCCCTTGTAAATGTTGTAGCTGAATGAGGTTTGAGGGAGCATGAAAATCAAGGATAGTCTAAACCTTCAACAAATTAATTTGGATCCCATGCTTACACACAATCAAGACTAGGAGTCGACCATATTCGACACAAAAGGCACATTTGTTATGATTCAAACATATTTTGTAATGTCCACATCGCAAGAAAATCACTTTAAGATGCATAGGGTGATCTTGATGATGTTTCAAATGGGCAGGTAGATCATTAAGATACAACAACAAGATATGCTTAATATCATGAAAATTGTAATTCATAGCTAGTTGAAAAGTTCCCCCTGCAGTCTTAAGTCCAAAGGGGATTTTTTGATTAAAAAATGTTCCCCACAAATAGATGAACATTGTTTTATGTTGGTCAGAAGGGAGTATATTAATTTGATTTTAGCCAGAAAATCTATCCATAAATGAGAAGATTTTTCTTCCAACATAATCATCAATAATCTAGTCGATAAAGGGTGTCAGATAATTTTCCTTAGGATAAGCTCAATTAATGTCTCTATAATCAACACATACTCGAATTTCACCCTATTTTTTCATCTCTGGGATGATATTTGAAATCCAATCATCTAATAGAACAAGATATATAAAACCAACTCACTGAATTTTTTCAGCTTCTACTTTAATTGTGGCAACTTTCCTCGAGTGTACCGGATGTAATCGTTGTATAATAGGATTTGCATCCAGGTACATATTGATTTCATGTACCATAATGTTTGGGTCAATGCTTGAAATCTCTTCATAAGTCCAATCAAATAAACCACAAAATTCTTGAAATAGGGCCCTATAAATTTGAACCTCATCAAGAGAACAAGAGACCTCTATGTGAAAATTTTCATCTATTTTGAGCTTCACTGAGATGTCGAATGGATTGATTTTATCAATATTCCCCAAATTCTTTTCAGAAATGACTTCATATATGGAAATTAGATTCTAGGGATGCTCAATAATCTTAGGTGAAAATAAGTCATAAAAAATTTATTAGGGATTTCCAACTCAAGTAAAAAGGAGGAATGAAGATGGTTATCATCCCAACGTTTCTCATATGACAACATGATTTCCATGATGTTATTTACAGTAGGAAAGACATCATTGAAAGGGTCAAAACATGAAAATAAAACTAACTCTAAATCCTAAGAATGTTCATCAACCATGTTCACTTGGCTTTTTATTTGAGTAATTGTTCAGCATGCTAGGTGAATAACTTCTTAGGCTAATTCAATAGAGATGAGAAACATGTGGTCACTGAAAGATTCAATATTAGAGTCATTAGGTACTATCCATGGATCATATGATTGTTAAAATGGATTAGTAATAAACGTGATCATGGTTATTAGGGAAACCATGGTTGAAACATTGGGAGGCGAAAGCATAAAAGTACCACAACATTATCATAAGGAAGCAACATTTTATTCACAAGTGGAATATTTCTAGTGGTTAGGGAATCAACAATGTAAAAGGTGAGTTGGTAAAAAATCATGATCTTTCTCTGATGTGGGAAGAGTAACATTCAAATATATGACGAACGCACAACTTCCATAGTGTAAGTCTAGTTATGACCCAATAAGAGGTTATAGTCTAATGGTCCATTGACGAATTCTACCTCTACTGACACCATTTTATCTTCTAATTTGATGGGTAAAGAGTTCATGATTCCATAAGGGTTGAATCCTCTCCCTTAAATCTTTAAGGGTAATTTGGGACCAATTGATCGATGGATATCCTAAGGCTTTCCAACATGAGAGCAACATGATAGAAGTGGAAGCACCTTCTTCCACTACTATTTGAAACACATTATGCGTTTAACAATAACTTAAATAATGAAAAAAAGTTGATGTAGAAGTGAGGGAGTAGGGTTTTCTAAATTAAAAATAAGAAGGCATGAATCCAAAGGATCCGGCCCTCCAATTGCTATTAATAGTGATTTCCTCTATCCATAGAAATTATTTAGGACTTAAAGTGTTGAAATAGATGAAGGAGATTGGGCTAGATCTTCAAATCTGTTGTAGTTCTGGAAAGTTCTTGCATGAGGATTAAATGACAAATTATGAATAACTCCTTGAAGAGGAGGTTTGATTGTCATTTCAACGGTTGGTCTCTCAATCTATAGAGGACTAGAACTAGGTGGAGTACAAGTGGAAGGTTGAGCAGTCTCCTTTCCATTTGGAGGAATCGAGGACCAATGTTCCTTATTCTGGGTAGCCACCATGACATCTTCCTGACACATTAGTATGTTGGAAGAATTTTGGGAAGAGGAGGATAGGCCTTGTGGCACCATTTTGGTCTCCTAATTTACGAAAGGATATGTCAACAAAACGGGTGCAGTAGACACAACCTTTAAGAATCGATTGATTTCTGCACAGTGCGAACATTCCTTGGTGAAATGATCCTCATTGTAAATGAGACAAGGATAATGTGGTTTGTGTTTCTCGTCAGGAGAATTGGTTTTTTCTTTGCCCTATGGAGGGTTTTTTTTTTTGGATTTGCCTTTACCATTCTTTTTACTTCCTGGTTGTGGAGATTTTCCTTTAGTAACTTGAATGACATTAATCATAGAGGTATTAACAGGTGTAGGAGGAGAGGGGCTTTGAGTGTTCATAGGAGTAGGCTTTAGATTCAATTCACCGGAGGGCTTATTCATTGGTATTTGACTAATGGAACCAATCATGCCATCAACAACATGTGATTGTGTTAAAGGAGTCGGTGGAATAGTGTGAGATGGGCACGGGGCATTAGGTATTTTCTGGTAGAGCGTGCCCTATTAGGTAAAAACTAGGTATAAATACTGAAAATGAGCAATAGATTGATATTCTATAATGACTCCTCCCTTAGAAACATACTTATTTATATCAAGATTCAATAATTTAAAAAACCATTTTGTTAATAACTAATTTGGGATATAGGTTTTAACCAAATGACAACGATGTCTTCACTCATGTATATAAGATATATGAGTAGAGTCAGATTGTTTTAGAGAGGATACAATATATGTACCAGTTTTATGATGGATTGATAATTGAAAATGGGTTAGAAACATTGTTGCCAATGCATTGAAGTTATTAAATGAATCTATCAGTAATTTGAGATACCATTTTGGTGTCAGACCTGTAAGAGTTTGTTATAAAAGACGTAAAGGCATATAATCATAATTTAAGGAGTTCAAATAAAACCATAAATTAGGAGTCATTACATTGTTTGATGGACCTTCCCCAGGGTTTCCATTGAATTTGGGAATATTGCATAGCAATTTAGCTAGAATAGTCGACCACCAAGGAGAATGATAAATTGAATCACTGTTAAGCCCAAAGAGGTCTAGTAACTCTAACATTGCGAAAAATGGAAACTTCCTATTAAAGTATGATTGAGGGGGCTGGTAACCTCTTGAATAAATATAAACTACTAGTGGAGGATATATTGGGAAGGTGTAATGGGTTGGGCCATCGATATTTGCATTCCACCAAGGTAAGCACTGGTTTGAAAAATAGGATAGCTTTGGCCAGGCTGCTATGTTCCAGGAAGACCTTGATAAGGTGGAAAAGGTGAGCCTTGGATGTATTGACCTTGATGAGGTGACTATGGTATGGTCACTGATTTTCCAACATGGATCTGTGGTATACCTTGAAAAGGTTGTCCAGATGGAATCTTCGGCATGCCCTGAACAGGTTGACCAACTTGTACCTGAGGCACAATAAGACCAAGTTCACTAGATGAGGTATATGGTACACCCTAGATAGGCTAGGAATATGGGATTGAGGTATCCCCTATAATGATTGACTAGTTTGTAATTGACGTATGACTTGAACAGGTGGACTAGTTTGTATTTGAGATATAACCTAGATAGGTTGACTGGTCTGTATTTGAGTTATGTCCTGGATAAGTTGACTAAAATGGACTTGAGTTGAAACCTAACAAGATTGAAAAAATAATTAAGGTAAGCATTCAAAGGAGTGTTAGCCATTCCTAGAAATGGGTTACCAGTAGAAAGAGTAATTGTAAAAGGCGGAGCATCGACTTGTGATATTGTTTTAGTAGAAGGGAACATACGAGCAACATGTTTCCCTCCAACTCGAGGATAAGGGTAAGACATAGTGGATCTAAATAATTTTGAGGCGTAATAGGTTAAATAGGTTGTGGGGTGTTGTTGTAGTGGCTACAACCACCCTCCAAAGTTTTTCCTTCGCTTTGTTTTGGAGCCTCCCTACCAACCATCCTCAGCAAGATGTCTTTCATTGTCAAGTACATGAGCATTAGTGGTTTTCTAACATATTTCCAGCATGTTCATGATAGCTTATTTCACTCCCCTCACAAGCTATTTCTCCAAACTTGGTCTAGTTGTAGGTTAAGCAGTTCCCTCAATAAATTGCGTAATTATGGAGGGGAACTAGTCTTCCCTCTAGAAATTGTGCAATCCTGACTGACAGCCTACTAAGCTCAGAAACTGCGCAATCTTGTCAGGCAACCTTCCCAATGAAAATTGCACAATCTGGCCCAGCAGGACTATTCAGCCCAAAAATTGCGTTGGGGAGCAGTTAGCTTCTCGTCCTAGAAATTATGCAATCTCTCTGGGTAGCCAGCCCAACTCCCTCCCAGAAATGTGCAAATTTCTCCATCAGACAAGCAGGCTATTGCATGTGCCATCAGTTTGATCGGTTCCACCCAAGACCGAGAAAACTTGACTTGCATGCATGGGCTGATTTTTCCTGACATAGCAAAAAGAAACATGCAAAAAGCATCCCTATATTTTAGGGAGCTATTATTAGCAGCTAGAGGTTACATGCAAAGATCGTTTTAGAAACCTTCCTCTAAGTGTCGCTTTTTCCTAGATTTGTGGTATGCGCGTCATGAGCCTCAAACTTATTTATTCGATTCTTTAGAGCTCACTTTTTCACATCGATATTGGAGCTCTAACATCCCACAGCACATCCAAGAGTCTTTGACACATCTAGCTCAACTATTTTTCGGTAAGTCCGCTTAACTTGTCTTTTGCAACATTTATGTCGCTTTTTATGTTTTGGCTTGGGTGAGTGTTGTTTGCTTGATTTCTGTGAATTCTTTTTGTCGCTTACATGCATATTACTTGTAATAGCACCATTTCAGTTTTCATTAGCATCTCGCTCCTGTCGCATGCATGACACTAGTTTTCATGAAGAGTCGCTGATTCAGCGACTCGTTTGACACACATGCATGTTGTTCCATTTTTTAATCTTGCATTCACTGTTTGCATTCATGATCATTCACTCCTACATATACTCAGTATCGCCATGCATTCACATCCACATTTGCTTTCAGTTTCTCATTGGCAAGTCTGGGCAGCCTTGGCCCATACTCTGCCTCACCAAGACAACATTACACAATCCTGAGAGGGAAGGCTCTGCCTTCCTCCCAAAAAATGCGCATTTCTACCCAATGACTATCCTTTAATCTTTCCTTGCGCAATTCTAAGAGGCAATGACTACTGGCCCAGAAAATTATGCAGTGCAGTCCCTGGGCTTGCATCACTTGCCAGCTGGAATTTCACATTGCGCAATCCCATCACCCAGAAGGCCATTCTGGATTGTGCATTGTGCAATTCCAACAACCAGCCAGCCTACTAGTAGTTCGGACTACCTTTTGCGCAGTTCCGGTAGCCAGTCCCTGGCCTCTGAGTGAAAATTGCACAATCCTTGCCAGTCATTCGCCGGGTATGTTGTATGACATTCCTCAAGTTTTCTTTGGTTTTTGTTGACAGGCTTCTTTCCATGCATGTCACCATGTCTCCAGATCTAGCAGGTGTTCATCCATATCTCAGTCATTCAGGATCAATGGCCTCCGAGAGAGAAGGATCAAAGGACATCGATGGAAGTCCAACTGGAGTAGCAGTTGAGCAAGTGTCTACGAGTTTTCCGATCTATAAAGACATGAAGATGATTATAGAAAAATACATTAAGCTGAAATGGCAAGAGGTCAATGAGGCATTCTCAAGCACATTTGGGAAAGACCTCAAAGACTTCCAAGTTTATGTGAACATTCAGAAGTCCTGTTTGTAGCAGATTTAATGCAGGTATCCCACGTTCCCATGTGCAGACATGATACATTATATTGTCTCACACACTGATCCCGAGATGATGACATTGATTAGTGTTAGCCGGACGATGATTTATAACTTTAGGGCACAGGATTATCAGCAGATGTACCATATTTCGAAGCCAGTGATCACCATGGAGACACATTTTAGCATACCCAGCAGCAATGTCAACTCCAAGGATATCTTAAAGAACTGGGTGAAAGAGCCGGCCAAATTTAGGATGACACCCAACCAGATTTACAAGACGAAGATACTGTGGAAGACGTATCAATACTTGATCATCTTTTCATGTCACTTGTATGGCCCAGTGAGCATGGAGACCTTCCCAAAGAGTTGGGTGATTACGTTGGACCAACTGGCCAGTGAAGGCAAAGCATGAAACTAGTCCTACATGTTGGCTCATAGGTTGAGGGAAGAGGTAATAGGAGCTGGGAAGCCGCGCAAAGGTTACCAAGCAAAAATCTACATGTCCACTTACACCTTGGATGCAATCTCTGCCTATCAGGAGTTCCCAGGCTTGAAGTGGGCATGGACATCAGCGGAAACCTCTGTGAATACTTGTTACAGGGAAAAGTGTCTACATAGAACTGCTTATCCCACTAAGGTGTGGTAGCTACCTTAGAAACAAACAAAGTAAAGCTACTTTCATTTTTCCTTTATGAAATATAGATGAGAGAAGAACAAAGAAGACCAACCTCTGTCTTGCGCTAATCTCCTAGTTCGATTCCTCTCTCTCTTGATAGCCTTTCGCTACTTGCTCCCTTGTACGCCCAGCTTCACAGAGTACCTATAGGATCACAGTAGCATGACACTATACAAGAACATGGATCTATAATCATAAACAATCTAGGATCAGATGTAAATTGACCATACAAATGCATAAAACATAAATGACACAAGAGTATGGAGGAAAACTTGAATAGCTTTTATTGATAAACAAGAAAGAGCCAAGGGAGTTACAACCAGTTGTTCTGACCCAGCATCATCCTCTCAGCAAGTAAGCTGCTTAGATCACCCAACACTATCATGTTGTCTCAAGAAACCAACAACAATTCCTTACAATATGCAAAATTCCAGCCTCCAACCCTCGGATCTCTGGGATGAGAGATCTAAATATAGATATTTGCAAAGGTGTGAGTCAGCTCTGGGTTTTTTATTAGTGTCTTCTCTCTGATAGTTCTTGATGCCACTTGGAGATCTCATTGATCTCTTACTCATCCTTGGGCGATTCTAAGAGGCAAGTGTCCCAGGAAAAGTTTCTGGAAGATTCCATGATCATCCACCTCGCAAACTGTCTCCGCCACTTGTCTTTTCCCGTCCATCGCACCCCATAGAAGGGCTTTTTGAAATGCAATGCACTTCTCATGTGTACAAGGTGCGATGCATCGCACCCTAGCCATGGAGCAAGTGAAATGATCCAGTTTTGACCAGTTCTGAGTAGTTTTTCATGGAGAACTTCTGGGAGAAGCTGTAGTCAGTTGACCTTGTTCTTTTAGGGGTTGGAACAACACCTTTAGGGACTTAGGAGCCCTTAGTTTATGGACATTTGTGCTTGGGGTTGTAGTGCCCAAAAATGTCTATACCAGTTGCCCCCTAAAGCATGACGTCGTTAATCTTTTGATGTCGGGTGAAATGCTTTATTATGAGGATCCGAAGTTCTTTCAAGCTGGGAGGAGACCTGTAATAAGATAAAATAAAATACATTATCTTCATAATTTTTTCATGATCTAGCTGAGGCGGGCATTCCCATGCTCAGCTTTATAAATTCATTTTCATGTACATAGGATAGACAATCGTCTAAGTGTAGATTGATGATTCTGGTAGAGCCATCATTCCTTTGATTGGATGATTATCTGTGCAGCAACGATGTACATTTGATGTCTTTATTTCCCTGAATATATATCGCAGCCCGGATGGATGAAACTAGATCCGGGGTCTTCAATCTCGTTCGATCTTCACTCGAAGTACAAGTCTATCCATGTGAGAGATGTTCTGGAGTCGAACATGGAAAGACATCGCCTGATTACCAGCTAATGATGTAAGCTGTTAACAGGCGTGAGAGGAATCACCGATAATGATAATGACCCTCAAGGTATTGCAGTACAATTCACGTGGTGTGAATAAAGGACTTGGCATCGAACACCACGCAAAATCTTTCGGTCGAAGGCCATTGATGTAAACCTGTCATCGGAAGTGAGAAACTTGCCATTGAGGCATGCAAGCTTCAAATTACTGAACGGGGTGTTCCTAGATCGACTTCTTGGATAATGAGATGATGTCGAAAAGAAGCGATCTGTCATAGGAGGGTCTTAATGAATCCCACATCAATGACACAGAATGGAGAAAATGATTTTAATGGAGGTGAAAACGATCTGGTGATATAAGGTTCAGGGTGGCGGTCATGAAAGAATGGAGTGTAAATGTATTGTAGCGGGTGAGACACAGGTGAATTCTCTGAATGGCTTCTCTTAAACATATCGGCAACACTGATGTGATGGATTGGTAGCATTAACCCCAAATGTGGATGGTGTGATGGGACCATGGTGATGTGACCGGTGAATGAAACAACCCAACCCGACTTGGATGCAGAGTGAAAGTGACATGTTCAAGAGCGACTTGCTACCAACAAAGTTTCTTCAAGTTTTCTTCCCAATTTTTTCCCAGTCATTGCTGACCAGTACCTCTTTATTTTTGTCAAGCTTGAGGAGGATAACATATGCTTGTTCTATAATTTTCCCTTCGGGCAAACCCATCGCTATGTTTTAACAAGCCTAGCGATAGTGAAACTCGTTCTTGTCTGCTATGGACAAGTTTGTCGCTATTAAGTTTTAACGAGTTTAACGAAAAAGATAACTCGGTCCTTTTCAATTTTAGAGAGTCTGAAAAGGGACGTAAAGGAAACTCCAAAATTCCTTTTTCGTCATCTAATCCCTTAAGTCCAAAAAAGTATAAAACAATACAGAAGGGATGAATTTTCGATACTTTTAACTAGCCGAACAAAACAAGCGCTCGATCTTTTTGCGTAATAATCCCTTAGGTCCAAAAATATTAAAATCTAAAGGAGGTATAGCACTTCCGGTCCCTTTAACGAGCTGGAGAGGCCAATGGCTCAGCAATCTTTTCATATTTTACGAGTCAGTTGAAAATTGCTTAAAGGAGACTCGTCTTTTGAGGAACGAGTGACAAAATTGGGTAGCAGCTGATTCTAGGTAAGGTTTGGAATTTTCCAATCATGGCAGTGTTACAAGGATGGCTAGTGGGATCACTCTTCACAGCTGTTCCTCAAAAGGGGTAAACAATCAAATGGAGGTGAATGATCGGCCAATACAGAGTGGAGGTGATGATGAGAACACGACCAAGGCTTTAAAGGCTGAAGTACTACATTCACGATGGTTATTTACCGGGAAATAGTTCATTTTTTAATGAGCTTAAACGTAGGGAGAAACATTTGCTCATGACTTATGTTTATTTTTTAAGGAGCTTGAACTATGTGCTAAAACTGCTTGATGTGAGTTTATTTTTTAACGAGCTTGAACCCTGCAGTAACACTACTCGTGATAAGTTTGCATGCCCCCAGCATAATAACGGAAATTGAGGTGCATGCCCCCCAAGCTTCATTGCATTCATCTCAGTGGTTGGAATGAAGGTTTACCTTCGAGATCTTCGAAAGACTCGACTTTGATTTTACGAGATCGTAATCAAAGACTCGATTTGGAAAGGGAGTCGTTTCATTTTTTAATGAGGTTGACACTGTAAAAGAAATATCCTCAGAATCCACCGTATTTATAGTATTTGATAGAAAATCAAAAACTGAAGTATGATTAAGGTCATTGGAATAATCTTCGTTGTAATCCGGGAGATGGGAACGATGGTGGTAATCTTCCCATGGTGCCTCCCCTAACATCATTGACTGAATGATTCCTTTGTTTGTAGAATGTACATGCGACCAAGGATCTGAAGGGGTGCCATATTCCTTAGACCTATCTATCCAAACACTCGATGAGCGTTGATTTGGGTTTGCCCCCCAGGCCAAGAAAATTGATTGCTACAATATTTCTAAAATGGCGATGATCCATGCTGACAAAATGTTTAGGAATCTTCTGAATCCATTAGATATAGAAGATTTCATATTGCAGGTTTCCACTGTGGCCACTTCCGCCCGATTACTCGGAGACGGTAGGGAAAAAGTACCCATTAAGGCAGGGTCTTTTAGGAGGCCTACTCCAATATTTTGAAGCGAATGATTGCTTCCATGGATCATTGGAATGCTTCCCGTAACTTGTGAACTATTGGGGAGAAATGTTTGTTGGTCGACGATTGTAATTCCTCCTTGGAAGGGAAATGCAATCTTTCTGAAGTAGGTCGACACAACTGCAGCCATGGCATATATCCAGGGCCTTCCCAGTAGGATGTTGTAATCGAGGTTTCCGTCGATTACTTCAACATCAATTTCTACTATTTTGCCCCCTAGTTCAACTTGCAAGTTACTTAAAATCCCGTATGGAGTGTATGACCATCCATCAAATGCTTTTAACATTGTTAATGATCGCGACAAGGGTGGTGAGCCTAAATTTTTCCAGCAACTCATCGACATAATACATGTAGATGCCCCCTCATCAATAATTGTTCGATGAACAGTTTTGTTGAGGGCTTTCACTTGAATAAGGAAAGCTAGTTGAGCTGGTAACTGAGGGTCATATCCTTTATGATCAAAGGCCACAAGATTGGAATCCATTGGGTCAATCCCACCTATTGCTGATAATAAAGCTTGCTCTTGGGAGGGGCAATTTTGCGGTACCTCAAGTGTCGACATAGCGGACGGCGATTGGGCCAGGTCCTCTACTATATTATAATTTTGTGCTACTTTGGCACGAGGATTAAATGTCGATTTGTGTACTACTCCCTTTGGCGGATTTATCATTGGTTCAGGAATGATGGGTGGCACAACTTCGGTCAAAGTTGTTGTCGAACTACTAGGTTGTTCATTAGCCTTGTTATTCGACAGCTGTGGATTCCCGTAATCTTTATTCCTTGTCAAAGAATCATTTTGTTGCTTTGAGATAGACAACATAAGCACTTGGGATCGGGAAGCATTTTGATTAGCAACCAGTTTGGTTCCCGGTTTGGAAACAGATCAGTCAATACTGCTGAGGTTTTTGAACTCTTAAAGAGTTTCTTAACTTCAGCTTTATGTGGACAATCTCTCGTCCGATGATCCTCATCGCATATGTGACACCCTGCAGGGGGTTTCCTTTGCCCAGAAGGGTTTGCAGAAGGTTTTTCAGGAGATGACTCATCCTGCTTCTTTCTTCTCCCTTTCTTTTTCTTCTTGCCCCCTGGTTGCTTCAGTTGTTTGCCCTTGTCGGTCGACACAGCATTTACTTCTAAGGCAAGAAGTTCCTCATTTGCATTTTGACTAGAAATCTTACGGGCCTTTTTAGATGTAGCCTTCGTTGATTTCATGTTTGTAGTACTAGTCACGAAATCGCTGGCATGAGAGTCATTGTTCGATTTAGGAGGAGAAGGAACGGAAAATTCTGGTCTGGGAGCGTTAGGGATTTTATCATAGAGCGTGCCAGACTGAGTATAAATCAAGTCTAAATATTGCGCATGAGCAATAACTTGCTCTTCGGTGACGACTCCCCCTTTTGCCACATCTTCTGTAATGGAAGGTAACAAAGACTTAATAAACCATTCAGCTAAAAGCTGATCAGGAACATACGTTTTTACCATTCTACGACGACGTCGCCACTCATGTATATGATCAGATATGTGAGTGGCCGTTGTTTGTTTGAAATTGGTAAGAAGTTCTGTTCTCGTTTCGTACCTTATCGGTAACTGAAAATGGGTTAAAAAGGTTGTGGCTAGGGTACTGAAGTTGTCAAACGAAGCTTTGGGTAACTCGATATACCATTTTGCTACCGGACCAGTTAACGTCCTCTGGAAAAGGTGAAGCCTAATCGAATCATCGTTTAGGGTGTTTGATGAACACCACAGATGAAATGTCATCACATGATTCGACGGGTCTTCACCTGGATTTCCATTAAATTTAGGAATATCTGACGGAAGTTTATGTAGAATTGCTGGCCACCAAGGGGCATAAGCAATTGGATCATTCATCAGCCGGTTTAGAACTGGTAATTCTAGAGTTGCTACAAAGGGAAACTGTTGATTCAGGTTAGGCGAAGCATACCCAGGATAAGATGGAATTGCCGGAGCAGTGGGTCTTTGCATACCAACATAATGTATTTGATGCTGGCAACTTTAACAAGGTTGATGGGCATAACCATTATAATATGGTTGTTGATAACCGCTTTGGAAATGCGGTTGCCCATTACTTACAAAGACTTGTTGCTTAGGTCCTTGATATGATTGCTAGAATGGCGGTTGTTGAGATTGAATCAGCCATGGTTGTTGGACCATTGGCTGTTGCCCAGTACTGGATGATTGACCAAGATGAGAAGTCATAGTACTTGTTTGAGCCTGAGTCGCTCTGGATAAGGAGGCACTAACCTGAGGTTGTTATTGAGTCGTTGAGACAAGAGGCTGTTGTATTGCAACCTGAGAAACTTGGGGTTGACATACAATAGGTAGTGCTTGTACTTGCGACGCAGTCACCATAGCAGGTATAGTGGGAATATTCGACACAGGGTGGACTGGTTGCATTGAATATACAACCCTTGGTTGTTGAAGCAGTATTGGTACCCAACTGCTGGATGTAATTCCAGTTTGACCTGAACTTTGTTGTAAACTCCCACATGGTTGTTCTCCGGGAGGGAACAATGAAAAGGCATACTGCCCTCCATATGGTGGCAATCCAGTACTTAAAGGGTAGATTGGCCTTTGAAGACACATTGGATCAATTTGTTGAGTTTCAACATAAGAAATACCAGATGATAATCCGGATGAAGAAATAGGACCTGACCATGTTGTCGAAACAGTCCCTGATTGGACTCTGGCTTGTTGCTGATAACTTGAAGGGACAGATGGTATACCGGCGAACATCGTTGGAGTAGCAGTAGGAGGCTCTGCTACTGCTGCGTCGGATGACACAGTCCTGGATGTCGACGGTTGTTCAAACATGTCTAGTCTATCCAAAAGATTTTCTAGCGATTTCAATTGACTTTCTTCGACCATTGCAAATTACTCGATCAACTAAAAATAAAGGGGAAATATGTTTCCGAATTAGATGAATTTTAGACGCTTTGACACAACTTGTTTTTTCAATTTTTAAGAGTCGAGAAAAAACAAAAGATGACTCTAGTCGCCTTTGATTTTTAATGAGCCTGAAGTGACAAGTGCTCAGATGGACCTTTTCGTTAAGGAGTCTGAAAAGGAACAAAAGGGACTACTCTGGAAATCTAGGTAGAGGGATTACCAAACCATTCGCAAAACTGTAGAATACTTTTTACGGTACGGCAGTCAATCTTCCCGAATGTTGTGTTGAGTGCATTGCGATCGATAGGGCGGCAGACACGGCTTCCTATGGATAAAGGATTAAGCCTATTGTGGTCTCCCAAAATATACTCAACGGTACGTGGGAGCACAAGTCCATACTAGCACTTATTGTCTCAAAGTGGAGGAATCATCCAACCATCAGTGAGAACAACAGTTACCAGGCTTTACGATGCCGGAATACGTCTCTAGCCTAGACTTCTACATGTTGTGCATTAGGTTCCAAAGCGTTGTTAGATTCATTAAATTTATTTTATAGTTGATCTTGCTTAAGAAATTTGCCTTTCAGGTTCACCGCGAGGTGTAGATGTACAATTCCTAAAATGCAATCTAAGATGATAAACAGTCTTTTATCTTCTTTGTGCAATGAAAATCCTAGCTACTAAGGAAAGAGAGACAGTATTCTTTCACAAAGAGCAAAGAGCACACACAAAATGCACTATCCTAAATCAAACCAATCAAACAGTCTAAATGCAAATGCACATGCATGTATTTGTTTTCGGCTTTCTTAGTATGTGAATGGTAAAAAGAAATCTAATGCACAAATCCGAATTAATTTTCAAGCGACAACTACTAACAAGTTTCTTTTCAAAATCAAAATGGAGACAATCACAACACTTTACTATTTGGAAATGAATACTTGCTTTTGACACTAGAAAAACTACAAGTTCAGACCAAATACAATAGTAACAGGGTAATCGACTATCAATAGCAACCAAACTCTTTCCTATGACTGAAAATGACACTTGCGACACTTTCAAATCAAGGGACGACAGTACAATTACGTTACTTTTTGCAAAGGAGAAATGAAAATGACTCAACAAATACACAAAAACATTTATAGTTCTTTTGCACAATGGAGGCGGAATAACAGCAAGGAAAATGGGTTTCAAACAGAGATATACTGATTACAGGCAACAAAATTCATGAGTAGAACTGAAAAGAATGAATCACAGAAACCAAAACTGAACAATGCCTAGTCTGATCAGCGCACTTGTAACACAGTGAACTTGAAATGCAGCGCACCTACTACACTCGGGAAGTGCACTGAATTTCAGATTCACAGAACAGAACCTGCGCTAGGCCAGAGACGAGACTTTGCTTGGGTTCTGGGTCACAGTTTGCAGTTCAGTTCATGGGTTTTGGCTGAGAAAATGGTAATCAGTAATGCAAAAATCAGGGGTAGATCTAAGGAGGTTCTAAGAGCTACCACGAGGGCAATTAGAGAGTTTGTGAATCAGTTGTTTAAGTCATAAAAAAATCCCAGAGATTGACTGAAGCAGCATTTATCTACTTTTCATTTGCATAGAAAATGCAGTTCGAAAGCTACCTGGCTCGACGACAGGCTCTGTCTGCAAGTTTATAAAATAAACAACAAGGAGGATAAACAAACAACCTAATTCGTCCCCAGCGGAGTCGCCATTTTGTTACAGGGAAAAGTGTCTACACAGAACTTCTTATCCCACTAAGATGTGGTAGCTACCTTAGAAACAAACAAAGTAAAGCTACTTTCATTTTTTCTTTATGAAATATAGATGAGAGAAGAACAAAGAAGACCAACCTCTGTCTTGCGCTAATCTCCTAGTTTGATTCCTCTCTCTCTTGATAGCCTTTCGCTACTTTCTCCCTTGTACGCCCAGCTTCACAGAGTACCTGTAGGATCACAGTAGCATGACACTATACAAGAACATGGATCTATAATCATAAACAATCTAGGATCAGATGTAAATTGACCATACAAATGCATAAAACATAAATGACACAAGAGTATGGAGGAAAACTTGAATAGCTTTTATTGATAAACAAGAAAGAGCCAAGGGAGTTACAACCAGTTGTTCTGACCCAGCATCATCCTCTCAACAAGTAAGCCCTTCTTCACCTCATACAAAGCTTAGATCACCCAACACTATGATGTTGTCTCAAGAAACCAACAGCAATTCCTTACAATATGCAAAATTCCAGCCTCCAACCCCCGGATCTCTGGGATGAGAGATCTATATACAGATATTTGTAGAGGTGTGAGTCAGCTCTGGGTTTTTGATTAGTGTCTTCTCTCTGATAGTTCTTGATGCCACTTGGAGATCTCATTGATCTCTTACTTATCCTTGGGCGATTCTAAGAGGGAAGTGTCCCAGGAGATGTTTCTGGAAGATTCTATTATCATCCACCTCGCAAATTGTCTCTGCCACTTGTCTTTTCTCGTCCATCGCACCCCATAGAAGGGATTTTTGAAATGCAATGCACTTCTCATGTGTACAAGGTGCGATGCATCGCACCCTGGCCATGGAGCAAGTGAAATGATCTAGTTTTGACCAGTTCTGAGTAGTTTTTCATGGAGAACTTCTAGGAGAAGCTGTAGTCAGTTGACCTTGTTCTTTTAGGGGTTAGAACAACACCTTTAGGGACTTAGGAGCCCTTAGTTTATGGACATTTGTGATTGGGGTTGTAGTGCCCAAAAATTTCTATAACAATACTTATTGTAAAATGTTGTCTAAATGCAGCTTCAGAGGAGTTATCACACAATTGTTCGATCATTTTGTCACCCCGGTGTATAAGATGATATTTGAGCAGGATCCACCTTGCATGTCGAAGGAAATAATGGAGTCACTAATTGATATAGCGGATTGGTATGCCTCATCGTCTAACACCTTCATACAGATGTACAATGTGGAGAACCCTCCGCATGTTTTGCCAAAGTTTTCCATGGAAAAGCTCGTCATGCAAGAAGTGTCCTACCACATCTCAACAGGAATGTCAGCTAGGCTGCACTGGAGGAAGAAGGCACCTTGGTCCTCTCTTCCGTTTCGGATTAGGTTATACGAGATATGGAATTTCAATCACATGGTTGTCGAATCAGAGGAGACCAAGAAATATCCTTTCAACATCCGAAGTTTCAATCCGTATGACCCGCATTGTTTTGTGAAAGATCATTGCGTGAGAGTACAATTTCAGTGGATCCACAGGGCATGTAATTGGGAAGAGGAACACCCATGGATATATTATTACAACTTCTTCAGCCCCAATGAACTGGTCGACATCACTGTGGAATGGTTAGCGAAGCAGCATCCAAGAGAGCACCACCACCAGCATAGGTAAACATACCGGCGCGCAACAAAGGCAAGATGAAGATTGTCAACAATGTGGATGCAGAACAAAGTTGTAAGTTTTGAGCAGACCCACTTGTACAGAAAGGAGCTTTGGAAATAGAGGTGAAGAGGCAACATCGCCACAGGAGGAACGCACAAAGGCAGAGAGAAAAATAGAGAATGGAGGAAACAGTGAAGGAGTTGCATGAGTTGAAGGAGAAACTCCAGAAGGAACAGAAGTTGCGAAGATAAGAGAAGGAAGCACAACAAGAACAGGTACAACAGGGTGTGAAACATGTACAGACAGATGAAACTGCTCCCGTATAGGTAGTAGACTCATCCAAACAGCTGGCACCAAGCAGGCAGGGTGAGTAGTCGCTTCACTTAAGAGATTGAACAAGCACTTGAGTAGATGGATACTTATGGAGCAACAATAGTTAGAACAAGACATTGACCTCATGGCTTACCACCAAGAGGTTGACCTACCAGCTTCACTAGATTCGGAAGTGGAGAAATTCCCAAGCGACCAAGGAGACACTGAGATACTTGGAGACAATCTAGAAGGAGAGATGCACAACATATCATTCAACACGTCGCAACATAGAATTGTGCAATCTTGTAGAGTGTCTACTCTATATGGAAACACATCTCTTGTGCATTTTGAGGAATGAGTGGTCATGTCTGATGTGTGCAAGCATCCAACAACATTGGAGGGTGCTACTAGAGCATATACCGAAGCCACTAGCTCGAGTGTTCACTTCCTGATAACAGAGAATGAGTGAATGGCTAACGAGTTACAAACAAACAAGTAGGGAGGAGAACTAGTTTCAACATCAACCTGAGTAGAGTTGAAGAAGGCAATACTGGATGAAGTATTTTCCCTAGAGATAGTCTGTGGCATTGTATTCCAAGTTTGGTACAGTGCACAAGGTAGTTGTCCATCTCAACGGTTGGTAGCAATGATGTGCTAGGAGTGCACGTATCTTGTCAAACGTGCATACTTCTGTTGACTACATGCAAACATGGACAATGAGATATAAGGGAGTGTTACACAAAATATTGTCACCATGAATATTTGCAGTCAGTATGGGTCTATCATCACTCATACTGTCCTCCTTTGCAAGTCTCAAACCTTAGCTCTTCATGTCAAGCTTTGAAAATGAGAGAAAGACCTTAAAAATCAATAAAGCTCTGGTTCTGCACTTTCTCTCACTGTTGCCTGCGGTCTCGCACCCCTTGTTCATGTTACCTGTGGACCTGCCCGCTCTGTCTCTAAAGGAGTGGGTGCGGACCCCTGTGAAATTCAAAAAGGCGCAAGTTTATTCTTAAAAACTCACTTTGGGTTAATTCTAGATGATTCTAGAAGGAATTTTGACATGGATGGTTCGCTCCTAGGTGGTTCATGCATCCCAAAAGAGAAGGAGTTAATCCCTTGATGAGAGGAGCTTATCCCTATGAAGGAGGGCTTTATCCCTTTGAAGGAGGACCTAGTAACTTCCCTCCATTGCACTATAAATTAAGGCATTGGGCTGGTTGCTAGAGAGGTTAGAAGCTGAACATTTTTTAGGGTAAATGCTGTTGGAATTGAGACTTCCTAGTTAAGCTTGAGAGGAGAGATCACATACCTTTTGGCTTCATTGGGAAGAGAGTGAAACTTGTCAAAGTAGAGGAGACTTCTTGCTAGACCCTGGGAGGAGATTGTACAGCATCAAGGCACCAAGGTTGTAAAGTTCTTCTTTGATTTAAGTTAATATAATCAGATTCATTTTTCTCAACAAATTGTCTTATGTGATTTGTTTCATGAATTCCTTGATCACCATGATAAGTATGCTTTATTATATTCGCTTTTTAGGTGCTATTTAATTTGTGTGCTTGTTTGTGTTTGCAGATTCTCTACAAGGGAGCTCATTTGGATCAAGGATAATTTTAGGGGCGAATGTTCGCCCTTTGGCGAAATTAAGGGGTTTTTAAATTTTTAGTAGGCGAATATTTTGTATCATAGTACATTTTTACAAATCACCTAAAATAGCCCACCTTATTTTAAGGGAGAGGGTAAAAAAGGTAAATTTAGCCCTTGAAATTAGGACTTACAAGCTTCCATTCGCCCATTTTCAAGAATAGGTTTTATTTAAGTGAATCCTATGGGCCAAATACCATATTTATAAAAGAGGTATGGTAAATTAATAAAAATATAAATAAATGAGAGGTATGGTAAATAAATAAAACATTTTTTTATATTTACTCCATAAGTCACCTTATATACATGTAAGGGTGTAAACAAATAAAAATATAAGTAAAGTGGAGGTATGGTAAATAAATAAAACGTCTTTTTATACTTACTCAAAAGGTATGGTAAATAAATAAAAATATAAATAAACTAGACGTATCGTAAATAAATAAAACCTCTTTTTATATTTAGTCCCTAACCCTCGTTCTATTTATGAAGGCTCAAGAAAGAGTTTTTATTTAAGTGAATCCTATGGGCCAAATACCATATTTGTAAAAGAGGTATGGTAAATTAATAAAAATATAAATAAACGAGAGGTATGGTAAACAAATAAAACATTTTTTTATATTTACTCCATAAGTCACCTTATATCTACTAACACTCAAAAAATGGGTTATATTTAGGTGAAACCTATGGCCAAAATACTATGGGACAAATACCATGGACTAGATTGTTATTAATACCATGCAAAAAACCATTATTAACCCTAATATTAGAATTAATAAAAATAAAAATGGCACATGGTATTGACCCATGGTATTCACCAAAATGGCACATGGTATTGACCCATGGTATTCACCTGGAATGTAGCCTATTTAAATGGGGGAATTAAACCAGCATGTAGCCTATGCTAAGATTCACTAGGACTTTACAAAGTTTTATTATTTAGTGAAAGACTCGCCAAGATCTTACAAGATTTTATAATTGAGTAAAATATTCGCCATGCCTGGTGAGAGATTCGCCAAAAAATTATATATACATATTAAATTATTGATAAAATCGCCTTCCATTTTTCCTATATACCATGGAGATTCGCCCATTTATTATATTTATAAATTTAGGGGGGGTTCTTAAAATTTTCCCTGATTTGGATCAACGGAGCGAGGCTTCCACAAACTTGCATTGGACCCAAGGTAGGCCTAAAACACTTGTTTGCCTTATTTATAAATTGCATATTTAGAGAAAGATAGAATTTGTTTGGTTTGCTTGTCGCTAGATATCATTAGATACTAGGGAGGTCGGCCTTGTCCGCAAGAATGACTCATCTGGCCGACAAAATGGCGACCATACTGGGGACTTGATTTTTTGATTTGCTTTTACTTTGACTTGAGAAACTGTGTTTTTGTTTCTGTTTTTGGCTTGATGTGTGTGGAATTGGGTAGGTTTAGTAGATCTTGAATTATTTTTTGTTTTTCATACTTTTGGGAGAGGACCGCACCCTCTGCTTGTAACACAGTGCGGACCTATCTGCACTTTTGCTTTACACACAGAGCGGTCCCGCACCTGTGTGAACTGGGGGCCTGCGGACCCTGTCAAAATTTTGAAAAACTTAAGATTTTCTCTTTTAGTCAGCTTAGGATTTGTTTATGTGTTTTTAGCCTCTGCCCAGATCTGCACGTGACTTGTCAGGAACTTTTCTTAGGTTAATTCCATTGGCATTCTTGTTTTAAGCTTTTATCAATTGGGTGTTTTGAGTCTCTTTTTTGAGAAATTCTTAATTTGATTGTGTATGAGTGTTAATCGCCTTTGTGTTTTTATTTTTTGATCTTTGGATCTCTCACCCAATTTTCTTGACTTCCACTTGATTGGTTCTTAGATTACATTAGAATCATCTTGTGTTTGAGAATTCTCTTGCATAGATCACATTTGCATAATTAGAATTCTCGTTTTCAGAATATGAATGAAAAATGTGCATAGATTACATTTGCATACTTTTCAAATGAATTGTGCATAGATTACAATTGCATAGTTTACATTTTGAAAAATCAATCGTAGATTTAGATCAGCTTTATTTGATTTGAATTTACATATTTTTATTCTTGTTTTTAACACACAAAAATAAAAATAAAAATAAACTATTTTGGAATTGATTTGCATTAGTTTTTCTTGATGAAATTAGTGCATTAGAGAATTTGTTATATTTTCTCTTAGTGATCAATTTTTTGCATTGTTGGAAGTGAATGGAAACTCTATCCTTACTTTAGTTAGGATTCATCGAATTGAAAAGATTACATTATCATATTCGATTGCATTCAGTTTTGGGTCAGGTCATAACACCATTGGTTTCATATCCATTTACCCTTTTGAGTAATAACAGCCTAAATAACACAGCGCTTAATTAAAATTCATCTAGTAATTTTTACTTTTTAGGGCTCTTTCCACCAATCTAGCTTAGGCTAGTGTCTTGGAATAGGTTTTAGTTAACTCTCCAAGACAGTAAAATAAACAAGTAGTCGATCTTGCGGTAGGGAGAAATTCCAATTGTTACATCTATGCTCTGGGAAAGCTCCTCTTAAAGGAGAAGCACGAGATCATATCTGAACCAGTGAGGTAATCAATCCTTTCTCATTAGGAACGATAGTAGATACACACGTATTAAAAATGGTAAACCTCATATTAACCATTGTTGAGGAGCCTGGGGTCACTTGTTGGTAAACCTTGGATTATATCAAGGAGCCTTCAAGGGGATTGAGCTTTGTTACTCTGCCCTTGCATGTGTATCGGATCGTAGACTGTTCCCGCAGGTATATTTGTTTCTGTTGGTAACCTTGGTGGCCATAATCCATAGGATTCTTTCCTAAGGTGACGGTGGAGGGAAGATCCCACTGTACCTAGAGCAGATGTCGACTAGACTCACTTGGATTTTCTGGGGGGTTCTCTTCACTCGAGACGGTTTAGTGGAGAAACTTGTGCCAGTCTATTCATTAAGCAGGTTGTCGGGGTAACTGTTCCAACCGCCATTTCTGTATTGAATTCTGCGACATTGGATTTCATCACCAACTAGTGTTTTTAGTACGGAAAGTTACCTTTTGTGTGTGGTTTGACTCCTAGATTTGATAGTGCATGTTAATTTGTTTGTTTTTACTTTTAGAGACCATAGGTGTGAATTGTGAATTTTAATTGTTAGGTGTGAATTGTGAATTGTTAATTTTAGTTTTAAATTGTTAATAAAATTCACTGAAGTTGAATATAATGGCAAATGTTCCGGAATTTACTAACCAAGGAACCCCTCTTAACGAGAATCCTAGTACTTTTCCTTACCTTGGAAATGTTGGTCCTCCTTATATGGCTACTTTGTCATTACCTGGATTTACAATAGGTTTACCAATATGGTTATTTTCAACTTCGTTGGCCCCAAATACTCCAATTGTTCCACCTCAACCGAATGCTTCACCTCAACAGAGTTCACCATCTCAACATCACCAACCTTCTGTTGGCCCTTTACCTTCTTCGCCTAATTTTTCTTCCTCCATTTCTTCCTCTTCACTTGGTAAAAGCCTCGAAGCTAGTAACCAGGTGGCTAAGAAGAAGAAGGAAGGGAAGAAGAAGAAGAAGAAGAAGAAGAAGCAAGATAAGAAAGAAGTCAACCAACCAACCATGACTCTAAGTGTTAGTTGTGTTGAGGAAAACTCCGACATGCATCGTAAACCCAAATACCCTTGCGGGCTTTGTAAGGGTGACCACTTCCTTATCAATTGTCCTAGTATTCCAAAGGTCTTGGAAGTAGGGTCAGAAAAATTTCATCAACTTTCCATTGATCCATCAACCAGTGATAGTCAGGTTCATGGGAAAAAGGGTAAAGTTTGGTTTCCTTGTAAGTTATGCAAAGGGAGTCATCAAATTCACATTTGCCCTCACATGGATGAAGCCTCAAAATTTTTGGAAAACCTTACTGTTCCACAGCAAGAATTTCCAACTGGTTACCGTAAACTTTCTCCCAATCTACCATCAACTGATAGAGTGATTGATCTAATTTCAAGTACAGTCGATCCCACTCTTCCATTGGAGAGTGAAACTCATATCACTCAGGTTGATGATCCATTAGTTGATCAAGTGGTCGATTCAATTTCACATTCGGTTGATCCCACTCTCCCTTTAGAGAGTGAACTTCATACCGCTAAGGTTCTTCTTGTTACATCAGATTCTTCTACGCCGGGGGGCATTTCACCTGTTTCTACAGAACCCCCCCCCAAGTACTGAGGTCTTTTCCTTTGATTGGAATAGACTGACAGAACCTTGTCTTCCTTCCTCCATCCCTTTCCAAATAATTTTAAGGCTGGTGGTAGGGACATACACCGAACACAGGTAGATGAAGGTTCTTCTGTTAATATTTTATCCTCAACTGCTTGGAAAGCTTTGGGTTCCCCTCAGCTTGCGCCTATTACATAGAATTTGAAAGCTTTTAATAGAACCATTAGTGAACCTTTAGGGATCCTTCCTAAGTTTTCTATTACCTTGGAAGGTAAAACTATCTGTATTGATCTTATGGTAGTTCGAGGTCCCTTAGATTTCAATTTACTCCTTGGGCGAGACTATGTTTATGCAATGAAAGCTGTCGTATCGACACTCTTTCACGTGATGTCTTTCCCTCACAATGGAAATATTGTGACTGTAGACCAGCTTTCATTCCCTAGTCTTGTTTCAACTACCAATAATATGACACCCCTAAATGTTCCTGATTCTAAATTGGTATCTACCCCGCCACGGGTTAATTATGTGGCAACTGGTCCCATGTTTTCAGTTATCGATGTAAGTGAGCCTCTCTTTGTTTGCTCACCTTCCTTTGATTTAGATTTGGTAATTGACATGGAAAACTCTATGGGATTACTTGAACATGATGTTCTTATCCCTTTTGAGTCCCTTGACATGTGTTCCTTCCAGAGAACTATTCTTCCTTTTGATGAAGACCTCTTGGAAGCCATGATCAAGGTGTGTCCATTGACATGTCTTTATTCCAGTTGGAATCCATGATCAGTGAGAAGTGAGGATAGTTTGTTCCTGTCTCAACCTCGTTAAAAAATGAAATTGGATGTTTCGAGGAAAGTTCCTTTTACTGTATCGACCTCGTTAAAAAATGAATCAGTGAGTATGAGGACAGTTCTTTTCCTGTGTCAACCTCGTTAAAAAATGAATCAGTTGTTCAAGGAAAGTTCCTTTTACTGTGTCAACCTCGTTAAAAAATGAATCAGTTAGTCATGAGCATAGTTCCTTGTCTTGTGTCAAGCTCGTTAAAAAATGAATCAAGGATTTTAGAGCATAGTTCCTTGTCTTGTGTCAAGCTCGTTAAAAAATGAATCAAGGTTTTTAGAGTATAGTTCCTTGTTAGGTAGATTGTAGAGAGTAGTTATGAGCATAGTTCCTTATCTTGTGTCAAGCTCGTTTAAAAAATGAAACAAGGGTTTTGAGGATAGTTCTTTTCCTGTGTGAACCTCACTAAAAAATGAAACAACTCCCGAGAGTCTTTCCAAGATTTGGAAATTAAATCTTCATTTCATCCACCTGGTTGAATGCAATGAAGCTTGGGGGGCATGTACCTCGATTTGAGTCATTATGCTAGGGGCATGCGAACTTATAACAACCATAGATGCAAACTTATAACAAGCATAGTTTTTCGTTTCAAGCTTGCGTAAACATGAAACCAGATCCGAGCATAGTTCTTTTCCTGTGTCAAGCTCGTTAAAAAATGAAACAAATCCTCCTCTAATTGATTCGAGAGTTTGACTAGATCTCATAAATATTAAGTTGTATATTTAGGTTAGTTATTTCAGTTTTTTGCATAATTTTCTTACAGTTTTAGGTCGAGTCTTTCAAATGATCTCCTAACTGAACCTTCATTCCATCCAGCTATTAATTATCAGCAGTGTACTTAGTTGAATGAAATGAAGCTGGGGGGCATGCGCTCTAGCAGTTACGCTTAGGGGGCATCAAGCACAGTTTTCTCTCTGTTTCAAGCTTGTGTAAAAATGAAACTACTTTGAAGAATAGCTTTTCTTTGTTTCAAGCTTTTGTAAAAATGAAACCTATCTTGAGTCAATTTCAGTTATTTTTAAGACTCGTTAAACTCATGAAAATACCAAGATTATTTTTCTATCTTTCATTCTCGTAAAACAAATGAAAATGCTGAGTCCTTTCCATCTTTTCTTGCTCGTAAATTAAATTGAAAGTCGGCCATATGAGTACATTTTTATCATTTTTTGAACTCATTAAAACTTACGAAAAAGTGAAAACCATGAGTACATTTTTATCATTTTTTTGAACTCGTTAAAACTTATGAAAAAGTGAAACCTTGGAGTTCTCCTTTAAGCTCTTTTCTGAGTCCTAAAATATGAAAAGATTGCCGAGTTTTTCTTTTTAAGCTTGTCAAAATGAAATTAAAAAGACGGTCCACTTACAGCTCTTTTCTGACCGTAAAAACATGAAAAGATTGCCGGATTTTTGTCGTTTCAAATTTGATATTGGTTATAAAACGACGTGTCATTGATCACTTTTTTACTTTTTCGGATTAGAGACACTAATTATGAAAAGTACTCCTTGATCGTAATGGTCAAGCGGTTCTCTCAAGTATTATTTTATACTTTTTCGGGCTTGAGAGACGCAAATTTATGAAAAAGGACAACCATGGAGTCTTCTTAAGTTTTTTCAGACTCTCTAAAATTGAAAAACGCCGAGTTTCTCCTATACTAGACTCGTTAAAATTTAACAGTAAAGGACCTGTTCAATTACAAATAGGAATGGACTACTCCTTCTTAGGGTTAGAATTTAAACTAAGTTGGACTCATCCGAAGGATGAGCTTATAATCAAGCAAATGTTATCCTCCTCAAGCTTGTTAAAAATAAAGAGGTACTTGCCAGAAATGGTGGGGGAAAAGAGATAAAAATGAGGCTGTTTGTCATATTTTGTGTCTCAGAAAACATTTAACCACTCTTGAACATGACACTTTTTATTCACCTGGGTTCGGAAATCCTTTGCCTAATAGTTGATCAAACCATATTGAAAGTCTTCAGTCGGTTTTTGGGTATTAACTTTGGGTCAATTGTCACCAAACCATCTGCTATGTCGTTATGTGTTCAAGAGGTCAGTGAAAATAAACTATTCATCTGAAAAATATCTGTCATCCATCTTGACCATCCCTGAGTCAGTCCTTGCAACTATATTTCTTCAAACTTGATCTATGATTTCGTGTTGTGGGCTTACCTACGACGGATCACTTTCTATCGACTTCAACTCATTATCTAGAAAGATGATCTAGAAATCGTCAGTACCTTGGAATTTGCATGCCTCAATGGCAGGTTTCTCGCCTTCGATGATAGGTTGCATCATTGACCTTCAATCAAAGGATTCTGTGACATGTTCGACATCAACACATCTATTCATATCTCATGGATTGTACTGAGTACTTTGAGAGCCATTGACATTACTGGTGGTTTCTCTCACACTTGTTAATAGTTTACATCATTGACGGTAATCAAGTGGTTTCTACCATGTTCGACTTCAACACATTCATTCACATGGATAGAATCGTACTATTTCGGGAAGTAGAAATCAAGACCCTGGATCTAGTTTCCACCATCCAGGTTGCGAGGAATTTTGTATTCATTATACAGTGGACTATTCATAAACAGATGGCTACGTCCATACTGTGTCTACATGTGTCTATACTTGTGATGTAGTACAAGATCATTCCTATATCATAGCAGTAGTTAGTTTTCTAGTCAGTTTTGATCTAAGTATGGGAATGCCTACATCAGCGATGATATGATCTCATATATATATTTTGCATTGAATGTTTTTACAGGTTCCAATCGGGCTCTCCACAAGATGATCCTCGAAATGATAAAGTACTTCACTCTTCTTAGATGATAAATGAAATCCTCATCTACTATAGACTTCGCACTTTAGGGGGCAATCTGTTACACAAGATATTGTCACCATGACTATTTGCAGTCACTATGGGTCTATCATCACTCATACTGTCCTCCTTTGCAAGTCTCAAACCTCAGCTCTTCATGTCAAGCTTTGAAAATGAGAGAAAGACCTTAAAAATCAATAAAGCTCTAGTTTCGCACTTTCTCTCACTGTTGCCTGCGGTCCCGCACCCCTTGTTCATGTTACCTGCGGACCTGCCCGCTTTGTCTCTAAAGGAGTGGGTGCAGACCCCTGTGAAAGTAAAAAAGGCGCAAGTTTATTCTTAAAAACTCACTTTGGGTTAATTCTAGATGATTCTAGAAGGAATTTTGACGTGGATGGTTCGCTCCTAGGTGGTTCATGCATCCCAAAAGAGAAGGAGCTAATCCCTTGATGAGAGGAGCTTATCCCTTTGAAGGAGGACCTAGTAACTTCCCTCCATTGCACTATAAATTAAGGCATTGGGCTGGTTGCTAGAGAGGTTAGAAGCTGAACATTTTTTAGGGTAAATGCTGTTGGAATTGAGACTTCCTAGTTAAGCTTGAGAGGAGAGATCACATACCTTTTGGCTTCATTGGGAAGAGAGTGAAACTTGTCAAAGTAGAGGAGACTTCTTGCTGGACCCTGGGAGGAGATTGTACAGCATCAAGGCACCAATGTTGTAAATTTCTTCTTTGATTTAAGTTAATACAATCAGATTCATTTTTCTCAACAAATTGTCTTATGTGATTTGTTTCATGAATTCCTTGATCATCATGATAAGTATGCTTTATTATATTGGCTTTTTAGGTGCTATTTAATTTGTGTGCTTGTTTGTGTTTGCAGATTCTCTACAAGGGAGCTCATTTGGATCAACGGAGCGAGGCTTCCACAAACTTGCATTGGACCCAAGGTAGGCCTAAAACACTTGTTTGCCTTTATTTATAAATTGCATATTTAGAGAAAGATAGAATTTGTTTGGTTTGCTTGTCGCTAGATATCATTAGATACTAGGGAGGTTGGTCTTGTCCGCAAGAACGACTCATCTGGCCGATAGGGAGCCCCATTACACTTACCTAAGATGATGAAGCCCAGAGCTTTTGAGCTTAAGGAATGCATCTGGAGTCAAATATGGAACTATGAAGATCTCCCGCAACTCATCACTAGTTTGCAGGCTTCCCATGCACGGGTATTCAGGAGTATGGATGTTGTTGTGTGCGCACATGCGATCCCATCTATTGGGACACACACCGAAGCAAAGACAAAGGCACAAGTATGACTTGAGCTTCACTCGTACTTTGACGAGTTGATGCGCATAGCCACCATCACAAACTTGGTGATCAATGCAGACACCATGCATCAATATGTCGTTGGTCCGGCTGCACTCAAGAAAATGATATGCATGTTATTAGACAAGTTGGACAGAGGAGCCCGTGCAATGTACCCAGATGCGATGGAGGAAAGAGTTTGTTTCCAGAAAGTTGTCACCACAGAGTACACGAAGATCATCAAGGGACTACAAAGCTTGGCATCAATTCACCACCGTCAACCACCATGAGGATGTCGAAGAGCTTGTATTCCCATAGTTTTCTGAGGCATAATGATGTCTTGCATGGCTTTCTCAAGCCTATTTTGTCTCACATGGGTACATGTGCAAATTGTATGTAACGTCTTCTCAAGTGGAAGTTCAAGTGTCAATAGTTGGATGTAACAATCATAGAGTAAATGAAGATTCATGAGGGTAGATGAACAATCACAAAGGGGAATGTCAAGGGCCACCCCAGCCTTTGCTATATATATTCCCTCATAACTCATTGTAGAGGCTTTTGGTCAGCCAAGCTTCTGATAAGAGTATCTTAGAGAAAGCTCGGAGAGTATTGTAATGAGCCTTGGCTTCTCCACTGTGCACAACTAGTATATCTCCTTAGAGGAGCAGGCGATAGTGACTGTAACATTCCTTTGTCGGAACTAGTGGTTGGTCATGGTTGTATTGTGTGACTGGAACTTACACTTATTAATATAACAGAGCCAACAAGTTTCATGCATATGTCGTATTGTATTTCAACTATCTTGTTTACTCTAAATGATATATGTATCTGTTTGCTTACGCATGCATGTGTAGCTATTTTTTGTATATGTATGTATGAATCTTACTAAAATGCGTTGTTGGTTTAACTATCATTTTGGATTGCTAGCTCACTTTCCTTCTAGTTTTTGATGCATCTTAGCTCGGTTGTTCCCTTCTTAACTCCGTGCTTTCACAGGTTTCCAAGGGGCACACTAACCTCACCCTCTGTGTTAGAACCTCTCATGCACCTTCCTTGACTTGCTGCATATGTCACACCCTTGCTACCAACAAGGACATCTTACTTGCCTCTATGTGAAACCACGATCAATGCAATATCGTACGACCCACTGTTGGGACTCCTACTTGAAATGGTCTGAGGTGTAGTTGGGACTTCTTACCAGGGAGATCCCCTGACATGTTGGCAGGTCCAACACCATCAACATAATTGGTGCTAGAAGGAGGGCCAAATGACAAGCTGTGTCCTCTCATCCTGTTTTGAACCTTTGTACATCTATCATGGATTCTGTCACACTCACCCCTCCACGATGTTTTTCGCATGTCGAACCTCTCAACATCATGAGGGAGTTTTTTGATCTCTTTTCTAAATTCACGTATGATGGTGAAGGTGAAGTGGCCTGGCCTGTGTTCTTACAAGACTTAATTTCCATGCTTGACAAGGAAGATGGATGTTCTGATGAAGAGGCTAGTCTGCTGCTTTCATACGCACTTTGTGAATCCCCACAATGATGGTGCTGTAGTCTACTTGCTCACAACATGCACTCACTCGAGCAGTTCTGTGATATCATTGGTTTTACTTTCCATCAATTTGATCTAGAACCTCTTGAACAAAAACTGTTACAACAATGGAAGGCCCTGCATGAATTGCCCATGGATTTTTGGCAGCGCTTCCATGATTTGCAGTTCTAAGCTTCGAAAAGCCAGATGAAATTTCCATATCTTTGGGATAGATTCGAATATTGTCTTAACAAATCAATCCATCCCAAGAAGAGCCCAAGCCTCGCTCAGCATACTTTAGTGATGGAGTTGCACAATCACAGATGGATACGGTCACTATCACAAGTGAATGTTTGTTGCCCCCTCATCAAACAACTCCACCACTATAAAGTGATGCAGGAGAATAGGACACACAGTTGTTCAACTGTCACATCCTACCAACATCACTTTGCTTATTTTTTGCATAGATTTGTTTGTGATTCCATTGAGTTGTCACATGCATTTTGTACCTCAAACTCCGTCTTTGTACTCGAATGATCCTCTGGATGATATTGTCTTTTGTTCTTCCATTCTGGGCTATACACTTGTTGTGAACAAGGATCAAGCCATCGACGGAGCTGGTGTTCCACAACCAACATGCATTGTCATTCATGAAGAGTATGACTGGGAGCCTGAGCATCAACACTCAGTGAACGATGACTCCCTTTTGTCCGAGCCTCCTTCGTTCTTTCCTAACATCCTTGGTGAACTTGCCATCCATGATTTCGCATGTGTATCTCTATCCATGGATGTGCCCATTGTTCATCACTCACGGAACACACTAGATGTCAGTCCATCATCTGACAACGGAGAGGATAAATTATTCTTTGAAAATCCACTTGACTTTTCATCTACCTTTTCCAGAAACGCAGAGGATGAATTTGTCTGCTTCTCATCTACCCCTCTGTTTGATTTATCAGATCATGAGGATGTCAATGAAATTATTGATTTTGTTGATCATAGCTATCATGATCTATTTACTCCCGTATTTGATCACGATAATGATTCTATCACAGTTGATTTTTCGAAGCCACCTATTTATGATGATTTATTTATCGACAAAGTCAAAACCCCGCAAACTGTCAAGGCACTTCAACCCAAGCTGATGGTTATGTCAAGCCCTCGCTATCCTGAGGTTGGTTTCACTCCCGATTAGGAAATTGTTGAAATACCCAAGGATCCTCATCACTCATCTATATGCATTGAAGATCAATCTCACACACAGATCGTGCTTCCTCCACTCGAACTACATGATCGTATCACTCATGCATTAGAGGAATCTTACATAGAAATAACACTTGCACGATGCAAGTTTTCTTAACTATTTCCAGGTAAGTCCGCTTAACTTGTCTTTTGCAGCATTTATGTCTCCTTTTGTGTTTTGGCTTGTGAGTGTGTTGTCTGCTTGATTTCTGTGAATGCTTGTTGTCGTTTTCATGCATGTTAACTTGTACTAGCACTGTTTCAATTTTCGTTACCATCTCACTATTATTGCATGCATGACACTATTTTGCACAAAAGTTCACCTATTCGACGACTCGTTTCACACACATGCATGTTGTTCCGTTTTTTGAATCTTGCATTCACCATTTGCATGCAAGATCATTCAATATTGCTTACACTCAGTATCACCATGCACTCACATCCACATTTTCTTTCAGTTTCCCATTGGCGGGTCTGGGCAGCCTTGGCCTAGACTTTACCTCACTAAGACAACATTGTGCAATCCTAAGCGGGAAGGCTCTACCTTCCTCCCAAAAAATGTGCATTTTTTCCCAGTGACTATCCTCTAGTCTTTCCTTGCGCAATTCTGAGAAGCCGTGACTGCTGGCCCAAAAAATTCCACAATGTATTCCCTGGACCTGCATCACTTGCCAGCTGGGATTGCGTATTGTGCTATCCTAGCACCCAACATGCTAGTATGGATTGTGCATTGCTCAATTCTAGAAACTAGCCAACCTACCAATAGTCCAGACTGCATTTTATGCAGTTCCAGTAGCTAGTCTCCCGACCTCCTAGTGAAAATCATGCAATCCTTGCCAGTCAATCCCCAGTTATGTTGCATGTTATTCCTCAAGTTTCCTTTGGTTTTAGTTGACAAATTTCTTTCCATGCATATCGCCATGTCTAGCAGGTGTTTTTCTATCTCTCAGCCATTCAGGGTCAATGGCCTCCTAGAGAGAAGGGTCAAAGTACACAGATGGAAGTGCAACTGGAGCAGCAGTTGAGTGAGTGTCTACGATTTTTCTGATCTATGAAGACACCAAGCTGATTGTAGACAAAGACATCAGGCTGAAATGGCAAGAGGCCAATGATGCATTCTCAGACACAATTTGGGAATACCTCGCAGACTGCCAAGTCTATGTGAACATTCACAAGTCTGACTTGTGCTGAATTGCATGTAGGTATCCCATGTTCCCATGAACAAACATGATACATTGGATCGCCTCGCACACTAATCCCGAGACGATGACATTGAGAAGTGTCAGTAGGATGGAGATTGCTGCCTTTAGGGCACAAGATTATCAACAAATGTACCATATGTCGAAGCCAATGATCACCAGGAGACACCCTTGAGCATACCCAGTAGCAATGTCAACTCCAGGGATATCTTGAAGAACTGGGTGAAAGAGCCGGCCAAATTCAGGATGACACCCAACCAAATATACAAGACAAAGATACTGCGAAAGGTGTATCAATACTTGATCATCTTTGCATGTCAGTTGTATGGCCAAGTGAGCATGGAGGTCTTCCCACAAAGTTGGGTGATCGCATTGGACAAACTAGCCAGTGAAGGAAAAGCATGCAACTGGTCCAATATGTTGGCTCACAGGCTAAAGGAACAGGTAACAGGAACTCGGCATTCGCCCAAAGGTTAGCAAGCAGAAATCTACATGTCCACATAGATCTTGGATGCAATCTGTGCCCGTCAGGAGTTTGAGGGATTGAAGAGGGCATGGAAATCGGCAAAAGCCTCTATGAATACTTATTGTAAAATGTTGTATGAATGCAGCTCCAGAGGAGTTATCACATAGTTTTCAGATCATTTTGTCACCCCGATGTATAAGATGATATTTGAGCAGGATCAACCTTGCTTGTTGAAGGCAGTAGTGGAGGCACTGATTGATATAGTGGATTGGTATGCCTCACCATCTGACACATTCATATGGATGTACAACATGGAGAAGCCTCCGCATGTTTTGTTGAAGTTCGCCACAGACAAGCTCGTCATGCAAGAAGTATCATACCACATCTCGGCAGGACTGTCAGCTAGGTTGCACTGGAGGAAGAAGGCACCTTGGCTTTCTCTTCCGTAGCGGATCGGGTTATACGAGATACAAAATTTCAAGCACGTGGGTGTCAAAGTAGAGGAGATCAAGAAATATCCTTTCGACGTCCGAAGCTTCAATCTGTATGACCCACATTGTTTTGTGAAAGATCACTACGTTAGAGTACAATTTCAGTGGATCCACAGGGCATGTCATTGGATGGAGGAAGACCCATGGAGATATTGTTACAGCTTCTCTAGACCCAATGAACTGGTTGGCATTGCTGTGGAATGGTTAGCAAAGCAGCGTGAAGCAGCATCCAGAATAGCACCAACAACAGTAGCAGCAGAGGTAAACATACAATGTGTGATAAAGGCAAGAGAAAGATTCTCGACAACACAGATGCAAAAAAAGCTGTAAGTTCAAAGCAGACCCACTTGTACATAAAGAATCTTTGGAAATAGAGGTGAAGAGGCATCGGCGTGACACGAAGAACTTGTAAAGGTAGAGAGAAAAAAAGAGAATGGAGGAAACAATGAAGGAGTTGCATGAGTTGAAGGAGAAACTCTGGAAGGAACAGGAGTTGCACAGACAAGAGAAGGAAGCACAACAAGAATAGGTACAATAGGGGGTGCAACATGTACAAACAGATGAAATTATGCCTGTACAGGTAGTAGACTCATTCGAACAGCTGGCACCAAGTAGGCTGGGTGAGCAGTCGCAGGAGCAGGACTCCACTCAAGAGATTGAACAAGCACTTGAGAAGATGGATACGAATACAGAGTAGCAAGAGTTAGAACAAGACATCGACCTCATGCCTTACCACCAAGAGGTCAACCTACTAGCTTCACTGATTCTGAAAGTGGAGCAAGTCCCAAGTGACCAAGGAGTCACTGAGATCCTTGGAGACAATCCGGAAGGAGAGATGAACAACGTATCATTCGACGAGTTGAAACATAGAATTGTGTGATCTCGCAGAGTGTCTACTCTGGATGAAAACACATCTCCTTCGCAGTTTGAGGAATGAGTGATCATGTCTAACGTGCACAAGCATTTAGTAGCATTGGTCGATGCTACCAGAGCATATTCTGAAGCCACTAGCTTGAGTGTTTGCTTCTTGATAGCATAGAACGAGCGAATGGATAAGGAGTTACAAACGGCCAAGCAGGGAGGAGAACTGGTTACAACATCCACCCAAGTAGAGTTGAAGAAGGAAATATTGGATGAAGTATTGTCCCTTGAGACAGTCATGTGGGCATTGTATTCCAAGTTGTGCACAAGGCAGTTGTCCATATCAATGGTTGACAGCAGTGATGTGCTAGGAGAGCACGTATCTTGTCAAACGTGAATACTGTTGTTGACTACTTGCAAACATGGAAAATGAGATATAAGCCAGCCCTATTACACTTGCCCAAGATGATGAAGCCCAAAGTGGTCGAGCTTAAGGCACACATCCAGAGTCAAATCCAAAACTATGAAGATCTCCCACAACTCATAACCAGTTTGCAAGCTTCTCATGCATGGGTATTCAGGAGTATGGATGTTGTTATGCTCGCACATGCGATTCCATCTATTGGGACAGCCACCAAGGCAAAGACAAAGGCACAAGTCTGACTGGAGCTTCACTCGTACATTAATGGGTTGATGTGCATAGCCACCATCGTAGACTTGGTGATTAGTGTAGACACCATGCATCAGTATGTCATTGGTCCGACCACACTCAAGACAATGATGCACATGTTATCAGACGATTTGGACAGAGGAGCCTGAGCAGTGTACTCAGATGCGATGGAGGCAAGAGTTCGTTTCCAGAAAGATGTCACCATAGAGTACAAGGACACCATCACGAACTACCAAGCTTGGAATTAGTTTGCCATTGTCAACCACCATGAGGATGTCAAAGAGCTGGTCTTCCCATAGTTGTTTGAGTCATAGTGATGTCTTGCATCGCTTTCTCAAGCCTATTTTGTCTCACATGGGTACATGTGTAGATTGTATGTAATGTCTTGTCAAGTGGAAGTTCAAGTGTCGATAATTTGATGTAACAGTCATAGAGTAGATGAACAATCATGAGGGTAGATGAACAGTCATAAAGGGGAATGTCAAGGGCCACCCAACCCTTCGTTATATATAGTCCCTCATAACTCATTGTAAAGGCTTTTGGTCAGCCCAACTTCTGATAGGAGTATCTTAGAGAAAGCTTGGAGAGTATTGTAATGAGCATTGTCTTCTCCACTGTGAAGATCTAGTCTATCTCTTTGGAGGAGCAGGCAATAGTGACTGTAACGTTCTGCTATCGGAACTAGTGGTTGGTCATGGTTGTATTGTATGACTGGAACTTACACTTATTAATATAACAGATCCAACACGTTTCATGCATATATCATATTGTATTTCAGCTATCTTATTTACTCTAAATGATATACATATATGTTTGTGTACTCATGCATGTGTAGCTACTTTCTATATATGTATGTTTGAATCTTACTAAAATGTGTTGTTGGTTTAACCATCACTTTGGATTGTTATCTCACTTGTATTCCAGTTTGTGATGCATCTTAGCTCGTGTGTCCCCTTCTTAACTCCGTGCTTTCATAGGTTTCCAAGGGGCGCACTCACCTCACCCTCTGTGTGTTAGAACTGCTCATGCACCTTCCTTGACTTGCTTCATATATCACACCTTTTCTACAAACAGGGACATCTTACTTGCCTTTGTGTGAAACCGCGATCAAGGTGATACCGTACGAACCACTACCAGGACTCCTACACCAAACAGTCTGAGGTCTAGTTAGGACTTCTCATCAGGGCGATTCCATGACATGTTGGTGGGTCCAACAACGTCAACAGGTGATTGATAAGGATGAACCGAATGATATTCTAGATGATGAAGGTAGTTGAGAAATCCAAGGACTACTTGACACTCTAGAACAAGTTCTAGACAACGACTGATATCTAGGTGGTACTGATGGACCGCCGCAAAGGTAAGTTTCTGGTGAGGTGATGAATAAAGAATTTGACACAACTTCGGTTGATTCACTCATAAAGGTGGATGTAGGTTGGGTGGTCATTGCCGACTCCCTCATGGTTGAATTTTCTGGGTGAGTGTGTGCATGAATCTGCTGAGGAGAATATAGGAGAGAATTATAACATGGATTTTGACGTAATGGAGAATTATACTGAGGATTCTAAAGTAAAAAAGTATGAGGCATAAAACTAGGAAAATTCTTATAGACATGAGGAAAATACTTATGAAAAGGTATTCGAATAGGAGATTGATGACGAGGAGAATCTTCTTTAGTAACATCCCCTATACTTAATAAAATAGGTAGAATTATTTTTTCTTCACTACCTGAAGATGGAAGTGGAGGATGAGGTAAAGATAAGGGGTAGAAGGATAAATTTCTAAACTTACTTGCTAGGTAACTCAGGATTATTTTGGTTGAATTAATTAAGTTCCAAATTTTTTGACTCTACGATTCCAGGTTCTAAAACTTCAAGCTCGGTTGTTTCAAATTCAACTTTGTGGGTTTCAACAATTTCTAGTTGAATAGTTTTGACTACCTTAGACTCTAACTCGCCAGTTTCAAAAGATGTAACTTTGGGTTTGGTAACAGTATGAAGTGATGATCCTAGCTGGATAATTTCTTATGTAGTTTCAGATGGAGTAACTTTTGATATACCATATGTGGTAGATTTCGATTTATTATGTTTACTTTGATTTAATAGGTGTTACCTATGGGGGTAAACCTTGCATTCTACATGAACAACAAGAATGATCTTCCACCGTTAATTAATTAATCGAATAATAAAAAAAACATAAGAAAGGTGTAACTAGGCATAAAAGGATTACCAGGTCACTGAGAACTGCAATATACTACTAGATACATGTAGGCAATCTCCCTGAATGTTGTGTTCACTATATCACAAATGAAAAAGCGACCGACTTAGTTAGCTAGGGCTAGTTTGCAACCTAATGGGTACTTCCAATACATACATGAGGGTACGTGGAAGTGCAGTCCATGGTAGTGTTGTAAAATTTGTAATTGTTAGATGGGAGTGTTCTTATATACTTATCATACATGGAATGAATATAACCAAAGGTAAATGGAAGAATGATCCTCCATACTTCGAAGTAAGTGGAAAAACGACCATCCACATAATGTGACACAGACGGTTAACAACAACTCCTACGTTTAGAGATGTTGGAGCACGTCTTCAAGCCTAGACCAACTAAATGTGTTTTTACTGTTTCAAATACTTTCTTAGATTATGTTGATGGTTCTGGAGCCACCAACATGTCAGGGGATCTCCCTGGTAAGAAGTCCCAACTATACCTCGGACCTTTTGGAGTAGGAGTCCCAATAGTGGGTAGTAAATTTATTCATTGACTATGATAGTGCGCAGAGGTAAGCAAGAAGTGTATCCCTTAGAATACTATAATAGTATGCAGCCCGAAAGGAACAAGCGAGTTGAATGACATCACAAACTGGAAAGCAGAATTGTCAACAATCCAAAGTGATGATTTAAACCAACAACACGCTTCAATAAGATTCATACAATCACATACAAAATAGTGCATACATCAATGCATAAGTAAAACTACGTACGTTGCTCAAGTAACCAAAATGGTTGAACTACAATAACAACATATGCATGAAACATGTTAGCTCTATTATATTATATAAAGTGAAAGTTACATGCATACATACAACCATGACAACCACTAGCCCTAATAGCGGAACGTTATAGTCAGCACCGCCTGCTCCTCCAAATAGATGTGCTCACTCTACACTATGGAGAATCCAAGGCTCGTCATAATACTCTCCAAGCCCTCTCTAAGCAATGCCTAGCAAACACTTGGCTCCCAAAAGCCTATTCTATGAGTTATGAGGTTCTATTCATAAGAAAGGGTGGGGTGACCCTTGACATTACCCTTTTTGACTCTTGGACTACCCTCATGACTCTTTACATTACATATGACTGTTTTTATTCCACGAATGACACTTGGAATTTCACTTTATATCATGTTTACAAAAATGATACATTTTCCACATATATCCATGTGGGACAAAATTGGCTTGAGTCAGCTAGACAAGAAAACACAAAGACTCGAATGATTGTGGAAAGACCAGCTCATCAACATCCTCTCTATGATCCTTGGTGATGAACTGATGCCATGCTAGATAGTGCACAATGGTGTCTATGTGCTCTTTGATGATGCCATTTTGGAAACAAACTCTTGCCTGCATTGCTTCTGGGTATACTGATTTGGAACCTCTATCCAACTCATCCTGTAACATGCACAACCTAGTCTTGAGTAAGGTCGAACCGATGATGTACATCCGCATGTTATCTGTGTTGACTTGTAAATCTTTACTGGTGGCCATGAGCATCAACTGATTAAAGTATGCATTGAACTCTAGTCTGATTTGGTTCTTCTCTTTTGCCTCAGTGAGCATACCAATTGACGAGGTGCCCTAACTCCTTACCACGACATCCAAACTCCTGTACAACTGTGCATACATAGCCTCAACACTGGTGATGAGTGGGAAGAGTTCCTCATAGTTTCGGATCTAACTTTGCATGTGTACTTTGTCCAATTCCACCTACGGCTTCATCATCTTGTGCAAGTGAAGCGGGGATCGCTTGTACCTCATTGTCCATGTTTGTACATGATCAAATGTGGCATGTATGTCTATGAGTGTTCACGCTATCTTGGTGTAGTGCTACTAATGATCATGTAGGTGGAAAAATTCCTTATGCATAGTGACGAACCTGTCATACAGCCTCTGCATGACTATCTCAAGAGCCAATACTTCAACAAGTATGGCCATATTCATCTCTAATCTGGTGGATCTTGTTGATTGTTCCTCTCTCTGCCTAGATGCTTGCAACTCCTTATCCATGAGCCCATTTTATGCTATCAATAACTTAACACTCAAGTTTATGGCTTCGGCATAAGCCTTTGTAGCATTAGCCAAGGTAGCTAGATGTCTCCGTACATCTTACACAATCACCCATTCTTCCAAGTGTGTAGGTGACGCATGCATATCTAGGGTGTGCGCTCTACATGCTTGTACAACTCTGTGGTGTGACTTGTCAAAGGCTGTGTTGTACACCTGTGTTCCTGGATGGTCCTCAAGGAAAATGGTATCCCCTTGTTCAATCGGGACTTGCTCTATTGTTGGAAATGGTGAAGCCTGTGGAGTGACATTGGTTGCTTTTGGCATGAGGTTGGCATCCTAATATTGTTTCAACTACTCCATCTCCATGTCCATTTGCTCTACTATTGTTTCATCCTACATATCAGGTTCCTATTTTTGTGACTACTCACCCTATTCCTCATATGCTACTGGTTCAGAGTCTTCAACCTGTATCGGTGTAGTTTGCACTGTCTGTGCACCTTGCACTTCCTCCTATTCCTGTTCCTATTCCTGTTCTTGTTCTTGTTCATGCTCATGTTGTGCTTCCTTCTCTCTTATGTGAAAATCTTGTTCTTCCTTGAGCTTTTGCTGGACTTCCTGTAACATCCTCTCTTCATCTTCCAGCCTTTGCTTCTCTCATTTTCTTTGTGCTACCCTCCTGTCGCGTTGTCACCTCTTCATATCTATCTCCAAAGCTACCCTTTCCACAAGTGGGTCTTCCTTAAACTTGTAACTTCTCTTTGTGTCTATGCTTTCAACAATCTTCCTCTTACCTTTGTCTTGCACAGGTTTTCTGCATGTTGCTGTTGTTGTTGCTACTCCCTGTGGTGTTGTTGCCTTGAGTGCTGCTAGCCACTCCACTGCAATGTTGACCAGTTCATTGAGCCTAGAGGAGTTGTAAAAAAATATCTCCATGGGTCTTCCTCTGGCCAATGACACGCCCCATGGATCCAAGGATAGTACACTCTCGCACAGTGGTCCCTACATAAACCATGTGGGTCATACAGGTTGAAACTCCTGGTGCCAAACTTAAACTTCTTGAAGTCTACCACCTCAGCATCCACTTCTTTCAAACTCCCAATCGCGTACAACCCAATTCACATAGGAAGTGTGGGCCATGGTGCCTTCTTCTTCCTGTGAAATCTAGCTGATAACCCTGTTGAGATGTTGTATGCAACCTCTTGTAGGACCAAATTGTCCATGGAAAACCTTAGAAACACATGCAAAGCTTTTTCCGCGTTGTACATCCTAATGAAGGTGCCTTTGGATGAGGTGTACCAATCTACAATGTTCAACAATACCTTTGTTACTACCTGGGACATGTAGGGAGGATATTGTTCAAAGATCATCACATACAAAGGGGAAATGAAATGGTCAAATATTCTAGCCATGACTCCTTAGTAGCTACAATCTACAAGAAACTTGCAATATACATTCACAACACTCTCTGAAGGTGTCCATGCCCAACCCATGCCAAGAAATTGTTCACGGGCACAAATTGCATCGAGCAAGTAGGCAGATATGAATAATTTTGCTTGTTGATCCTTGGGAGGAATCTGAGCATTGGATAGATGCACTTTCAACTGGAGAGCCAACATGTCAAACCAGTTGAAAAAATTTCCTTCACTTTCCAGTTGATCCAACATAGAAACCCAACTCTGTGGGAAGGTATTTGTACTCCCTTGTCCATACAAACGACATGCGAAGATGACCAATAACTGGTATGCCTTCCTGGGTGCCTTCATCCTATATATCTGGTTGGGTGTCATCTTGAACTTTGCTGGCTCCTTTACCCAATGATTTAAGATGTCTCTTGTGTTCGTGTTGTCGTTGGTAGTGTAGAACGGTGCATCCATCCTGCTCACTAGGAATGTAAAATGATATATCTCCTGATAATCCTCCATCCTAAAGGAAGAAATCCTTGCTCCATTGACACTGCTCTGTATCATTGTCTCTGGATCAGTCTATGAGACAATCCAATGGATCACATCTATGCAAGGGAACACGGAAAACCTGCATGCAACCTTTTATAATCATGACTTATGGATGTTCACATCAACCAGTCGATCTTCTTGATTTTCCTCAAAGCTGCCTGAGAAAATAGTATTGATGTCTTGCCATGTGATCTTGATGTCTTTCTCGATGAACAGGTGTGTGTGTGTGTGTACACATGAAATCTCATAGACCCCTGTTCAACCACATTCTCGGTACTCCTTTCAATTGCCATTTGATCCAACTCTCTTGGAGACCATGATACGTGTAATGCTGAGAAGCTGGTCTAAAAATTGTGGTACTTGGGGACAGAGAAGACACTCATGGCGAGACAGTGTTAGCTAAAAACATCAAACAACTTTGAGATGCATTTACACAGCAAACTGGTGACTACTGGGCAAGATTACGCACATTGACTTCGGGAAGATGGGAGACTGTCAGCCGGAACTGCGCATTACTTAGTCCCAGCTGCCAATGAGGCTGACTGGTGGCTGGATCTGCATAATGCGCAGTCCATAGAGGTTGATTGTTGACTGAAATTGCACAATGCACAAAACGTCAGGTTGGGTTACTAGCTGGAACTACGCATTGCGCAGTTCCAGTGGGAAAGACCAAACACTTCCTCCCAGGATTTCATAGAGCATAGCTAGGAGATAGTGTGGGTAGACTCTGCACAATTCCTAGAGGTAAGGCAGAGCCTTGACTACTAGGAATGCACAGAGCATGCTCAGAGACATAGGATCGGGGCCGAAACAACCCAGATCTGCCCAATGTTACCACGAAAACACAAAGGAGTGAATGTGTGTGTGAAGCTAGTGCAAATTTGAGTGAAATAAACATGCATGCAATTCAAGAAAGGGCAGAAATCAATCAAATGAAAAAACCAAGAAGCTCATGAAGCGAGTCGTCGAAACGACGACTGTGAGTGTAGAAATAGTTTTGTGCCTGTGACACTAAGGAAAGGTAATGAAAAACTTGAAACATCACTTCTACAAGCTAAAATACATTGAAACACCAATGGTAATTCAATAAAACCAAGGAATGCTATATCTCCAAGATCGAATGTGAAGAATGAGCTCTGAGGTGTCGTTTAAATATATTTGGTGAAATTAGGGTTTATGGTGCACATGCCACAAATCTAGGAAAAAGCGACACTTGGCGGGGAGTTTCTAAAAACGATTTTGCATGTAAGTCCTATTGCTAAAAACCAATCCTTAAGTCTATGGATGATTTTTCACTTTTTACTTTTTTTCTTTTTTTGGGAAAAGCTGACTAGCATGCAAAGAAGGATTATGCAATTTTGGAGGGAATTAGGCAACCTACCAGCATATGCGACAGACAGTCAGTGAGGGAAAACTTCTGCATTGTTTACAGACTGAGAGGCCTTGGATGACTTGCCATCTCTACACAATTTGAGCAGTGATGTTGGGCTTCTTTGTGCATTTCTAGAGAGCAGTGCAGCTGGCCAGTTCTGGGTAATTCCAGAGAATAGTGCAGCTGGCGTAGGCTGCTCTACACATTTCTGGAGAGCAGTGCAACTGGGCTAGTTCTGTGGATTTTTGAATGGCAGTACAACTGGCCGAAACTATGCATTTCTGGAGAGCAGTGCCAGCTGGCCTGCTCTGCGCAATTTCCAGAGCAAGGCTAGTTGGCTTGCTCTGCACAATTTCTGAGTGCAGGGAAATTGCTGGCTGCTCTCCGCGATTCCTGAGGGGAAGACAAGTTGCCCTCTAGGTTTGCACAGTTTTTCCCTTCAACTGATCATGCTTGTGGTTGACTGACGGGAAAAGTGAGTTGAACAAAAGTTGTTAAATGATAAATGAACTCAAATAAACACAAGTACATGATTAGTGCAGGATAGTTGAGGTGATTTCAAGGAGGGAGGATCCAAAATGAAGCGAAGGAAAAAATTTGGAGGGTCGTTGTAGCCGCTACAACAGATTCATTGGTAAATTTTAAATGTTTCTCTTGATTAAGTATTTTGTTTGATCGTAAAAGTGAAACATTCACCTGAATTCTTAAAATGTAGCTAATATGAGAGAAATATTTTCAATTTGATGAATATCTAACTAGAGGAAAGAAAGATTTTTCAAATCAACAATGTAGAAAACAAATCTTCCAAACAATACCTTCAAAGATACTATTCCAATTTCACAATTTCAAAGCCCTAATCCACAAGAAAATCAAGTTTTTTTTTTGAATTTTCAATAAAAGAAAACTAAAACTATGACTAGATTATTGAAACAAAAGCAATTCAATCAAATAATTACTGTAAATAATGAATCAATAACCAATCCATATGTAAAAATCTATAATGGATAAAGAAAAATCAATTTCCTACCAAAGAGTAATCAACCTCAAATTTCACACAAATTGCTAGATTTTTAAGGAATAAAACATACCAGAGACTCAGAAAACCAAAGAAAACAAGAAAAAATGCAAAGCAATACATGGAAGGATTAATTTTTATATCTTCCAGAATTCATTTTAGGTAGTCTATAGGAACCAGTGCGATGGGTCGCACTTACTGAACTAAAAATTTGTAATGCAACATACTGTCACATAAAAGAAAGTGTGATGTGCCTAATTCACATAAAAATGAGGAAAAAACCTTGATAAAGCTCGAAATCCAATTCTCTAAATTAAAAATATATTCTAAACAAGACAAAAAAAGGTTGAATATAGAGGTCTTAAAGGGCCATGACAAATTAAACCACCGAAGAACAACTTTGTCCCCAATATGGTCGCCAAGGTATTTTCCAAATAAATCCCTTCTACAGACATTAGAAATCTCCATAGATTAAGTGGCTTAACCTAGAAAATATCAAACAAACTATACTATATTTCCCTAGAGATATTTGAAATATAAGAAGAAGACCTACCTAGTTTTCAATGCAAGCTTCCTTCTTCTCTTCACTCACTTACTCTAGCTCAAGCTTTAACTCTTGAAAGTAGAGCCTGGAAATTAACCAAGACAAGAAAATAGATCGATATATACAACATGATATATTCAAATAAATCTAAATAAGAGATCAAGGTATCTTATTCTACAAATGTATAATCAAAGACATGATGTATGGGGAAAATAATGCACTTTGTATTAATGATAACAAAGAAAGATTACAACACTTGTTGGGGCCTTGATGTTGCAAATCTCTCCTAACCTTCTCGTCCTTTCTTTTCCACAATGATAAAGCCTTCAATCTCACCAATGCATAAGGATGGAGACCTCCAAACTCAAACTAACAACACAACGGAAAAAATAGAGTCTCCAAAAGCCAACCTAGACTCTATAGCAGGTACTGCTTTTATAGGGAAAATGAGGATGTTTTATATCCACCATATTAGGGCTAGATCCACTTTGAAAGGAGATAAGTTCCATGAGATAAGCTATAAATCCTCATTAGTAGGAATTTGAGATCATATTCAATAGAAAATGGATGAATCAACTCTCGAAGCTTCTACAGAAGGAAGCTTCGAAATTCTATTTTATTTTTCCTCATTTCCAAGTGTCATCGCACTTGTATTAAAGGTAACCTACGCTAACCAACATAAGTTTCATGTATGCAACATGTGCCATCGTAGATTGTCATGAAAATAAGTGTGATGGAGTCTTAAATTAGGGTTTTGAGTCAACATAGTCCAAGATTCCTATAAATTGTGGAAATAGTTTTACTTTTGGCCTTACACGGGATTGATGCAAAGTGTAATAGATGATGAGAGATCTAGGTTTGGGGCCTTTTGACTGAGTGTGACAAAATTTCCTGTAACAATTCTATTATTCTATTTACATATCACCTTAATAGAGAACTCATTAATGGAAGTTGAGAGAGTTGTCATAAAATTATGATAAATTCCTTCAATATTGTTCTTATAAGATAAAAAAATTCATTCAACTTTTAAATTCTTTACAAAAAAATAAACTTTAATTTTTTCAAACAAAAAAGAGCCTTTGGTTATTAAAATTTTCATTAATATCGCTTTTGTGAATGACAAAGTTTAAAGTTTGGGTTAAAAGTCTATTATCAAAGTCAAGCTCAAAATCCTTCAAAAGGTAAAAACCTACTATTTGGTTGTATACAATGATATGAAATATGACATAATCCATGATATTGTTACTCATCCCATGAATACAAGTCATTTAATTCAATTTCAACCATTTCATTAAACCATTACAAATTTATTAACCTTGAGAACTATAGACCTTGAGTATCTCAATACCAAACAAATTGTCAGATAATTCTTCATAGTTTCTTTTGTATCTATTAGTTAAAATAAGGTCCACATCCAACTATAGAGGATTAGGGTGGGAATTGTTGCTTAAAAATAAACTTGACTAGTGGTAGTTCCAACATTAAATTCTCATAACAAGAAGATACTACCTTCACTTTTGAGACTGTAAATATCTTGTTTTAATCTATTATGGGGACAACTTTTATCTAGATTAATTTTCTTATATATGATAGTTAATAGGTGTGAAATAACAAATTGCTATATAATTCTTGTTAACATTAATATATAAAATCTCCATCATATGTGCTCATTGAGAGGGTCTTTCTTATGAAATTCAATGCGAGGAGAATTTTTCTTATTTATGTAACAAGTTATGCTTATAGTCCCTATGTAATAGGATTTCATATTCTATCTAAACTCTAAGAAAAATGCTTATATGTTAGGACATTACATTCTTCATGTTCCCAAATTTCAACAAGAAATATAATAGCAATTTTACTTGGGAACCAACATAATATAAGCACTTTGTTTCATGGAAAGCCACAATAGTTCTAAGAGAGGATCTGGAGTGTCTCAAATTTCTATTTATTATTATCTTTTGATATTTGTCCTTAATAATAACTTCTTAATTGCCAATTATTGCCCATCTTCCTTCCTAACTTCTTTTACTTTTGAACTTCCTTCCTTAATTGAACTTAAACGTCTGAAATGAGGTCTTGAATTATAAATATTCTCAACCTTTTTAAGCTTCGAGATTTATTAAATAATCCATATCTATGAAAATTAGATCTTATCTTAACATGAATCAACCTAAGCCTCCATACTGTTTCAATTTTTTTATTTGTTTTTAAATTAGTTCTTAACTATTTCTAATCCTCATCTTTCTACTCCGTTAGATCAAGAATTACATGGTTTAATATTTGATACATTGATATGATGCTTTAAAGGAAATGATAAAAGATAATCATAAAATGTTTTCGTTGTTTCACAATATCTAGATAAGAGATATATGACATGTAAGCACATTTACGTAATAACATTTACTAGTTGTATGGTTATAATCAATATTTGATGTTGGGGTTAAGACATATAGTGCTTACATTGTGATGTTATGTGTTCATATCAACATAGTACACATAATTTGAAAATAATTTTATTATAACTATTTAATAATATAACTAATGTACTCAAATTTATAACATAAAAAAAAATTAAAATCTAACTAAAGTAGAAATTTCATTAGAAATCTGAGTAACCTAAAATTTTCATAATATTTAGGTAAATTGAATGAATATTATATCTCTATTCACAAAAACTTAAAGTACAATAAATCCTAATCATTTCTAGACATTTTCTTAAATTCATATAAAATCTATAAAAACAATAATTTAAAAACACTTTAATTGTAATAAAAAAAATCATATTTAACATTATTCTTTTAAATCCTTAAATTTAATAAATATTTATTATTTATAATTATAATTCATAAAAAATTATAAACTCTTGTTTGTAGATTTCTATGGGTAAGATTTGAAGAAGAAAAGTTTGGAGTATGCTCCACAGTTTAAATTTTGAGTCGGCATTTCAAGTCTATAACAAGACCCATCATGAGGACAAGAAGCTTGAGTGAGAAAAAAATGTCGAAGTAGTAAACGAGAATGGTTCAAGTCTCATTATTTCACACACATATATATTACCGTGAGTATATATTTACATGAATTTTAGCTTCTTCTATCACCTACCTACCTTCCTCTACACGACACACCAAGGCATCACAATATTTCTATCTCTCTAACTTATTGAGTGATTTCCTCTCAATAAAGTTGTGTGAGAATGAGTACACTTAATCTTTAATCGACAACATTTTGCACGTGTGTGTGTCTATCTATCTATATATATATATATATATATATATATATATATATATATATATATATATATATATATATATATATATATATGTATGTATGTATATATATATATATGTATGTATGTATGTATATATGTATGTATATATATATATATATATATATATATATATATATATATATTCCCAATTTCTATTATGGCATTGATAATCTTTTATTATTATTATTATTTTCATTCTTTTTATATAGTATGGTATAAGTAAGTTTTTGCGAAATTAAATTATTTTTTTCTTTTTAATATCTATGTGTGTGTGTGTTTTCAAATTGAATTTTCTTGGTTATGTAAGGAAATAGGTTAATGGCCCAAGACCTAAATGCATTTAGCATGAGCGAAAGCTTGCCCCCTATTGACGGTGTTAGACCCGCCAACATTCAGGGGATCTAACTGGTATGAAGTCCCAACTAGACCTCACATTGTTTCGTGTAGGAGTCCCATCTGGTATGATGGCTCGGTTGCCGTTATCTTAAAGCTATGTCTTAGCTCTTTCTTGTCATCACATGAGAGTGGTATACTTAGTCTTCAAACAACGAGGTTCATGTGCCTGGTGAGTGCATAGTGTAACTTGTGTCTAAGTTATTTCACTACAGACGGAGAGGGTGAGAGTGAGTCTCAAGTCAAAAGCGAATAGTCCCAACTCTATTAGAGACACACAACACAACAAGATCTGCGCAACTTCCAATGGAGTATTCCACACGGATGCAGAAGTCACAAACACAAAGGTGAACAGATAGCACATAAAACACCGAGTGGAGTAGTCCACACGAGTGCAACAGGTGTTATAACAAGTTTATCAGAATGAATATGTCGAGTGTCCAGCGGAGTAATCCACATGGGCGAGACAATGATAACAACTAATACAACACATTTCCAACAACATATGCACTAAAACAACCAAAATAGTTCAACTATCTTAGTACAGGTTAAAACAACATGCATTACAAGCATCCAAAGAATAGTCTTACAAATGAATACAATACATGTGTGAAAATGTGTTGGCTCGTTAATAGGGTTCTGAATTAAGTGAAAGTTCCAAGACACATCAATACACCATACATCACTAATCCCGATAGTGGGGCATTGGAGCCACTACTCGCTCCTCAAAGAAAAGACTACAAACTCTCAAGGCTATGTGGGAGGAGCCAAGGTGAAGATTCCTTTGCATGTACAAATGAGGGGTATATAGCCAAGGTTGAACTAACCCTTGTGACTCTTCTACTTCCCTCATGACTGTTTGTCTTACATGACTCTTCGATTTACATGCAGACTCTTTAACTTCATCAGTGGGTCTCTTGGACTTCCACGTTACATTACATTGATTACACAAGTATGACCAAAAATATTGATGTGGTCTAGGCAACTCACAACACAACTCAACATGACATTGTTGGTATGCACATGTTGGTTGTGTTGTTCATGTCGAGCTACTATGTTGTTGAGTGATGAGTGTGCCCGTGGTGTACCATAGCTTCACCTCCAAATGGAAAAGTGCATGGAGTCTTCAATGTTCTTGGTGTTCGCTTGATGTTCCATGCATGTGCACATGTATCCTTCACTTATTACTTGGTATTCTTCATGTGTTTGTCCAACTGTGAGCAAGTCTTCTAGCATGTGCTCCTTGTTCATCCTGTTCATCATCACGCCATGTCTTATTCATGTACATGTTTCTGCAATCACTCATGACGAGACGACATCAAATCCATAAACCCCCTAGTCTACCATGATGCATTCCCTTTCGTTTCCGATTGCAAGTGACTGGGAGAGAGGACAAGGCTTTAAAACAACACAGAGCACATGTCAGGCCGGGATGCGAGGGTTGAGGACATTATCGAGAAAAACTGTGTAGAGTTCACTAAGAGGCTGGGTTGAGAAGTCTAGGACATTAGCGACATATTTGGGATCTAGCTTAGCTGGGAGGCAGAACTGTACAATAATTTCAAAGAAGGCAGTGTGGGCAGCAGGAGGCACTAGCAGTGAAAACTGTGAAGATTTTCAAAGGAGGCTGGGATGAGGATGCGGGAGCTTGCTGGCCAGAACTACGTAGATATGGGAGGCAGTCATGGAGGACATGTCTACATAGTTTCTGAGCTGAGAGGGGTGTAGGTGGAATGTCCATGAAAACTACACAATTTTCCAGAGAAGTGGTGATCTGAATGGAAGATCGCATCAACCCATGGTATTCATCCACCCATGGAATTTACCCATGGTATTGTAAGTGGCATCCCCCCATGGTATTGTAAGTGACATCCACCCATCGTATTCATTCATCCATTTTATTGTAAGTGACATCCACCCATGGTATTCATTCACCCATGGTATTTTCCCATGGTATTGTGACATCAACCCATGGTATTCATTCACCCATGGAATTGACCCGTGGTATTGTAACTGAAAAATACTATAAGTAACAAGTCGCATTTTGTAAAAGGAAAGATTGTCCACCAAAATATAGTCCTTACAGTTATTATCTGTTTTAATAAAAAGTTTCTTTGTGGTTTTATTTACTGTGTGTTCTCTCATTTTCTTTCTGCCATTGTAATTTTTCAGATCTTGGGGGCCTCCCCCCCAAGATCCATTTCAATCTTTTAGAACTTGGGGGCATCCCTCCAAGATCCAGATCAGTGGTATCAGAGCAGGTTACAATTCCATCGGAATGAGGGTTTCATGCATATTTCAGTTTCAAATTTTTGAGGCAATATTCAACAAACTTCAGGCACACATTGCCACCTCCACAGAGCACTTTCTTGGGCCAAGAAAGAAGAATTTTTCATTTTTCATTTTTTTGCAGGAATTTTTTTTTTGGTCGGTGAGTTTGCATATCAAATCTGAAACATTTGGTGCATTATTTACAAAAATAGATACCAAATCTGGATTCCTTTCGAAAAAATACCAAAATTCAAAAAAAAATCGGCTGAATTGACGTCTGGATGAGGGCAATATCGCTGATTTAAAATCAACTATGTTATAGAATTTTTTCTGACGACCACTGGTGGACGACGACTCTCCTATCATTTTTTGAAGTTTTTGTGCAGAATTTCGAAAAAAGGATTGTATATCTGAGTTCCTCTTGAAAAATCACCCAATTTCAAAAAACAAATGGATTGAATTGGATTTCGGATGTGGGAGATATCGCAGATTTAAAATCAACTATTTTTTCAGAACTTTCGTGACGACGAAAAAATTGCAGCGCGAATTTGAGATTCTAGAGTGTCTAGATGAGGATTTCCAACACATGTGAAGATGCAAAATGGTCCTTGTGCTTCCAAAACTAGGTTATAATAAACATTCTGAGTTGTATTGACCAAGTTATGTCCATTTTAATTTTGGAGCAACATTTGGAGCGGGTTCCCGTTGGAGACGTGCCCTCCCACCCCACTTTAGTAGGCACTTGCTTCACATTCATCAATTTTAACATAGCAGCATTCGGCTTGGTTTAAATAGAGACGTGTCCTCCCACCCCAAGTTATGTAGGCCCCTACTACTTCATCAACAACCAAAATCACAGTTATGGGTCAACTGCACAAAATCCTTGTCATCGAAGGCCATTTGCTAGGCTAAACACTGTTAGTATCACAGTTGGTCACAAGCATTACAGGGTATCTCTATCGTCGGATCTTAGTTTTTCATGGTTATGGGTCATCCACAAACCCACACTTCTTTGAAGTCCATTTTCTAGGCCGCACACTGTTAGTATCACAGTTGGTCACAACCATTATAGGGTATCTCTATCCTCAGATCTTCATTCATCATGGTTATGGGTCATCCACAAACCCACACTTCATCGAATTCCATTTGCTAGGTCGTACATTGTTAGTATCACAGTTTGTCACAGGCATTACAGGGTATCTCTATCCTCGGATCTTCGTTTATCATGGTTATGGCTTAACCACATAAAACCTTTCTCTTGAGTGACTCTTCATATTCAACAAAGGCTTCGTAAGAGGGAACTTCATGCAATGGGGACCATTGCTTCTTAAGGAGGGAGGAATGATCCGAATGGAAAATCGCATCAACCCATGGTATTCATCCACCCATGGAATTTACCAATGGTATTGTAAGTGGCATCCACCCATGGTATTGTAACTGACATCCACCCATGGTATTCATTCACCCATGGTATTTTCCCATGGTATTGTGACATCCACCCATGGTATTTACCTATGGTATTGTGACATCCACCCATGGTATTCATTCACCCATGGAATTGACCTGTGGTATTGTGACCTCCACCCATGGTATTGATTCACCCATGGAATTGACCCGTGGTATTGTGACATCCACCCATGGTATTCATTCACCCATGGAATTGACCTGTGGTATTGTAACTGAAAAAATACTATAAGTAACAAGTCGCATTTTGTAAAAGGACAGATTGTCCACCACAATGTAGTCCTTACAGTTATTATCTGTTTTAATAAAAAGTTTCTTTGTGGTTTTATTTACTTTGTGTTCTCTCATTTTCTTTTTGGCATTGCAATTTTTTAGATCTTGGGGGCCTCCCCCCCAAGATCCATTTCAATCTTTTGGATCCTAGGGGCCTCCCTCCAAGATTTGGATCAAGTGGCTAGTAGGCCGGCAGGGGGACAGACTGACAAAACTCCGCAATTTCCAGAGACAGTGCAGTGATCGACAGCGGGTGTATGTCCCTCTTGTCTGTGCAATTTCTTTAGGAAGTGCAAGCAGGAAGGCTAGCAGCTTTTGTGCAATTTATTCCGAAAGTGAAAGCAGGCAGGCTAGCAACTTCTGCGCAATTTCTTCAGGAATTGCAAGTAGGCAGGCTGGCAACTTCTGCACAATTTTGGAGATGAGTGTAGCCCTGGGTCACTGCTCAGTCAAATTATTTGGTTGACCAACAGGAAGCTTGATGGATAGGCTTGCGGGAAGCGCAGACTAAGATGGATTCTTGGGAAACTTCTATGTTGTTCTGGGTGACAGTCATTTGGGTTGATTTTAGTATTGTGTAGTGCAGACTACCTGGAGGGCAACCTCGAGCTCTGTGCAATACTGGGAAACAATGCTTGGTCACTGAGGGCTGAGACTACGCAGTGTAGCTCAGTGGGGGTCTGGCTGATGGAGGGTGGTCTGGTTGACATATTTTTAGAAAAATGGCCAAGTGTGTGAGCAAGTGAGATCGTGTATACATGACCTTGCGAACACACACTCAACATGAATCATCGACAAGACACCTCAAACTACAATACAACATATGCTCAGTGTGAATGACTATGGGACTATTTAGTGGTGAAAGTGACAAGTGCAACACTTTGGATAGACCTTTGGACGACTATGACGACACTTGCGTGACAGTGCATACAACATTGTGTGTGAGTTTGACGAGTATTTACATAGTCGAAACAAATAATGCACATGAATATAAACCTTCGATATCACCAGAACAAGGTCACAAGCATGACATGGAAATCAACATGTTGAAGACGAAAGTTGGTCAAACAAGCAAAAAGGAAGCAAGACATGTAGAGGAAACACATTAAATGACTTTTTTGTCTTTGCACACATGCATGTTACTAAAGACAGGATGATATGACAATCACAAGCAATTCTGCAAACTCAACAAAGAGGTGTACATTGAAAGGTGTTCTTTACTTACCATACTTACCCACGAGATGATCATTCATCTGATAGAGTTTGCATGCAGTCCTGATATTTTTCCATCACTTGGTTCCTTGGTCCTTCTCCTCAACTCCTTGGGAGTGATCTCAACATCTCACCTTTTCCTGTAGTCACTAAGAGATAGATCAACGCAATTTCAGCAAACAGAGACTACTACCAGGATGAGATCATGGGATACCCATCTGCGTAGTTTCTGGATGTAATACATACAGGGAATATTGGAAAACACTGTGAAGTTTTGAGGCATAGGACACTCTTGTGGGATGGGGGTCCTGGGAGGACACCTCTACCAATTTCTGAGTGCAGTGCAACTTAGGTAGCTAAGAGTTAATACTAGGCAATTTCTGGAGACAACAGGTTCCAACTGGGGGAAAGACACTGGAGGAAATCACTATGCAGTTTTAGATGCTAAGGGATGATGGGGTTTCTACAGACTGCAGAGTTTTAGTAGGAAAGGGTGGAAGCTTGATGTTCACAGAAGAAAATTGCACTATTCTAGGAGGCTCAATGAGGTTAGGTTTCTTGGGAAATTGGCTAAGTATGAGATCAGTGAAACATATGTAAAAATTGATAAGAATTGATTGTGATCACACATTGATAGTTAGTGATACAACATAGACCATCTAGAATGTATAATACATACTTTTCTTGATGAAACAACCTTCGTGACAAGAGTGCGTGAAGTGAGTGTGAAACATGTCTATGTGATGATAACAACTCATATGCACACGATTCCCTTGAAGCAAAACAACATTCCTTTTGCATGCCAAACAACAATCCCTATGCCCAAAGATGACACATGCTGCATAGATATGTGAACCACGTCAACTCTTAAGATCAAAGAGGGGAGCTTGAAATCATCAGCTTACCAACAAGAGACCAAGGATGATCAATCACAAGATCTAGGGTAGGCTCCAAAATTTTCATGTGAGCCAAAATTTTGGAGGGTGGTTGTAGCCACTACAATGACCCCTTACAGAACACCAATGAGTAATTCCAAGGGGTTTGGTTTTCCTTCAGTAAGAATGATAATTCAACCTACATTTGTGGATAACAACTAGTGATGATTGTCCTCACTGCTGGACTGAAAACAAAATTATGATAGGTTCTCTATATATATTAAATTGATTAATTTTTTTTGTAAGTTAGAACTTTCTATTAGTTGCAGGAGAAAATATTTATAAAGCCATAACTTAAAATTTTTTTGGTATCACCCCAACCAGTTTTGTTGACCATTATCGTCATCCAAAATAAGCATTCGAAAAAGGAGAAAGGCTAGACAACTATAATTGTAAAGGAAAGATATGTCAATATACTCACAAAATGAGCAAAACACCAAAACACATACCCAATCATTAGAGTTGATAGAATATGGGTTGTCTAGACCCATCCTAGGTGGGGAAGGAGGGAGAAATGGGCAGCTAATGTTGTAACCACCTCCCCCACATTTACCCAAATTCACAAGCTCGCTAGGGTAAATATGAGACAAGTGTCACTATGATATGGCCTAACCTCCAAGTTTGAGTTATGGAAGTGGGGCCAGCACACTGACAACTTATAGACATCACTTAGGAACACTAGATCACCCAAAAATCATTCCACAACCTCTTATGACCAGATCCTGACTTGGAACTACCTTTTCACAAGCTTAACCCCCAATTGGACGCATAACGCAACATGCATGTGGTTATGAGCCTCCAACCACAGTCATAAGCCAGTATCCAGGCGATTACGACCTAAAATTCCTAATTCAGTGCCAGCATGCATGTGGTTATGAGCCTCCAACCACAGTCATAAGCCAGTATCCATGCGATTACGACCTAAAATCCCTAATTCAGTGCCAGCGGTTCCGTGATCTAAGCCATTTTTTTTAGGTTAAACTCCATAGATGACCCATAATTAACCCAAAGATTACTAATCCATAACAAACATTTCGTCAAACATATGGAAAACATGTAAGCTACATGTTAGGAATGCATGTATGATCATAAATTGAAAGTCTTCATATGATAATTACTAAAAAGACTCTAAGCCCTCTCTAGCTAGATACAATAACACTTGTTAGGCCATGCATTCATCAACCATTCAAATACTTATGAAAACATGTCAAGAGCCATATACAAAATACATCATATAAACAACATATAATCAGCATATAACTAGAATGGAACCCATGGAAAATAATCCATACTATCACCAACATAATCACTAAAAATTCTCATAAATCATAATAGGAAAATATCTCATATTAACATATGAAAATTCCAACCAAGGTAAGAACTTCCACATACTACTCGACCATAGATTTGGATAAACCAAATCTCTCTTTCATCCAATCAGCCCTACACCATATTCCAAGCATGAATGTGGGATATGATGGAATAAACCGAGATAAGACCAACCAGGTCTTTTAGAGGCCAAACTACCTCAACCCTCAACCATAATGATTCCACCTCTACGGTCCGAAAATCACTAACATCAAACAAATCGGTCTCTACCGAAGATGTCCAAGGTTCTAGGAACTAGTAACTCAACCCACAACCTTCTAGGGCTCCAAAGCGTTTGTTCCAACCGCAGCTGTAAGAACTAGTAAATCAATTCATCAAGGGATCCAAAGCATTTGTCCCAACCTACAGCTCTAGGAATTAGTAACTCAACCCAAACTGTTCCAGGGCTTCCAGATCATTTGTTCCAACCCACATCCATAGGGAACTTGAGAACCAATTGGAAAATAAAGAAGTGGGAAACCCACAGCCCCATGGCTATCGAGGAAATGGAAAGGAAGATTGAAACCACTATCAATCTAGGCAAATCTCCATGCCAATGACAACACATAACCAAGGAACCACATGCATATACCATGCATCCAAAAAGCAGCAAGGAAATCACACATGCAACCTATTACCTGCAAAGTATCCCTGTTGTATTTGTTGATCACATTGTTCCCTTATGCTCCCTTGATTTCCTTTTCTTTCTTTCTCCAAATCCAAGTGAATGCTAGAGTGCTCCAAGCATGCTCCGGGAATGCTCTAATTTTGCAAGAGTATGAGAGAATGAGAGAATTAAATAGAGATACATAAAAAAACTATCAAAATCTAGCAATTGTTTCTATGAAGTCTTTTTATCATTGATGTCTCTATTTTCTTCATTTTTCCTCTAATTTCCCTTGCATGAAAATTTGTGTCTCTTCACCTTCATTTTCTCCTATTTTCCTTTTTTTTTCATAAATAAATGTCAATTATTTCCTCTTCGTCTTTTCCAGTGCCTTTTCCAATTTCCGTAGACATTATTAATCACAAGATGCCCACTAAAGTGTTTTTCCCAACATTAAGATTGGAGTACTGATGAACCCCAGAAATGGGTAATTATATGGGCTCATTTTTCCTCTTATTTCGACTTAATCCACCATTCTCATTAGTATATCGCATTTTTTTTAATATATTTATGTTAATAGAGTGAATTAGGTTAGTCATTTTTCCATGTAGTCTAATGTGTGCTTTATGCAGATTTTTTGGTCAATTTTGGACAAAGTCAAGGGATTTATGAGCAAATGGCAGCCAAAACTCGAGGAAAACAGGGAAGAGGATTTGTAAGGGGGTTTCTCTTTCATTTATGACCCTTTTCCTCGAATCCCCTATCAGCAACTCGGAGCACAAAGGTCCACATTCCAAGGGGCAGCCGAGCAAGTAAAGAAGGATTGTTGTTTATCTCCAGTTCTAGGAAGCTGAGTTCCTTGATTTTAGGAGGATTGTTGGAGGACTCCATTTGTATAAATAAGGGGGCTTAGAGCCTTAGTAGGTTAGCTAGTCATTAGTAGAATTTTTGCACTTTTGTGCAGCACTTGCTCAGCTTATTTTCGAGTTCCTTTTTTAGAACAGTTCATGTAATGTGACTATTATTTTTGATAATGGAGATGAAACAGTTTTTGAGCCAGCACTGATCTCTTTCAGAGGGCTGAATCTCTTGGGTTAGGGACCAACCCAAGCTTCCCAACGCCTTTTTCTTTGTACTTATATGTTTTTGCTTCAGTTCATGAGTTAATTTATGTTACATAGATTCATTTTACTTTGTTAGATTAGGTTGCTTTTGATGGTTTGCATAGCTGTTTTTGTTTTAGTTGCTCAAGTAGGTTACTGAAGTGATAGAATAAGATTCATAAAGGCCACCAGTAGTCCCTGATCTCCTTTCTCCCTTTCTGGGACTATGATTTGATGTCAAGGCACTACTTCTGCCACCAAAAACACAGTTTTGCTCTTCCATGCAACTTCTAGTGTGATGACTTGATTTGGAAAGATCGATATAGTGATTTAGATTCAGTTGCCTAGATCATTTCTTGTTCTTTTACCATAGATCTCTCTGCATGCTTTTCTGTTCAAAGGTTATTGTTCAGCATTTTCTTTTTGTAGGTCAACAATTAGGTCAAGCTAGAGAAATTTCAGTTTTTTTAGTCCTTTTCTTTGATCAGTTTTTGTAAGTAGATGTGCAGATCTCTCACAGGACACCTCATCTCACCATACATCCATAAAACAGCCAGAAAAATCTCACTTCTCATAGATTTCCCAAGTCATTCGCAACATTTCGCCAATCTGCCCTAATTTGTGCATTTTTCTCCATAAGCTTCCCTCTTGCCATTTGAACAAATCCAACCATCATGTTCCCTCTTGATCTTCCTTGACAAGCTCCAGAAACCTCAACACCTTCATCTAGTCTTCAGTTACCATTTCCCATCATTTTTCCACCTTGAAAACTCCAAAAATAGCTCTCAGCCTCCTCCTGTAGATCCTCTTGTAGATCCCCTGCAGCCTCCTGTAGAATTTCCTATGAGTGATTTTTCGAAGTCTGATCGCTATGAAAGTTTTCAGAAGGGTACTTGGGGCTTCTTAGGACCTCTCCACACCTTCCTGCACCTCTGAAAAAGCCAAATCCACCTTCCTTCGCCACCAAACCTCTGCACAATCACAACCAGATAAATCACAAGCATAGTAATTTCACATAAAAGCACTCAAAAGCACAAAAAGATATTTTCTTCTCATTTCTTTTCAGAAGTAGCTTGAATAAATGAAATTTACTTTTTCAGTAGCTAATGGCACTCATTTCATCAGTTTTCATCTATTTTCCTACAAAAGTAGGGTTAATAGGTAAATTAGGGTTTGCTAGGGTTTGTGTTACATTTCAGTTTTCCTTCTCCTTCTGCAAATAGAATAGTCTCTGTAGAGTTAGATTTCTTTCATAACAGTTAAAAGCTTCTTCTGAGAATTCATAGAAGTTGGATTAAGCTCCTAACGAATTTGCGCCAGTTGACCAAGTGACAGCCTACAGTAAGAGCTAGTACTTGTGCATACAGCACCGTCGCTTCCAAGTTTGTTACGAACTACCGGGTTGATAAAAGTAAAGTAGGAAGCCCTAGGAGTTGCAACATTATTGCTGCAATACTGGTGCTCACTACTTTTTGGCGTCATTGCCGGGGAAGCATCAGAGTATTTTGTGATTACTGCTTTCTTCTATTTTCTACTGTAACATTCTGCCAAGTAGTTTATTTCTACAAAAGTAGATTAGGCATTTCCTACTTTTATTTCAATTCTGCAATTTCAATTCTGCAAAAGTAGATTAGGCATTTCCTACTTTCATTTCAATTCTACAATTTCCATTTCAGCAAAAATAGATTAGTCATTTCCTGCTTTCATTTCAATTCTGCAATTTCCATTCCAACAAATTAGATAAATCATTTCCTTGCTTTCATTTCAATTCTGCAATTTCATTTCGGCAAGTTCATTTCAGTTAGTTGCAATTTTTTGTTCAATCTGTTTCAGTTTTGCAGGTGCAAGCAGAAAAAAACAAAAATCACCCAAAAAGAGATTTCCTTTCATGCCTCATAGAAACAGAGATAATTTAGGAAAATTCTTACCCAACACCCCCACCACATCAAAAAGTCACCCTTCTCTCTTATTCGATGGCAGTGATCCAGAAGAACCTATAGGTGAACCACCAGAGATATACAAATATCCTATAGCAGAAGAAGAGCAAGAAACCATCCCTCCTGAGACCATGGTTGAAGACAGAAACGTTAGAGGGAATGGGGAAAGAGTAGAGGGTACCTTTCCCATCTGAGAGACCAATGGGGACACTAAAATGAAAAACATAAGTCCTTCAGCCTTACCTCACTTCCATGAGTTGACTACCGAAGATATTGATACCTTTTTGTTTGAATTTGTTGTTATCTGTTGAACCTATGACTATGCAGAAGATGAGCAGAAGTTGAAACTGTTTCCTTCTACCTTTAAGGATGCAGCACTGTGTTGGTTCATGGGGTTACCTGGCAACAGCATCACAACTTGGGCTCAGATGCAGCAAGCCTTTAACAACAAATATCAGACTACTGTAGGTCAAAGGATACCAAGGAAGAAATCTTTCGAATGACCATGGGGAGCAATGAATCCTTGGAGGATTATGAAGAGAGGTTTCAGCTCAGTTATAAAAGGGCCAGGTGCACACTTGACCCCGAATCTCTGAAGTTGGTCATGCTCAGAGGAGTCCCTAAAGACCTTCAAGATACCCTCCATTTGCTCACTAGGGGGGACATCCACCAACTACCTTATGAAGACATAAAGACTGTGTTTAGAAACCATTCTAGGGCAGCCAGAAAGAGAGGTAGGGGAAGTCAACCCTTAGCCAGTACATCCTCATCCAGTTCATCCCTTAGAGGTGAATTTGAAAATCTACTGGAAGATTTCAATAGCGAGATGAGGCAGACTCTTGCCATGCAAATGGATACCTTGCATATCAAAAGAAAACAAGAGGAAGCAGAGAGGTCTTTGGCCCTTTTTTGTCCTAGATGCACCAAAAGGCATCCTAGGAATGAATGTCCATTGAACTCTATAGAAGTGTGTTCAGTCTGTGAAGAAGACCATTCTACGAATCAATACCCTTCCTTGCCCGGACTTAAAGCTGCATACTAGGGGGCCGAAGGAGCCACTGAACCACTCTATTTCATGAACCAAAGGAGGCCACATGGGCCCAGACCTTACCAACAAGGAATGTAAGGGACATCCCAGACATATTACAACCCCAATCAAGCCACTTCCATGCCTTCTTGGGGTCCCCCTACTCATCCTTCCTGGTCCACACCCCCTCCTTGGTCATATCCATCTCAATACCATGCTCAACCAACTGCTCATTCATTTCACTCTTATGCTCAGCCACAGCCTCAATGGAATGCACCTCATCAGGGGTGGAGGCCCCAGTACAACTCTCCTCCCGCTCTTTTGCCTCCACCACCTGCTCAACCACAACCATTACCTCCTGCTCCACCAAGGCAACCCCAAATACCTACTCAACCGAACCCGAACCCGAATAACAGACAAGCCCAGCAAGTATATAGTGGGGAAACATCATGCCCGACCTATGTTGTGGAGATTCAGGAGATTAACCTATGATCTGGGAAGGTTCTCCCAGATAACCAACCTCCCCCTAAGGAGGATGAGGAAGAAAAAGAGGAAAGTGAACCAAAAGCCACTCCACCCTTTCCTGAGAGATTATCGAGAACAACACAACCTACCCCAAAAGAAACTGAACTTCTGGGAGAACTGAAACAATTATGTGTAAAGATACCACTTTTCCAAGCCATAAAGGATGTGCCTATATACAACAAGATGATCAAGGAGAAGTGCTTCAAGCACCTAGGCAGGCATAGGAGAGATGCTCCAACTATCATTGTCATAGGACAACTGTCCGCCCTGATGTTGGGGCAGGTAATCTGTCTGAAATATCTAGACCCTGGAAGTCTTGTAGTCGATGTCCACATCAATGGCAACATAATCCCCCATACCCTGATTGATCTGGGGGTTTCCATTAATGTGATGACCAAGGACACTATGCTCAAGCTCAACCTTCAGGGCTCCCTGAGAAAGACCACAACAGTACTACAGTTAGCAGACCGCTCCACTGTGACCCCTGAAGGGATTGTGGAAGATGTAATGGTCTCCATTGATTCTTGGGAGTACCCTACTGATTTCCTGGTTCTCTAACCAAAGGCAAAGCTCACTAGGTATCCTCTCATCCTGGGAAGACCCTAGTTGGCTACTGCAGATGCCTACATCAGTTGTTGCGCTAGGAACATGACAATCAAGAATGGGCGTATGTCGAAGCAGCTAGTCCTATATCCTCCTTCCCAACCTTTGTCAAAACATGATTTACCTCTCTGGTTAGAGGAGCAAGATGAGGATGAAGTCTATTCCAAACCATTGTGTGTAGCGGAAGCTACCATGGGGGGGGGGCCCACAAACTGAGGATGATCTTATTGAAAACTTGATCCAGAATCCACCCCCCAGTGTGTTGCCATTAGAAGAGCTAGTGGAAGAAACCTAAGCCAATCCTTTAGTTGATCTCTGTGTGGCTGAACCAACCTATCTCCAAGTTAAGAATGTGGAATTCGGCCCAGAAAGAACCTTGAAGATCAACTCATCCCTGTCCACCTCTCGGGAGAAAGAACTGTGTAGCTTATTAAGAAACCACTTGGATGCGTTTGCTTGCAACTATAAGGAGATGAAGGGAGTGCACCCTTTAGTCTGTACTCATCACATTTACATTAAGGAAGATTGCAAACCAGTCAAGCAGCCTCAAAGGAGGATGAATCTAGCCCTTAAGGACATTTTCAAAGAATAACTGCAAAAGTTACTAGATGCAGGATTCATCTACCCTATCTTTGAAAGCGAATCGGTCTCTCCTTGGTGCTAGTGCCAAAGAAAAATGGGAAGTGGAGAATATGTGTCGATTATCGTGAACTAAACAAGGCCACTAAGAAGGACCATTTTCCTTTGCCTTTCATAGATCAAGTGTTAGATGGCCTGGCAGGGAAGAAGTTTTTCTCCTTCCTAGATGGGTTTAGCGGGTACAAGCAGATCCAAATCAGCCCGGAAGACTAAGATAATACCACTTTCACTTGTCCTCGGGGTACCTTTGCATATCGGGTCCTTCCTTTTGGATTTTGCAATGCTCCTGCCACTTTCCAGAGAGGAGTATTGAGTATATTTGTTGAACTGGTTCATGATGCAATGGAAATCTATATGGATGACTTTACCCTGTATGGTTCTAACTTCCAGGAAGCTCTGTCTAACCTGGGAAAATTTTTGGACAAGTGTATTGAAATGAACCTATCCCTCAGTCCTAAAAAATGTGAATTCCTGATGATTGAAGGGACTGTGCTAGGTCATGCAATCTCTCAGCAAGGATTACAGGTGGACCCCAACAAAATTTCCATCATCCAAAGGGTCCCACCTCCTCAAAAGGTAAGAGATGTTCGAAGTTTCCTAGGTTAGCAGGATATTATAGAAGATTCATTAAGGATTTCAATAAGCTAGCCTCTCCATTGTTTGGTCTTTTGGGAAAAGATGCTGAGTTCATATCGACTGACAACTGTCAAGAGGCTCTGGATACCTTGACAAGTAAACTAGTGACTACCCCAATATTGAGAGCCCCAAACTGGGCCCTACCTTTCCACATTCATACAGATGCCTCGAACAAAGCAATAGGAGCAGCCTTAGGGCAAACTGATGAGAAGTTGCCTTATGCCATATATTTTGTAATTAAAAACTTGTCGAAGGCAGAACTAAACTACACTGTAACTGAAAAGGAACTCCTAGCTATAGTCCATTCCCTAAATAAGTTCAGACACTACATCACCGGCTATGAAACATTTGTACACACTGATCATGCTACAATTAGGTATTTAATGAACAAACCAGATGTAAATGCTCGCATTATTAGATGGTTGCTTTTATTGCAGTAGTTTGATTTAACCATTGTTGATAAGCCAGGTAAGGAAAATGTTGTTGTTTATTTTTTGCCTAGAATAGATCTGCCTGCAGGTGAAGAAGGAATGGTGGATTATCGAATGCCAGATGAACACCTATTTGCTATCTCAGTACTCTCTCCATGGTTTGCTGATATAGCAAATTACTTGGTTTCCACACAGTTTCCGCCACACCTATCCTCAAAAGAGAAGAGCAAGATTGTGAGGAAAAGTACTCCTTTCATCTGGATTGGGGGCAACCTCTTCAAACTTGGCCCAGATCAGGTTTTGAGGAGATGTGTTAGGGAGGAAGAAGTTTTTGACATTCTCCTAACCTGTCATGATGGGCCCTGTGGGGGCCATTTTGCAGCAAAGAGGACTGCCTTCAAAATCTTGCAAGCAGGTTACTATTGGCCCACTCTTCATCAAGATGTAAGGAGATATATCAGCCAATGTGACCAGTGTCAAAGGATGGGAAAACCTACTCCAAGGGATGAGATGCCCCTGCAACCTCAAGTGATTTTCGAGCCATTTGAGAAGTGGGGCATGGACTTTGTGGGTCCTGTCAACCCTCCTGCAAAGAAAAAATCTTAGATCATCGTGTGCACTGATTATCTGAAAAAATTGGCAAAAACAAAAGCGATCAAGGCAGCAACAAAAGAAAAAGTAGTTGAGTTTTTGAGAGAGAATATATTCTAGAAGTTTGGATATCCAAGAGAATTAGTCACAAATCAAGGGAGTCAGTTTACCTCCAATTTGATTGAATACCTGCTCACACATCAAAAAGTTAAGCACAAAACTTCCACCCCTTATCATCCGCAAGCAAATGGATAGGTGGAAGTCACTAACAGAGCTTTGGAAGGAATTTTGACCAAGGTAGTGAGCAGCAGCAGAAAAGATTGGGCAGATCGATTGGTTGAGGCCACTTGGGCCTATAACACCACCTGGAAGACCACCACAGGGTTCACACCCTATGAGCTAGTCTATGGGAAGAAGGCTTTGCTGTCAATAGAATTTGAATATAACACACTAAGGATGGTAGCTCAGCTGGACCTAGATCTCAGCCATGCACAAAAGGAAAGGTTACTTCAGCTAAATGGATTGGATGAACAAATATTGCAGGCCCTTCTCCACTCAGAGGTAGTCCAGATTCAAAGGAAAATATGGCATGAAAGAAACCTCAAAGAGAAACAATTCCAAGAAGGAGAATGGGCGCTGGTGTATGATTCAAAGTATAAAGATTTCAAGGGCAAATTGAGGACAACATGGCTGCGTTATGGAACCAGCTCAAGAAAAGATAGAAAAGAAAGATCAACGCCTTAGAATTCAGCCTCTTCGAGGGGGCAACCTCCTTTACATTACATAAATGAACAATTCTTGGATGATACAAATGACAAAACCTCCTTTCTATATATAGGAGTCTAAGGAGTCACAATATAATCCAGCCGACCTAACAATAATAATATAAAGCCACAAAAATAACAATAGAGGGATTCTATGGGGCACAGAAATAACAATATGGGGGTAATAGGGGCACAACAATATAAATAAGGGGTATAACTACAATAGTAATGGGGTAATCACTAGTATTATAGGGACCCAACATGCCCCTCTCCTTCAAAAAAGTGTTGTCCTCAACGCTTGAGCAGTTCTGGATACTTCTGCATAAAATTCTCATCCTCCCATGTGGAATCTTCAGCGGATAAGTTCTTCCACTTGATAAAATACTCTGAAATTGATCGATTTCGTAGCTGTCGAATTCTTGTTTCTGTGACTGCTTCGGGTTCCAATATAATTTTTCCTTCCTCGTCAAGTTCTGGCAATATTGTTTGAACTGGGAGCTTGTCGCCTATAACCTTCTTTAAACATGAAACATGGAAAACTGGGTGCAATCGAGAAGCTGCAGGAAGCTCCAATTTGTATGCCATAGTACCAATCTTTTCCAACACCTTGTACGGACCATAATACTTTGGTGATAATTTATTATCCTTCTTAGCTTGCTTTAGGGACATTTGCTTATATGGTTGTAGCCGTAGGAATACCCAATCACCTACATCAAAACTTCTTTCACTGCGATGTTGATCTGCCTGTTGTTTCATTCTATTTTGTGCCAACACGAGGTTATCCTTTAAGAGTTGGAGGACTTGTTGTTGATGTTCGATGTGATGTTCCACTGCCTGAACCTTAGAATTATCTCTTAAATATGATGTGATTGATGGTGGTTGGTACCCATAAAGTGCCATAAATGGGGTCATTTTTGTTGCTGTATGGAAGGAAGTGTTATACCACCATTCAGCCAGAGGCAACCATTTGACCCATTATGTCTGTTTATCAGATACAAAGCAACGAAGATATCCTTCCAAACATTTGTTTACTATCTCAGTTTGCCCATCAGATTGAGGATGATAAGATGATCTATGAGCTAACTGAGTACCAAGACAAGAAAATAATTCTGTCCAAAAATTTCCAGTGAAAATGGGATCTCTGTCACTTACAATAATCTTTGGATTTCCATGTAGCTTTTGAATTGTTTCCATAAATGCAGTAGAAATTGTACTGGCTTTAAATGGATGTGATAATGCACAAAAGTGTGCATACTTGGTAAGTCTGTCAACTACCACCATGATGACACTCTTTCCCTCAGACTTGGGTAAACCTGTGATAAAATCCATTGAAACCTCCTCCCAACGTTGGCTTGGAATGGATAAAGGTTGTAATAGACCCGGTGTCTTAATTGTTTCAACTTTATTTTGTTGGCAAACCAAACATTCTGCCACAAACTTTTGAATATCTGATTTAAGGCCATCCCAAAAAAATTCCTTCTTAACCCTGTGGTAAGTTTTTAAAAATCCTGAGTGCCCTCCTAAGGGAGAAGTGTGCAATTCCATAATAATCTTTTGTTTTAGCTGGGAATTCTTACAGAGGTATAAGCGATCTTTGTACCATAACGAATCATTTTTCCAGCTAAATGTATTAGAAGTACTAGAATCTTGTTGTAGCTTTCGAATAAGTGCCCACACTTCTTCGTCATTCTTCCATTCCTCCTTTGCTTCGTTTATCCAATCTGGTTGGATAATAGAAATGGCACACAACAATGCTTCCATATCCTCATCCTTTCTTGAGAGTGCATCTGCCACCACATTTTGCTTCCCTTTTTTGTAGATGATTTCAAAGTCATAACCCAACATCTTTGTGACCCACTTTTGTTGCTCTTTAGAGGATAATCTTTGTTCTAAAAAGTATTTAAGGCTATCATGATCCTTTTTTACCTTGAAGTGTCTTCCCATTAGGTAGGGTCGCCATTTCTTAAGTGCATGGAGTATTGCCAACATTTCCTTCTCATAAATAGCTTTGCTTAAAAACTTTCCCTTGATTGGACGACTTTCAAAAGCAATGGGTCTTTCATCTTGCATTAGAACAGCACCAATTCCATTTCCTGAAGCATCACATTCCACAATAAAGGTTTTTGTGAAGTCCGGTGTAGCTAAGACCGGTGCTTGGCACATTGCCTCTTTAAGATGTTTAAAGGCCTTTGTTGCTTCTGGAGTCCATGAAAATGAATATTTCTTCAATAATGTTGTTAGAGGTGCTGCTATTCTCCCATAATTCTTAACGAACTTGCGATAATACCCTGTCAACCCAAGAAATCCTCGCAGATGCTTTATGGATGTGGGGATTTTCCATTCCTTAATGGCTTTAATTTTGCTAGGGTCTACCTTAACTCCTTCATGAGATACAATATGACCCAAATATTCCACCTCCTGGACTCCAAAGAAACATTTTGATCTTTTTGCATATAATTGTTTCTCCTCCAATAGTTGTAGCACCTTGTCAACATGTTCAACATGATCCTTCCAAGACTTGTTGTAGATTAGTATATCATCAAAAAATACCAACACAAATTTTCTAAGGAATGGTTTAAAAATTGAATTCATCAAACCTTGAAATGTTGAAGGTGCATTGGTAAGGCCAAAAGGCATGACCAAAAATTCATAATGACCCTCATGAGTTCTAAATGCCGTTTTCGGAATGTCTTCAATCTTCATTCTGATTTGATGATATCCCGAACGAAGATCCAACTTGGTGAAGTAAATTGATCCATGCAATTCATCCAGTAATTCATCAATGACAGGAATGGGGAACTTATCTTTAATAGTGAGCTTGTTGAGCTCCCTATAATCAGGACACATGCGCCATGATCCATCCTTCTTGTGCACCAATACTACTGGAGCTGAGAAAGAACTTTGACTTGGTTGAATTATACCAGCCTCTAGCATTTCTGCAACCATACGTTCAATTTCACTTTTTTGGACATATGGATATCTGTACGGCCTGATGTTTGGAGGAACACTTCCTGGAATCAGATGAGTAGCATGATCATGATCACGCATAGGTGGGAGACCTTTGGGAGTCTCAAATACCTTGGAATGATTGTCTAGGACTTTTTGGAGATCTGGAGAAATAGATGATTCCAATGTGGAAACATCTAGCGAACATAATTGTGCAATTACACCTCTTTGCTCCTTTTTTAGAAGCTTTGTCATGCCATTAGAGCTGATTATCTTTCCTGGTTTCCCTGCAATACCCCTTAATTCAACTTCCTTTCCTTCCACAGAAAATTTCATGAAAAGTTCTTGAAAATTAAAAGCTATTGTACCCAAGGATTGTAGCCATTGGACTCCTAGTACAACATCAGCACCTCCCATTGGAATGGAAAGCATTGGGCTAGTCAATACATATTCTCTCATGGATAGCTTGATATTATGGCACTTTCCAGAAAAATTTATTGTTCCTCCATTTGCAATCATCACTTGACACTCTGGTGCTGGATATAGGAAGCAATTCAATTCTTTTGCTACCCTACAATGAATAAAATTGTGGGTGCTTCCTGAATCAATCAACACTATTACCTTTTTCTTCTTGATTTGTCCTTCTATCTTGATGGTTTGAGGAGTGGTAATTCCCGCTAATGCATTACAAGATATGGTCGGATTTATTTGTTCTTCATCTAGGCTTTGTTCCTGGAATATATCCTCTTCTTTTGACCTTTCTTGCTCCTTTTCTTCTTCCTCTTCACAATCTATGTAGAATAATTTCTTCTCAGCACACTTATGACCTTTTGTGTATTTGCTATCACAATTGTAACAAAGCCCTTTTGCTCTTTTTTCTTCCATTTGTTGTGGTGTCAACCTTGTAGGTTGTGGAAGACTATGGGCAACAACACTTCCGTCTTTATAGTTGTGAATGGTATGCTTCCTAGTTGCCATAATTTTGCTTTCCATTTTTTTTGCTAACCTGAATGCATTCTCTAATGAATCAGGTTCCCAAAGGCGCACATCATGTTGGATATTATCCTTTAAAGACCCTATGAACACATCAATCCTATGCTCCTCTAGAATATCTTTTACCCTTATGTTCAATTTTTAGAACTCCTCAATGTGCTCCATTATTGAACCCTTTTGTTTGAGACTTATCAATTGGCTAAAAAAAGTGTTGCTTTTTGTATCCTCATAATGTGCTATCAATTCTTCCGTAAAAATTTCCCAAGTGATAAATTGTTTACAAGAACAAAGCCATTGATACCATACAAACTGATTTGGTTCCAAATATAAAGTTGCCATACGTACCTTTTGTGTGTTTTGCACATTATTGAGATCGAAGAATTGCTCCATCTGTAATATCCATGTGGCGGGATCCTTGCCATCAAACTTCCTCATATCGATTTTTGGAATATGGTGGGTCTTCGATCCAACATTAGAGTCTATGGAATCATGATTAACATTTCTTTTGTTCACATCATGAGTTTCCTTTACAACCTTTTCACCATTAGTAAGTATTTCTTGTAGAAAATTTGTCAAATCTGTCTTCAAATCTGCCATGTCTGTCTTCAAATCTGTCCTCAAATCTGTCTTCAGATCATCCATCTTAGCTTCCATGCCCTTTATCTTATATTCCACACCATTTATCTTAGATTCCACGCCATTTATCTTAGCATCTGTTAGCTTTTGTGAGCGTGACATTTGTTGCACTTGTTCTTGTAATTTTGATATATCATGTAGCATTTCTTCCTCTTCTTCATGAGTCATGCTAGAGCTTTCAGGTTCCTTACTAGGTGTTTGCATTTTCTTTCCTCGGGGCATCAGTTACCGATAATAATGCTTTACTATTCCCTTTGAATTCCTTCAAACCAAGCTTATGCAAAAATTTAAAAAAAAACTACAGACCTTTTTTTACTTTGTAGAAGCCTGATATTGAATCTGATGTATCTCTGTAATTTCGAATCATCCAATTCTAAAATTGTGAGCTGTAGTAGCCTTGTATGTCCTCTTTCCAATGCCACTAGTATGATCCAAATTGGATTCTCCAAGAAAGAGTTATGCACAATCTTCCACAGTGACCTGATTATAGACTATTTCAGTAGAGCGAACTTGTATGAAGTTCCACGTGTCACTTCTTCAACCTTTGACTCTGAAAAATATATAAAAGAAAACTAAAGTCTGTCCTCTTTCTGTACCTTCTTACAAAATTTTAATCCGATGCTCAGAAAGAAAGTTATGACGATTTTCCCCAGGTCACCTGTTTTGAGTGTAATTCAGGAGTCTGCAAAAAGACCAACTTCCTCAGATCATATCTCCAAAAATATCACGCGAAAATCTCTGAAATTCGGGTCCAAGGTTCAGCGCGATTTCTTCTCAAATGGGTTTTTTTTTGCGACTTCTGAAACGTCACAGAAAAAAAGTTATAGCGAAAATGCCACGATGGCCTGTTTGGAGCAGCGAAACCCTAGAATCCAAAGCTCTGATACCAAATGTTATGGAACCAGCTCAAGAAAAGATAGAAAAGAAAGATCAACGCCTTATAATTCAGCCTCTTCGAGGGGGAAACCTCCTTTACATTACATAAATGAACAATTCTTGGATGATACAAATGACAAAACCTCCTTTCTATATATAGGATTCTAAGGAGTCACAATATAATCCAGCCGACCTAACAATAATAATATAAAGCCACAAAAATAACAATAGAGGGATTCTATGGGGCACAGAAATAACAATATGGGGGTAATAGGGGCACAACAATATAAATAAGGGGTATAACTACAATAGTAATGGGGTAATCACTAGTATTATAGGGACCCAACAGGCTGGGACCGTACACAGTAGAAAGGTGCAATGAAAATGGTTTAGTTCTGATCAAGACCATCCATGAAGAAGCCATCCCCATGCTTGTCAATGGGAATAGGTTGAAAATCTACAGGAAGCCCCTCTCCAAGAAAGAATTCATTGAGAATGTGAGTAAAATAGTGTTGGTAGTGGAGCAAGTCTTTGCCTCCACTCCACCCACACCCTAAAAAAAGAAAAAGAAAAATGAGGAAAATAAAAGATCCCTGGGTGAAACCTCCCCTTGAAGGTGCCCAGGGCAGGCAGTGAGGGTGAAAACCTCCTAGAGGCACCCCAACTGTCTCAAAAAAAAAACAAAAAAAAAGAGAAAAAGGAAAAAAACAAAGGAAAAAAGAAAAAACAGGAACAAAAAAATTAACTTCTTCTGAATGCATTGCAGATTGCAGGAGGGCCACAGAAGAAAAAGGGACATGGCCAAGATGAATACACCTCTGATATATCATTTCTCCATCACCATTTTCTTTTCCCAGTCCCTGGTCTCACTTGTTCTGGAAATTGTGCATCCTACAGGAAGCTATGTGCATTCTACAGGAGGCTCCTGTAGAAACCATAGAGAGCTCGAAATCACGTCCAGAAAAGGATCAGAGGGCTAGAAACTTGTCCAGAAGGCCTGTGGACCCCCCTACCACCATTCATCCTCATAACTCTCCATTCCATACATTCACCACTGCATTTCTACTTGCTTCAATCTTCCCTGCACAGAAAACAAGAAATCATGTTTCTTGGGTTAAAAGAAAAATGATGAAGAATAAAACAACAGCACCCTGAACTTAACTCTTACCTAATGCATACCAGCTGCTTTTCCTTGACCAACAGAACCTTCCTCAGCTATCTCTCCAGTCCCTGCTCAAGCCTCAACCAAAAGTTTTAGAGGGAGAAGCAGTTACAGGAAATCCTACAGGATTCCTGTAACAACTGATCCCTTAAAAATAAAGCTCCAGAGGCAGGGTCAGTGCAGCCACAGATGATAAAACATGAAAGGAACTGGTCCTGATTAAAGATCACTAGCATGACATAGCTAAGCCACCAATTCAGAAGCCACGAGCACCAACAACAGCAATCCGTGAATAAAACGCCAAAGTTTGAGCATGCAACAACACAGTAGCGACTAACAGGTAAGTGACTAAACTCGTTCCTCTGTTGCATGATTATAATTTAGAAACTGCATGGAAAAGTGAGATGGTTGTTATTAAACGAGATCGATGGCCAGCTAACCAGCCACCCTCATCCAGTTCACACAGCACCCCTCGTCCAGTTCAAATAGCGCCTCGTCCAGTTCAAACAACACTCCATGGGTGCAATCGGCACGTGTGTTCAGTCAACTCGGGAAAAACTCAAAATAGTTAGTGGCAGCGTCCAAACGCAAAACAATGGAAATGATTGCGGTCAAGCGGCATGAAGTTTTATAATGGCACTGAAGTAGGGACCAATGATCCGGATGAGGGTAACGTACCCTTCCTGCCACCTCATCTCATCACCGCAACTCTCTCTCGTAAGCTTAAGTACGCTGCAGTTGACACCTTCATCACCTTCGTTTTCATTTACATCATCATTCTCTCGACTACAACAACCTACCTACCACCTTCAAAGCCTCGAAACAGTCACTCACTCCCAGTTTCAGAACCCTTCCGCTTATCGGGCTCTACAGGAGCATTATTAGACTCTACAGGAGCGGAAGCACAGTCCTACAGGAGGGCTAGTGAGCAGCATCACAGAGGAAAATTCAGGATTTTGTGGCAAATTTGAGCCTGAAAAGGTAGGCTTAGTAAAACCCACTCTGCATTTCCATAATGTACAAAAGGTGGTGGGATTTGAAGCGAAGTATTGAGTTGAAAAGAAGGGAAAAGTGAGAACAGAGTCTACCTATGTTTTTAAATATATATATATATATATATATATATATATATATATATATATATATATATATATATATATATATATATATATATATATATATATATATATATATACAATCTCTCCATTTGCTCTTTTCACTGAAGAACTATCTCTTTCTCCTCGGTGGTATTCTCCTATGTAAAAACATGATGCAACCCTAGAAAATTAAACCTATAAAAAGTGAATTTGCATTAAGTAGTCTGCTTATTTTGTGAAAAGAAAAAACACTGTCCTGTATACTCTCTGTTTTTAAGATATTGTTTTCCTCAAACAAACCAAGAAGTAAATTCAGTTTAAGAATAGAGTTTGGAAGGAAGGAAAGTTTCAATTTGTTTTTGTTAAAAGGGAAGAACATGAAAAACTCTCCCTCTGGTTCCAGCAAGAAAACCTCAGTTGTTCCTCTGTTTCTGGGTCTGAAATTTGCTGCCTTTCTCCTCACCTGAGAATTTCTAGTAGTCTCTAAACATCATGACAGGGGTTTTAGGAAGGAGCCTTTGAATTCAACTAAGCTGCATGAAAATCCATAAGTGGTAGCCCTCTTTACCAAGGCAAATTGGATGCCTTTCTTTGAGAAGTTTCATGGGTATGATGAGGAAGTCACAGAGGAATTTTTATTGTCTTTAAAACCTCACTCAAAAACCCATGCCACCATCAGTTTCAGGGGTCTAACCATAGAACTTACATTGAAGTTCATCAGCAGGATCACAAGTCTCCCACTTGGACTCCCCTGGAGCAAAGAAGAAAAACCACTGGGTCAAGTGTCCAAGAAGACCTTTTTCCAGCTTGATGAACATCCTATGGAGGATAAGAATGGCATCAAGAGGACAAGTATACCTTATCCATGGGGTGAGGTTAGTTATCAGATCATGAAATATATCTCCTGTGAAGGAAGATACAACATAGTCTATGGGTATCATTTCAGAGTGTTACATCAATTAAGATATGGCATGGACCTTCCTGCATCTAGAAAACTTAGTCTTCCATATTTTCTCCTCCAATGCTTGATAGAGTTTAGCACCAAATTGAAGGAAAGGGTTCCAGACCAATTGGCCCACCATGGGCTAATTAAATTGCTGGTGGAGGATGCCCTCCACACTTACACAATCCCCATAGCCTGGGAGATTTTCAGGAACATGACTAAAGAGGATGATATAAAAACTCTCACTGATGACCTTAGTCCATCTGGCAGTGAAGAAGAGGAACAAAAAGGGGAAAATGATAAGGAAATCCATGAAGAAGAGGAACCCCACACAGAAAAAGAAGAAAAACAGAGGGGAGAGGAGAAACATGACACCACTACAGATGAGTCTAAAGAAGAGAAGAAGAAAGAATCAAAAGCAGAAAAGGGTAAAACCACAACAGAGAAAAAGAAGAGGACAAGAACTGAAAAGAAGAAGCCTAAGACAGTTCAGAAAAAGGTTGCCACAGGAAAGGCATAAACTAAACAAGCAGAGGAGAAGACAAAATCAGAGACAATAGACAAAAAACCAACAGAAATAGGCAAAACAATAGATGAAGAGGAAGAAGCACAACAAGAATAAGTGTCTCCTGAGACACTAGCAAGAGAGGCAGCAGTTGTTCTTGCTACACTTAGTACTCCAGCCAAGCCCAAAGGGAAAAGGAAGAGACAACCATCTATGTACTTCAAAGCTCGAAAGAGCACCAAAATCAAGATGGGGAAGCCTTAGCCACCTTCAAAGGAGCCCATCATCATTGAGGATGTCCCTACTACAACAAGGGAGGAATCTCCCTCCAAAACCCCCATCACTTATGAAAGAGGAAGTCCTAAGACCTCTACTTGGAAAGAAAGGATCAAACTAATGGACTCTAAAACAATCCTACAGGAGGCGTAGACCTCTCTACAGGAGACATTGGAAAAGCTCCAAGAAACTAAAAAACTTGAAAAGAAGGCAGAAGAACAGACCAAGGAGGAAGACAAGGCAAAAGAGATACCAGAGCCTAGACCTCAGCCTAACTTAGGCTCTTACTACAACCTCCTGGAAGGAGAAAAAATCATCCCACAAAAGTTTGCAGTCCCTCTTTTCTTCGAGCTGGAAAGGGAAAGAGTCAGGACCCATACATGGATGCAGATTGCAAAATCAAAAGGGGTGGAAGACATTGGGCACATGGAAAACAAGTTGAGAGAAATGGGCAAAGAATTGAGCATGGTCAGGCATACAGAAAGCATTAGAAGAGCTCAATTGGAGGCAGAAAATGAAATGTTGAAGAAGCAGCTACAAGAAAGGGAATCTCAAGGAGGAAATGAGCTGTCAGTCTTAAAAAGATAGCAATAGGAAGAGGAACCCCAGGCAGACAGTGAGGCATTGATAAAACAACCACAGGAAAGGGAATCCTAGGCAGAAAATGAGGTGTTGATTTTGAGAAGGCAGCTATAGGAAAAGGAAGCCCAATTAGCGTGCATGGCCAGCTGGGCTATGGAGGCATTACAGTGCAGGTAGCCAGCCAAATCATATGCAATGTACCTCAAGGATCAGTGGCTACAATTTCATATCAAGACACTAGCCCAGAGGGGCACAATACCTTTTCAGGATTATGGCCAATTCATGCATCTATGTGATCACAGTTCAGCTGAGGACAAATCGAAGCTAGCAGAGTTTTACTTGCACAACATGGCACTTACTAACATGAACTTATGGGACCCAAATGCTACATTGGGAGACTTGCAGCTGATGGCCATGGCATCTTGGATGAGCCATGAAGAGAAAAGGGCAATAGAAATCTAGAAAATGATGGCAAAAGAGCTTAATGAACCCCTGATGATTAGAGAAGAACCAATAGAACCCATGGCTCTCATCTATGCCCACTAAAACCTTGTAGCTAATCCTCAAGTTGTCCCAGACTATGTTGATAAGCAGGCTCAGGCAATTGCTCATTTCGAGGACATGGAGAGATTGTTTGGAGATGACTGCATTCATGCCTGCATGAGAAGGTGGAACACATTGCCACATAGCCTACGGATCAGGGAGTATCACTCCCCAAACAGGATGAGGGAAGCCATGAGGAGAGTGCCACTGTATAAGCACTCTATGCAAAGTTTGAAGGCCAATTAGATTGGCCTTAAATTTAGTCCTCCACTGCTGCTAGGATTGTTGGAAGGAGTAAAAGAGGAGGAAGAACATAAACAATGGGAAGAGGTGGATAGGAAGGCAGGTTTCCATGATAAAGAGGAATATATCACATCAGAAGCTTGGGATGTTAGGGAATCGGTCAAAGCCATCAAGGATGAAGAGTTAGACTAGTTGCTCAGAGGATGAGCAACCCATTCAGTAGGGGGTGATGATGAGCCCTCGAAATGGGTAATTATATGGGCTCATTTTGCCTCTTATTTTGACTTAATCTACCATTCTCATTATTTTATCGCATTTTTTGAATATATTTATGCTAATATAGTGAATTGGGTTAGTCATTTTTCCATGTAGTCTAATGTGTGCTTTATGCAGATTTTTTGGTCAATTTTGGACAAAGTCAAGGGATTTATGAGCAAATGGTAGCCAAAACTCAAGGAAAACAGGGAAGAGGATTTGTAGGGGGTTTTCTCCTTCATTTATGACCCCTTTCCTCAAATTCCCCATCAGCAACTTGAAGCACAAAGGTCCACATTCCAAGGGGCAGCCGAGCAAGTAAAGAAGGATTGTTGTTTATCTCCAGTTCTAGGAAGCCGAGTTCCTTGATTTTAGGAGGACTGTTGGAGGAATCCTTTTCTATAAATAAGGGGGCTTAGAGCCTTAGTATGTTATCCAGTCATTAGCATACTTTTCACAATTTTGTGCAGCACTTGCTTAGCTTATTTTCGAGTTCCTTTTTTAGAACAGTTCATGTAATGTGACTATTATTTTTGGTAATGGAGATGAAACAGTTTTTGATCCAGCACTGATCTCTTTCAGAGGGCTAAAGCTCTTGGGTTAGGGCCCAACCAAAGCTTCCAGCACCTCTTGCTTTGTACTTATATGTTTTTGCTTCAGTTCATAAGTTAATTTCTGTTACATAGATTCATTTTACTTTGTTAGATTAGGTTGCTTTTGATCGTTTGCATAGCTGTTTTTGTTTCAGTTTCTCAAGTAGGTTACTGTAGTGACAGAATAAGATTCAAAAAGGCCAACATCAGACCCTGATCTCCTTTCTCCCTTTCCGGGACTATGATTTGAGGTCAAGGCACTACTGCTGCCACCAAAAACATAATTTTTCTCTTCCATGCAACTTCTAGTGTGATGACTTGATTTGGAAAGATTGATATAGTAATTCAGATTCAATTTCCTAGATCATTTCTTGTTCTTTTACCATAGATCTCTTTGCATTCTTTTCTGTTCAAAGGTTATTGTTCAGCATTTTCTGTTTGTAGGTTAGCAATTAGGTCAAGCTAGAGAAATTTCAGTTTTTTTAGTCCTTTTCTTTGATCAGTTTTTGTAAGTAGATGTGCAGATCTCTCGCAGGACACCTCATCTCAACATACATCCATAAAAAAACTAGCACCAGCTCACTTCTCATAGATTTCCCAAGTCATTCACAACATTTCGCTAATCTGCCCTAATTTCTGCATTTTTCTCCATAAGCTTCCCTCTTGCCATTTGAACAAATCCAACCATCATGTTCCCTCTTGATCTTCCTTGACAAGCTACAGACATCTCAACACCTTCATCTAGCCTTCAGTTACCCTTTCCCCATCATTTTTCCACCTTCAAAACTCCAAAAATAGCTCTCGGCCTCCTCCTGTAGATCCTCTTATAGATCCCATGCAGCCTCTTGTATAATTTCCTGTGAGTGATTTTTCGAAGTCCGATTGCTATGAAAGTCTTCAGAAGGGTACTAGGGGCTTCTTAGGACCTCTCCACTCCTTCCTCCACCTCTACAAAAGCCAACTCCACCTTCCTTTGCCACAAAACCTCTACACAATCACAACCAGATAAATCACAAGCATAATAATTTCACATAAAAACACTCAAAAGCACAAAAAGATGTTTTCTTCTCATTTCTTTTCAAAAGTAGCTTGAATAAATGCAATTTACCTTTTCAATAGCCAATGGGACTCATTTCATCAGTTTTCATCTCTTTTCCTGCAAAAGTAGGGTTAATAGGTAAACTAGGGTTTGCTAGGGTTTGCATTACATTTTAGTTTTCCTTCTCCTTCTGAAAATAGAATAGCCTTTGTAGAGTTAGATTTCTTTCATCACAGTTAAAAGCTTCTTCTAAGAATTCATAAAAGTTGGCTTAATCTCCTGGCGAACTTGCGCCAGGTGACCAAGTGACAGCCTGCAATAAGAGCTAGTACTTGTGCATACAGCACCGTCGCTTCCAAGTTTGTTACGAACTATCAGGTTGATAAAAGTAAAGTAGGAAGCCCTAGGAGTTGCATCATTATTGCTACAATACTAGTTCTCACCAAGTACATGCCCCATGAATATTTTTTTACATGGAAAATCAACCAGGGCCTATTACAAACCCCTCCCCCTTGGGGGAACACTGTCATCAGCATTTGATGACACTTATAACCAAAAAACACATGCTCCCCATGGAGATTTATAACACAAATTGATGCAACATTTACATCATATCAAACTGTTGAAACCATGAACACCATACTGCCTATTGGATCTTTATAACATAGGTCGATGCAATATTTACAACGCACTACTTATTGGAGCTTTATAACACAACTCATTGCAGTATATACAATACACATATGCATATATAAATATAAACCGTAGCACATAAACTAAAAACATATGCTCAACCATCAAATAAAGAAGGATACAAAGCCCAAATCTTATTAGAAATCTCCCATGTAGCTTCATTAGGCACAAAATGATTCCAGTACACTTTAACTTGCTCGAGTGCTTGGTCACAGAGCATGAACCATTCCTGTTGAAAAATGCACCAAGGATATAGTTGTAACTCTCCCTTTGGTTCCACCTACAATAGATACCAATCAATAACATGATCAACATCCTACACATATCTCTTAAGAAATGAAGCATGGAAGACATCACAAACTTTCACTATTGGTTGTAGTGCAATTCAGTAGGCCACTGGTCCAATCATCTCAAGGATCTCAAAAGGCCCACAATATTGAGGTGCCAACTTGGCACATGATCCAATCCTCAAGGAGCTCCTCTTGGGCTTGATGCGCATGTACACATGCTCCCCAACCTTAAACTCCTTGAATTCTCTATGTTGATCTGTGTAACTCTTCTTCATGTCCTGTGTTGCCTTCCAATTTCTCTTAATAACCTGCACCTCCTCCTCCATCTCAACCAACATATCAGTCGAATCATCACCTTGTCGTTGGATCACTCCAGCTGATAGGAGTATTCCAACTCCATCCGTAGAGATCGTTAAATGGACTCATCCTCAAGAACTCCTAATGATGAGCCTCAGTATTGCAACAAGAATGCTGCAACTCCCAAGGCTACCAACTTTACTTATTAACCCAAGGTTCGTAAAAACTTAAGAGGTATTGGAACTATATGTGTAGCATACAATCTGTCCTTATTTTTTTGATCTTATGTGCTGGATTTAATTTCATGAAATCAAAGCCTAAACTAATTGCAAAAATGGAATTTTTACTCTACTTGCAAGAAATGGAAATGCTACTTTCTCAACATGTAAATTATAACTAATCAATTCATGAAAGAACAAAGGTTAATATAATTGTAGAAATTAAGTTATTTAATCTTGCATAATTCATCAAACTACCAATCATAATTTCATGTATCATCTACCTAGTTCACACTTGCTTGTAAATCAGTAACCTACTTGCATCATACTTGTGATAAAGAAACTAAGTCTACTCTGTTTTTGAAGTGAATAAAAGGAAGGGTTGGAGTGGCTTAGGAGCTTCCCCTAATCATAAAATAATAGTTTGGGTCATTATTCATATATATTAATTCATATTTGTATTGGGGATCAAAACTGATGCAGGAAAGTGGTGTTATAGGTTTGCTACAGGAAGGGACATATTTGCTACAGGAGAAGACAAATTGTATACAAGAGGAGATAAATCACCGAATGAACAAATAAATAAAATGAAAATGGGATGAGATTTTGTTTTTATTGAGTAGGAGTTTTTAGGTCTCCAACCAAGTGGAATCACTCCAAAATGCCCTTGTTCACACGTGCTAAAAAATAGCAGAAACTTACTAGTCTAAAATCTAGAAATTCGAGAACTAGTGAGTTAGTTAACCTATCAAATGCCTAACCTAATCAAGTGAAAATGAAATGGGGTAGATTTTATTATTAAATTTATTTTTTTATGATCTAATTCAAGTTGAATGAACTCAATTGAAGCCCATTAACATGTTCTAAAAAATAGCACAAAATTACTGCTATTTTTCTACAAGGACTTCCAGAAATTCTAGATTCATGAACTAGTAACCCAATCCAAGTAGCTCAATGATGTGTATGAACTTCCAAAGCTGTTATAAGGATGAATAATGCTTTTGAATCTATAAATAACCTCCAAAATTACTCATTTAAACCATTTAACCCAATCCTACAACGAAAAATCATCAATACTAAATGTAGAAATGGGAAAAACAATAACAAGAGATGCATGTGAATAAGAAGTGAAAAGAAGAAAAGTAAATGATAAAAAAGGGCTCTGAGGCTCCTGGGATTTCCAAGACCAAGGATACTTAGATTCCTATGAAGGAGAACAAGCTTTAGAAGCTAAAAATGGCACCAAACTTCATTATTTGAATCAATCCAAGTACATCCCTACTAGAAATGAAAATGGAGCTGCAAAAATACAAGTTTTATCCACTAGAAGACTAAAAATACATCCCCCTAGAGGAAAATTAGAATTGGTACTTATACAAAATTATGAGGAAGAATTCTCCTTGAAAGGAGGAATCCCCTCCAAAATCCCTCAAATAGTGGATCTAGTTCCCAAAAATAGGAATTTGCATTAGATGACAGGGAACACGTTCATAGATTTTCTGAATCATTGGAGCTCCAGAACTTGTGGAATAATTTCATAATATCCTTTTGATTTATTATCCAATATCGATCCTCCTGTGGTAGGGATAAATTCCCTAGATTATCTCCTCCTCCAAATCTTCATAATATGCCCAATATTCTCACAATATTCTACAAAATAAATAATATTAGGCACAAATATGCAACTATATTTAAACCTTCCTAATGAACATATTAAAGCTAAAAAAACATTATTAAGTGTAGAATGAGAGGTTTAATATAGCTTTCACGTGCCTAAGAAAGGTTAGATGGGCCTCAATTTGTGTCTGAAACTGTTGTTCATTCTCTGAGCAACCTATCCATCTTCTTTCCCTGTTGTTCTTTTCTTATGCCTCAGATGACTTTCATGATATCCCATACTGATGTGGATGTAATTACCCCATTTTCCTCAGATTCTTTCCACCTTCATAGTTTTTGAGGGCAATTTTGTCCACTACCAAGCTTCTTGTAGCAACCTGTGACTTTCTTGTAGCACTTTTTGCAAACCCTGTAGGTTCCTATGCAGTGAAGGTTGTTGTAACAAAATAAGTTGTTGAAATTATTGTTCCAAGATTGAGGTAAGAAAAATTACAAGATGCACCCTTTCCCTATTCAACACCATATTCTTAAGAAAATTCTCAACCAATCCAATTGTTTTCTCTTACTAGAATCCAAACTGTAAATTTACAGAGTACTTTTTGTTGATGATTTAGGTGCTTTTGGAATCATTATGCCAACTGTTGGAAAGAAGGAATTTTTACTTACTTTTCCTTTGAATATTTCATTTCTAGGCAAAAGTTTCCTTCCTGTAGCACTCTGATAGCTTCCTATAGCAAATTGTTCCTTCCTGTAGCAAATTTGTCCTTCCTGTAGCAATTTTTTTCTTCTTGTATCATTTCTATTTTCTCTTGTAGCAACCAACCCGAAGCTGTTATGCTCTTAACCTGCAAAATGATACCCAGATACAGAATATGCGAAGAAAAGATACCCAGAACATAGAATAGCAATGATTTTATTATTCAGAGAGTAATGTTCACTTGCCTCTTCGAGGGGGCAACCTCCAATAGAGCAGAGCTTGACTACAAAATAAGACACGATGCTCCTCGCAGGGAGTCTCTATCCTTTATATATGACTCATACATGCAATACCACGGGCCAATACCATGGGTTTTATTAATACCATCTATCTAATACTACGACCCATTTGCAACTAACTGTGGTTCCGTCATTAATTATGGATTAACCACTTACAATTATTAATATGGCCTTTATTGAATCTTGACTATGACGTGATCCCATTACATAAATAAGGGGGTTAGGGTGGGACCCTAACATGCCCTCCCCCTTAAGACTAGCCTTGTCCTCAAGGCTGAAGCTTCGGAAACTGCTGAAGAATAGTGGCTGGTTCCCAAGTTGCATCTTCCGGAGAGGTGTCTTTCCATTTGACGAGGACTTCCTTAATCATGCGGCCGTGCAGTTGCTTGTCTCGTGTGTCTAGGACCTGTTTGGTTTGAAGCTAAATGGACCCTTCTTCGTCCAATTTAGGTAGACTGGTCTGAATTCTGCAATTGTTCCCAGTCACTTTCTTGAGGCATGAGACATGGAAAACTGGATGGATTTTTGCAGTAGGTGGCAAGGCCAACTTGTAGGCCACTTCTCCAATGCGCTGAAGCACTTGATATGGTCCGTAGAATTTGGGAGAGAGTTTCTGACACCCCTTGTCTTTGAGTGATGTTTGCTTATATGGTTGGAGCCGTAAAAAGACATGATCCCCTTCTTGAAATTGGCGCTCTGAGCGATGCTGATCTACCTGTTGCTTCATGCGGTTCTGAGCTTGATGAAGATTCTCTCGAAGATGGGCGAGCATGGTTGCGCGGTGTTGTAGGAGCTGATCCACTGCTTGTACTTTTGAGTATCCTTTGAGATACGAAGTAGGTGAAGGCGGGAGTTGACCATATACTGCTTCATAGGGAGTCATTTTGGTGGTGGCATGATAGTTGGTGTTATACCACCATTCAGCCAGAGGTAGCCACTGTACCCAAAGGTGTTGCTTTTCTGAAGTGAAACACCTAAGGTAGGTTTCTAGACATTTGTTGACGGCTTCGGTTTGACCATCTATTTGCGAATGATAGGAAGTACTGAGTTTTAGTTGAGTGCCTTGTATTCTGAAGAGTTCCTGCCAAAAATCACTGGTGAAGATCGGGTCGCGGTCGGACACAATAGAAGTGGGCATGCCATGCAATTTGAAGATCTGATCCATGAAAGATTGAGCAACCAAAGTTGGTGTAAATGGGTGGGGTAGGGCGCAGAAATGAGCATACTTTGACAGTCGGTCCACAACCACCATGATGACTGACTTGTTCCCTGACTTTGGAAGACCTGTAATGAAATCCATAGAAACCTCTGTCCAAATTGATGCCGGAATGGGCAATGGTTGTAATGTGCCTGGTGTGTTGACGGTTTCCCCTTTGTGGCGTTGACAGACATCACATTCTACTACGAAAGTAAGGATGTCCTTTTTCATGCCTGTCCAAAAAAATGATCTTCTGGTGCGAGCATACGTCTTCTGAAAGCTCGAATGTCCTGCAATGGGAGATGAGTGCAATTCTGCCAAAATGTGACTTTTGAGGGTGGATGTTGGTGATATTATGACTCTTTCCTTGTAGCGAAGAATATCATCCTGCCATGAGTAGCCCTTGGTGGAATTTGAATCTACCTGCAATTGAGAAATGAGTTGGGAGAGCCCGGGGTGTGAAAACCATTCCCTGCGAGCCTCTTCAATCCATTCTGGAATGGGGAGGGAAATTGCTAGCAGAGTACTTTCCTCCTCAAATTGGCAAGATAATGCATCTGCTACACTATTGTCTTTCCCTTTCTTGTAAATGATCTCATAATCATATCCCAGCATTTTGGCTAGCCATTTATTTTGTTGTGGGGAGGATAGGCGTTGCTCCAAAAAATATTTAAGACTGTGATGATCTGTGCAGATTTGGAAACGTCTCCCCAATAAGTAAGGTCGCTAGGTCTCGACTGCATGTAAGATGGCCATCATTTCCTTCTCGTAGGTAGATTGGCCCAGATTCCTCCCACTGAGTTGTTGGATTTTGAAGGCCAACGGTTTCCCTTCCTGCATTAAGATCGCCCCAATACCTGTACCCGAAGCATCACATTCAATGACAAAAGATTTGGTGAAGTCAGGTAGTGCTAAGACTGGAGTGGAACACATGGCATTTTTTAGAGCTTTAAAGGCCTGTTGTGCTGCCTCATTCCAGAAGAATGAATTTTTCTTTAGGAGTTGGGTAAGGGGCTTCGCTATGCGACCATAGTTGCGGACAAATTTACGATAATAGCCTGTGAGACCCAAAAATCCTCTCAAGCTCTTCAAGGTCTTAGGTTGAGGCCATTCCTGCATTGCCTGGATCTTTTTGGGGTCCACCTTGACACCTTCACACCCCACAATGTGGCCCAAATACTCTACTTTTGCCATGCCAAACGAACACTTGGACATCTTGACAAATAATTTATGCTTGCGGAGTAGTTGCAAGTGTAGATCTACATGCTGAAGATGTGCGGCCCAAGTGCAACTATAGATGAGGATGTCATCGAAGAAGACAAGGACAAATTTCCTGAGATATGGTTTGAGAATGTGGTTCATAAGGCTCTGAAAAGTAGAGGGGGCATTACAAAGATCAAATGGCATGACCAGGAATTCATAATGGCCTTCATGAGTTCGGAAAGCGGTCTTGGGGATGTCGACTTCCTTCATGCGAATTTGGTGGTAGCCTGAGCGAAGATCCAACTTAGTGAAGAATTGAGCCCCATTGAGTTCATCCAGTGAATCATCAACCACCGGGATGGAGAAATTTATCTTTGACTATCAACTTATTGAGGGCCCTGAAGTCGGGACACATCCGCCACTCCCCATCTTTCTTGAGCACCATCACCACTGGGGATGAATAAGGACTAATGCTGGGACGAATGACGCTTGCTTCCAAAAGTTCCTTGATGATTTTTTCTATTTCATTCTTTTGGGTGAACGGATATCTGTATGGGCGCACATTTGGGGGTTGGGCCCCTGGAACCAAGGTGATGCTATGATCATGTTCCCCTCGCGAGGGTGGAAGCTCATGAGGCTTGTCAAAGACCGGCAGATGGTTATTTAAAATCTGTTGCATCTCAGGATGAATTGGCAGAGGCTTGGTTTCGACTGCCTGGATGGCATTAAATTGAGCTACAACTCCATGATTGCCCTTTTTTAACAATTTTTCCATCCTATGCGAGCTGATGATCGAGGGGGCTCCCGCCTGGAGTCCACGAAGGGTATGAGTGTAGTTGTTCTGCTTAAAACTCATATATAACTCCTGGAAATCCATTGTGATTGGCCCAAGAGTGCGGAGCCATTCAGCGCCGAGGACAATGTTGCAACCCCCCATGTGTATGGCAAACATGTGAGTTTTCATCTGATAATCCCCCATTTGAAGTTTGACATTTTCACAGCGGCGTTCACATTTCATTGTGCCTCCATCCGCAATTTGAACTTGGAAGTTAGAAACTGCTCGTACAAAACAATGCACTGCTTTTGCGACTTTTTGATGGATGAAATTATGTGTACTTCCACTATCAATCAAGACTACTACTGGGCGATGTTTAATAAAACCTCTAATTTTGAGAGTTTGAGGGGAAGAAATCCCTACCAAAGCATGCAACGAAATAACTGGTTCATCAGAGACATTGTCCTTTTGGTTGTCTTCTTCTAGCAGCTCATGTTCCTCCAGTGGTGGATCTTCCTTTGTTGAGCTGTAGTCAGTGACATCAATTTGAAAAAATTTGGGCTCCTTGCATTTATGACCTGGGGAGTATTTTTCATCACAGTAGTAACATAGTCCTTGCTTTCTTCTTTCGGCCATTTCCGCAGGTGACACCTTTTGTACCTTAAGTGTTTGAGTCGTGTTGTGAGCCTGTGGGGGGCGACCTTTAGCGGAGAAATTTGGGCGACTGTATTGGGCTGCTAATGCATGTTCCATGTTACGAGCGACCTTGCAAGCCTCCATCCATGTGGGAGGGTGGTGCAGTAGGACTTGGGCTTTGATAGCTTCTTTAAGACCGCTGATAAAACATTCCGTGTAGAACACATCTGAGAGACCCCAAGTGCGGAAGGCTAAGGCTTCAAAAGCTGTAATATATTCATCCACTATACCAGTCTGTCGGAGCTTAGTAAGATGACACAAAAAAGATGATTCCTGGTCAAAGCGGTCTTGAAGAGCTTTGGTGAATTTGTTCCAAGTCTTAAAAGGTCTAGTGCAACGTTGATGCCATTCCCACCATTGCCACCTTTCATTGTCCAAGTACATGCTCCCCAACATAAGCTGATTCTCATCATCGAAGATGCGATTCAGTTTGAAATACTGCTCCATTTGTGCTATCCATGCCGACGGGTGAGAGCCGTCAAATTTATGCATATCCAACTTGGGAGGTCGCTGACTGGGTGGTGGGTGGGTGTGCCAGACATGAGGAGAGTGGCTAGACTCACCCTCATTGTGTTCAGTGCCATTATACTCCTCCTCGTGGGCTTGCTCCTTGACCTTTGGGACTATTTTCTCGACCATGTTACAAAGTCCGGTAAGCTGAAGGTGGAGGTTGTGCATTGATTCTTCAAATTTGTCCATCCTTTCATTGGCCATCGCTTGAGCTCTAGTTTCTACCATACACCAACCGGGTTTTTTGAAAATTGGGACCGCCTAAAAAAATTTTCACTAAGAAGTGAATGGTACCACCATGCTCAGCTCGTCGTCCTGATTCTGATGGGCTAGATCACCAATAAGTGCCCCGAAAGATCCCAGACTTATGCGGCCAAAAGTCCTGCGAAAATTATACGCCGGTATAGGAACCCTTCACAACGACTCCGATCTGGTGGATCTGAGAGATCTGAATGGCGGATCTGATGGTGGAACAGACTGCTTCTGCGGATCTGATGGATCTAATAGATTGGAATGGCTGATCTGCGAACTCGAGACGGCGGGACTGATGTCTACTGCTGTTGCACCCCTTTGCACAGGCGGATCTGGAAGAGATGTTGTGTGATCCCCCGATAGAAAAGGGAACTAAGGTCTTGAGGAGTGTCAGGTGCTACAGATTGCAATATACATAAGGGTCTGGCAGTAGTACTCGGCCTAATGTTTCAGGGCTCTAACTAAGGAGGATCGACCGTACCCTTAGCCGTACAACCCGACTACCCTATCGTACGGGCGAGTAATCTCCCCGAGTGCTGTTCTCGGTGTACTGTAGCCGCAAGACGGCCGACGGTTTATCTATGGTGAGGTTTCAAGGGAGGCTAGGGGACTTCCGATATACCCAGAGGGTACGTGGAAGACAATCCATGCACGGTTCTGTCTAATGCGCTACTACTCGAAGGGGTACCCACAGGGGTTACAAGGGAGTCCAACAGACGTGACCACCTCTTGTATTTCCTGCATGCATGCCTCCCCAAATCCGCAGGTTTATGCGCTCAATGATAGATCCCGTGGTTTAAAGATGCTGGAACACGTCTATAGCCAAAAAAAAAAAATTGCTAAGAAATGGAGATCCCACCGGCCCTGGAAAGTGCTCTGATGCCACTTGTTATGCTCTTAACCTGCAAAATGATACCCAAATACAGAATATGCAAAGAAAAGATACCCAGAACATAGAATAGCAATGATTTTATTATTCAGAGAGTAATGTTCACTTGCCTCTTCGAGGGGGTAACCTCCAATAGAGCAGAGCTCGACTACAAAATAAGACACGATGCTACTCGCAGGGAGTCTCTATCCTTTATATATGACTCATACATGCAATACCATGGGCCAATACCGTGGGTTTTATTAATACCATCTATCTAATACTACAGCCCATTAGCAACTAACTGTGGTTCCGTCATTAATTGCGGATTAACCACTTACAATTATTAATATGGGCTTTATTGACTCTTGACTATGACGTGATCCCATTACATAAATAAGGGGGTTAAGGTGGGACCCTAACAGAATCTTATAACAGCTACTCCTTGCATGCCAAGAGGTCGTGGGTCCATTTTTTTTTTTAATTGATTCTTTCATTATTTATTTTTTTTCAAATTTTTTCTCTCTTCTTCATTGCATGCAAAATAAACTAAAAGTGCTTTGTGTTAACTGAGTTGGCTCTCACTTATCCCTTCACACTCCTTGTCCTCCATCACTACTAAATGATTACAATGCACTTTCTCAAGTCCTCCATTTTTGTCTTGTTCCTCTCCCACACGTGTGGGTGTGTTGGCGGAAAGGTGAAGTTATTTGCCAGATAAGGCTGAGGTTGCTCTGCTACTCATTTTGGCTACAAAAAACCTTTTCCTTCATACACTTGCAATGTCTTTCAATCTAAAATAAGTTCATAGGAAAGCTTTAGGGGATTTCATACATGAGCCTTACCCTTGATGTGTTTTTACGGGTGATATTGAGGCTTCTGATATGATTTTTGAAGCTACCTTTGGTGGTTTTGAAGCTGCTACTAATGATCCTAAAGTTGCATGTGATAATCTATTGGAGGTCCTATTGCTAATAACCTTGAATCTGGAGGTCTTCTTAATTTTTGTTGCTACAAATCCCTGGCTAAAATGTTGCTGCTGAGATGCTCATGATGTGAGTGTTGTAGTTGATGATTGACTTGATGCTTGCATGAGGTTGTTGGAACATTGATGAAGCTGTTGGAATTATCTTTGAGGTACAAAATGCCACATTCATCAATCGTTTTTCATTGGATGGAATCTGCTCATTGTTGATTGAAGTTCCATGTGATCAAAATATAGGTGCCACCATGGACTAAAGGTTGTCATTGGAGATGAATAGTGATCTTCAAACAATCTGTAGAGGTCCTGTAGTTTCCCAAAATTGAGGAAATGACTCTCTAATGTCTTCAATATTATTGGTTCTTCATTCTCATGCTATCAATTGTGGTTTTGAAAGGTAATTGCATACTGCTACAAGAATATAATTATTCATGTAGAAATCATAGAAACCCTCTTATGACAACAATATCCTTTAGATAATGCTTCCAAAAACACTGATAATTCATGATCAATCTATGGACAAGGATAAAAAACCTTGGTTGTGTTGAAAGTAATGAATTAAGAAGGGGTGAAAATGGATATTTTTCATGTACAGGGATGAAAATGAGAGTAGAGAAGAGGTCAAGTGGTGTGAAAAATGAATGATGAGGCTATGGTGGACCTATCTCAACATTTCCTAAAGAATACATGACCTTTTCGTCTCTTTCTCCAATCCGATCTGCCTCCTGTAGCATTTCTGGTCCCTCCTATAGCAGAATTGTTTTATCCATATCTCTGAACTGGTACAGTGGATTGACCTAAAATGTTTTGTGCATGTTTCAATCATCCTTATGCACCTCCCCATAAAACATATTGGCCAATGGATGCACAAATCGTGAGAAAAATTAAAAATGGTTGTAGGTGATGGAGGTCGATTTCTTGAAAAGTGTAACTGGAATTTGCTAAAATTGCTTGATGATGTTACCATAATCCACATGCATCTCCCCATGAAACAAATCAGCAAATGGATGCATGGTTTTCAAGATATGATAAAAACAATTTTCTACTCTGTGTATTTTGGCCTCCCGTAGCAAAACAGATCCCTCCTATAGCATTTTAGGACAACGAGGAAAATGAGTGGGAAAATCTTGGGAATGATGGGTGGATAGTGTAAATATATGAGGGTGATGGATTGGAATGGCCTTGGTTCTATTGGAGCATCTGGGCAAAGGAGGAGAAAGCCTAAGTTTGACTTCCTTTGACTAGATTTTTGATCATTTTTTTCCTTTTGGTGCTAAAGCGTTCTTTTTGCTTGGAAAGGTTGGAGAGCACCTGCATTCATCAGAGAGAGCTACATGGAGCAATGAATTTTTTTCTTTTCATTTTTTCATTTTTTTTCTTTTAGGTCTACTAGCTGCCTCAATGAGGTTTTCAACTAGTAGGTCTCCTTAGGTGCCCCAAAGGAGGCTTTCACCTAGGCTCTTTTCTTTTTCTCTTTTTTCTCTTTTTTTCCAATCCATTGACTGCCTCATGGAGTTTTTCAATCAATGAGCCAATATCAGGCACCTCAAATGAGGATTTCACCTGTGCTTTTATGTTTTCCTCTCATTTTTTTATTTTTTATTTTTTCTATCCTACTCTACTTGAAAAAAACAAAATCTTTGTCAAGTATAGAAATACTCCCAATGGAGCCATGTGCACATCAAGATGACAGATAAACTGATGTGTAGGATTGCAATATATGCTTTGACATGTAACTGGATTTCATAGACCAAATTCTTTGACTTTGATGATTGCAAGCACAATTGAAGAAGAGAGTGATGCTCCATCTTGTCGATTTTTTGGAAACAAACCTCAATATAGCTTTTATGCCCTTGGTTCACTTGCTTATCTAGATCATTCTTCATGTCTTCTTCTACCATGAAATTCAAATCTTCCTCTTTTTGCAGATTATTATATTTAACATATGGGGGATCTATGGGGTAAACATGAGGGAAATTTCTCAATCTCTAATTTTGATGTCTGCTCTTCATCAAGTGTGTCCCATGATTCTTTGGTCTTCTCATTTGAATCTTATTTTTCTGCATGTTGTCCTTCAATGGCATCAAGAGAATCTTTTTTTTGCAATACTATTCCTAAGCTAAGACGAATACCATTGAGATCAAGAGGAGATGTTAGGAAGTGTTGTACCTCAGCATTGTAAGTGGGCTAAGTTACTTCCTTGTGTGGGTTTGGAAATGGTAGTATAGGTAGTTGAGTGGGAGTGGATCTTTGAGATGGATGTGGTTGGGTTTGTGGTTGTGGTGGAGGTGGATGGTCGGGATAACATGGATTTGGGTATGGAGGATATTGAGGAGAATATTAAGGATATTGTGGATTTCTATCATAAGTTTCTTGCCAACCTTGTTGCCAAGATTGGTTTTGGGGTTGATATGGCCAAGGTTGCCAAGGAAAGGGTGTGTTCCAATTACTTTGAGATGGATGTGCATAACCTTGAAATTGTGAATTAGGCTCTTGCATCATACCAGGTTGACTAGGCTGCCATGGTCCTCTTGTAGCTACATAACCTAGCTGCTTTGATGATTGACTTGCTCCATTTCCTCTTGGTAAAATTCCTTCAACCTTGGTAATGATGGGCAATATTTAACAACATGTGATTCTGCATGGACAACACAAATATCAACATATTATTTTTCCTCGTCTTGCATTCTTAACATTTCTACTTGTTTGCTTAGATTGCTAATAATTTATGTTTTAAAGTCATCAAACAAATTTCCAAGTTTAGCTTGACTTACCGATCTTGATGCTGATTTACTTACTCTTTCCCTTCCTCTTGATATGTGTTTGCATGTTTGAGAAATTTCTTCAAATGATAATTGGTATACATCACCTGTACTCATGAGGTCAAGAATATCAATTCACTCATCCGTAATTGTTCCAAGTAAGAGGGGTTTTAGTGTGTCAGGTTCTAAATGATGTAATTTTCCCCTCTTAACATTATACATGAACCTCTCTATTAGATTCTCAAGGCTCTCATCTTCTTTTTTATTCATTTTAAATATTTGTTATTTAAGATCATGTTATTTATATTTTTATAGAAATATCTTTTGCATATCATTCCATGATCTTATTGAATTAGTCCCTATACTCATGAACCATTTAGGAGATCTATCCTTCAATGTTTTCGGAAACAATCACAGCTTTTGAGTGTTAAGTAAGTAACCATAAGTTCTACAAAAGATTTCAAATTCAAAGAGAAAGGTTTCCGGATCCTCTGACCTTAGACCATGAAAGTTTGGAAGAAAAGGTGAAGGTATGTTCTTCATGTGCACACTAACATTAACATCTTAAATGGGAAATCCAACACGATCTTCCTCATTGTCATCATCTACATCCATTTATCGTACCTTCTATGTCACATGTTCTTCTTATACCTACAAAAATGAATCATGATGTGGCTCTTACTGCACCACATGATCAAATGGGGGAGTTGGTGTTGGAGATTTCTTTTTGAATAAGAATTCTAATGCAATGAAATTTTATGTTCTTGAAATGAAAGATGCCTAATGAATTTTTTTGTTTTTGCAAAAAGTAAAAAGAAGTGAATCAACTAGGGAAGAAAACAATGCATACTTTGACACCTCCCTGACAACAACGCCAAAATGTGATGAGCCTCAGTATTGCAACATTAATGCTGCAACTCCCAAAGCTACCAACTTTAATTATCAACCCGGGGTTCGTACAAACTTAAGAGGTATATACACTATATGTGCAACATAAAATGTGTCCTTATTTTATTGATCTTATGTAATTGAGCGAATGTCATGAAATCAAAGCCTAAACTAATTGCAAAAATGGAATTGTTACTCTACTTGTGAGAAATGGAAATGCTACTTGCTCAATTTGTAAATGCTAACTAATCAATTCATGAAAGGAAAAAGGTTAATATAATTGCATAAAGAAAGTTATTTTATCTTGCATAATTCATCTAAATACAAATCATAATTGCATGTACCATCTACCTAGTTCGCACTTGCTTGTAAATCAGTAACCTACTTGCATCATACTTGTGATAAAGAAACTAAGTCTACTCTGTTTTTACAATGAATAAAAGAAAGGGCTGGAGTCATAAAATCATAGATGGGGTTCATTATTCATCTAGACTAAGTAATAACTATAGTGGGGATCAAAACTAATGAAATAAAGTGGTGTTACAGGTTTGCTACAGGAAGGGACAAATTTGCTACAGGAGAAGACATAATTGCTACAAGAAGAGATAACTCACCGAATGACCAAGTAAATGAAATGAAAACGGGATGGGACAATTTTTTTTATTGATTAGGATGTCTTTGGTCTCCATTCCAAGTGGAATCACTTGAAAATACCCTTGTTCATACATGCTAAAAAATAACAGAAAATTACTAGTCTAAAATCTGGAAATTCAAGAACTAGTGAGCTAGTTAACCTATCAAATACATAACCTAATCAAGTGAAAATGAAATGGGATAATTTATTTTATTAAATTAAATGTTTTTATGATGTAATGAAAGTGTAATAAAATCAAATTAATCTCATTAACATGTTCTAAAAAATAGAAAACAATTATTAGTATTTTGCTACAAGGACTTCCAGAAATTCTAAATTCATGAACTAGTAACCTATTCCAAGTAGCTTTATGATGCCTATGATATTTAAAAGTTGTTCTAAGGGAATCATGCTTGTGAATCTGTAAATAAATTGCAAAAGAACTCACTTCAACCATTTAGCCCAATCCTACAACAAAAACTCATCAATACTAAATGCATAAATAGGAAAAACAAGAACAAATGATGCATGTGACTAAGAAGTGAAAATAAGAAAAGTAAATTATATAAAAGGGCTTCGAGGCTCTTGGGATGGCCAAGCCCATGGATACTCAGAGTCCTATGAAGGAAAACAAACTTTATAAGCTAAAAATGAAACTAAATTTCATTATGTGAATGAATCCAAGTACATCCCTGCTAGAAATGAAAGTGGAGCTGCAAAAATACAACTTTTCTCCATTAGAAGACTAACAAATGCATCCCCTAGAGGAAAATTCAAATTGTTACTTATAAAAAATGATGAGGAAGCATTCTCCTTGAAATGAGAAATATTTCCCCTTTGTGGGTGTTCAAATCATTCCCACATGTAAATGACTTAAGTAAGCATTCACTCAGGACCAATAAGTCCTCCCGCTCACAGGGGGTACCCTGAAATCTAAACTATTTTATTTTCAATTAGCAAATAGAATTATACCAGATAGAGATAATTGATCGTTGTAATAAATAGTGGTATTAACATAAGGAAGGAACAAAATTCTGAGGTCCCAATTCAAGCGATCTGAAAGAGTAACGATAATTTGGACAAGGATAATAGTGATCATTAAGAAAAGGAAAGAAAAAAAAGGGTAAAAACAAGAAAATATTAACGTAAAAATTGTTCGCCATGCTTAAACCATAAGATATGCATCAGGTGCAAGCATATTCATTATTTTTCTCTAATTTGTAGATGAAAATAGTTAATAGTAAATATCGTCACTGGAATCCTTGAGAGGAAAGAAAAATTTCATGATTTGGAGAACAGAGAAAACATACCGGTAAAACAAATATAACATAATTAAGAACGGAACAGAAAAATCTGAAATCGCAATTCAGACAAAAATTATTGTAAAACGAAAGTTTGACCTTTAGTTATCAATAATTCATGACTAATCATTCAACATTTATGTTGATAGTATAGATATCGGAACATGAAAACCAAATGATCTAATTCCTAAATGAGGGTAGGCCTTGAATTTAGTTCTCTGTGATTACAAATAAAAATAGCAAGAAGAACAAATAGAACTTAAAATTGCCAGAATACGCTTTCAGAATTGAAAATAAAAATTGTGTAGCATGTACAATCATCTTATGTATTTAATAAGTTTCTCGTTTCTGTCAACAACAACCCCCCTTGACAGGAAACAAGGCTTTAAATAATAGTCTTAAAAATATAACTATTTTTGTAACTATCTTGACCATAAACAACTGACATTTAAATTAAATAAATAAAATAAAATAAAATAGAAGTTTGGGAATAAAACAATTAAGCATCATGATGTTGTAGCGACTTTGAAGCCTTTGTTTTCTTAGTGAGACCTGTACCAGAGAATGTGTGTGCCACCCACATCTTGACAATTAGCACCTGTGTTGTAATCAAGGGAATTTCATCCAAATTCTTATGTTGGTATATAACAGACTGCATAGGTGGAACAGGTTCAGCGGACTATGAGGCGGTAGTGAGTTGCTCTATTTTTGTGTTGTGTTTAAAACTATTTTTTAATTCCACCAGTTTTTTCCACTCAGCAACAACTAACCAAGGCACGGTCTTGTATTTGGTGATCACTACTACCAAACGCGACCTTATTTGGTACCTGGTGGTGGGCAGGCTTTGTATAATTTTTTTTATCCCAGCTAGATAGTAAATCCACGACAAATATCATTGACAACTGTGGAGGGACCAACCGTCTCTTATCCTAGCATATTCAAATAGCCCAAATCCTGCTCTATTACTTTCAGTTGATTGGAGAAATTCTACCAAGATATCACCCAATTTTCCTTATTCTAGAATGAAGGCACACCGAATCTTCCTAGATAGTTTCACTCAGTTGTAAAATCATTTATCTCCTTGATGACTTTGTCAAATTCATCTCACATTTCCTATATAGCAACCTGTTTTTCTTTTTAACACGCACATAGAATAAATGCAGTTGTCCCTAGAAGGTAATGCTAGTTTCTCTAAGGTAGCATCCTCTAAGGTGTTGACCAAATGTATAATGGCATCAAGGTCCTCTAGTATTTTATCTAGAGCTTCGTTTGTAGATTTAGCTTCCATCTTTGTGGTTTGTATTAGAGCTTTTTCGAAATTTGAGAAAATTTCACATATGCCTCGACTCTAGTGATCTTCTAAAAAAGTTCTCTCCATATCTCCCCTTTGGCTCGTATGAGTATACTCTTTCATGTAACAGTGACGCGAAGGTCCTCTTTCAAATACTTGACCTCGTTATGTTTGTCTTTCAGAGAAAACTGAATCTACTAAATTTTGATATTTTTTTTCTCCACTACAACTTTAGTCCTATGGTCGGCCTGTGAATTTTATTTTGTGAGTATTTGTATCTCCTATTCTAATTGAGTAATATTGACATGTAATAACTTGGGATCTTTCGACTCGGCAGTTTGGGTTGAACTAAGGGCTTTATCAATTGTAGCCTTATACTCCGTCAAGAGCTTCAGGTGTTTCTCCTATTTTTCACGATATTCTATCCTAAGGACCTCTAACTATTTGAAGGAATCTTGTCGCTCTTCTTCCTTGATCCACAAATAAATCTCCATTTCCTGGAGATGAGATTCAACCTCCTCTTTCCTCTTGAAATCTTGTATTAAGACATGAGGGTTATGGTCGGGGATCTTGAGGATCACCTATAGTACTTTGATCTCTTTAGCCATTTTGTCTAGTAATTTCTTTAGAGGAGCAGTATCCCTGGGTTATCTAGATTGACGCATGACAATATCCTCCAGTTCTCTGATCTGATTGGTCTTGCTATGCAGGGCTACTTGATCTATATGAAATTGCTCAGAGACCTTTTCAAGCATGGCCTGCATTTTCCTATTTCCTGCCAAGGAATCAAGCAATCTCTGGCCACGATTTCACCCCATTGTCGATGTAAAATTATCATTTCCATATCTGATACCTTGCCAAGGTTTATAGTCAGGGAAGAGGTTTTGGATCCGACCATCTGTTAGTTTTCCCCTATTTCAGGTTGAACCGCAATAACATTTAAGATGTTTGCCTCAAAATTAGTAGTCAGACAAAACGGGGCCTGCTTACAGGTAGCACCTCTCGAAGTGTTGAGGTGTCTGCGGATTGGGATTTCTATGCGACTACAATCAATTCTGCCCCAGAAGCTATTATCTCCCTCTGCTCCATAAATAAATGTTTTATGTCTAGGGCCTATGTCCCTGAGTATTTCGATTCAACACTCTTCAAAGTATACCTGATTTCTGCATCCATTTGTTTGACCTGTTGGTCAAACACATTTGTATCTACGTCACTTTCCTTAGGTTTCACCTGCCGAACTATATCAAATTGAGTCACACCTTCTAATTTTTGTTTGAGTGAGGAAGTAGCAGAACACGACACCGCGGGTTTGATTTCTTCAACACATATATGAATTTGGGACTGAATCGAGTTGATTTGAATGACCAACTCGGTCATCTTTGTAGATGATGCTAGTTGTAAATTTTCCTCAGTTAGCACTGGTGAGCTCGCCAATTTTTCCAACTTGGGCATACTCTTGTGAATGTAGGCTGATAACCCAACCTACTTATTACGTCATGAAATGACACCTAAGGGGTCATAATGCCACTAGTCATCTTGTACGAATCCAAAAGAAGAGATTTCCCTTTCCAAACCATCAATGACATTTTTGTTCTTAGCAATTAAAGGAGAAACAACATAAGGATAACTAAATAATGCTCCTTTCTTTTTGGAAACAAAGTGAAATTCATTAACTGCAATATTCTGCTTAAAACTTCATATGAAAACAACAAAGGTGATACATACTTAGATAATTGGCATGGTGGCTTGTCAAATGCATATAGATGTATCACTGTATAATTGGGAAATAAGAACTAGCTCCCAATGATTTCTTGTTCAGTCAATCTCATATTTTTGGTTTTTTCTTCTGAAATTCTACACACATTTGTTTCCGTTGTTTTAGCCTTTAGGGGGTGAGCAAAACAATCAATACACAGGAATAAGCTAAAGGGAGGTGTTGAGGGTAGATTGCATCTTTCCATTGAGAAACCTCCTTCTCTTTACCATCATTGTCGGTGGTGCCTAGAAGAAGTTTATGATTCATAAAATATGAAAGGTAATTATAAAGGACCAAGTGGACAAGGTAAGAACAGTGGTAGTAGGAGTTGAAAGGAAGGACAATAGATAAATATATTGTAAGGTGTAGGCTAAGTATTTTTGAAAGTCTATGGTTTACTGGGTCGGCTGAAGGGTGATAAGATGAATTGCCAAGAGCATCGAGTCGTCCAACTTGGAATCGTCAACGAGACCAAAAATGAAAGAAAGGAGGGAAGTCAAGGTTTGGTAGAAAGGTTTAAGTAACTGAGTAGATATAGGAAAAAGAAATTTCAGCTCAAGGTTAGGGGTTTCAAAGAGGGTTTTAAGAAACTTAAGCGTGTCCTCAATGCCTTGAGTTGGGATACCTAACATCTTAGTAAGTATCCCTTTGTCTAGATTTAGAAACAATGCACAACTATTTTTAAAATAAATTGTTTATTTCTCTAACTCCAAATGTTTAGCCAATAACAGAATCGAGTCAGGGTCAAAATGAACCAGAGGTAGAGCTTCATGTATAATCCCCGTTCTGAGTAGGCACATGTCATCAACTGTCATAAAAGTTGAGGGAGAAAGGGTTCTTTTCAAAGTCAAGATGTCAATGAGGCACACCATAGTGCCCTGAACCCCAAATAGCTCGTTTATGAGGGATTCCTTACCTGTTAGTTTGCCATATTCATTTAGTAAGACCAAATTGCAATGTAATAATAAGGTAGACAAGAGAAATGACTTATTGGCCAATAATGGCGAGTCGGTTGACCAGATAGATGCTCTGCAATTTTAAAATGACCATGGTCGCACCTCGTAAGCGAGCATGCATAAAGTTAAGCCAACAAGAAAAATGATGAAAATATGGTGACCATGTGGTTTAATGGAAGATTAAGAGGTTAATTAATGCAACGGGCAGGTGCCTAATTATCATTAGTCGGGCCACCAACCATGGGAGGTAGGTCATGCTCGTCGCATGAGAGCTGATAGTTAAATAGTGTGTGAGTTTAAGTGTGATGATCGTTGATATGAAGTTGATCAACAATTGTCATGTCATCAGGTCTGTGAGGGAGATTTAACGCTTAGGCATGTTCCAGTGCAATGTGTCTAGATAACTGTGAGATCAAAAGGGATCGAACAACTGAGAAGTGTCGGGTATTGTGACTGCATTTAAAACATGTGCCATTCATGCTGCGAGCATGCTCGTGGGCCATTGGATCAAGTCTTTTCCAACGATCAATTGGGCAATGGAGCAATCATTAAACACATCGGGGGTTTTGGGAAGGAAAAAAAACATGCTAGTTTAGGATGCGATGCGTGATTATTGGCCGTCGATCTTTGATTAAGTGGGATCCACCCTGCACACCTGATCATTCTTTATGAAGGGCTTATTATCCTTATATTTGAGTTCAAGAGAGGGGATACTTAGAAAAATTCGAAAAGGGGATGGGATTTTATCCCAACATTGGCTCTATCTAGGGATGATTTCTCGGTGTAAGGAACCAAGAACATGGGCTAGGTGCCTTTCTGGTTAGGCTATGGAGTCACAATTAACTAACATTGTAGAATCCCAATGAGGCATCTCTGCACTGATATGGTACGAGGGAAATATTTGTGATGTGATGGATTAAAGGGGAATATTAATGCAGAAATGGCAAGAGTTAATTAAGGAATATAATCACCACCGTCAGGAAAAACACAATTATTTCCCAGATTATCTACAACAAAGGAACTAACTGCAATGACAAGTGCTGAAAGCAGTAACACATGTTGTCACAAGACTCATCATGAAAAAATGGATAGGGTACTATATTTTCTAACAACAATGGAAGAGTGCACGAAAGGAATTGAAGGTCAACTCACACTGGTACCCATAATTTATCAAGGAGTTGAGGGTATCCGACCACAGGAGCCGACTGGGAGTGTTCATCTTGCAAGCTCATCCATTAATGCTAAGGAAATAATCCAGGTTTCCGATAGTTAGATTTAATAGAGTACTCACCTTAATTTTGACCAGATGCCCACTGAATGTATAATTTTGTATAACATTCAAGTATTATACAGCGCAGAGGCTCTGTTGGTACATTTTGCGGACTAAATGTCAAACAATTTTATTTCTCGTGTTTATATAATTAAGCTTATGAAATGTAGGGGTTTTAATTTATTAAAATGAAATAGCTAATTCTCATTCTTCTTGTTTAAAATTATGTCGGATCAAGAGGGAGTTAGAAATGTAATCTTATGTCATTGTTTCGCTTTTCTTTCAATTGTGTATGGTCATAAATGGTTATTTAATCTTCTTTAAAGTGCATTTTATTTTCCCATTATATATGTGTGTGTGCTAAATGAACAAGGATTCTGCCATAGGTAACCCCATAGCCTTTCCCAAATCAATATTTTATGTGTTAGGCGATGAAACAAAAAATCTATAAAAATAAAAGGGGAGGCTAGAGGGGAATTTTGTCTCCCATAGATTTTATAAAAATTATGTAACATGATTTCCTATGAGGAGGCTAACATATTGCAAAAAAAATAGATATCAAGACGGAAAACAATAAAAAAACAAGGTTTTAGGACACCCCTATATGGAAGTTACTACCGAATGTCGCTCTGCTACCAACGAGTGTCATTCGCTACCTCGCTAGTAGGATTTGCCTTTGCTTCTTATTCATCCAAATCGTTAAGGTTTTTCACATTCTCAATCGATTTCTTTTATAGCTTTTTATTTTCACAACACAGCGGGAAGAACCACACTGGAGCTTTCCAATGCCACTGATGTTGTTCTGCTGCCAGCGAGCATCCATGGCCCCAGTGGAGTCATCAACATACCCCGATTTAACCAAAATGTAGGGAATGGGTATGTTGTGCACTGAATTCCTCAATGTCATTGGCCTTGCTCCACTACCAGTGAGTGTCCATAGCCCCTGCAGAGTTGTCAGCATACCCCATCCAAAGAAGGCAAGCTAAATACTGGTAAGGAGAAACCATGATGGTTCTTTTTTATATAGGAGGAAAATATTTTTCTTTACTGACTTGATTTATAGATTCTTGCAACATAAAAGGGGATCACAGGGCTTACAAAAGATGCATAGGTGTATGATGATCTTCGAGACACAAGGCAAGAGATTAATGGGGATCCATATTTGTTTTGTGTGTAGATCACATGACCTCAAAGCTAGTCATGTTTGGGAACTACTAAGGGCAACATGAGCAGATTTTCAATAGATAATTCAACATTTAGTTAATGTTTAATGGGAAAATATGCCTCATATGATTTTAAAATTCTCTCAGTATTTTACAGATTGTGCAAGATTTACAATTTTGTTCCTACACTTCAACTACTATTTAGTTAAACATTTTTTTATTGTAATTATTTCATTTCCCAATTATTTCTCATTATTGCAATTAATTTTGTTTCCATATACATATACTAGGTAATTAATTTTGTTTCAGTAGGTAATGTAATGTTTGAGGAATTGACTAGTAATGGCACAACCAACATCCTCTCCTTCAAAGTTCTTGAGTGAAAAGGCGTTTTCTCCCTCGACTCTATCAATGACAAATGGTCCTTACCACATGTTGTCAAACTTCCTGTGTTTTCCGGGTTCTTCATTCATTCCTCTTGTCCCATTTGAGGACCCAGTACCTGGGGAGAAAAACTTGTTCTTAGCCCGTCTGTCAAAATCCCATTTGACACTAGACTGGTGTTAATTTATCCTATCAAAGACCACTTCTCTCTTGCTGTAGCTAGATCCTTTGATTAATTTTCCACTGTAAGTTATTGGGTTCCTCATTTATCACTTGCATGCTTTTCATAACTTTAATACCTAGGTATAAGGGGAACACATCATCCAATCCATAAATAAGATGAAAAGGAGAAGTACCAATGGAATTTTTGGTGTTGATCCTATCAGCCCAGACCACATATTTTAGTCCCACGTGCTAGTTCCAATTCTTCAAATGTAAAGACTTCATAATTTTAACAATCTTCTTATTGGTGGATTAAACAAATCCATTCCCCTGAGGGTAATAACTTGTTGAGTGTCCCAATCTAACTTCGTAGTTATCACAAAAGTTTTGAAATGTAGATGAACAAAAGGGCTTAGCATTCTCAACTATAATCTTCTGGGGATAGCCAAAATGAGAAAATATATTTTCAGTTAGAAAGTCCATTACGACTTTATCATTAATCTTCCGCAATGGTGCAACTTCCACCCACTTTGTAAAATAATCATTTGCGGTGATAATCTAGCGACGTTGGCCACTATAATGGGGTTGGAAATTTTCCCCAATGAAGTCTAAACCCCATTGTTGGAAGGGTGTCTCAGTGACAATGGGCTTAAGGGACAGCACAACGAGGTTTTTCTTTCCAGCATTACGAAAAAGGGTGGGCTAGTAAAGGCCACTCCTTAAAATTTTATGGGTCGTAGACTGCCAAGCATAGTGGCCACCGCGCACCCCATCGTGATGTTAATCAATTAAATAATCAACTTGAGATGGGAGGACACAGTTCAAAAGGATGCCTACTAGATATTTCCAGTATAATTTGTCATCTACAATACAATAAATAATAGCTTTTAATTTAAGAGAACGTTTTGCAGCCTTGCTCAAGGAATTAGGTAGCTTCATAGTCTAAAGGAAACTAATAATATCCTTGTACCACTCATTTGATAAAAAATCAAGATGAATGGTAGCGGGATCTAGTTGAGGTAGCAGCAACCGTGACTACTTATCCTATTGACCTTCACTTTCTACAACCGAACTCTCAAGAGAAATTAAGTTAATGTTGAGTGCATCAAAGTTTGCCTCAATTAGTAACTTAGTCAACCCCTATCCTTTGATGATTTCAATAAGTTTTAATTCTAGATCATATTATTGCTTTTTAGCAATCTATTTTCCCCTTTGCTCCTTGGTGTCATGTTGTAAGAGTATATCTCTTATGGGAGGGTGAGGGAGATACACTATCGATTTAGCTAGCAGAATGTATTCTCTGAAAGCCTTAAGAGTCTTTACTAGGGCATTTGCCTACTTTTCTATAATATTATATTTCAACTCAGTGTTTCGGAGAGATTTACTAAAAAAGGCAATGAGTTGTTCATATCCATCTTGGTTCTTCTGTAGCAAGGTTGCAACAATAGTATGCTTGGAGGTGAATGGAAAAATAATGAAATCCTTCATGTAATCTAGGCTAATAAGGACAAGAGCTTCCATTATAGCTCTTTTAATTTCTTCGAAGGAATGCTTTGATTCTTCATCCCATTGGATATCATTACCCTTTTTTAGCATACGAGTAATATTTTTGACTATCTCTGTGAAATTGGGAATTAATCTTCTCAAGAAATTTATTTTCCCCAGAAATGCCTAGACCTCTTTCTTAGTGTCAAGGAAATAAATAGTTTGAATCGACTATACCCTTTCGGGGTAAATCCTAACACCTTGCTAAGATACTATATGTCCAAGTAACTTTCCTTCTATCATCACAAAGAAATATTTCTTTGGATTTAGCAACAAGCCAAGCCTGCGACACTTCTGGAAGATAACCTCTATGTGCCTAAGATGTTGGTCATTGTTGGAAGAGAAGGCAGCCATGTCATCCAATTAGATGACTATGAACCGATCCTTTTCATCGACAAAGGCAATATCCATTTCCCTCTGAAAGGTCGCTCCAATGTTCATCAACCCGGAAGGAATTGTTTGGTACATGAAAGTACCCCAAGGAGTGGTGAAAGTGGTTTTATACATGTCATCTTTATGTACATCTATTTGGTTGTAACCAGAAAATTCGTCCATCATGGAGATGCAGTCAGTGCCCACTACTTGTTGTAGAATGGTGTCCATTTTTGGGAGGGGATAATTATCTTTCAAGTATGCTCTATTGAGATTCCTGAAATCTACGCAAATCCTAATCTCACTGTATTTCTTCCCAACAGGTACTAAAATTGCCACCCAGATGGAATATCTCAAGGGAACAATAATCTTGGCATTTGAAATTTTTTTATTTCTTTCTCGATAGGAGGGCGTCAGATGTGGTTAATGTGATGAAGCTTCTTCTTGAAAGGTTTATCTCCCTCTTTCAAAGGAATCTGATGCTCTATTATATCTCGGTTGTAAGTTTTAAGGTCATCATACAACCAAGAAAAAATGTCAGCATATTTTGAAAGAAGGTGGATATAACACTCTTTCGTATGAGGCGGGAGAAGCTTGGAAAAATTAACCGATTTATTCTCAGATGTAGTAGAGATGTTGACAACCTTTACTTTGAAATTTGGAGGCTTAAGGGCCAGGTTGGCAATTGCGTCGTTATGATAAAAAAAATTTCTCCAAAGGAATCAATCCTCTGGGGATATAATTATTTTTCAGTTCAATGACATCGTGGTTGTCGATCCTAGAATCTAAATGAGAAGTGCAATTTTGAGCCATATCTACATCCTCATCTTCATCAATATAATGGTTTAATAGTTATCCAATCAATTGTATAAACCTCTTAATCTCTTTCTCATCCTTGAATACCTACCAATGGTTGATATTTTTAGGTATGGAGGGTTTATAAACAACCTCTATTTCAAACTTAATCTTAAGTCTAGTTGGTGGGATGAAAATGGCTACTATAATAGCCAAAGCATCAACTAATTGATTTTGTTCACGAGGGATTGTAGTAAAATTAATTTCTAAGAAAAAATTATTGACTAAGTCCCAAACATCGTTCCTATAGGCATGCAAATAAGGGTGTTTAGCCTGACATTTGTTTTTTACTTTCTTAATTACCAACTCAGAGTCACCAAATAGATATAAATTCTTGATATTGAGTTTGCACACAGTTTCTAATCTAAGAAGGAGGGCTTCATGCTCGACAATATTATTGGTTGTTTCCAAATTTAGTTTAAAAGAAAAAGAGGAACTTTTTTGAGAAGGTGGTATTAGAACAAAACCTACACCAGATCTGACCATCGAAGAGGCACCATCAAATTACATCTTCCAAACTGTGTTAGCATCCAGAGGAAAAGAGAGAAGGTCAGTCTTCTCGGCAAGGGAGGACTCTTCTTCCTCTGAGATGAAAAATACAAAATTCCCCATGTTTTCCTCGATAGTGTAAACTGGGGAATTCTTAGGGTTTTGTTCTGAACTAATCATATAATTTAACCTGGATTCCCTGTAGATATGACGATTACCTCCTCCCAAAATAGGGATGGTAGCATACGATAGGTCTAACTTGAGTGATACACTAATTTTAGCACCCAAACTCCAGGAAAGGAGAATCCCATAGTTTGGGGGAACATCAACCATGACAATATCCATGACGAAGTTTTTGACCGGGACCTAAGCCAAAACTACAACAAGATCTTTGATAATGCCTAAACACTTAACCCTTCGAGAGTCAAAAGAATAAAGCTCATGATACTCCTAGGTTATATTTAACCTGAGTTTCTCCATGATTTCTTTGGGCATAATATTGTGAGAGGCGCCAAAATCTAACATACAATTGTGGAGGTTCCAATTGTGGATTTTAAGACTAATGTAAAATGGAGGAACTGTGGAGCCACTCCTTTGCTTTGCAGGGCCCAAATAAATCTTAGGGGCATCATATTCCACATTGATAATGTCATTCAAACCAATTTCTTGTGGTGACTGGTGAGAGGCCTTAAGGAAGGAATATATTTCTTCCTTATAGTTGGGAATTTTCACAATTTCAGCTAAAGGCATGCTGACCCTAAGTCTATTTAACTCATTTTGTAAATTAATTTTTTTTATGTGAGGGGAGTCTGCCTCTATGGGGTTACGTTCAACACGTGGGAAATCTTGGGATTAGCCGTTGCAGGTTGAGGATTTATTTCCTTGTGAGGTAGTTGCTCCTTTCTGGGCCTAAGGTTATACTTATGATGAAATTGTGCCTCCTGTTGTTCTGCAAATCGTCGAAGTTGGGGGTCCCAGAATTATGGTTCTAGGTATTAAGGGAATGAGAGAATGATATGTCAAAGGAATTAATAGAATCTAGATTGGGGTATTCTCCTTCCTATGGATTCATTAGCTAGCTTGTTGTGTCATCATCATATTCTTCGATAAGGTTAGCATTATTTCTCAATGGAGGCTGAATGGGGGGCTCATTAGGTCTCTGTCCCCACTACAACAATTGTTGCAGATGAGGACAATTAAAGGGAGCCGAATTGCACTAGGGGAAGTTTTGATTATGATTCTATAAATTGGGATGGAAATTGGGTTGAACTAAAGGATTTGTACGATGAAGGGGAACATGTATGTTTCCCACTTCTAAGTGTTGAATCTTATTGGTCAAGGATTTAATAAGTTTTGAAATTTCCTCAATCTTCTATTCCTATGAAGAAGAAGAGGTAGGGAGCTCATGGAAGGCATCTGTAACCTTTTTCTTACCTTCAGACATAGTGTCCTGAGATAACCTTTTCCTCGTAGTGATGAGATTTCCTTCACAAGGGTAATCTTTGGCTTGCACATCAGCTAATGTCGCATACTCTCTTTATCGTAGGGCGTAGGAAAAATCGTCGTCTAGTGTAGTAGTGTATGCTACAACTGTGGCAGTATCAGAAGGTCGAACTGCGGGTGGCAAGTGGTTATAACACTTAGTGAACCTTTTATTAAAGTCAAACACAGATTCATCTGGTCTCAATTTTAGGGTGGAAAACTCTGTAAGCCAAAGTTGATTACTCTTTTTAACGCCATATTGTTGTATAAATAATGATACAAGGTTATCTATGGATTTAATGCTATTTTGAGTAAATAAGGATACAAGTCTATCTATGGATTTAATGCTATTTTGAGCAATGGTTCTAAACCACTTGTGAGGCTCTCCTTCAAGAATCTGTACAAACAGTCTCATGTAGACATCGTCATATTCCGCCCCTAAATTTTCACAATAATCTTGAAACTTGATCACATGATCCTCCACAGTTCGATCACCTTCATTATCAAATCGTGGGATATTTTTATCATATTTTTGGGGAAAATCATGTAAATCCCCTTGTAGGTCAACGGGATGATACCAAGCATTTACCCAAGCATTTATAACTGGAGGAGTAGGAGGAACAAGAGGAGCTAAGGATAGAGACTAGTTAGTGGGATGACGTGGGCTATTCAAAGGTGGGGAGGGTGAAAGAGAGATCGCCCCATTAGGCTGAGAATATGATGATGAAGCTACAGCTTGAAGGATGGAGTGTGAAGGGTTGGAAATTTCAACTACCCTAGAGTTAGGTGACAATGGGTAATTATGTCTAAATTCGTCAAGATGTTTCCTCCTCTTTGCGATAGTAATGAGCACTTCAGGATTGTCTAAAGGAGGATTACTGATCTAAGATGTGGATCTAGTTAACATTCGAGGGATATATAGATTTAGGAAGAATAAAAACGCAAATTAAAAAGTTTTAACTACACCAATTTACAAATTAGATTCTAATTAAATAATTATGAAAACACAATCCTAGATTCAAGAGAGTACCTCAACAGCGACGGACGTGCACTTTCGTAGCAATCATCAGACTCTGCAAGGTTTTCGTCGTCCAGGGGCATTGGGATTAAGTCAGGCTCGTTCGTCTTCTTGTGCTAAGATTTCCCATTTGTGTTGTAATTCTTGGTACATCCATGAACCTGCAACAATAGTTCATATAATCATTTAAGGATACTGCATTGATCAGCCAAACCAAATAAAAATGTGGTTGAACAGGGTTAGAATTAGTCATCCACAAATTTATACTAATACTCCTTGGCAACAGCACCAAAAGAATGTTGGTGCTCAAATCATTCCCACATGTAAATGACTTAACTATGCATTCACTGAGGATAATCAATTCCTTCCACTCTAGGTGTCACTGTTGACCTCCAACACACCACAAGGGGTAACCCTGAAATCTGAACTATTTGATTTTCAATTAGAAAATAGAATTAGGCTAGATAGAGATAATTGATCGTTGTAATAAATAGTGGCATTAACAGAAGGGAGGAACACAACTTAATGGGTCTCAATTCTGAGATCCTAATTCAAGCGATCTGAAAGAGTAACGATAAATTTGGACAAGGATAATAGCGATCATTAAGAAAAGGAAAGAAAGAAAGGGTAAAAACAGGAAATATTAACATGAAAATTGTTCGCCAAGCTTAAAACATAACATGTGCATCAGGTGCAAGCATATTCATTATTTTTCTCTAATATGTAGATGAAAATAGTTAATAATAAATATCGTGACTAGAATCCCTGACAGGAAAGCAAAATTTCATGATCTGGAGAACAGAGAAAACATACTGGTAAAACACATATAACATAATCAAGAACGGAACAGACAAATTTGCAATCACAATTAAGACAAAAATTATTGTAAAACTAAACTTTGACCTTTAGTTATCAATAATTCATTACTGATCATTCAACATTTATGTTGATAGTATAGATATTGGAACATGAAAACCAAACAATCTAATTCCTAAATGAGGGCAGGCCTGAAATTTAGTTCTCTGTGATTACAAATCAAAATAACAAGAAGAATAGATAGAACTTAAAATTTTCATAATAGACTTTTAGAATTGAAAATAAAAATTGTGTAGCATGTACAATCAACTTGTGCATTTAATAAGTTTCTCTCTTCTATCAACAACAACCCCCTTGTGATGGGAAACACGTCTTTAAATAATAGTCTTCAAAAAGATAATTGTTTTTGTAAATGTCTTTACCGTAAACAAATGACATTCAAACTAAATAAAATAAAATAGAAGTTTGGGAATAAAACAATTAAGCATCATGACATCGTTGCGACTTTGAAGCCTTGTTTTTCTTAGTGATCCTTGTAGGAGAGAGTGTCTGTGCCACCCACATCCTGACAGTTGGAGCCTATGTTGTAATCAAAGGAATTTCATCCTATATCTCAAGTTGGTCTGTAAAGGACTGCATAGGCAAAACCGGTTCAATAGACTATGAGGTGGTAGTGAGTTTCTCAACTACCGTGTTGCATTTAAAACTACTTTTAGATTTCACCAGTTTGTCTAACTCAGTTACAGCTAACCATGGGATAGTCTTATATTTGGTGATAACTACTACCAAAAATGACCTTATCTGGTACCTGGTGGTGGGTAGGTTTTGTATAATTTTGTTTATCCCAGCCAGGATAGTAAAGTCCCAACAAAGAGAATTGAAAACTATGGAGGTACCAACCATATCTTCTCCAAGGATATTCAAACAACCCAAATCTTGCTTTGTTACTTTCAGTTGAACGGAGAAATTTTGCTACGATATTGCCCAATTTTCCTTATTCCAAAATGAAGGCATACTGAATCTTCCTAAATAGTTCCATTCAGTTCTGAAATCATTTATCTCCTTGATGACTTTGTCAAATTCATCTTGCATTTCCTAGATAACAACCCATTTTTCTTTTAACATGCACAAAGAATAAATGTAGATGTCCCTAGGAGGTACTCCTAGTTACTCTAAGGTAGCATCCTCTAAGGTGTTGATCAAATCTATAATGGCATCAAGGTCCTCTAGTATTTTATCTAGAGCATTGTTTGTAAATTTAGCTTCCATCTTGGCACTTTGTATTAGATATTTTTCGCAATCTGAGAGAATTTTCACATATGCCTTTTCTACCAAATTTCTCTCCATATCTTTGCTTTGGCTCATATGAGTATACTCTTTCCCTTTGGAGTGACGTGAATGTCCTCTTTCAAAGATTTGACCTCATTATGTTTGTCTTTCAAAGCATCCAGAATCTGCTCAATTTCGATATTCTTTCGCTCCACTATGACTTCGGTCCTATGGTCCGCCTATGAATTTCCTTATATGGTGTTTATGGCTCCTATTCTAATTGAGCAATATTGACGTGCAATAACTTGGGATCTTCCGACTCAACAGTTCAGGTTGAACTAAGGGCTTTATCAATTAAATCCTTATACTCTGTCAAGAGCTTCAGGTATCACTCCTATTTTTCACGAGATTATGTCCTGAGTGCCTCTAACTATTTGAAGGCATCCCATCACACTTCTTCCTCAATTTGCAAAGAAATCTCCATTTCCTAGAGATGAGCTTCGACCTCTTCTTTCCTTTTGAAATCTTGTATTAAGACATGAGGGTCATGGTTGGGAATCTTAAGGATCTCCTACAGTGCTTTGATCTCTTTATCCTTTTTATCCAGTAAATTATTTAGATGAGAATTATCCTTGGGCTATCCAAATTAATGCATGATGATATCCTCCAGTTATCTAATCTGATTGGTCTTGGTACGCAGCGCTACTCGAGCTATATGCAAGTGTTCAAAGACCTTCTCAAGCATGGCTTGTATTTTCCTGTTTCCTGATGAGGAATCAAGCAATATTTGTGCCACGATTTCATCCCCTTGTCACTGTAAATTTATCATTTCCATATATGATACCTTGCCTTGCCAAGGTTTATATTCAGCGAAGAGGTTCTAGATCCGACCATCTGTTGGTTCTCCACTATTTCGGGCTAAACCACTGTAAGATTTAAGATGTTTGCCTTGAAATCAGTAGTCGAGACAAAACGGGGCCTACTTACAAGTAGCACCTCTCTAAGTGTTGAGGTGTCCACGGATTGGGATTTCTCTAGGACTACAGTAAATTCTGCCCCAGAAGCTATCATTTCCCTCTTCTCCATAAACGAATGTTTGATGTATAGGGCTTGTGTCCCTGAGTCTTTCGGTTCAACACTCTTCAAAGTTTTCATGATTTCTACATCCAATTGTTCGACTTGTTGGTCAAACACATCTGCATCTACGTCACTTTCCTTGGGTTCCATCCGCCGAACTACATCAAGCTGAGTCATGGATTTTGATTTTCGTTTGTTTGAAGAAGTAGCAAAACACAATGTCGCGGGCTCAATTTCTTGAGAACGTTTCTGAATTTGGGAGTGACTCGAGTCGATTTGAGAAACCATCTTGGTCATCTCTATAGATGATACTAGTTGTAAATTCTCCTCAGTTTGCGCTAATGAGTTCGCTAGTTTTTCCAAATCGGGCCTGCTCTCGTGAATGTAGGCTGATAGCCTAGCCTACTTCTTATGTCATGAAATGACACCTAAGTGGTCATAGTTCCACCAGTCATCTTGCACGAATCCAAAAGAAGATATTTCCCTTTCCAAAGCATCAATTTCATTTTTGTTCTTAGAAATTAAAGGACAATCAGCATAAGGATAACTAAATAATGCTCCTTTCTGTTTGGAAACAAAGTGAAATTCATTAACTGTAATATTCTGTCTTAAAAATTCATATGCAAACAACAAAGGTGATACATACTTAGGTAATCAGTAAGGCGACTTGTCAAATGCATACAAGCGTATCACCGTATAATCGAGAAATAAGAACCAGCTCCCAATGCTTTCCTATTCAGTCAATCTCAAAATTTTGGTCTGTTCTTCTGAAATTCTACCCAGATTTTTTTATGTTATTTCAGCCTTCAGGGGGTGAGAAAAACAATAAATATACTAGGAATAAGCTAAAGGGAGGCGTTGAGGGTAGATTGAATCTATCCAGTGAAAAGATTCCTTCTCTTTACCACTAACGTCGATGGTTCTTAGAAGAAGTTTAGGATTCAAAAAATATGAAGGGTAATTATAAAGGACCAAGTGGACAGGGCAAGAGTAGTGGCAAGAGGAACTGAAAGGAAGGGCAGTAGATAAATCTACTTTAAGGGCATCGATGTAGTGTTTTGGAAAGTCTATGGTTTGTTGGGTCAGCTGAAGGGTGATAAGACGAATTTCCAAGAACACCGATTCGTTCAACTTGGAATCGTTAGTGAGACCAAAAATGATGGAAAGGAGGGAAGTCAAGGTTTGGTAGAAATATTTAAGTAACTAAGTAGATATAGGAAAAAGCAATTTCATCTTAGGTCTCAGGGGTTTCGAAGAGGGTTTTAAGAAACTTAAGCTTTTCCTCTTCAGCCCAGGTGATGAATTCATTGTCTAATCATTTCTTTGTAATGTCAACACCTTGAGATGGGATACATAACATCTTAGTAAGTATCCTTTTGTCTATCTTTAGAAACAATGCACGAATATTTTTAAAATAAATTAATTTCTTCTCTGACTCGAAATGTTTAGCCAATAGCAGAATCAAGTCAGGGTCGAAATGAACCAAAGGGAGAGCTTCTTCTAGAATCCCAGTTCTAAGCAGGCATAGGTCATCAACCATCGTAGCAGTTGAGGGAGTAAGGGTTCTTTTCAAAGTTAGGATATCAGTCAGGCACACCCTAGTGTCCTGAACCCCAACCAACGTGTTCACCAGGGTTTCCTTGCCTATTGTCTTGTCCATAATCGTTCATTAAGATCAAAATGTAGTTGTAACAATAAGGCGGACATAAGAAATGACTTACCGACCAATAATGGCGAGTATGTTGACCAAAGAGTTTCTCTGCAATTTTAAAATAAACATGGTCACATCTCATGAGAGAGCAGGTAGAAAGTTAATCCAACAAGAAAAATGGTGAAAATATGGTGGCCATGAAGTTTAACGGATGATTAAGAGGTTAATTAATGAAGTGGGAAGGTGCCTGATTATCATTGGTCGGTCCACCAACCATGGGAAGCAGGTCCCTCTCACCGCATGAGAGCCTACAATTAAACGGTGCATGGTTTTAGGTGTGATGACCGTTGATATGAATTTGATCAGAATTTGTTTCATCATTGGTTCCGCGAGGGAGCTTTAACACTCAGGCATGTTCGAGTGCGATGGGTCTAGATAGTCGTCAGATCAAAAGGGATTGAATCACCGAGAAGCGTCGGGTATTGTGACTGCGTTTAAAACTCATGCCATTCGTGCTGTGAGCGCACTCATGGGTTGTTGGATCAAGTCTTTTCCAACTATCAATCGAGAAATGGAGCAATCATTAAACACATTGGGGGTTTCGGGAAGGAAAAAATCGTGCTCGTGTAGGATACGATGCGTGATTATTGGTCGCCGATCTCTGATTAAGTGGGATCTACTTGCACACCTTATCATTCTTTATGAAGGGATTCTTATCCTTCTATTTGAGTTTGAGATATGGGATACTTAGAAAAAATCGAAAATGGGGTGGGATTTTATCCCAACACCCACCAAAATCCCTCAAATAGTGGATCTGGTTCCCAACACTAGGAATCTGCATTAAATGGCAGGGAACACATTCCTAGATTTTCTCAACCAATGGAGCTCCAAAATTTGTGCAATAATTTCATAATATCTTGTTAATTATTATCCATTATTGATCCTCCTGTAGTAGGGAGCAAGTCCCTAGATTATCTCCTCCTCCAAATCTTCATAATTTGCCCAATATTCTCATAATATTCTACAAAAATAAATAATATTAGGCAAAAATATGAAATTATTTCTAAACCTTCCTAATGAACATATTAAAGCTAAAAACATTATTAAGTGTAGAAGGAGAGTTTTAATATAGCCTTCATGTTCCTAAGAAAGGTTAGATGGGCATTAATTTGTGTCTAATTTAGAGATCCATCACCTAATACCCATTATTATATGCAAACTCCAAAAATAGAATATACTCCTTGCATATCCTCTTTTGATGTATGACATACATCCTCAACATATCTTGAGGAATCTTGTTGACCTTGTTATAGGCCATTTTGTCACATATGTTCAATAGGCCTAAAACCCAAATCAATCAACATCCTTGAACACTTTCTCACAATCCCTTTGCAAATCTCTAAACATTATTTCTCCCATGTTTTTATCCCCAGCACATCCTGAATGCCTATTCAACTATAATGGTTTAATGTTTCATAACTAAGCATATGCATTGATCAATGCATGTTTCTCTACTCAACATGTGCGTTAATTCTAGAATTTCGGGAAAATTACAAAATATTTTCGAATCTTCTTCTTCCAAAGCTTCTAAGGTTTTTTTAACCATTTACCATGGATAGAGATCTCAAATTCCTATCTGATCCTACTTTAGTGGTCTTATCTATTATCTCTAGATCTTATCTTCCCTCATATGTGGATCTCAAGCCTAGATTGGTAAATCCTAAACTACCACTTTTACCCTATAAATTTACTCCCTCCCATAGATTCAGCGTTGCCTTTTGGAGATTACTAGGTTGGATTTTGGGGATTGCTAGTGCCCTCATGATGATGCTTTGTGCTTAATAAATCCATCCATTTATGCATTAGATTTGAGTTTGAAGGTTTTTCTTTGTGGAAAGGAAGGACAAGTCAATTGGGGAGGCATCTATAAAGTCAGCTTTTGTATATGGTTGTAACTCTCTCCTCTATTTATCAATAAAAAAATAATTTTTTTTTCCTATACATTTGTCATGTTGATGCTTATGTATTTCAATGCCATGTTGACTCATTGATTAAATATATTGGATTATGCTATGTGGATATTGTAGTTCCATTACTTGTTTTATTCATTATTGCAGGTTCCATTTATAGTGTGTGAAGCTAGAGTTGTAGCTTACCAGCAAGGAGAATAGGAGGACCTATTATAGATTCCAGGTATGTCCCTTTTCCGTATTCTAATCTCTCTAAGGAAAACATGGATCTTTTTTCCCTCTGTTGTTCTAGATCATACCACTAGATCTAAGGAGTTCATTTTTGTCTGTAGAAGTGAATTTTTCATATAACAGACCCTCTCTGTCTATCCATCTTTCTGTAGATGATAAGGTGTACCGAAAGCCAACTCTATCCGAAAACCTGCAAACAACTCCTTCTGAACCTTGGAAGTAAGTTTTTCATCTCTGTTTAATATAATCTTCTTCGGAACACAATGCAACCTCACTATCTCCCTAATGAAGATCTGAGCTACCTCACTAATTGAATTAGTAGACTTCGCTGCAATGAAATGAGATACCTTACTCAACCTATCAACCACAACCATGATGGAATCATTCTGTCTCAATGTCCTCCACAAACTTGTAATGAAGACCATGGAAATGACCTCATATTTCCACTTTGGATTTGGAATAGACTGCAACAAATGAGTTGGATGCTTGACCTTTGCTTTTACTTGCTGACAATCCAAACATCTAACAAAAAACTTAGCCACCTATTTCTTCAAATTCGGCCAATGGTAGAACTTCTTAATTGTTGTCAATGTCTTTTGATATCTCGGGTGACCTGAATATGACTTGACATGAAACTCCCTCAAGATAAGCTTCTTGAGCTCACTGTTATCTCACAAATAAATATTATTCTTGAATCTGACTAAGGCATCTATCGTGAGTTGGTACTCCTAATCCCTATCACTTTCACCTTGCTTCTCTAACCTATACCTTAGTTATTGGTACCTATCATCATGCTACCATGCATGAAAGATCCACTCCTATAAATCTGTCCCATAAGAACTCAAAATTGAAATGTGATTCACCTGCACCCTTCTACTAGGAGCATCTACAACCCTGTTCTCCTTTCCCTTGATGTACCTGATCTCGAAGTCAAACTAAATAAGGGTAGCCAGCCATCTAGTTTTCCTTGCATTCAGATTAGGTTGGTCAAACAAGTACCTCAGTCCACTATCATCACTAATCATAATAAATCTCCTGCCAAGAAGATAATGCCTCCACATCTTCAAGGCATGAATGATAGCTGCCAAATCAATATCATGAGTCACATAGTTCTACTCATGCTCATTAAACTTCCTTGAACCATAGCATACCACCTGTCCTTCCTACATCAAGACCCCACCAATTCCTCTCTTGAAAGCATCTATACATACTACGAACTCCTTATCAGGATATGTAATTTTTAAAACTAGAGCATTTGTAAGAAAATGCTTCAACTGCTCAAAACTAGATGCACACAAGTCCTCATTCCATTAAGAAATATTCCCTTTTCTCTGCAAAGATGTAATAGGATAGGAAATTTGGGAGAAGTTCCTGATGAACTTCTTGTAATAGCCCACTATTCCCATGAATGATCTAACCTCACCCACATTCCTAGGAGCTGGACACTCCATAATAGCTTTAATCTTTTCTGGGTCCATTGATATCCCTTCCTTGGAAACAACATGTCCAAAGTAATGAATCTGAGACTAAAAGAAACTATACTTGTTGAGCTTGACATACAACTGATTCTCTCTGAACAATCTCAATGCTACTTCCAGGTGCTCTGTTGCTCTTCTTCATTCTTAGAATATACCAATGCATAATCAATAAACATTATCATAAATTTGTCTGAATAACTACACAACACAATGTTCATCAAACACATGAAAGTAGATAGAGCATTAGTAAGACCAAATGGAACCACCACAAACTCATAATGCCCATACCTAGTTCAGAATGCTCTCTTGTAAATGTCTTCTTCTTTGATGTGCACCTAATGATATCCTGATCTCAAATTAATCTTTGAAAGCACTATTGCTCCATTCAACTGATCAAACAAGTCATCAATCTGTGGTAAAGGATACATGTTCTTGATAGTCACCTTGTTCAAATGCATGTAATTAATGCACAAATTGAGAGTATCGTCCTTCTTATTTACAAACGACATTGGTGCACCCAAAGGTGATACACTTAGCCTAATGTATCCCTTATCAAGAATTTCCTTAAGTTGCAAATTTAATTCCACTAACTCTGGAATACTCATTTTATACGATGCCTTAGATGCTAGTGTTTCTCCTTGTACCAACTCAACAGAGAAATCCACTTCCCTATGAGGAGGAAAATATGAAATCACTACAAGAAACACATCCTAAAATTACTGCAAACTAGATACCTCTTTAGGACTTTATCATCCTGAACATCCTTCCCTTTGTCATTAGAAATATAAACTACAAACAATACACATCCTTTCCTGTAATTGCACTTTTTCTGCATAGTTGTAACCATTCTCATTATTGTAGGCTTCTTCTTTCCCTGTAGGACTCTTCTTTCCCCATCATCATCCAGACACTCACTAGCCTTGTCATAGCAATACACCTTAGTCCTATGAATGTACAAACAATCCATGCCCAAAATCATACCGTATGATCCCAACAGAAGCACATTTAGATGTGCTGATGTAGGCATACCATTCAACTCAAATGAACAAGATATCACCCAATGGTGAACTCTTCTCTTGGTCCCTGTAGCCAACTACACCAACCAAGATTATGCATGCACTTCTTCATTCAAGCAACACTTATCCACCATATCAGGACTAATATAACTATAGTTATATCAACAATCAATCAAAATAGAAATAACTTGATCAAAAATCTTACCTTCCATCTCAATAATGTAGGTTTTAACCTCGTATAGAAATTACCTGCATATGAATTCTTAGAAAAGAAAATAAACAATGTGAGAGCATAACACATAAAACACATATACAGATATTTTCCCCTGGATCCCAAAACTGGGACTACCAGCTTGATTTTTCATTATGTTCCTTTCAATGTTACAATACATATTTATACATGTCGAAGCATCCAATACCATGGACAAAAAACCATCGTGTCCAAAACCATGGAACGAAAACCATCGCATCCAAAACCATGTGTGAAAACCATGCACAAAACCATAGGTAGGTCCGCCAAACCTAATATAGGGTCCAAAAACAAATTCCCCAAGGCGCTGCCCCAGACCCCATAGAGCGGGGCTACCCACCCCCCTCAAACCCCTTGTGACCCCCCCACTACGTAATCGACGCAATGAAGGGGGGGCTCCGGCCTCCCCCAACCCCCTAGTTAACTATGTGGGCTAGTCGTGGAAGGAATATAACACAACCCAACATTTTCCCACTTGTTGTTTTCTTTCCACAGGAGGCCACAAGAGAGCTTAGTCATTTATCCAGCCCTGCAATGCCCATTGTTTCTCTACACCAAGAGAACCTCTCAAAGTTCACAGATTTTGTCAATGCATCTGCAGTGTTCTTCAAAGTGTCCACCTTTACCAGCAACACCTTTTTGCCATCTATCATATCCCTCACAAAGTGATACTAAACATTAATGTCCTTTGTCTTTGAATGGAAAGTAGGGTTCTTTGCCAAGAAAATTGCACTTTGGCTGTCACAGTCTATCCTTATAGCTCCCTATACTAACCCCATACTTGAACACAATCTCTGCAACCGAACTACTTCCTTGCTTGCATGAGTGGCTGTCATGTATTCTTCCTCTATAGTTGATAGTGCCACTACAGATTGTTTCTTACTCATCCAACTGACTGCACCTCTAAATATGTTAAACACATACCCACTTGTAGATATTCTCTGATCCAGATCTCTAGCCCAGTCCACATCAACAAAGCCACGAATATCCAAAACTCTGTCAAATCCTGGTCTTCCTTGGTAGCACAAACCACAATCACTAGTGCCACGCAAATACCTAAAAACCTGCTTCATTGCTGTCCAATGCTCCTTCCCTGGTTTTGACATAAACCTGCTCAATACTCCCACTGCATGTGCAATTTCTGGTCTAGTACAGACCATCACATACATCAGGCTACCGATTGCACTTGCATATGGAACATGGGACATATCCTCTTACTCTTCTTGTGTCTTGGGACACTGTTCAACAGATAATTTTACACCTACAGGAATAGGAACCTTCACCAGTTTATTATCCTTCATATTAAACCTCTGCAGTATTGTCTCGACCTACTTCATCTGGTTTAACCAGAGCTTCCTCTTTGCCTAATCTCTTTTAATTTCCATGCCCAAAATATAGTTTGCGCCACCAAGATCTTTCATTTCAAATTTGGAGGATAATTGGGTCTTCAAGTCCTGGATAATTTCTTTGTCATTTCCAACTAGCAACATATCATCCACATACAAGACAATATAAATAACGCGATCCATAATTAATTTAAAATACATACAGTGATCCACCTTGCTTCTGGTGAAGCCAAGTCCCCGTATAAGTGTATCAAATTTCCAATACCACATCCTTGGCGACTGTTTTAACCCATACAGAGACTTATTTAACTTGCATACCAGTTCTTTCCTACCCTTTATTACAAAGCCTTCAGGTTGCTTCATGTAGATCTCCACTTCCATATCCCTATGAAGAAATGATGTCTTCACATCCATCTGTTCTACCTCAAAATCAAAAGCAACAGCAATAGATAAAAGTAATCTAATAGAAGCTACCTTGGCAATAGGAGTAAAAATATCACCAAAATCAATTCCCTGCACCTGGGAATAACCTTTTGCTACCAACCGAGCTTTGTATTTCTCCACCTTTCCTTATGCATTTTTCTTCTTCTTGAACACATATTTGTTACCAATGGGTTTCCTTCCAGCAGGCAACTCCACCAGATCCCAAGCCTCATTTTTGTGCAAAGATGCCATTTCATCAACCATGGCCTCTTTCCAGAGTTTTCCATCCTCTAAATCTATTGCTTCCTTCACATTTCTGGGATCATCATCAGTAATAAATAAAGAAAAATTTGAACAGAAATAAGATGGACTATACCTTTTTGGCTACCTTCTTTCTCGAACTGAGCTTCTCACAACTAGAGTTTGTGGCTCTTCATCTTCTGATTCCTCTTCTACCGTGGAGTCTGATTCTTCCTCCTTTAGCTCAAACTCTATCTTCTTAGGTTCATTTGATGGGACTTCATGTTTAACAACATTTTTCACCTCTCTGAACACCACATCTCGGCTGTACACAACCTTCCTTATTACTGGGTTCCAAATTTTATAACCCTTTAAACCATCCTTATACCCAATAAAGATGCACTTTTCATATTTACTATCCAACTTTGTTCTTTTCTCCTTTGGAACATGTACATATGCATCACATCTAAATACTCAGATGTGAAAGAGAGGGTTTCTTTCTAGTCCATACCTCTTGTGGAGTCTTATCCTCCAACACTGATGAAGGTGATATGTTGACCAGGTAACATGTTGTCTCCACCGCCTCTGCCCATAATTCTTGTCCTAACCCGGCACCACTGAGCATGCTTCTTGCCCTTTCCATCAATGTCTTTTTCATTCTTTCTACAACTACATTTTGCTCAAGTGTGTATGGAGTAGTCTTCTATCGTGCTATACCACACTTCTTACAGAATTCTTCAAATTCCATGATGCAAAACTCTCCATTATTTTTTGTCCTCAACACCTTTATCTTCTTCTTTATCTAGTTTTCCACCAGAGCCTTAAATTCTTTAAGCCTATCAAAGACTTCAGATTTCTTCTTGAGGAAATATATCCATGTATTCCTTGAGAAGTCATCTATAAATGATGCATAGTACATAGACTTACCTAGTGATGGAACCTTCACAGGTCCAAACATATCATTGTGCACAAGCTCTAATATCTGTTTCACCCTCTTACCACCAGAGGGGAAACTCACTCGATTCTGCTTCCCATATACAAAATTTTCACAGAAATCAAAATCCAGAGAGCTATTATTCATACCTTCTACCATACCTTTACCATGAAGTATTTGAAGGCCCTTCTCTCCAATATGTCCAAGCCTTTGATGCCATAGCATGTATTTTCTCCAGAGACCACTACTCCACTTCTAGGAACCACAGAACTATTGCACCCATCAACAATAGTGCTACCTTGCAGCTTGTACAGAGTTCCAATCTGAACTCCCCACATCAATACTAGTGCTCCCTGAACCATCTTGTAGGTATCTTTCTCGAACACTATTTTTACACCTGCATCATCCAACTTGCTTATAGAAATCAGATTTCTGGCCAATGCAAGAATATGTAGAACACCCGAAAGTGTTCTAACCCTTCCACCTTGCAACTTCAACTTTACTTTTTCACGACCAACAATTCTAGGCATCCTGTCATCCCCCAAGAAGACATCACCACCATCATATTTCTCATACTCGTAGAACCACTCTCTATGGGGAGTGAAGTGAAAGGATGCACCTAAGTCAATCAACCATGCCTTAGGATCTACATGTGTACTTGAAGAAGCCAAGTACACATCCCCACCTTCATCTGAGGTGTTTTTCACCTCTGCAAAAGGAGCATCATGATATCCCTTTCCTTTGTCAGGAGCTTTAGATTTACAGTCCCTTTTGTAATGCCCTTCCTTTCCGCATTTCCAGCACACCACCTTTATAGGTTTTCCTGGAGATTTAGGTCTCCCTCTAGATTTAGATCTCCCACTCGATGACTTATTTTTGTTTCTATTCTGGGACCGTCCTCGTACAGACAAGGCATCACCATTCTGGCTCTCCATAATTTCCCCTCTCATCTCCTCTGTCAGCAAGGATGAGACTATTGCATCAAACTGCAAGGCAGTTGCATTGCTACCTATTGCAATAACCAAACTATCCCATGAATCTGGTAGAGAACACAACAAGTTGATGCACTTATCTTCATCTGAAATTTCAATATCCACAGATAATAACTGACTTACCACAATATTAAATGCATTTAGATGCTCTGTCACCGAGTCTTCATCTTTCATTCTCAGGTTATACATCTTTTTACGTAGGAACAGTTTATTCACTAGAGACTTAGATTGGTACAAAGTCACTAACTTGTCCCACAAAGCCTTAGCCATAGCTTCCCTTGATGCATTCAACAATACTAAATCTGAGACACACAATTATATTGTGCTCTTTGCCTTTTGATCTAACTTCTTCCATTCTTCATCGGACACTCTCATTGGTTTAGTACCTGGATCTACCGCGATCGACTGATCTTTCTCCACCAACAGATCCTCCATCTTGAGTTTCCACAACTCAAAAATCTGACCATTAAATTTCTCAATCTCTATCTTTCCACTGCTCGCCATCTTCTTTCACCACTAGAATCGATCCCGCAGATCTCCCACTAAATAGGGTCTACCACAAGCCTGAGCGATACCCCTCAGCAACAAAGGTGTCCCCTTGAAGCCAAAACAGCTCTAATTCCAAATGTAGGTTTTAACCCCATACAAAAATTACCTGCATACGAATTCTAAGAACCGAAAATAAACAATGCGAGAGCATAACACATAAAACACATATACATAGAGATTTCCCCCTAGATCCCAAAACCGCGACTACCAGCTTGATTTTTCATTATGTTCCTTTCAATGTTACAATACATATTTATACATGTCGAAGAATCCAATACCATGGATCGAAAACCATCTCATCCAAAATCATGGACCGAAACCCATCGTGTCCAAAACCATGTGTGAAAACCATGCACAAAACCATAGGTAGGTCCTCCCAACCTAATATAGGGTGCAAAAAAATATTTCCCCAGGGTGCTACCCCAAACCCCGTAGAGGGGGGCTACCTGCCCCCCTCAAACCCCCTGTGAACCCCTGCTACGCAATCGCAGCAACAAATGGGGGTCTCCGGCCCCCCTCTAACTCCCTGGTTAAGTACGTGGAAAGAATATAACACAACCCAACAAATAATGGATGACTGATGATCAACTTGCTTATTATCTATTGTTGCATAAATACGAGGAATACTCTGACCAACATCTCCAACTGTCTGTGCCTGCTTAGCATTATAGATATGAAATATACCACCCTGGTATGATGGGAAATCTCTCGTGCGATGCTTTTCACCACGAGTCCAATACTACAAAGGATTCTTGCCATCACACTTATTCTGCTCCTTAGGCTGAGACTCGTGTCCTCTATTAGTTGCATTGAACTTCTTATAAGGTGCTACATTCTTCTTGTCACACACATATCGAAGCCTTCCTCACTTCTTATCCCACTTTCCTTTAGTCTTATCATTTCCTTTCCAATCTTGCTTAGGCTCAGACTTATGATTCTATTACTCATAGCAATTCATCAATTTCCCAATGAATTACTCCAATGATAGAGGCTCATCATACTCAATCTCATATTTAAATTCTTGGGGCAACCCACTAATGAACCTTTGAACCTTCATCTTCTCATCCTTGAGACAGGACACACACCTCAAGAGCTCCAGAAACTTGGTCACATACTCTTCATCTATCATAGAACCCATCTTCAACTCATATAATTCTTTGGCCTTTGCATCATAATATCTCTTGGACAAGTACTACTTCCTGAAGAGTCTTTTAAACTCATGCCAACTCAAGTTCTCCATCCTAATGACTCTGACATGCTTCACATCTTCCCACCATATATTTTCTCTTCCCTTGAGACTATCTTGGATTTGATATTCTGTGAATAATCATGCAGCTCGAATAACTTTCTCATCCCAAGCAGCCACGCTTCTGCATCTTCTGGTTTCTTCACAGCCCCATTGAAAGCAGGAGACTTGGCTTTCTTGAACTCCTATGGAAAGTGCTTCTTCTCACTCCTATAAGGGTGATGATGGTATTGATGATGGTAATCATTCTCTGAAACAAAACAAGAATGGAACCCATAAGAACTACCTCTCCTATCAGGTGTATCCAACCATCTTCTACCTCTGATTGTGGCATCCCCGTCCAACCTGTATGCTGATAGAGACCTGCTACAATATGCACATTAGTCCTTTCCTCCTGTACATGACTTATCCTCATATGTCTCTTCTTATACAAATATGATCAGCTCTGAAGGATCACTGTATCAACATCTTCTTGCTTTTCTTGAGCTCTAGCAAGTATTTCTTATGACTCAATTAGCCTATCATTATCTACCTTGCAACTTCTGATCTTTTCCTTTAGACTTCTCATCATATCTGCTATATTAGAAGAATACTCATCTCCTTGTTGCTCAATTGATCTATAAGGAGAGTCACATGAACTGTAGTCCACCATTCTTCTCATCATCTTTGATCTTCTATCTCTTGCAAACATGTCATGTTAGATAAACCAAATATAGACATAATCAAAATCATACCTTAGTGAAGTTCATGGGGGGTTATCTCGTATGCACAATCAATCCAGATTAGCACAATATATATGCATAATGACACCAACATCATCATGATGACACAAATTTCAATAATGACCACAATGATGCATGTCTAAACTACCATGAATGATAACCATAACAATCACAATGAATGAAAAATAAACATATCGATAACTAACATTCATACATAACAATCACATTCATCCATCCAGTCTAAGTGTTTGAACCTGGAAGCTCTGATACCACCCTGTAACCACCCCTCTCACATTTACTCAAATTCACAAGCTCGCCACGGTAAACATGAGATGAGTGGCACTATGACATGACGTTACCTCCATCTTATAGTTATGGAAGTGGGTCTGACACACTAACAACTTACAAACATCCCTTAGGAACACTAGATCACCGAAAAGTCATTCCACAACCTTTGATGACCAAATCGTAAGCTAGAACTGTTTTTTCACAAGATTATCCCCCAACCACACACACAACAAAACATGCATGCAGTTATGAGACTCCAAATACACTCATAAGCCAGTCTCCATGCAGTTATGACCTAAAATCCCTAGTTCAATGCCAGTGGTTCTGAGATCTAAGACACTTTTTCAGGCTAGCCTCTAGACCACTTCCTAGAATTGCGTGTAACTTTCCAAAATGCAATCAAAGGTAATAATAAAGCCAACCAATCAAAACTCAAGAAATAACTTGACCCAAATATGTGTAATCCATAACAAACATTTCATCAAACACATGGAAAACATGTAAGCTACAGGCCAGGAATGCGTATATGATCATAAACTAATAGTCTGCATCCGAGAATCACCAAGAAGGCTTTAAGCCCTCTCTAACTAGTTGCAATAGCACTTGTTAGGCCATGCTTTCATCAACCATTCAAATACTTATCAAAATATGTCAAGAGCCATAGATTGTTTACATCATATAACCAACATATAACTATAATGGAACCCATGGAAAATCAGTCATCATATCACCAAAATAATCACTACAAATGCTCATAGATCACAACAGGAAAATATCGCATATTAGCATATAAAAATGCCAATTAAGTCAAGGGATTCCACATATCACCCGACCATAGATTGGGCCAAACCAAATCTCTCTTTTAGCCAATCACCCACGCTATATTCCAAGCATGAATGTGGGATCTCATGGAATAAACCAAGACAAAACCAACCAAGGCTTCCAGAGGCCAAACCACCTCATCCCTCAACCATAGTGATTCCATCTCTACGGTCCAGATAACATCAACTAAATTAGTCTCTACCCAAGCAGTCCAGGGCTCTAGGAACTAATAACTCAACCCACAACCTTCCAGGGCTCCAGAGCGTTTGTTCCAACTACGACTCCAGGAACTAGTAACTCAAACCACCAAGGACTCCAGAGCACTTTTCCCAACCTACGGCTCCAGGAACTAGTAATGCAACCCAAACTATTCCAAGGCTTTTAGTGTATTTGTACCAACTCACGTCCATAGGGAACCTGAGAACTAATCGAAAAAAAAGGTGGGAAATCAACCAACACCATGGCTATCCAGGAAATGGCATGGCAAGGATGAAACCATTATCAATCTAGGCAAATATCCATGCCAATGACAACACATAACCAAGGATTCATATGCATATACCATGCATCCAAATATAAGCAAGGAAATCACACATTAAACCTATTACCTACAAAGTATCTCTATTGTAGATATTGATCCAATTGTTCCCTTGCACTCATTTGATTTCCTTTGCCTTCTTTCTCAAAATCGAAGTGAACGCTAGAGTGGTCCAAGCATGCTCCAAGAATGCTCTAAGTGTGCAAGAGTATAAGAGAATGAGAGAATGAACTAGAGCTCCACCACAAAACTATCAAAAGATGGCAACTATTTATCTGAAGTCTTTTTATCATTGACGTCTCTATTTTATTCATTTTCCCTCTAAATTCCCTTGCATGCAAATCTGTGTCTCTTCACTTTCCTTTTCTCCTATTTTCCTTTTTCTCATAAATACATGCCAATTATTGCCTCTTTTCCTTTGCCAATTTCCATAGCCATTATTAATCACAAGTGATGCTCACTAAAGTGTTTTTCTCAACATTTAATTTGGAATACGCGCCCTATGACCTTGGTCTTATTTTATTTACATGGAAAATCAACCAGGGTCTATTACAAACTTGTTGCTCTAAGTGAGCCACCCAAGCCTCCAACTGCTTGTCCAGAATGCACATATGCCCACGTCAGACCACCACCACTTGTTCCCATAGTTCACAATAGAAATATTGAAGTTGTGTCATGGATCCATGACCGCATCGTGTTCCTACCATTGTTTTTTCTCATAGGATTCTAGCAGCATTTTTACTAACTGGCGTGGTAGGCCTATGGGCACGAGAGGAATTGTTCTTCTTTCGTTATGCTGGCGGACGTTCATGACAGGGCCTCGAGAAGCGCCCATTTGCATCTGTGTTTGGCCCACGTCCACCCTTTTCTGATACCAGCATCGAGGTTTAGATTTCGCAGTCATTCCACTACCACTTTCTTCCAAACAAGATCTTTGATGCAGTTCCATGGGCATGCCACACATTAACACCCACCCGTCTCCTCTGCTAATTACACTCCTCTCCTGAGCCACCAACACCACCTTAACACCTGCTAAGTCCACCAAATTAACACTCAACCATAGTGGTATCAAAAAATCCCCCCCCCCCCACCCGAGCCCAATGACTTGCACCACCGAACCCCTTTTAGGCTTAGTTTGGGCCATCCAACGTTGGTTCGACCCCCATAATGTACACCACCACCAGCTGAGATGCTCGTAGATAGAAACCTGCTAAAGACCACATACTTTTGCACTCGTAGGCCAATGAGCCACAAAGTACCACTAACCCAAAGCAATGAGAGGCAATTGGAGTAGAATCTACCTGAATTTCTTTATAATACTCCACTTAATGCCACCAACGCATCCAAGAATGGACCCTGCGATAAAACTTGCAATAGAGCACAATTCATTCAAGTCTCCAGAGGAAACATGTTGGTGGGTTGGGCTTCGAAAGCTCGCCCAGACAAGAGGGTGCCACAAGGAGAACAAGAATAAATACAAGAGCAAGGGGTCAAAGGCTCCCTTCTGCAACCAAATGCCACCCATGTCACAATCTAAGGAATGGCAGGTTGCCTTATCCTACCTCCAATACACATCAACAAGGCACCGTTCTGAGGCACACACCCTAACTGCCATCACCAGAATATCATTGTAATGCCCATCGAGCTTATTAAGATATTGATCTCCCACCTGCCTCCACCTAAATGCACTCAAGCGCGGATAGAAGGTTTCACACGTATTTGCTTTGGCATACCGTGCTACGTAGCCCATTTGCATGTCATTTGCATGGAGAATCTGGGAGGAGGCCAAGCTCGGCAATGCCCTCGGGTTATCCACCTTCATCGAAATAAAAATTAAATTGAATTTTAAAAAAATATAATAATTGAAAATATAAATTTATTTTTTATTAATATAATTTAAATATTTTTATTTATAATTATAATGATTGTAGTCTAATTGGTATAAGTTTTGAGAGGTTTTTGGATTATATTTTTAGTTTAAATTTACTTTTGATAGGAATTTATTGGAATTACAAGTTTAATTTATAAACTCTAAATATATTTTAAATAACAAAAATTACAATTAGATTAAGAATTGTTTTTTATAGTTCCAATCAAAAAAATCTAAATCATAAAATAATTAGATAACAACATTATAATATTATCTATAAATAAAATTCAGTAATTTAAAAATTATTTAAAATAATCTGCAAAAAAATTGTAAAAAAATGTCTTTGAATTATGAAAAAATTAATTCAAAAAAATATCTGTACAAACATCTCAAATTACTGTGCATGATTTGTGTGTGATTTTCTATAACATTGTTGTGTATGATTTTCTATAATATTGTATGTTATATACTTTTGCATTTATTGATAGGTGTTATATAATGTGACATAGAAACTCTTATAAATCTAAATAATATTGATGTGTCAAAAATACTATAATAAAACAATAAGTAAAAAAAAGCAAATATATTATGTAAATTTATCTTATTTCTTGATTGGTTAAAATATATAGAAATATTAAATAATTAAAAAAAACAAATATATTATCAATATAAATTAATGTAAATTTATCTTATTTCTTGATTTGTTAAAATATAGAGAAATATCAAATTTTTTTGTGTTATCAAAATATTTAGAGATATCAGATTTCTATAAAAAAAAAATTAATTTTATATTTAAAAAAAAAATTATCATTAAAAAATATAAATATTTTTTTTCAAGTTTGGTAGGACTCTTTGATTTTCGATGTAATTCACCCCGCTATGGGGAGGGTAGCACAAGGTTGGAACTTGAGATAACACAAGATTCGAAACCAAAATCTCCAGTTCAATGAAACTTCATTCACACCACTTAAACTACCCCAAATAAACAGTCAAAAATATAAATATTATTTTAACACTTTATAAATTTAAAATTAAAATTAATTTACATTAAAATTAACTTTACTTACTGTTAAAATATTAACAAAAATTAAAATATAAAAAAATAAAAACATATTAATCATATAAAACTTAAAAATATATATATATTATATATATATAATATATATATATATATATTAATCATATAAAACCAGATTACAACATAAACTTTTAAAATATAACCGGGCATAAATATGGTAAGCTTTACCTTTCAAACACATAATATAGGAATATTTTGCATATCATAATACATTCTCTAAAAATTGGACATTAATAATATATAATAAGAAAAAAAAGTATGGTAAGCTTTACTTTTCAAACACACAATGTAAGAATATTTTGCTCATCATATCACATTCTTTAAGTTGGTCATTATTTTCAAAGTATCTTTATGCATTTTGAATATTAAAAATTCTCCGATAGATTAATTTGATCTCAGTGGACGTTAACCACCATTACCATCATCATATTTATTCAAACCTAAAAATTCTCTGATTCATAATTAAATATATGTTTATTAAAACTATAATCTATCTCTTATATTTAAATTTTGCCAAAAATATTTTCCAATCAATTACCATCATGTATTTTGAATATTGAGAAGTCTTTGACTCATGGTTGGATGTATATTTATTAAAACCCTAGTCTATCTCTTATATTTTAATTTTCTCGAGATATATTTTCCAATCAATTACCATCATGTATATATTAATGTAAAATAATGTGTATATATTAACTTTGAATTTTATATAAGAGATTTTGAAAGCGATTCTTTGAACGAATGACTCAATGTTAATGTTCATGTATCGGAATCAGTTTCAACGCATGTACTTTAAATACTGTCCACAAACTAAATAAAAGTATCTAATTCTTTTGACAAATTTTCCAAAAAAATAATATTAAATTTATATTCACATCCACTCGTGTCTTTGATTGGTAAAGTGAAATGCGATTTCGTTGTAACCTGCCCACAATTCAAAGGCTGCGAGGGTCCCAAAAATTTGGAGGCAAATCAGATTTTGTTGGGAAAAAACGAGAATCGAGGATGATGCATTGCAACATAAATTAGATGTGGGGCATCTCTGCCCAAGGCAAGGCGGGACTCTCGATGTGAGTTGGTGACCAGAGGGAGATTGCTGGGTCACTGAAAAAGGCAGCGACGCAATAATTCGCCTATGTGGCTTAGATAATTAATGAAAGAATCTTTGAAAATCATGTGAATATTAGAATAGGATTATAATAGGCTGTAGTTTAACGAGGTTACCCTTTCTTTTGGAAAACAATAAAAATTTCGGTAGGATTTAAAAAAAAAATCATAGAAATTTTAGAATTCTTGTTTTAGTTATTAAAATTTATGATTTTGGGTGTACAAGGGTTTTTGATGGTGCTGAATCCATTTTCGCCATCTAAAAAATATTCAAACATTTCCAAGATTGGATTTATTGAGTTTTTACCAAGGGTTCTTCATTGTGCTGAATCCATTTTCACCATTTAAAAAATATTCAAACACTCCTAAGATTGGATTTATTGAATTTTTTTCACTGGATTTTGGCGAAATTATGACCTTGAATTTTTGCACAAATTAAATTATATATATATATATACACACCACACACACATAGTCTAACTTATAGACGAAATGACTTCTTTCACGACATTTTTTCTGGTTAATTTTAATCAAAATCTGATGGGGATTTCTAAAAACTCCAATTTAAATTGTTTAATATGCATAATTCGAGCAAGAGGTATTCATGATGTTAAATCCATTTACGCATTCAAAAATGTATTTTAAACAACATAAAATCTTGAAATTGTATTGTCGTATTCTGGTGAATTCCCGTGAAGAAGGTTATTTCGTCTATAAGTTAGACTATATATATATATATAGAGAGAGAGAGAGAGAGAGAGAGAGAATGAAATTGGAAGTTATACAAATTAAACTATTTTTTATTTTATTTTATTTATTATACAAATTAAATTATTTAATGATGATATTAAAGGGAGCTTGTGTTGTTGAAATCAAAATTTTATGATAAATGGCTATGGTTTACTTTTTAATGTGTGTTTTTCTTAATAGCCTCAAGGGTTATCTCAATTGGTCGAGTTATGTCACTAAGACACCTTACTAATGGGAGGTCACTATGACAATTCTCCTCAATGCCCTCCAAGTTAAGCTCTACTAATAAGTCGATAGGATGTGATCCCTTTGAGTGGATTTGCCCAAATATTTCCTTGAAAAAAAAATGACATATTTTAATAAAGGTCATCAAGAATGTTATTTGCAATCATATTTAATATGATGTGATGAAATATATGTGTGTGTGTGTGAGAGAGAGAAAGATTTAAAATTCATTTTAAATTTATCGGATAGGGTGATTAACATGATGGGGGAAGGGGGAGGAACACCATCGCCCCACCTAGAAAACACGGTGGGGATGTGGAACCCACCCCTAGTCAAGTTTAATGTTGGAGCTACACAATATCAATGCGTTGTGTGTGTGAATTAATGAAAGGGATGGTGGAGATGAGACTGCATATTGTGGATGGATGTTTCAGACAGTGCAATCATGTGAAGCCAATGAAAGGAAATATAGCAAGTACCATGTTAAATTGATGGCAGGATATGGTGGTAGTGTAGTATGTGGTCATTTGATAGTCTGTCACAATTTACCAAAGGAAAAAATCAGTAGAGGATCAACTCCACTAGTTCTTAGTCCTCAACCTTAGTATCTTTACTCTTCCCACACGAAAGGTTGTAAGAAATTGTAGAATGCAGGAAGTTGGTGGGTGTGGCCTAAAGAAGAAGGAAGAGGGGTAGGAAGTTGTGCAACTTCTGCATTGTAAATGTGATTTTTTCCTTGGGCTTGCAAGGCTGTACCTCCTCCTTTAATTGCAATTTTTTTTAATGGCAAAGGGAATTGCATCGTCCTGGAAAGGGATGGGTCTGTCTTGGTGACTTCAAATTGTGGGAAGGTCTAGGATTCTTACTCTCATATGCCACAAAATGCAAGGCGAGCCTGTGGGCGAATGTTGGAATAGGTTGATGAGGGGTGGTGGTAAGCTATGTGTGCTCTGCATTGTTATTGTGGTTTTCATCTCAGGTTGGCAAGGTTGTATCTCCCCCAATAACCTTCTACAATAACCTTCTAGATTGTCTTGTTTCTTGTTGCTTCTAGTTATCTTTGTCCTCTCTTCAGAGAGTTTTGTTTTGGTTATGGTTAGGTCTCCCAGTGAGAGACTGGTTGGTCGATGACGCTTTTTGATGCGATTACCAATTTTTGAAGATAATAGAAATTCACCTCACAAAAATAAACAATTTATTTTAAATTTAAATTTATTAAATATCAAGAAGAATTAAATTTATTAAAGCGTAATCTTTTTAATTATTTAATTCCATATCATGTGTCAAAGGATCTTAGCTTGAGTGGTTTGGTGAACAATTTGTTTCTCGAGCTATGTGGGTTCAAGTCTCGGGAGACATGTCGTAATTGGCCCTTTATGGAATTTATGAAATAGTTGTCTTTAATGTAATAGTGGTAGTCAATATCATTGAATTTACTGATTCTCCAGAAATTCTCATTCTGGTTAAAAAAAATAAAAATAAAATCATATCATGAATTAATCTTTTCATGATGTAATGATGATAATTAATGTCCACTAAGACTGAAATGATTTATTGGATTTTAAGAAGGTATATATCAAAGAGATTACTTAGAATTATTCGTCATTTTATTTCTATGCTTGGAAAGCATTGGGAAAAGGATTCCAAGATCACCATAGTTTTGCTAACTTAAAAGGTAAAGAAGGTTGGTAGTGTGACAAATATTTTGAAATTTAGATCTAATGTAAGTATAACCAAAATAATTTAAAAGAGTGTGTTTTTTATCTTCAACCCTCTTATTGTAGCAAAGGTGACATACTATTTCATCCCATGATGTTTTAGAATTAAAAATAACATCTTAAGAAACTTGATCCTTTTAAGTGCCTAATAGGTCTAGGTTTAAGATGACTTTAAGCTGATTTAGTTTTTTAGATGTTTCCACACACACACACATATATATTTTATGTTTATTTATTTATTGATTTTTCATTGACATGTGTACATACTTTAGTTATTTATTTTTTGTTTATTCCCCAATGCTCAACTATAAAGCACCTCACTACTCTTGAAGCATTCAACTCTAAATAGAGTACAATCCTTTTAGCAACTGGGTTGGGCTCATACTCGCATCACATGAGGTCGATTATGACCGCTACCACTATAAATTCTAGGTGAAGCCATATTTTCCCCCCCACATGACTCAAATGGTAAATCAAGGGGGATTTGAACCTTGAACCTCAAACTTCACAAAGAATTCATATCACAATGATCGCCAATCGAGTTTCCCTCACTGAGGCTTTTGTTATTATTATTATTGTCATGTATTAAAATCAACATTTTTTTTTCTATTTCTAGTTCTAACTCAAAAACATAAATCTAAATTTACTCTAAAACCTATATGTATTGCATTATTAATGCCTTTTTCTTGTGTCTGTAGTCACTATAAACAAATTTTTTTCTACCTATATATTTAAAGTAGAATTTCATGTCGATATTGTGATTTGCCAATTACAATGTTTCGCTGTTGCTTCCAATCCGCTCCCTCCAAGCCATTAGGAGGAGGCTCCCTTCATCCTCTTGACTTTGATTATGAAGTGACTAATTTTAGATAATTGGTCTCCTCATGGGGAAAGGCACTACAAAGTTGATCATATGCTTGAGGTTCAACTTCCCATCCATTTCCTCCAAGAATAAGGTTTTGGTTTTTGTGAAAAGAGAACTAACTAGACAATTTATACGGGTATGGCCCTCCTCATGTTCAATGAAGAATTAGGTGTAAAGGAATCGGTAGGTTCTCATAAAATTCAAGCTCAACTACTTCTTATGTGGCATAGGATTCTATGCCTTGTTTTTTAGACTCAAGGATGACATGAATATGAACTTTAGGAGTAGTGGACTATATTTTTTAGCTCTTAAGGCATGTATCTTAATAGATGGACTATACATTTTGATCTAGAGCTAGACATCATTTCTATTGTTCCTATTTAGTTTCACCTACCACATTTTCCCCTTCATTGTTGGGGTGATGATACCCTTGAAAGTGTTAGCAACACTCTTTCGTAGTACAATAACATATCTAGACCTAAATATTATATGTATGTTTGTGCTAGAATTCTTGCTAGATTTGATCTTAAAAAGGGCCTCCCTGAAGCCATCCTCTTATCCCTTGACAACTAAATGCACACATAACAATTAGATTACGAGTAGCTTCCATTAAAATGAAAACTATGCCATGATTATGGCCATTTTTGCAAAGGATTTAAAAAAGAATCAAGGATTGAATTTAGCAAAACCAAATCAAGAGTAAGAGTGGTAATTTGTCAAAAAAAATGCACCAAAATAAAGAGAATGTTTAGAACACTATGCTTTCTTCATCCAAACAACAACATAGGGCACCTCAAGTGAAATCAATACTTGAGTCACCATAAGAATAAAAGCGAAAAATCATGGAAAGGTAGCAAGGAATACCCAAGATAATTGCACCAAATCATTTTGAATTATTAGTAGAGGATTTTAATGAACAAGTGGAGGAAACACATGCCACTTGTTAGGCATATTAGGATCCAATACTCACTTCACAAACATTCTATGCCTTTTACTTTCGAGATAATCAAAATCAACCTCAACAAATTGTGAAGGAGGCGACAGATTTGAACAACCAAGAAGAGTTATACCCAACTATTGGGAAAAGAATCCACACAATCAAGTAGAGTGGAAACTTGGAAGAAAGCCTAGAAACCACAAAGGAGGATGAATTACAAGAAGACAAATCCATAAAAAAATTTAGTAAGGAAAGTGATGAAAAAAAAAGAGAGAATAAACAACTAACAAACAAAAGGAAATGGAAATTGTTAAAAATCAAACTCTCTCATAAAGGGAAAATTCCTAAGCCTAATGGGAGCCTAGAGGCAACTATCAGGAAAACCACCCATTATCACATCAATGGCCTTGCCCCCATGCTTTCCTCACTCTTTAGGCTAAGGAAAGGGATATTCTAGTCAAGTGGGGAAAAGTTACAAGTCATTTCAACCTAGGCCATTGTATAGGAAAGGGAGCTTTCCTAACTTAGACTGGACAAAGATAACCAGTGATTTGCAACGAACTCACTCTCAATGTTTAGGACAAGTTAAAGAATATAGGTTGTTTATCAAATCACTAAATAAAGCAAGCTCTAAATGATGTGCAGATTAGATAAATATACTTGTATTATGCTAGAAAATAAACAATGGCAAATGAACAAGTCAAATTTTCTTATCACATAACCAATAACTCCAAGCAAGATCAAGATCAACCATTGACAATTGCTTAAATACATTATAGAAATGCTTAAGCATAAAAAAAATTCCCATTCACCCCAACCATATGAAATAATTATATCCAATAAAATGGAGGATGGTATCCACATTATTCAAGTTATGAGGAATGGAGCATGACATATATTCATGAAAGAAAAAATGAACCATTCCATAATATGCACAATGTTAAGTCTTGGCAAGTTAGACAGGCAATTAGATCTTATAGACTTATCCACTATTCGCTGAGAGAGACTTGAAGATGTTTATCTTAAATTCAAGTACTAATAATTACGTGAGATGTTAATTAACCTACTAATGTGAGATGTTACTTAACCTACTGATGTTATATATCAAACTTTTAGGACAACAAATTCACAACTCATTCATATAAAAACATGTAAAGGTCATGTGCAATGTCATGAAACGACTAGCGTTAGGCAGACCCATACCATGTAATGAATTTTAGAGCATGCTTAAATGTGAAATTATGTGCCAGCTAATAGGGGAAGAACCCTATTAGCTATTTGAAATCAGTCCTAAGACAACGAGATGTATATAAAAAATATGAGAGTATTCAAAACAATGAAAAGCGATAACGAGATGTATATGAAAAATATGAGAGTATTCAAAACAATGAAAAACCATTCAAACTATTTATTCAACCACCTGATTAACATGCAATGAGATCAGATTTTGTACGAACAAGGACCATCTTTTTAGCATTAAAACCAAAGTATACCCACGCCTATGAAGTGCTAGTAATCCAATTTTAGAGAGACATTAAAGTGCTCAAGGATCTAGGTGATATTTAGGTGTTTAGCTTTGCTATGTGGACTCTCTATGTGGATTAAGTGTTGTAACTATATGTACTAACAATGTGTAACATTCCAATTTTGAATCTCATGACACATATTATTGGGAGGTTTCAATATGGATATTTCGTTAAACTTTTCTTGATGTAATTATGTTTTATTTTTGGTGAAATTTTTTCCAAATTATTGACTGAATGGGTGGAGCACTTACACGAATGGTAATGCGATGAAAAGGAATTGGTGAGAGGAAAAGGGCAAAAGTCATTGCAACTTCAAATTACCTTGCTCATAATTCTTTGCTAAATTGAAGTTTTTTTCATATTCTCCAAGAAATCAATTAAAAAGAAGAATTGGAAGTTGAACTTCCAACTTTCTACAATAATGGGAGTGGGTAGGATCTGTATAAAATTATTATATAAATTATTCTAGAAGTACGAGAAATGAACCCATTTCAAGGTTTCAGAATTGACTCACGAAATTATGATATGGACGCAATAAATCTCATGCAAGAGAGTAGAGAAAAGAGAGAATCCATGTGCAAATAGTAGAGGATGCAAACAAATAGGTTTGAGGACCAAATTTGAGCGAAAAAGGGTGCCAAAAGGTTCTTTGCTTGATGGAAGAATTATGAAGGATCATTAGGTTCGTTTTTAGACTAGGGAAATTAAGCACAAGTGTCCAAAACCCAAATTGCAAAGTAAGGCTACTTTTATGGGTGTTTTGCTAGGCAAACATGGAGGCACTGAGAGGGGAGGTTGCTAAGGAACTGCTAGGACAATGAAGGGACTCCCTAGTGCTTTGAAAACTAGCTAATATAACACCTATGGTGTGAGTAGGTCATTGTATTAGAGGGGTTGTGGGGAACTTGCGAATATTATAATTGTGAAGGAGGGTTGCCTTCATATTTCAAGCTTCTATTAACTTAGTGAATTTCCCCTTAATGGTATATAATTTGGCTTGAGGGGGGGAAATACAATGGAATTTGACACATAGATGAGCCTAGGGTTGAGTGGAAAGTGACTCACCCTTCATAAGTTTTAGGAAATTCTTAAAGTAAACTAGATAAGTGCACTTGTTATTACTTGAATTTATATGAGTTTTGTTTAGGAATGTGAATTTAAACTTTATTACTAGCTAAGCTGAAATTTAGGCTTATATGTGAATGGTTGTATGTGCATCTTGAATGCAATAAGTATAATATTCAAAAATAAATCTTGAAGCAATCAACACTTGAAATTTCAAGGCTTTAATCAGCATTTTGTAAGAAGTTTTTATGACTGGAAGAGAAGAGGAATTTTTCTCCTCATTTTTTTGGACAACCTTGGTGACTGGTCTCAATTACAAAGGCTATTTTTTGCATCAACTAGGCAAAAGAAACCTTAGACAAGGCAGTCACAAGTAGGTAGTCCCATTGGCATTGCACACTTAATTAAGAAAGTCTATTATTTCAAGAAGAATATACGCGAGGAAATTCCTCCCAAAACATATAAAAATAATTGTTAAGTTAATTTTTTTATGAACTTAAAAACATGTGAAATTCATATTGCAAAATTGAGCTACAAAATTTTCAGGGCTTTCCTTCATAACCTTCATAGTTTAGCTCATTTGTTAGGGCAATCATATAGCTTAGTACGGCTAGAACATGTCATGAATTAACATAAAAAGACTTGAATGTCTTCCTTGTTTTTATGTTCTTAGATTAATTATAGATATTTTCCAAATCTTGGAGATCCTAAATGGCATGATTCTATGCCACTTGGGGAAACATGAAAGTATCCATGGATTAATATTGTTTTAGGAAAGTGTATATGGACATTTATTTTAATTACAACTAATAAAAAAATTAATAGGATTATTCTCTTCTTAAAGAAGCCTTAGTTTTGACCTTTCTTCTAAAATATAATGTACTATTAAAACTTTAAGTTTATGAAAATCAAGATGAGTAACAAAATTTACTTAAAACTTATTAACTATAAATCAAACTAGCTTTTATAGCCTTAATAATTTTTTTTAATAATCTCTAAAATTAAAAATATATATATTCGAAAACTTTATAACACTTAATCATATTTTATATACTTATAAAATTTTATAACTAAACACAATAAATCACCAAAATGTATAAATTTACTAGCAAAAAAGACATCTGAATTTTATTTGAAATGTATAATGAAGAATCAGATATATATACCCAAAATATGTGTATCATATTATAATGAACAAGAATAATAGTTGTGACACAACATAGTCCTTGCCTCTATCGTTATCGCTAATTATTTGATTAAAGATTGCATGAAGTGCAGAGAAAACTTCACACAATGAAAGAAAAAATCTCTCTGCACAAAGTTGTCTCCACAATAAAGCTATTGGCACAAATCTCTCTGCACAATGAAATATTCAACACAAGTTTCAATAGCTAGTTTAATTCACAGATGTACTCATTGTAATCGAGTAAAACAACAATTAGAATATGTAATTGTGTGGAGCTTTCACTATGCGAAAAAGACCTGCACAAGCAAACCTTCACACACTGTTTTACATGCAAATCTACGCACACTGTTTAGAAACTTTAAACACCAGGTGTTAACAAATGTTTAATTTTACGTGTCTTCCTTTCAAAAAAAAGGAAAAAATCAATGCCACATGTTCCTAAATGCTTAATTTTACATGCTTTGAAATAAACGATTAAGTGGGGAGATGATGCTAAGAAATAAAACTTAAAAATATTTACTAGACTTGTGCAGAGCTTTGCTTTTGCTGAGATTTCTCTTTCACTATGTAGTCACTTCTAGACACACACAACCACCTTCGTACAACTTCCTCTACACAATTACTTGCGTACTCAACAATGCCTTTCGGTCAGTCATTGCCATTTGAAGTTTTTAGCTTGTGAAATACATTCACGAATAATAATTAAAAAATGATATGTTTATTTATTATTTTAATAAAAATCATGCTATGTATAATAGTCATTAGCTTTAACATTATTAAATAATCATTTTTACAAAACTTTCTACAAACACTTCCTTCGAACAACCACCTCCATACATGCAAAACCACTTCTACATAGTTAATTCAATCTCCATGCACGTGCATTTTTTCTCTGCACATGCTTCATTTGAGCAACCACCTTTGTAGAATTTAATGTGTAGATTCAATATTTCTCATGAAATTTGCTAAATCACAAGACTTGAAGCTACTCTATTGCTCCGTGGAAGTTAATTCACCATGTAAAACAAGAATCATTGATATGCAAAATGAAACATCACACATACACAAAGATTTATCTAGGGGAAAGAAACTACTAAAAACCTCTTACTATCTGTATTACATTAATCAGAGAATAGAGAAGAAATACAATACTTGCTCAAGCCTGAACACACCTTGGAAGTGTATAGTCTATCCCTCTGCCTGATTGACTAAACTTGGCCCAACATTTAGCCAATTTCAAGCCTTCCCAAGCTCCAATTTCCTTGTGTTGTTCCCTTGGGAAATTTCTCCTATTTTTTTAGGAATTTCACACCAAGGAATTTCGCGATAGCCTTAGGTCCATCTCTGATTGCATGCACCACTTATACACATGGGAATATGCTACAACTGATAGTATACTGACTTGGAATATCCATCTCAATTTGGTAACTCGAATTCTCTGCATGCAACAATTATTTTAGGATGATTGATCAGTTAATTGGTTGATCACTGAGTGTGGTTGAAGTTACACATCCATGACTTGACCTCCACTAGTACTTCTCACAGTTATAACTAGTTAAACTGGTAATAACTCAAATTAGCTGAAATATATTGCTACATATTAGCAATCAATCATGTAGAACTGAAATCAAGTGTCTCTAACTCAAATTTACTGAGTTAACTGAGTGACAAGAGCCATGTCACCTCAGTTAACTACCTCTAAGTATTCTACTAAAATAGAAATTTGAATTTGAATCTAGTTTGACCAAGGCAAAGTCAAAATTGGATTTTCTTGTTGCATTTTCAACACTCCCTCTTAGTAAGAAAGGGATTATTAGATACCCCAATCTTGCTTCTATGGAACTCGAATTTTCCTCTTGACAAGGCCTTTGTCAAAATATTTTCATCTTGTTCCTTTGTCAGAATGTACTGCAACAAAATAATCCACCTCTGCACATAATCTTGTAGATGGTGATACTAGATGTCGATATGCTTGTATCAATCATGAAATATTGGATTCTCAGAGAGTATGATGAAACTATGACTGTCACAATAAATCATTGTAGGATCCATATTTTTACCAAATAACTCAACACGGATCTTTCTCATCTAGATAGCCTCACATGGTACTTGAATTGCAACCATGTACCGCGCTTCTATTGAGCTTAGTGCTACATATCTCCACTTCCTGTTGTACCAAGAAATTGTTGTTGAACCAACACTGAAAATTCCTCCTAAAGTGCTCTTCATGTATTATGGAATCCATGCCCAATCTACATCTATGAAGCCTTGTAGCTTCACTCCCTTTTTCCATCTGTACCAAATACCAAACTGAGTAGTGCCTCTGAGGTATCTCAACACATGCTTTGTTTCCTTCCAATACAATTTGGTTGGATTAACCATTACTTGACTAAGCTGATTAATTGCATAACACATGTTTGGTCGTGTGTTCACCAAATACATAAGTGAACCCACAAGTTTCCTGTAGATGGTAGCCTCCACTACTTCACCTGAAGTAGCATCTCTTTTCCTCCAGTTTCCCGCCAGAGGAGTCTCCATGGGTTTTCACTTGTCCATGCAAAAACTATGAAGTATCTCGTTGGCATACTTGCACTGAGAGACAAATAGTTCCCCATCTCCTTTCCATACTTCCAAACCAAGTAAGTAGTGCATGAGGCCCATGTTCTTCATCTCGAACTCTCTTGCAAGGTACTTCTTAAAATATCTACTCAACTGCTCATCACTAGTAAGGATCAAGTCATCAACATATAAATAATAATCAATAATTTACCTTCTACCACAATGTGATAAAGGTTTGCATCTGCTTCAATTTTGGTGAAGCCCAAATCGGTGAGATAACTATCGATCCTGGTATACCAAGCATGAGGTGCTTTCTTGAGCCCATACAACGCTCACTTGAGTTTGCATACATGTGACTCTATGCCAAAGGTCTCAAACTCCTCTATCTGCTCAATATACACCTCCTCCTCAATAACTCCATTGAGGAATGTTGTCTTCACATCCATATGGTGGATCTTCCACCTCATCTACACTGACAGTGCTAGAATTGACCTGATGGATGAGTACCTTGCTACTGGAGCAAAGATGTCCTCATTGTTATGCAACCAACTCACAAAATAGAATAAAGAGATAGATCGACGACTTAAAAAATAGCCTCTTCGAGGGGGAAACCTCCTTTACATTATAAAAATGAAAAATTCTTTGAATGATACAAATGACAAGACCTCCTTTCTATATATAGGATTCTAAGGGGTCACAATATAATCAGAGATGACATAACAAAAATAATGTAAGGGCACAACAATAATAATAGTGGGCTTCTACAAGGTACAATAATAACAGTGTGGGGACAACATGGGCACAACAATAACAATAAGGGTCTACAATGACAATAATAATAAGGGAATACACTAGTATTATAGGGACCTAACATGCCCCTCTCCTTCAAAAAAGTTTTGTCCTCAACACTTGAGTAGTTTTGGATGCTTTTGTATAAAATTATCATCCTCCCATGTGGAATCTTCAGCGGGTAAGTTCTTCCACTTGATGAGATACTCTGAAATTGATCGATTTCGTAGTTGTCGAATTCTTGTTTCTGTGACTGCTTCAGGTTCCAATATGATTTTTCCTTTCTCATCAAGATATGGCAGTATTGTTTGAACTGGGAGCTTGTCACCTATAACCTTCTTTAAGCATGAAACATGGAAAACTGGGTGCACTAGGGAAGATGAAGGAAGTTCCAATTTGTATGCCATAGTATCAATCTTTTGCAACACCTTTTACAGACCATAATACTTTGGTGATAATTTATTATCCTTCTTTGCTTGCTTGAGGGACATTTGTTTGTATGGTTGTAGTCGTAGAAATACCCAGTCACCTACATCAAAACTTCTTTCGCAGTGATTTTGATTTGTTTGTTGTTTCATTCTATTCTGCACCAAAGTGAGGTTATCCTTTAAGAGTTAGAGAAATTTTTGTTGAAGCTCAATGTGATATTCCACTACATGAACCTTAGAATTTTCTCTTAAATATGATGTGATGGATAGTGGATGATATCCATAAAGTGTTATAAATGGGGTCATTTTTGTTGCAATATGGAAGGAAGTGTTATACCATCATTCATCTAGAGGTAACCATTTGACCCATTGTGTCTGTTTATCAGATACAAAGCAACAAAGATATCCTTCCAAACATTTGTTCACTATCTCAGTTTGCCCATCAGATTGAGGACGATAAAATGAGCTATGAACTACCTTAATACCCAAACAAGAAAATAATTTTTTCCAAAAATTTCTTGTGAAAATATGGTCTCTGTCGCTTACAATAATCTTTGGGTTTCCATGTAGCTTTTGAATTGTTTCCATAAATGTAGTAGCAACTGTACTATCTTTAAATGGATGAGATAATGCACAAATGTATGCATATTTGGTAATTTTATCAACTACCACCATGATGACACTCTTTCGTTCGGACTTGGATAAACCTATGATAAAATCCATTGAAACCTCCTCCCAATGTTGACTTGGAATGGATAAAGGTTGTAATAAACCCACGGTCTTAATTGCATCAACTTTATTTTGTTGGAAAACCAAAAATTCCGCCATAAACTTTTGAATATCAGATTTAAGGCCATCCCAAAAAAATTCCTTCTTAACCTTGTGGTAAGTTTTTAAAAACCTTGAATGCCCTCCTAAGGGAGAGGTGTGCAATTCCAAAAGAATATTTTGTTTGAGCTGGGAATTCTTACAGAGGTATAAGCAATCTTTGTACCATAACGAACCATTTTTGCAGCAAAATGTATCATATGTATTAGAATCTTGCTGCAACTTCTGAATGAGTGCCCACACTTCTTCATCATTATTCCATTCATCCCTTGCTTTGTTTATCCAATATGGTTGGATAATATAAATGGCACAAATCAATGCTTCCACATCCTCATCCTTTCTTGAGAGTGAATCTGCAAAAACATTTTGCTTCCCTTTTTTGTAGATGGTTTCAAAATCATAACCCAACATCTTTGTGACCCATTTTTGCTTCTCTTCTGAAGATAATCTTTGTTCTAAAAGGTATTTAATACTATCATGATCTATTTTTACCTTGAAGTGTCTTCCCATTAGGTAAGGTCATCATTTCTTAAGTTCATGTAGTATTGCCAACATTTCCTTCTCATAAATAGAGTTGTGTAAATACTTTCCTTTGATTGGACGACTTTCAAAAGCAATGGGTTTTTCTTCTTGCATTAAAACAACAACAATTCCATTTCCTAAGGCATCACATTCCACAATAAAGGTTTTTGTGAAGTTTGGTGTAGCTAAGACCAGTGCTTGGCACATTGCCTCTTTAAGATGTTCAAAGGCCTTCGTTGCTTCTGGAGTCCAAGAAAATGCATCTTTATTCAGTATTGTTGTTAGAGATGCTGCTATTCTCCCATAATTCTTAAAAAACTTGCGATAATACCCTGTCAACCCGAGAAATCCCTGTAGATGCTTTATGGATGTGGGGGTTTTCCATTCCTTAATGGCTTTAATTTTGCTAGGGTCTACTTTAACACCTTCATGAGATACAATATGACACAAATATTCCACCTCTTGTACTCCAAAGAAACATTTGGAGTTTTTTGCATATAATTATTTCTCCTCCAATAGTTTGAACACTCTGTTAACATGTTGAACATGATCCTTCCAAGACTTGTTGTAGATTAGTATATCATCAAAAAATACTAACATAAATTTTCTAAGGAAGGGTTTAAAAATGGAATGCATCAAACCTTGAAATGTAGAAGGCGCATTGGTAAGGCCAAAAGGCATGACCAAATATTCATAATGACCCTCATGAGTTCTAAATGTTGTTTTCAGAATGTCTTCAACCTTCATTCTGATTTGATGATATCCTAAATGAAGATCCAACTTGGTGAAGTAAATTGCTCAATGAAATTCATCAAGTAATTCATCAATGATAGGAATGGGAAATTTATCTTTAACAATGAGCTTGTTGAGCTCCCTACAATCCGGACACATGCACTATGATCCATCCTTCTTGTGCACCAATACTACTAGAGCAGAGAAAGAACTTTGACTAGGTTGAATTATACCAACCTCTAGCATTTCTACAACCATACGTTCAATTTCACTCTTTTGGGCATAGGGATATCTGTAAGGCCTGATGTTTGGAGGAATACTTCTTGGAATCAAATGAATAGCACGATCATGATCAAGAATAGGTGGGAGGCCTTTGGAAGTCTCAAATTCCTTGGAATTATTGTCCAAGACTTTTTGGAGATATGGAGAAATAAATGATTTCAATGTGGGAACCTCTAGAGAACATAATTGTGTAATTACACCTCGTTGTTCTTTATTTATAAGGTTTGTCATGCCGTTAGAGCTGATTATCTTTCCCGATTTTCCTATGATACCCCTTAATTCAACTTCCTTTCCTTCTGAAAAAAAAAATTCAAGAAAAATGATTGAAAATTAAAAGCTATCGTACCCAAAGATTGTAGCCATTGGACTCCTAGTACAACATCAACACAACCCATTGGAATGGACATCATTTGACTATTCAACACATATTCTCCCATGGATAGCTTGATATTATGGCACTTTCCAGAGCGATTTATGGTTCCTCCAATTGCAACCATCACTTGATACTCTGGTGCTGGATATAGGAAGCAATTCAATTCCTTGCCTATCTTACAATGAATAAAATTATGGGTACAACCCGAATCAATCAACACTATTACCTTTTTCTTCTTGATGTGTCCTTCTATCTTGATAGTTCACGGAGTGGTAATTCCGGCCAATGCATTACAAGATATGGTAGGGTTCACTTCTTCTTTCTCTAGGGTTTGTTCCTGGTATGTATCCTTTTCTTTTGATGTTTCTTGTGTTGAAAATAGAAACAAGAAATGCTAAAAATAGCACTGCTATAAATAGCATTTCGGGATACCTTCTAAGTTTAGTTAGTCCCTAAACTAAAATTGAGAATTAAAATTAAAATTTGATCTTAGCAGCTGTTTGTAAACTAATTAATTAATTCATCTTGAGTTAATTAGTTGTAGAAAATCAAACATGAAGTCTATGTGAATACATGCAACGGTTTCCCCTTTGATTGAGGAAGTTATCCCTTGATTAAGGAGATCAGGGTGAGTTGTACTTTGAGTTGTAATTAGTTAGCTCAGTTAATTGAGTTAAGTCCAGTTAGATTAGTTCAAATAGTTTGTTGAACTGATTGTGAGTTCAGTTAGTTAATGCATGCATGCATGTAACTGCTACACTTTAGATAATTGAATATTCTCTCATAAATAACTCATGCATGTCAGTTCAATCAAAGACCCAATTGAGATCAGATGATGGGACAGTGTACTATCAGTTGTAGGAATATTCGATTGAGGATATCTCTTGCATGCAGAAGGAATTCATTCCTTGGAGATTGCGCAATTACTTCTAAGTTTGGTGAGTTGTGTGAGAGGCCAATTCACACAGGTGGCAGCATTGGACCCCAGGAGAAATTGCACAAGGAAATAGGAGGCTTGGAGGATTGGAGGAAGACATAGGTTGTGTCTATTCAGTCTGTGAGCTGTATTGAGGGATTGTACTGAGATATGGATAGCTTGTGAGCTAAAGCTTTGTGTAATCCAGACATATTTTCACTTGTATGATAATACAGAGATCAAGGTTTTTGTTGAGATTGCAACAAGATGATGGAGCTTAGTGAAAAGAGTCGCCTTCAGTAAGTGGGCCCGCAGGCTATTTTTGGCACAAGTCTATTTTTAGACTATGTCTATTTTTAGACATATGGATCATGTCTATGGATTGCAGGTTGCTGTTTATGGATGATTGATCAAGTTGGGAAAAAATAGATGGACTTCTATTTTTGATGAAAGTGTGAGTGATCAAAGTCTATTTTTAGACTGGCTGTCAAAAATAGAAAAGTCAAATATTATTATCTCACAATAATATTTGGACTATAAACTTAATCTTATTCTCTTGGAGCACTTCAGTTTGAGCTACAGAGGTGGCACATGCAGCTGTCAGAAGGAAATACGCTTTTCTTATGAGTCAGTTGAGTTGTTGCATGCATGACTTCAGTTAGAACTCAATCAGTTGAGTTTGGTGGAGTTGATTGTGGAGTTGATGGAGTTGTGTTCAGTTTAGCTTTGTTAAACTGGTTGTATTTAGTCTAACTGACAAATAGACTAGAGATGAGTTGGGTGAATTAGTTATTAATTAATTCACAATTTATTAACTCATAATACAACTAATGAATACATCAGTTAACTCAGTTGCATGTCAGTGCATGTTCAATTCAACAGGGACAGGTGGTAGAGAATCAGATTGCTATCAGTTGTGACTATAGTTGTGCATCAGATCTTGCACAATCAAGGGATTGAGTATGCCAATGAGTTTTCTCACGTATTTTCACACATTATAGCTTGTGCTCACGTCCAACAAAGAGTGAGTGACTATTTTGCAGGTGAAAAACGAGTTTGGTGAGCCATTCTCATCAATTCTTGAGCAGGTATTGAGCAGTGGAGGCAGGCAAGCAGTGGAAGAGATTTGGAGATCAGATCTGAGCTATATTGTGTGTAACAGAGGTGGAGATACTTGTGAGAAGTATTATGCTGTGTAATGTTACATGACTCAATCATTAATATACAGATAGTTGGGGTTTTTAGCGAGATGCTTTCCCCGGGATACATACTATGTTAATGTGTGAATGCTCTTGATGTTTTATTGTTATTGATGCTGCTATATTGATGATCAACGTAGAGGAGCTTATGTATTGTGTATGTATTCCGCAATAGTACATGATCAGGATAATCTCTGTTGAATATGTGTTAAATTATTCAAAATTTCTACATGGTATCAGAGCTGTTGATCATCAGATCTACTATTCAGGAAGTGTTTACATTCTATTTCTTCAGGCAGAGTCTGTAATCGGGCCAGGTAGCCTCTGGATTCATCCTTCCTTTGGAAGGTGAGATATCCGGTGAATGCCCATACAGTCAATCTCTGTACGAGAAATATTGTGTTCTCATGAATCTTAGATCCGAGGCGGTTGAGTTGGTTGCTGGTGGAATTCGAATTTGCAGCAGTGTTTTCTTGGTGACAACGCAGCAATGTCTTTCAACGGATTGCGATTGGAGTATGCTCTTGAGGGCAGCTCAAACTATATTGCATGGAAGGACAGGATGGAGGCAGTATTGGATGATAACGGGCTGAAGGAGTTCATAGATATGGATATCCTAAAGCCTACTGATGCTGCTGAGGCGGAAGTTTGGCAAAAGAAGACCGCAAAATGTCAAAGGATTCTGTTGGAGGGCGTGAAGGATCACATTGTGTCCAGCCTCCATGGAAAGGCTACTCCATATTTGATGTGGAAATCATTAATAGAATTATTCCAAAGCAAGAGCGATCAGAGGAAGCTGGCGCTCAAAGATAAACTCAGAAACATCAAATGCGAGAAGGGTGACAGTATTCCCAAGTATCTCACGAAGTTCACTCAGTGTCGAGATGAGCTGGGAAGTGTGGGGGTTACTGTCGATGATGAGGACTTGGTGAGCTTGGCTCTCCTTGGTATCCCGAAGAGTTGGAATTCCTATCAGGACTCTGTCAATGGTCGGGAGAAGTTTCCAGGATGGGAAAGACTATGGTCAGATCTTGTGCAGGAGGAGATCAGGCGGAGTACCAGGGATGGATCTTCGTCAAAGGGAGCTGATGAAGAGAATTGTGCTTTGGCTGCCAAAGCAAAGAAAGGGAAGAGCAAGAAAGCTTCTCAGTCTGGTGCAAAAGGCAAGAAGCAGGATATGTCCAAGGTGAAGTGTTTTCACTGTCACCAGCACGGACACTATGCCACTCATTGTCCGCAGAAGAAGAAGAAAAAGCAGGCTGCTGGATCTTCAGCAGGAGAGGCTCTAGCCTCACAATTTGAGCTTAATTTTTCATTGATCGCATGCTTGGTTTCAAGTGTGATGGGATCAGTGTGGTTCTTGGACAGTGGTGCGTCTTTTCACATGACGGGAGATAGAAATTTGTTCTCTGATATGGAGGACAAAGATCTTGGAGTGCACATCGAGATGGGCGATGATGGTAGATACAGTGCGACCGGTATCGGTACCATTTCCTTTGAGAGGGAGTCTGGTAAACCCTTTGTATTGAAGGAAGTCATGCATGTTCCAGGATTGAAGAAGAATCTCATCTCAGTGGCGATGTTAGAAGACAAGGGGTATGATGTTGTTTTCAGCGTGGGAAAGGCCTTCCTGCGCAGCAAGACAACTGGTGAGACCCGGAAGATAGGGGTTCAAGTGAGGAACCTTTATCAGTTGCATGTAGATAGATGCGCAGCAATGGCGGGCAGGGCAGAAGGATTGGTGAGCCGGGATGATAGCGAGTTGTGGCACAGGAGATTGGGTCACCTTCACCATGGAGCCTTGAAGATACTGCAGCAGATCACTATAGGGCTTCCTAAAGGCACACTTGCGCAGTCAGATCAGTGCAAGGGGTGTACTTTGGGGAAGTTTGTGAAAGCCACCTTTCACGAGAAGGATAGTCACGCCACAACGATCCTTGAGAGAATTCACATAGACGTGTGTGGACCTTGCTCAGTTGCTTCGACAGCAAAACATAGGTATTATGTGATTTTTGTTGATGATTTCTCTCGTAAGTGCTGGATCTTCTTCATGCAGAAGAAGAGCGAGACATATTCAAAGTTCTATGAATTCAAAGCACTGGTCGAGAAGGAGTCGGGGAAGAAGGTGAAGGCTCTTAGGAGCGATAATGGTGGTGAATACATCTCGGATGAGTTCAAGGATTTCTGCAAGACAGAAGGGATTCGTAGAGATCTCATAGCTCCCCATAACCCACAGCAGAACGGGGTAGCTAAGCGAAAGAATAGAACGATTGTGGGTGCTGCACGGGCAATGTTGCATGATCAGGGCCTACCCCTTCACTTGTGGGTGGAAGCATGCAATACAACAGTTTATGTGCAGAACCGTTGTCCTCATAGGATACTTGGCATGAGTACACCCGAGGAGGCTTATTCTGGTAAGAAGCCTGATCTTTCTCATTTGAGGATTTTTGGTGCTAACGTTTACATGCATGTGACGAAGGATGCCAGGAAGAAGTTGGAGCCGACCGCAGAGGTTGGGATATTTTTGGGGTACACTGATACGCCTCACAACTATCGTGTGTATTTGCCAGACAGTGGTAAAACTGTTGTGCGACGGGATATAAAATTTCAGGAGGAGAAAGCCATGAAGTGTTCGCTTGAGAGGGAGCTACACTTGCATGCATATGAGGAGCTATTAGTTCCTAAGGATGAGCTTCAGGATGTGGATCAGCCACAGGACGAGGTTCATGGAGTGGAAGAGACCACTCATGCAGCGCCAACCATCAGAGGGCGAAAACGCTTGACAGAAGCTGAGCGACTGGCTCAAGATGCAGAGAAAGTTGTAGGACCACCTACAGCCCAACGCAGGCAGAGACAGTCACCTGATCGGTACACTGGATACATGGCTCTTATGAGCAAGTGTGTTGTGACTGAGCCATCCTCTTTCGAGGAAGCTGTGGAGGATCCCGCATGGGTAGACGCCATGGTGGAAGAGTATGATTCTATTGTTAGAAACAGTGCATGGGAGATTGTTCCTAGACCGGAAGGGAAATCAGTGGTGGGTTCGAGATGGATCTACAAAGTTAAGCAGGCAGCTGACGGGAGTGTGGAGAAGTACAAGGCAAGATTTGTTGCCCGAGGCTTTTCACAGATTGAGGGGATCGATTATGAGGAGACCTTTGCACCTGTCGCAAGGTATTCTTCCATACGGACGATTCTTGTTCTCTCAGCGCAGATGGGATGGCACATTCATCAGATGGATGTGAAGACTGCGTTCCTCAACGGAGTCATTGAGGAGGAGGTGTACATTGAGCAACCCAAAGGCTTTGAAGTCTTCAGCAGCGAGTCGCATGTGTGCAGGCTCAAGAGAGTATTGTATGGGTTGAAGCAAGCACCATGTGCTTGGTACACACGAATAGACAACTATTTCACAGGACTTGGATTCTCCAAGAGCGAGGCGGATCCGAACCTATACCAGATTGTGGTGGAGGGTAAGTTGCTTATCATTGTACTGTATGTTGATGATTTGATTCTAACGGGTGATGAGCTGTTGATACTGTCATGCAAGAAGGATCTTGCTACAGAGTTTGAGATGAAGGATTTGGGCCTCCTTCACTATTTCCTGGGATTGGAAATATGGCAGCGCAGTGGTGGATTGTTTGTTTATCAGGGCAAGTATGCTCGGGAGATACTGGAGAAGTTCAACATGCATGGCTGCAAGCCTGTTGATACTCCTCTTCTTGGAGGTTGGAGGAAGGAGGATGCCACTTCGGGAGAAGAAGTGGATGCCACTATTTATCGACAGTTGGTGGGGTCGCTGATGTATTTGGTCAATACACGACCTGATATATGCTATGCAGTTAACCAGCTTTCACAAGCTATGGTTAAGCCTACCAAGCTCTTCTGGAAGGTGGGCAAGCATGTATTGCGCTACTTGAGAGGCACATCGGGATATGCTTTGTGGTACAGACAGGAGGATGAGGTGAAGCTATGTGGCTTCACGGATGCAGATTGGGCAGGGAGCCCAACAGACAGAAAGAGCACATCAGGAGGGGTCTTTAGTATTGGATCGACATCATTTTCTTGGTACAGCAGGAAACAGAGATCAGTGGCACTCAGTTCAGCGGAGGCCGAGTATATGGCAGCAAGTTTGGCTGCATGCGAGGCTATATGGATGAGGAAGATCCTAGTTGGTTTGTTCGGTTCTCATTTGGATCCTACTGTGATTTACTGTGATAACCAGAGTTGCATTAAACTCTCGGCTAATCTTGTATTTCATGATAGATCTAAACATATTGACATCAGGTACCATCATATCAGAGATTGTGTGCAGCGAAGGATCATGTTACTTTCGTACATTCCAACGGAGGATCAGGATGCTGATATTCTGATGAAGGCTCTCACCAGGAGCAAATTCGAGTACCACCGAGGCAGGATAGGGGTTGCTGATAATCCATATCTTGTGGAGAGGGAGTGTTGAGATTGCAACAAGATGATGGAGCTTAGTGAAAAGAGTCGCCTTCACTAAGTGGGCCCGCAGGCTATTTTTGGCGCAAGTCTATTTTTAGACTATGTCTATTTTTAGACATATGGATCATGTCTATGGATTGCAGGTTGTTGTTTATGGATGATTGATCAAGTTGGGAAAAAATAGATGGACTTCTATTTTTGATGAAAGTGTGAGTGATCACAGTGTGAGTGATCAAAGTCTATTTTTAGACTGGCTGTCAAAAATAGAAAAGTCAAATATTATTATCTCACAATAATATTTGGACTATAAACTTAATCTTATTGTCTTGGAGCACTTCAGTTTAAGCTACAGAGGTGGCACATGCAGCTGTCAGAAGGAAATACGCTTTTCTTATGAGTCAGTTGAGTTGTTGCATGCATGACTTCAGTTAGAACTCAATCAGTTGAGTTTGGTGGAGTTGATTGTGGAGTTGATGGAGTTGTGTTCAGTTTAGCTTTGTTAAACTGGTTGTATTTAGTCTAACTGACAAATAGACTAGAGATGAGTTGGGTGAATTAGTTATTAATTAATTCACAAGTTATTAACTCATAATACAACTAATGAATACATCAGTTAACTCAGTTGCATGTCAGTGCATGTTCAGTTCAACAGGGACAGGTGGTAGAGAATCAGATTGCTATCAGTTGTGACTATAGTTGTGCACCAGATCTTGCACAATCAAGGGATTGAGTATGCCAATGAGTTTGCTCACGTATTTGCACACATTATAGCTTGTGCTCACGTCCAAAAAAGAGTGAGTGACTATTTTGCAGGTGAAAAACGAGTTTGGTGAGCCATTCTCATCAATTCTTGAGCAGGTATTGAGCAGTGGAGGTAGGCAAGCAGTGGAAGAGATTTGGAGATCAGATCTGAGCTGTATTGTGTGTAACAGAGGTGGAGATACTTGTGAGAAGTATTATGTTGTGTAATGTTACATGACTCAATCATTAATATATAGATAGTTGGGGTTTTTAGCGAGATGCTTTCCCCGGGATACATACTGTGTTAATGTGTGAATGCTCTTGATGTTTTATTGTTATTGATGCTGCTATATTGATGATCAACGCAGAGGAGCTTATGTATTGTGTATGTATTCCGCAATAGTACATGATCAGGATAATCTCTGTTGAATATGTGTTAAATTATTCAAAATTTCTACATGGTATCAGAGCAGTTGATCATCAGATCTACTATTCAGGAAGTGTTTACATTCTATTTCTTCAGGCAGAGTCTGTAATCGGGCCAGGTAGCCTCTGGATTCATCCTTCCTTTGGAAGGTAAGATATCTGGTGAATGCCCATACAGTCAATCTCTGTATGAGAAATATTGTGTTCTCACGAATCTTAGATCCGAGGCGGTTGAGTTGGTTGCTGGTGGAATTCGAATTTGCAGCAGTGTTTTCTTGGTGACAGTGCAGCAATGTCTTTCAACGGATTGCGATTGGAGTATGCTCTTGAGGGCAGCTCAAACTATATTGCATGGAAGGACAGGATGGAGGCAGTATTGGATGATAACGGGTTGAAGGAGTTCATAGATACGGATATCCCAAAGCCTACTGATGCTGCTGAGGCGGAAGTTTGGCAAAAGAAGACTGCAAAATGTCGAAGGATTCTGTTGAAGGGCGTGAAGGATCACATTGTGTCCAGCCTCCATGGAAAGGCTACTCCATATTTGATGTGGAAATCATTAACAGAATTATTCCAAAGCAAGAGCGATCAGAGGAAGCTGGCGCTCAAAGATAAACTCAGAAACATCAAATGCGAGAAGGGTGACAGTATTCCCAAGTATCTCACGAAGTTCACTCAGTGTCGAGATGAGCTGGGAAGTGTGGGGGTTACTGTCGATGATGAGGACTTGGTGAGCTTGGCTCTCCTTGGTCTTCGGAAGAGTTGGCATTCCTATCAGGACTCTGTCAATGGTCGGGAGAAGTTGCCAAGATGGGAAAGACTATGGTCAGATCTTGTGCAGGAGGAGATCAGGCGGAGTACCAGGGACGGATCTTCGTCAAAGGGAGCTGATGAAGAGAATTGTGCTTTGGCTGCCAAAGCAAAGAAAGGGAAGAGCAAGAAAGCTTCTCAGTCTTGTGCGAAAGGCAAGAAGCAGGATATGTCCAAGGTGAAGTGTTTTCACTATCACCAGCACGGACACTATGCCACTAATTGTCCGCAGAAGAAGAAGAACAAGCAGGATGCTGGATCTTCAGCAGGAGAGGCTCTAGCCTCACAGTTTGAGCTTGATTTTTCATTGATTGCATGCTTGGTTTCAAGTGTGATGGGATCAGTGTGGTTCTTGGACAGTGGTGCGTCTTTTCACATGACGGGAGATAGAAATTTGTTCTCTGATCTGGAGGACAAAGATCTTGGAGTGCACATCGAGATGGGCGATGATGGTAGATACAGTGCAACCGGTATCGGTACCATTTCCTTTGAGAGGGAGTCTGGTAAACCCTTTGTATTGAAGGAAGTCATGCATGTTCCAGGATTGAAGAAGAATCTCATCTCAGTGGCGATGTTAGAAGACAAGGGGTATGATGTTGTTTTCAGCGAGGGAAAGGCCTTCCTGCACAGCAAGACAACTGGTGAGACCCAGAAGATAGGGGTTCGAGTGAGGAACCTTTATCAGTTGCATGTAGATGGATGCGCAGCAATGGCGGGCAGGGCAGAAGGATTGGTGAGCCGGGATGATGGCGAGTTGTGGCACAGGAGATTGGGTCACCTTCACCATGGAGCCTTGAAGATACTGCAGCAGATCACTACAGGGCTTCCTAAAGGCACACTTGCGCAGTCAGATCAGTGCAAGGGGTGTACTTTGGGGAAGTTTGTGAAAGCCACCTTTCACGAGAAGGATAGTCGCGCCACAACGTTCCTTGAGAGAATTCACACAGACGTGTGTGGACCTTTCTCAGTTGCTTCGACAGCAAAACATAGGTATTATGTGATTTTTGTTGATGATTTCTCTCGTAAGTGCTGGATCTTCTTCATGCAGAAGAAGAGCAAGACATATTCAAAGTTCTGTGAATTCAAAGCACTGGTCGAGAAGGAGTCGGGGAAGAAGGTGAAGGCTCTTAGGAGCGATAATGGTGGTGAATACATCTCGGACGAGTTCAAGGATTTCTGCAAGACAGAAGGGATTCATAGAGAGCTCATAGCTCCCCATAACCCACAGCAGAACGAGGTAGCTAAGCGGAAGAATAGAACGATTGTGGGTGCTGCACGGGCAATGTTGCATGATCAGGGCCTACCCCTTCACTTGTGGGTGGAAGCATGCAATACAACAGTTTATGTGCAGAACTGTTGTCCTCATAGGATACTTGGCATGAGTACACCCGAGGAGGCTTATTCTGGTAAGAAGCCTGATCTTTCTCATTTGAGGATTTTTGGTGCTAACGTTTACATGCATGTGACGAAGGATGCCAGGAAGAAGTTGGAGCCGACCGCAGAGGTTGGGATATTTTTGGGGTACACTGATACGCCTCACAACTATCGTGTGTATTTTCCAGACAGTGGTAAAACTGTTGTGCGACGGGATATAAAATTTCAGGAGGAGAAAGCCATGAAGTGTTCGCTTGAGAGGGAGCTACACTTGCATGTAGATGAGGAGCTATTAGTTCCTAAGGATGAGCTTTAGGACGTGGATCAGCCACAGGACGAGGTTCATGGAGTGGAAGAGACCACTCATGCAGCGCCAACCATCAGAGGGCGAAAGCGCTTGACAGAAGCTGAGCGACTGGCTCAAGATGCAGAGAAAGTTGTAGGACCACCTACAGCCCAACACAGGCAGAGACAGTCACCTGATCGGTACACTGGATACATGGCTCTTATGAGCAAGTGTGTTGTGACTGAGCCATCCTCTTTCGAGGAAGCTGTGGAGGATCCCGCATGGGTAGACGCCATGGTGGAAGAGTATGATTCTATTGTCAGAAACAGTGCATGGGAGATTGTTCCTAGACCGGAAGGGAAATCAATGGTGGGTTCGAGATGGATCTACAAAGTTAAGCAGGCAGCTGACGGGAGTGTGGAGAAGTACAAGGCAAGATTTGTTGCCCGAGGCTTTTCACAGATTGAGGGGATCGATTATGAGGAGACCTTTGCACCTGTCGCAAGGTATTCTTCCATACGGACGATTCTTGCTCTCTCAGCGCAGATGGGATGGCACATTCATCAGATGGATGTGAAGACTGCGTTCCTCAACGGAGTCATTGAGGAGGAGGTGTACATTGAGCAACCCAAAGGCTTTGAAGTCTTCAGCAGCGAGTCGCATGTGTGCAGGATCAAGAGAGTATTGTATGGGTTGAAGCAAGCACCATGTGCTTGGTACACACGGATAGACAGCTATTTCATAGGACTTGGATTCTCCAAAGCGAGGCGGATCCGAACCTATACCAGATTGTGGTGGAGGGTAAGTTTCTTATCATTGTACTGTATGTTGATGATTTGATTCTAACGGGTGATGAGCTGTTGATACTGTCATGCAAGAAGGATCTTGCTACAGAGTTTGAGATGAAGGATTTGGGCCTCCTTCACTATTTCCTGGGATTGGAAATATGGCAGCGCAGTGGTGGACTGTTTGTTTGTCAGGGCAAGTATGCTCGGGAGATACTGGAGAAGTTCAACATGCATGGCTGCAAGCCTGTTGATACTCCTCTTCTTGGAGGTTGGAGGAAGGAGGATGCCACTTCGGGAGAAGAAGTGGATGCCACTGTTTATCGACAGTTGGTGGGGTCACTGATGTATTTGGTCAATACACGACCTGATATATGCTATGAAGTTAACCAGCTTTCACAAGCTATGGTTAAGCCTACCAAGCTCTTCTGGAAGGCGGGCAAGCATGTATTGCGCTACTTGAGAGGCACATCAGGATATGGTTTGTGGTACAGACAGGAGGATGAGGTGAAGCTATGTGGCTTCACGGATGCAGATTGGGCAGGGAGCCCAACAGACAGAAAGAGCACATCAGGAGGGGTCTTCAGTATTGGATCGACATCAGTTTCTTGGTACAACAGGAAACAGAGATCAGCGGCACTCAGTTCAGCGGAGGCCGAGTATATGGCAGCAAGTTTGGCTGCATGCGAGGCTATATGGATGAGGAAGATCCTAGTTGGTTTGTTCGGTTCTCATTTGGATCCTACTGTGATTTACTGTGATAACCAGAGTTGCATTAAACTCTCGGATCATGTCTATTTTTGGCGCAAGTCTATTTTTAGACATATGGATCATGTCTATGGATTGCAGGTTGCTGTTTATGGATGATTGATCAAGTTGGGAAAAAATAGATGGACTTCTATTTTTGATGAAAGCGTGAGTGATCACAGTGTGAGTGATCAAAGTTTATTTTTAGACTGGTTGTCAAAAATAGAAAAGTCAAATATTATTATCTCACAATAATATTTGGACTATAAACTTAATCTTATTCTCTTGGAGCACTTCAGTTTAAGCTACAGAGGTGGCACATGCAGCTGTCAGAAGGAAATACGCTTTTCTTATGAGTCAGTTGAGTTGTTGCATGCATGACTTCAGTTAGAACTCAATCAGTTGAGTTTGGTGGAGTTGATTGTGGAGTTGATGGAGTTGTGTTCAGTTTAGCTTTGTTAAACTGGTTGTATTTAGTCTAACTGAAAAATAGACTAGAGATGAGTTGGGTGAATTAGTTATTAATTAATTCACAAGTTATTAACTCATAATACAACTAATGAATACATCAGTTAACTCAGTTGCATGTCAGTGCATGTTCAGTTCAACAGGGACAGGTGGTAGAGAATCAGATTGCTATCAGTTGTGACTATAGTTGTGCACCAGATCTTGCACAATCAAGGGATTGAGTATGCCAATGAGTTTGCTCACGTATTTGCACACATTATAGCTTGTGCTCACGTCCAACAAAGAGTGAGTGACTATTTTTCAGGTGAAAAACGAGTTTGGTGAGCCATTATCATCAATTCTTGAGCAGGTATTGAGCAGTGGAGGCAGGCAAGCAGTGGAAGAGATTTGGAGATCAGATCTGAGCTGTATTGTGTGTAACAGAGGTGGAGATACTTGTGAGAAGTATTATGCTGTGTAATGTTACATGACTCAATCATTAATATACAGATAGTTGGGGTTTTTAGCGAGATGCTTTCCCCGGGATACATACTGTGTTAATGTGTGAATGCTCTTGATGTTTTATTGTTATTGATGCTGCTATATTGATGATCAACGTAGAGGAGCTTATGTATTGTGTATGTATTCCGCAATAGTACATGATCAGGATAATCTCTGTTGAATATGTGTTAAATTATTCAAAATTTCTATAGTTTTTAGCTGAGCCTTTCCCTAGAGTATTCTTCTGTGTTCATGTGTGATTGCTTTCTCATTCTCTGTTATATGTGTTCTATTTGATCTTGCTCATAATCAATTAAGCTTTCGCAAGTTTGTTTGTAGAAGTAGATCAAGTATTTTGCTTTGGTATATTGCATTATCAGTTGATCTACAGTGGGAAATTCTACATGGTATCGGAGCAAAGGTGATCAAAGTGAAGAACAATATACAAAGAAGGGTTACGTTCCAAGTTTGAAGTTCCTGATTATAGAATTCGAATTCTTATCACATCTCAAATTTCACCAATGGCGTTCAATGGTTTAAGACTCAAGTATGCCCTTGATGGAAGCTCGAATTATATAGCCTGGAAGGATTGCATGGAAGTGTATTAGAGGACAATGGTCTAAAGGAATTCATTGATCAAGAAGTCCCCAAGCCAGTAGCAGCTAATGCCCAAGAATTGGCGGAATGGAAGAAATGTGTGGCTAGAGCGAGGAGAATCCTTCTGGAGGGAGTTCGAGACCACATAGTCTCGAGTCTCGATGGGAAGGAGATGTCGTTTTCAATGTGGAAAACATTGAAATATCTATATCAGAACAACAATGATCAGAGGAAGCTGGCACTGAAAGACAAACTTTGGAAAATCAAGTGTGAAAAGGGCGACACAATCTCTACATATCTGAACAAGCTCACCACCTACAGGGATAAGCTTGGAAGTGTAGGGGTCACGACAGTCGATGATGACATGGTGAGTCTTGCTCTCCTCGGTCTTCCTAAGAGATGGCATAGCTACCAAGACTCGGTAAATGGAAGAGAGAAATTGTCAGATTGGGAATGACTTTGGTCAAATCTGATGCAGGAGGAGATAAGAAGAAGCACCAGAGATGGATCTTCATCAAAGAAAGATGATGAAGAAAATCTAGCCTTAGCAAGTAAGGCGAGGAAAGGGAAAGGGAAGGTTTCCCATTCCAAATCCAGTTCTTCCCATGGTGGGAAGAAGTTTGACAAATCGAAAGTGAGATGCTTTCATTGTCATGAGGTGGGCTATTATGCTACGAATTGTCCACAGAAGAAATCCAAGAAGGGATCCTAGAAGGGATCAGATGGTGAGGCACTAGCCTCACAGTTCGAATTGGATTTCTCTCTCATCGCATGCATGGTTTCATCCATGGTGGGATTTTTTTGGCACCTGGACAGTGGAGCTTCATTCGACATGACCGGCGACAAGAATCTTTTCAGTATCTTGGAGGAGAGGGATCTCTAGATGCAGATCGAGATGGGTGATGATGGAAAGTACCATGTTTCAGGTGAAGGTACGGTTGTGTTTCAAAGGGATCATGGAGCTCCTCTCACCCTGACTGATGTAAAGTATGTACCGGGTCTGAAGAAGAATCTTGTGTCTGTCGCTATGTTGGAAGACAAAGGCTATGATGTAGTCTTTAGTAAAGGAAAGGTATTCCTGAGGCATATCAGCACTGGATAGACCAAGAGGATTGGGATTCGAGTTAAGAATCTCTACAAGCTGGAGGTAGATGATTGTGCTACATTGAGTTCCAAAGCAGAGTTGGTGCAAAGCCAAGATGTTGACGAGATATGGCATAGAAGATTGGGCCACTTGCACCATGGGGCCTTGAAGATCATGCATCAGATTTCTACTGGACTTCCCAAGGGAAAACTGGAGTAGACGGATACATGAAAAGGTTGTACCTTGGGTAAGTATGCGAAATCTTCCTTTTAGGATCGAGACAGTAGAGTTGGAGCAATCCTGGAGTGAGTTCACACAAATGTGTGTGGACCATTCTCTATATCCTCCACTGCTAAACAACGGTACTGTGTTATTTTTATTGATGATTTTTCTCGTAGATGTTGGATCTACTTTATGCAGAAGAAGGATCAAACCTTATCAAGGTTTTGTTATTTTAAAGCCTTGGCAGAGAAAGAATCTGGAAAGAAAATAAGGGCCTTGCGTAGCAACAATGGTGAAGAGTATGTCTCCCAACAGTTTAAGGACTTCTGTGCAGCAGAAGGAATTAAACGGGAGTTGACGGCACCCCATAACCCATAGCAGAATGGGGTGGCCGAAAGGAAGAATAGATCGATTTTGGGAGCAGCTCGAGTGATGTTGCATGACTAAAGCCTACCACTTCATTTGTGGGTTGTGGCATGCAATATAGCAATATACTTGCAGAACAGAAGCCCGCACCGTATACTGGGGATGAAGACACCAATGGAAGCCTTTTCCGGGAAGCGACCAGATGTGAGTCACTTCAGGATCTTTGGATCATCGGTTTATTGCCATGTGACCAAAGATGCCTGGAAGAAGCTAGATCCAACAGTTGAGTTAGGGATACTTGTGGGGTACACTAATACACCCCACAACTATCGGGTGTTTCTGCCTACTAGTTAGAGGAAAGTGGTACGCAAAGATCTGAAGTTCGATGAGCAGAAAGCCATGCAAGTATCACTTGAGAGGGAGCTCAAGTTGCATGCAGAGGAGGAACTTTAAGCTCCTAAGGATGAGGAGCCTCATACTGATGTGGAGCAACCACATGCAGAGGATCTAGGAGTAGAGACATCCACTCATGCTGAGTCTTCTAGATACGGGCAGAAACGCTCAAGGGAAGTTGACAGGTTGATGATGGATGCATGAGAGAATGTGGGATGGCCATCTTCTCAGCGTAGACAGAGGAGGTCACAAGAGTGGTACATTGGTTACATGGCCCTAGTTGGGGAGTGTGTAGAGTCCGAACCTTCCTCATTCGAGGAAGCAGTGCAGCAACCAGTCTCGGTTGATGCTATGGTGGAGGAGTACGACTCCATCATTCGAAACTGTTTTTGGGATGTTGCTCCAAGACCTCAGGACAAGCCAGTGGTGAGTTCCCGATGGCTTTACAAGGTAAAGCAGGCAACTGATGGTAGTGTTGAGAAACATAAGGCAAGGTTTGTTGCCCGTGGTTTCTTACAGGTCAAAGGGATCGACTATGATGAGTCTTTTGCTCCTGTAGCAAGGTACTCATCTATCAGATTGATGTTGGAACTATCAGCTTAGATGGGTTGGAAGATCCATTAGATGGATGTGAAGACTGCATTCCTCAATGGGAAGATTGAGGAAGAGGTGTACATTGAGCAACTGGAAGGTTTTGAGACCTTCGATCGAGAGTCGCATGTGTGCCAACTCAAGAGGGCTTTGTATAGGCTGAAGCTAGCACCTCGTGCTTGGTACACCAAGATCAATAGCTATTTCACTAGGTTGGGCTTCACCAAGAGTGAAGCAGATGTGAACCTTTACCACATCATGGTAGAAGGTAAGCCATTGATCATTGTTCTTTATGTGGATGATCTGATTTTGACAGGTGATGATCAGTTGATCAAGTCTTGCAAGGACCTTGCAAGAGAGTTCGAGATGAAAGACATGGGTCTTATGCACTACTTTCTAGGCATGGAAGTGTGGCAGAAGGATGGGGAAGTGTTTGTGTCTCAAGTAAAGTATGCCAATGAGATACTTAGGCGATTCCACATGGAGAAGTGCAAGCCCATGAAGACTCCTCTAGCTGGTAACTAGAGGAAGGAGGATGCTACTTCAGGTGAGGTAGTAGCTGCTACTGTTTATCGACAACTTGTGGGTTCATTGATGTATCTAGTGAACACACGACCAAACTTGTGCTTTGTGGTGAACCAGCTGAGTCAAGCTATGGTTCAGCCTACCAAGCTATTTTGGAAGGCAACGAAGCATGTGCTGAGATACCTCAGAGGCACATCTCAGTATGGATTGTGGTACAGACAGACAGAGGGAGTGAAGCTTCAGGGCTTCACAGATGCAGATTGGGCAGGGAGTCCATCAGACCGGAAGAGCACTTCTAGAGGAATCTTCAACCTTGGTTCAACTGTAGTTTCCTAGTACAACAAGAAACAGAGGTCAGTTGCACTTAGCTCAACAGAGGCTAAATACATGGATGCCAGTCAGGTAGTATGCGAGGCCATTTCAATGCAGAAGATTCTAATGGGATTGTTTGGTTAGAGGATGGATCCAACTGTGATCTATTGTGATAATCAGAGTTGTATCAAACTTTCTGAGAATCTAGTATTTCATGACAGGTCTAACCACATCGATATTCGGTATCATCATCTTCGAGACTATGTGGTGAAGAGGATCATGTTGTTGTTGTATGTTTCGACTGAGGAACAAGATGCAGATATTTTGACTAAGGCATTGTCAAAATGCAAGTTCGAGTTCCATAGACACAGTATTGGGGTGACTGATAATCCATTTCTTGTTGAGAGGGAGTGTTGAAAATAGCAACAAGAAATGCTAAAAATAGAAGTGCTAAAAATAGAACTACTATAAATAGCATTTCGGGATACATTCCAATTTTAGTTAGTCTCTAAACTAAAATTGAGAATTAAAATTCGAATTTGATCTTAGTAGCTATTTGTAGAATAATTAATTAATTAATTAGTTGTAGAAAATCAAACATGAAGTCTATGTGAAGACATGCAATAGTTTCCCCTTTGATTGAGGAAGTTATCCCTTGATTAAGGAGATTAGGATGAGTTGTACTTTGAGTTGTAATTAGTTAGCTCAGTTAACTGAGTTAAGTCTAGTTAGATTAGTTCAAATAGTTTGTTGAACTGATTGTGAGTTCAGTTAGTTAATGCATGCATGCATGTAACTGCTGCACTTCAGATAACTAAATATTCTCTCATAAATAACTCATGCATGTCAGTTCAGTCAGAGACCCAGTTGAGATCAGATGATGGGACAATGTACTATCAATTGCAGGAATATTCCATTGAGGATATCTCTTGCATGCAGAAGGAATTCATTCCTTGGAGATTGCACAATTACTTTTGAGTTTGGTGAGTTGTGTGAGAGGCCAATTCACACAGGTGACATCATTGGACCCCAGGAGAAACTATGCAAGGAAATAGGAGGCTTGGAGGATTGAAGGAAGACATATGTTGTGTCTATTCAGTCTGTTAGCTGTATTGAGGGATTGTACTGAGAGATGGATAGCTTGTGAGCTAAAGATTTGTGTAATCGGACATATTTCCACTTGTATGATATTACACAGATCGTGGTTTTTAGTTGAGGCTTTCCCCAGAGTATTCTTCTGTGTTCATGTGTAATTGCTTTCTCATTCTCTGTTATATGTGTTCTATTTGATCTTGCTCATAATCGATTGAGCTTCTGCAAGTTTGTTTATAGAAGTAGATCAAGTATTTTTCTTTAGTATATTGCATTATCAGGTGATCTACAGTGGGAAATTATACATCTTGTTCATTTTCTTCCTCCTCTTCACAATCTATGTAAAATAATTTCTTCTCCACACACTTATGACCTTTAGTGTATTTTCTATCATAACTATAACAAATCTCTTTTACTCTTTTTTCTTGCAATTGTTGTGGTGTCAACCTTGTAGGTTGTGGAAGGCTAGGCACAACAACACTTCCATATTTATAGTTGTGAGTGTTAGGCTTCCTTGTTGCCATAATTTTTCTTTCAATTTTTCTTGCCAACCTGAATGCCTTCTCCAATGAATCAGGTTCCCAAAGGTGAACCTCATGTTGGATTTTATCCTTTAAAGTCCCTATGAACACATCAATCCTATGCTCCTCTAGAATATCTTTTACCCTTATATTCAATTTTTGGAAGTCCTCAATGTGCTCCACCATTGAACCCTTTTGTTTGAGATTTATCAATTGGCTAAAAAAAGTGTTTCTTTTTGTATCCTCATAATGTGCTATCATTTCTTCCATAAAAATTTCCCAAGTGAAAATTTGTTTATGAGAGCAAAGCCATCGATACCATACAAACTTATTGGGTTCCAAATATAAAGCCGCAATGTGTACATTGTGTGTGTTTTGCACATTATAGAGATCAAAATATTGCTCCATTTGTAGTATCCATGTTACGGGATCCTTTCCATGAAACTTCCTCATATCGATCTTTGGAACATGGTGGGTCTTCAATCCAATGTTAGAGTTTATGAAATCATGACTAACATTTATTTTGTTCTCATCATGAGTTTCCTTTACTACCCTTTCGCCATTAGTAAGAATTTCTTGTAGCAACTTTGTCAAATCTATCTTCAAATATTCCATGTTGCCTTTAAGTTTTGCTTCTATATTTCTATACCATCCATATTATTTTCCATGTCATTATTTAAACCATCCATCTTGGTTTCAGTTACTTTTTGTGAGAGTGAAATTTGTTGCACTTGGTCTCATAATTTTGATATATCATGTTGCATTTCTTCCTCTTCTTCATGTGTCATAGTAGATATTTCAGGTTGCTTACTAGGTGTTTCCATTTTATTTCTTTGGGTCATCAATTAATGATAATTATTCTTCACAATTCCCTTTGAATCACTTCAAACTACTTTCTCAAACAAAACTTATGCAAATTTAAGAAAAAACTACACACTTTTTTTTCCACTTTGTATGAGCTTGATATTGAAACCCCTGTAACTCTGTAATTTTAGATTTCTGAGTTCTGAAATTTTGGCCTATGCTATCCCTCCGAGTCTTCTTTCCAACCCCACAAGTCTAATCACGATTGGATTCTCCAAGAAATAGTTATTCCTAATCTCTCGGGATGACCTAATTATAGATGGGTTCAGTAGAGTGAACTTGTATGATGTGCCACGTGTCACTATTTTGACCTTAGGCTCTAAAAATGATATCCACAAAACTAAAGTCCTTCCTTTTTCCCCTTTTTACGAAATTTGAATCTTATGCTCAGAGAGAAAGTTATGACGATTTTCCCAAGGTGGCTTGTTTGAGATAGAATTCAGGAGTTTGAAAAAACCCTACCTTCCTTAGTTCATTTCTCTGCAAATATAGCGAGACAAGATCTGAAATTTCGTCATGAGGTTCATCACGATTTTTTCACAAATGGGTTTTAATCTAAGATTTTGAAACTTCGTATAAAAAAAGTTATAGCGACAATTCCACGATGGCCTTTTGAAGCAGCGAAACCCCTAAAATCCAAAGCTCTGATATCAATTGTTATGTAATAAGCTCACAAAATAGAAGAAAGAGATATACCAACGACTTAAAAAGTAGTCTCTTTGAGGGGGAAACCTCATTTACATTACACAAATGAAAAATTCTTGAATGATAGAAATGGCAAGGGCTCCTTTCTATATATAGGAGTCTGAGGGGTCACAATATCATCAGAGCCGACATAACAATAATAATGTAAGGGCACAACGATAACAATAGTGGGCTTCTATAGGGCACAATAATAACAATATGGGGACAAAATGGGCACAACAATAAGAATAAGGGGATACAATGACAATAATAATAGGGGAATACACTAGTATTATAGGGACGTAACACTCATAGTCAATTCCCTCCACCTGAGAGAACCCCTTGGCCACAAATCTGGCCTTGTGTTTCTTTATGCTACCATATGCTACATGATTTACCTTGTAAATCCATCTTGAACCAACCATTGATTTTTCTATTGGTCTTGGGACCACTTTCCAAACATTATTTTTGACAATGGAATCATATTCCTCTACCATAGCATCAACCCATATTGGTTTCTCTACAACTTCCTCAAATGAGGATGGCTCTGTCTCTACTAGCTCACTCATAAGAGCCATGTATCTAGTGTACCAATCGAGTGAGATCCTCTACCTACAATGTGATGCGGGTTCTCCCACATTCTCTCTAGCATCCTGCAATAATCTGTCAACTTCCTCGGTTCGTTTCCTTCCTTCTTTGGATGTCTTTGCTTGAGTGGATGTCTCCACTCTCTTCTCCTCTACTTTTGGATACTCTACAACTTCCTGAAGTTCTTCCTTTGGAGCCAAAAGCTCATAATCAGGCTGCAACTAAAGCTCCCTCTCAAGAGAACACCTCATTGCATTTTCCTCATCAAATTTCACATCCCTTCTGATAATTTTCATCCTAAGAGATGGAAAGTACACATGATAGTTGTGAGGTGTGTCTGTGTACCCCACAAATATTCCCAACTCTACTATCAGAGCTAGCTTTTTCCTTGTTTCCTTGGAAACATGACAATAAATTGATGATCCAAAGATCTTGAAGGGTGACAAATCTAGTTTCTTCACTGAAAAATATTCCTCTGGTGTAGTCATGCCAAGAACCCCGTGAGGACTCTTGTTCCACAAATAGACCATTGTGTTGCATACTTCAGCCCACAAGTGTAGAGGTAAGATTTGATCATGCAACATCACCCTTGTTTCTCAAAAAACACTCATGTTCTTCCTCTCGGCCACCCCATTCTGTTGTGGGTTATGGGGTGCTGACAACTCTCGTCGAATGCCTTCCTTTGCACATAAAATTTTAAACTCATTCGACACGTACTCACAATTGTCATCGCTCCTGAGAGCCTTCACTTTCCTGCCAGTTTATTTCTCAACAAGTAATTTAAACTCAAAAAACTTGGAGAATGTCTGGCCTTTCTTCTGCGAGAAGTAGATCCAACACTTTCATGAGAAATCGTCTACAAATATAACATAATACCTATTCTTAGCAGTGGAGTTTATCGAGAAATGTCCATAGATATCAGATTGGGTCCTTTCAAGGACAACATGCACCCTATTGTCTCGATCATTGAAGGTGGATTTTGTGTACTTCCCCAACATACACCCTTTGCATGTATCCCTCTACTCTAGTTCTCCTTTAGGGAGGCCTGTAAAAATCCGTTGCATGATCTTCAAAGTGCCATGATGCAAATGCCCAAGTATTCTATGCCATAATTCGTTGACGTCTCAACTCTGCACTTTCTCTGCTTTTGTGCTCAATGCTGCACAGTCTTCGACATATAATTTATAGAGGTTCTTCACTCGAACCCTGATATGCTTCACTTGTCCCATGGCGATGTGTCTCAATAAAGCCTTCCCTTTGCTGAATATCACATCACAACCACAATCTTCCAACGCAAATACGAAAACTAGATTCTCCTTCAGACACGACACAAACATCAAATCCTTGAGCTTGAGAGGGGAGCCAGACTCCCTCTGAAAAGTAAATGTACCAATACAATCGTGCTATACCTTCCATCATCTCCCATATTGATGTGCATCTAGAGATCCTTCTCTTCTAAGTCACTAAAAAATTCTTTGTTGACTGTCATGTGGAATCGGGCATCGCTGTTGAGATACCACATACTACCCATCATTGTTCTTTCCATGCATGAAATGAGGGTAAAATCAATTTTAAATTGTGAAGCCAAGGCTTCACCCACTGCTCCTCCTGCAGTCTTCTTGCTTTCCTTCTTGTGTGGACATTTCGTTGCATAGTGCCCTAATTCATGATAGTGAAAGCACTCGATTCTGGACAAGTATTTCTTCTTTCCCCCTTGACTCGAATATGCATTGGATTGGGATTTATTCCCCTTCCATTTCTTTTCCTTTCTAGCCAAGGCATAGTTCTCCTCATCCTTTCCCTTGGATGATGTCTCATCTTTGGTGTTCCACCTTATTTCTTCCTGCACTAGATCAAACCATAACCACTCCCAAACTTGGTATTTTCTCTCTACCATTTACCAAATCTTGATAGCTATGCCAACTCTTGGGAAGGACCAAAAGGGCTAGAGCTATCAAGTCTTCTTTAGAGACATTCACATTGACCTCGCCAAGTTCATCATGACACTGTGTAAACCTGCTCAGGTATTGCGGAATTGTGTTGTTCTTTTGCATATTGATACCTTGAAGCTTGTCCTTGAGTTTCAACTTCTTGTGGTCACTATTGTTCTTGAAAAACTTGGTCAATGATTTGCACATCGCAAACGAAGTCTCTTTTCTATGGATATTTGAGACAATATGAATAGTCCAGTTCTTTCCATTCCAATGGGTGGTGTTGATGTCATACTAGAAGTACAATGGTTACAATCTTTGGGGATGATAGCTTTCAATTTTCAAGAAATTTTTTTGAATTTTTTTTGGAAGGAAGGGAAGTTGGGTTAAGGGGCATTGCAGGGAAACTAGGAAATATAATCAACTCTAATGGCATGACAAATCTTCTTAAAAAATAACAATGGGGCTTAATTGCACAATTATGCTCACTAGAGGTTCAAACATCAAAATCATCTATTTCTTCAAATCTCCAAAAAGTCTCGGAGAATCATTCCAAGGTGTTTGAGACTCCCAAAGGCCTCTCACTTGGTGCACAAGAAGGATGGATCATGGCATATGTATCCGGATAATAGGGAGATCAATAAGCTCAATATTAAAGATAAATTTACCATTTCTATCATTGATGAATTGTTGGATGAATTACATGGAGAAATTTACTTCACCAAGATGGATCTTCATTCAAGATATCATCAAATTAGAATGAAGACTGAAGACATTATGAAAACAACATTCAGAACTCATGAGGGTCATTATGAATTTTTGGTCATGCCTTTTGGCTTTACTAATTCACCTTCCACATTTCAAGGTTTGATGAATTCCATTTTCAAACCCTTCCTTAGAAAATTTGTGTAAGTATTTTTTGATGATATACTAATCTAAAACAAGTCTAGGAAGGATCATGTTCAACATGTTGATGGGGTGCTAAAACTATTGGAGGATAAACAATTATATGCAAAACCCTCCAAATGTTTCTTTGGAGTACAGGAGGAGGAATATTTGGGTCATATTGTATCTCATGAGGGTGTTAAGGTAGATCCTAATAAAATTAAGTCCATTAAGGAATGGAAAATCCCCACAGCCAAGGATTTCTTGGGTTGATAGGGTATTATCTGTTGGGAACATGTCCCCTGGGAGTCAATTTTGGGGTTACAAACCCAAGTTTTGGGGCAAAAGGCCCGAATTTTGTATAAAGAATGTAAAGTCTCCACATTTTGTGGTTGCGGAGTGCGAAGATATCTAAAGTCAAAAAGGGTTTTCCTCCCTTAGTCTAGATAAGTTGTGTCAGTTTTGGAGATCTTTCCTTGGTCCGTAGACCATGGGATTGTATAAAAAGGAGAGTCTTAGAGAGTCTAAGGCAGTTTAGTAGTGATGAGTCATTGATGTAATAGGTTTGTGAGAGATAATAGCGATAGTCTTAGTGGAGGAAGAGGCTTTGCAGTTGAGTGCACATAGGCCTAGGGTAGAATTCCACAGCTGAGTGCACGGACTGCTGTAGCTATGTGCGTAGGGTGGTTAGAGTCTGTATTAAAAATATGAATCATTAATAAATATACATGTTCTGAACTTACTGCGTAATTTCCATCTATGTAAGCGTTATTTTACTGTTGTTATAAATATTGTGATTATGCTATTTTGAATGCTGAGTTTCAAATATAATGTTAAGTTGATGCGCGAAAATATATGTTTTCATCTGTTATATGAACGCAAGTAATAATATATGTTTACACGAGGATAATCTTAATTGTATGGTAAATTTGGCTAATACCTAAGACAATTTGGAGAATCAGTCAGTAACCTAGCTACAGAGGCGTGTAAGTGCATGAATCATCATCTGGGGTTGCACAAAGAGCAATCGGATACCTTCGCGAAGGTTCTGAAAGATGGAAGAGGAAGTACATCGATAAGCCCTAAGGGCTTATCGATCTACGCGAAGACAGGAGTGAGGTTATAAAATTGGCATCACAACTATCTCAGGGTGCAGAAACTTAGTTCTTGCATCCCCCCATACTGCTTCGGGTGAGACTTCAGCCTGTGCTCCATGGATTGATGCTAAAAGGGCCAGTAGTGTAGGGATTTGGTTGGCTGTTTAACACTAAACATGGGTAAGGTCCCATTAAGCCAACAAATGGTTCTGTTGCTGGGACCGGGATCTGCATAATGAGATGTGTGATGTCGTATCATTGGAATCCAACTAAAAAAGAGATCGAAAATTGGTTGGATAGAAAGATCCACGAATTCACGGTGCAAGAAAAAAATAATCCAAGATTGACGAAAGAACAATGGTTGGACAAATACCTGTACACAAAAATACACGAAATCTTCTTTTGTTCCTTTCTAGTTGAGTTATACAATTGGATCATGAAGTTGGCAGACGACCAAGGAAGGTGGAGGCTTAAAAATCCGATTATTTGAACACCGAAGTTAGTAAGAAGATTGGAAGATTCTAAAGATAAGATCGCACGCGCTGTTGACCATTGGCTCGATTGCATCATAGGAGGATTTGTGACAGAGTTTGCAGTCAATACCTCTGTCGATTACAGTGAAGTAGAGTTTCGCTTATTTAAAGGAATGCGAGGTAAGTATTTGAAGTCACTAAGTACTTGGATTAAGATGCTCTTGTGTGAACAGCGGGTCATGCAACTACCTTGATGTTTGGAGCTACGCGAAGTGGAAAGTCTTTCAGGGATGGAGGAAGAAAAGGTCCTAAGTATAGTCCACTGATCGAGCCTCCTTTGAGTGATGATGAAGGAGCAATGCAGCCTTCTCCACTGATCGTTTTCATCTAATAAGACAAGGGTTCCTGCGAATACCTACACCACCTCCATCCTCATCCCATCCATCCACACCGCCTCCATCCTCACCCCCACCTCTCACCCCATCACCCACACCACCCCCACCTCCACCATTGTTCAACATGGTGAACTCCGTAAAGCTACCTGTATTCAAGGGCATAGGAAATGAAGATCCGGACCAGTTTTGGTTCGTCGTGAAGGCTGTATGGGAAGCTCAGGGTATCACAGATGACCAGATGAAGAAAGCCACGTTGGTTAGTGCTTTGCAGGACCGCGCACTAACATGATACATTAAGTACAATACTGATAACCCAACGTCCACGTTGGCAGACATCCAGGCCATGCTGAATAGAGAATTCAGTAGACCTAAGTCTCAAGCATAGTCAATTTTAGGATTCAAGGAGATCATGATGAAGCCAAGGTAGACACCCTAAGATTTGGATCAAAGATTGAAGTGTACGATCCTTGAAGCCAACATGAACCTAACTGATGGGCAGCACCATGAATGGTTCATGGCCTTGCTCCTGCCCCACCTAAGGGTTACGCTATCACAACAGAAGATTGGGACCTAGGCAGAAGCTTTGGAAATCGTGATGAGACTGCATGAGACACCAATGTAGGATGCTAATATAAGGGTTTAGCATATTCATGCATAGTTGCAAAACCTTTGTCTTGAAATGCAAAGTCTGAAGAAGGACAGAACAGCGCGGCCAAAGGCACGTGAAGAAGTTTGGTGCCTAAAATGCAAAGGTCAGGGGCATGACAAGGATCACTGCCCAGTCTTCGCAAACTATGTTGTAGCAGGGGGACCAATGCCTCTATGGCCAGAGGCTGCAGCAGGGCCAAGTACAGGGCCCACGCTATGGTGTGCTATATGCCAGGTGGCTGGGAAACATGCGATCAACAATTGCCATTTGCTATAGAAATTCGTACAAACACCACAATAGCTCTTTTACAATTTATATCAATCGGTAGGTCATGATGAGAGCAATTGTCATAGTTATGAATTAATGATGGACAGGACACCTGCATATAGGGTGTAGGAAGAAACGCGGCCTACATACCAAGGCATTGGGGGAACGCGAGGTGAGTATCAGGGGCGCGACTAAGGCCGAGGTGGAGGAGGGCCTGGTAGAGGCCGAGGATAGCTGATTTGTTACAATTGTGGAGGCCCAGGACACTACGTAAGGGACTGTCCGAATCCGACATGATTGTCATGCCACTACTGTACTCAGTTTGACCATGCAACTAAGGATTGACCAATATTGTTGGCTAAGATTCGCGAGAAGGGGGCGCAGCCTCCGCAGCTGACGCAAAACCTCCAAATGATGAGGGTTGAGCCTCACGAGGAAGACCCTAAGGTAAACATTATGCTGCGAAGCAAAACTACGACAGGGGAGGATAAAGGCAAGCAGGTTGCATAAGGCGAATGGGTCTAGCAAGCACCATAAAAAGAGACTGGATTTGATTTGGAGCACACAAAAGAAACATTTATGGAAGTGAAGAAAAGCTTCGCTGAGGCCACTACCTCGGGAAGTTAGGAAAAACCAGTTGAAGAAATGGACCCATCCATGATTACCACATTCTTGGAGACCTGCATGAAACTGCTCTGTGATAGTAAGGCAGTGAAGGGACTGCAGGAACTAATCAATCGGTGTGCTAGCAAGGATGGTGCTACTGGCAAACCACGCGTAGTTAGGAAGTTTGGCAAGAATAAGGCAAGGACTGGGTGTGATATGAGACTCACCACGCAAATAGGGGAATACGAAATGGACCAAGTTATCCTAGATATGGGGTCCGATGCGAATGTTTTGCCAAAATAGATGTGGGAAAGAATGGGGAGACCTGCACTCCAGTGGTCTCCAATCCAGTTAAGGATGGCGAAGCAACAAAAAATTATCACGATGGGGAGGCTGCAAGGGGTAACAGTTGACATCGAGGGCGTGTTTGCACTAGAGGATTTTGAAGTAATAGAGATTGTGGATGATAGAAATCCCTACCTTGCACTCCTTGGAATCAATTGGGCCACTGACATGAATGGGGTAATCAACCTAAAGAAGTGATAGACGATATTTGAAAATAAGTCATTCTGCATAGTGGTGCTGTTGGATCCTGCGAAAGGACCACGCTATACAAAACTAGTTCGAGATTGTGAAAATGATGGTGATTTGGACCAAATTTACAAGATAATGACACGAGACCAGGATTGGGTAAATCTAATAGTGGACGGACGTATTGCATGGGACTGCAAGAGCTCCTACAAGTCAGATTCGAATGAAGAATTAGAACAATGGCAAAACCGGCTGCATGAAGTACCTACGCTGTGTTGTAATATGATGACCAAGTCATTACATTGCATGTCATTAGAAATTAGGGATCTGCCTCCCTATGATGGGCTAACTGATGTTGATCGCTTTTTGGATATATTTGAGAGAGAAGTGATGGAGAAACATCGCTTCCAGGCGTTGGACTAGGTACTACGCACTACGCCTGCAAGATGGTGGGGTACGCACAAGGATAATTTCTGTGATTGGCGGGACTATAGGAGGATGATGAGAATACGTTTTGGGTAGCCAAAAGTGCGGATGACAGATAAGTATGATGGAAGGGATGATCTGCGTGATCACCTGGAAAAATGGACTAAGGCTTATGGAGTGGAGCCCCAACCTGAATGGGTGCATCTGTTTTGTCATACCCTGGATGTCATACCAATGAATTGGTACTTGGAAACAGAGCTCTGCCATGGCACTAAAGAATGGGACATCTTGTACCAGGGGTTTATAATGACGTTCAACTTTGAGGATGGGTTTGAGTATATTAACACGGCGCTATAGGAGGTTAAAGTAGTGATCTTTAGGATACCACAAGATCCTTTGGACTTGGTCCAACCTGATTGGACTACCCAGCTGAGTCACGCTCTGGAATGCTACAACATGATAGCTGAAGAAGGATCCCAGAAAGATTAATATTCTAGAAATTGAGGGTCACCGCAAGGTTGAAGGTCTGCAGATAGAGGATCCAGACATAACCACGCTGCTAAAAACTAGGCAAGTGAACATTGGCACAGAGGCGGAACCAAAATTTGCAAAGATTGGGGACTATTAGGATGATGCAACAGTAGACAAGGTCGCTAATCTCCTCCGCAAATATCAGGATTTGTTCCCCATGATGTTTTTTTATTTAAAAGGGATAATAAGAGACCTGGGTGTCATGAAGATCACCTTGAAACTGGATGCGAAACCTGTAAAACAAAGACCTTACCGCCTTAATCCAAAGTATAAGGAAAGGGTCTGCGCTGAGTTAGCTAAGATGCTCACGGCAGGAATTATTGAACCAGTGGAAGAATCTGATTGGGTAAGCCCGATAATGGTTCAGGAAAAGAAATAGAAAGAAGAAATAAGGATATGCGTGGATCTCCAGAAGCTGAATGATGCTTGCGTGCATGATCCTTTCCCAACCCTGTTCACTAACGAGGTCTTGGATAATATTTGCAGCCAAGAAGTATACTTTTTCAGTGATGGGTTCTCTGGGTACCATCAGATAAAAATCACGCCTGAGGATAGAAGCAAGACAACCTTCATGATTGAATGGGGATGTTTTCAGTACACCGTAATGCCTTTTGGGCTGAAAAATGCGCCAACAATCTTTTTGCGCGTAATCATTGTGACATTCAAATACTTCATTCATAAGTTTCTGGAGGTATACTTTGACGATTGGACAGTGTTTGGATTGGTCAAGCGTCATGTGGAAAGTCTGCGCTTGATGTTAGATACATGGTGGAGATACCAAATCATGCTCAAGCTAAAGAAGTGTTTGTTTTGTGTCCCTTTCGAGATCCTGCTAGGTCATGTGGTATGCAAACAAGGATTGATGGTAGACCCCGTGAAGATCATGGCGATAATCAACTTGGAGGCGCAAAGTAATGTGAAACAGCTAAGTGCAACTCTAGGGCACACCTGATACTATAGGAATTTCATCAAGAGATATGCCCAGATCACCGCGCCTATGGAGAAATCGTTGAAAATGGATGCTATGTTCTGTTGGAATGATGAATGCTAGAAGAGCTTGGACGTGCTGAAAGAGAAAATGGTCATCGCGCCAATCCTAGTCTTCCCGGATGGGAAGAAGGAATTTCATGTGCACGTGGACGCCTCATGTATTGCACTAGGGGTCATGCTGATATAGGCTGGTGAGGGAGAATTGTACCATCCTATATCATTCGCGAGAAGGAAGCTATCCAAGGCTGAGAAGAACTATTCCACTACAGAGCATAAAGGACTAGCCATGGTGTACGTGCTCCAAAGGTTTAGGCACTATTTGCTAGGTGGACATTTTAAGATGTATACAGATCATTCTGCATTGAAATACCTGGTCAATAAGCCTGTGTTGGGGAGGAATATCTGTAGATGGTTGTTGTTGTTCCAGGAGTATGACTTTGAAGTTATTGTGAAGCCAGGATGACTAAACGTGAGACCTGATCATCTGTCACTCATTGAAACTGTAGAGGAACCTACTAATTTGGAGGACAATCACTTTGAGGATATCATAGATTTCCTAATGACGAGAACTGCTCTAAAAGGGTATACAAGCCAGCAGAAGAAGGAGTTCGTGGTGCGCGCGGCATACTTCTTCGTCATTGCAGGACACTTGTACAAAATGGGGTCAGACAAAATATTGCGATGTTATGTTCCTAACTTTGAATGGAGCAACATTCTCACAGAGGCTCATAGAGGAGCTGCAGGAGGACATTATGCAGGGAAAGCAAGAGCGCAGAAGGTTTTGTGTGTTGGGTTGTGGTGGCTAACCCTGCATAAGGATGCGAAAGCATATTGTAGGGCATGTGATGCATGTCAAAGGACTGGCAGGCCATCGCGGAGGGATGAACTACCTTTGATGCCGCAGGTGACATTACAACCATTCGAGAAATGGGTGATTGACTTTATGGGTCCAATTCAGCCTCAAGGAAAGAAGATAGGTGCACGATACATTATCACCGCGACTGAGTACTTGACCAAGTGGGCGAAGGTGTAGCCTGTGAAGGACTATACAGGTATGAAAACAACAAAGTTTATTTTTGAATACGTGTTGACAATATTTGGATGCCCAAATATCTTGATGAGCGACCACAATACGCACTTTCTTAACGAAACAGTCAGCGCATTGACCGAAGAATTTCAGGTGTATCATTAGAGAATTATGCTGTATCATCCACAGGCTAATGGGATGGTGGAAGCATTCAATAAGATACTAGAAAGCACACTGACGAAGGTCTGCAATGCACAAATAAATGACTAGGATGTGCATGTACCCATGGTGCTATGGGCCTATAGAACAACTTGCAAGAAGCTGATTAGGAAAACGCCTTTCATACTCGTGTATGGCATAGAAGCTGTGATGCCAATGGAATACATTGTACCTAGTCTGTGCATAGTGGCACTCATAGGAATGGCGGGCCGCGGAGCCCTGGAAGAGAGACTCGCGCATCTAGTAGAGCTTGAGGATCACCGATTTCTAGCTAGATTTCATCAACAAGTTCAAAAGGAGCGTAAAAAGGCATGGCATGATCGGCACATCAAACTGTGCACCTTCACGGTAAATGATATGGTCTTGTTATATGATAGCAAATTTGATAAATTTACAGGGAAATTTGGGATGCACTGGTTAGGGTTGTATGTCATTAAGGAGATTACTGATGGTGGAGTAGTTCAGCTGGTTAAATTGAATGGAGAACCCTTCCCAGGGATGTGAATGGTAGCCAATTGAAGCCATACACTGGTGATCCAGCTAGGTGACTATATGAGGGAAGCACAGTCTTAGCACTCCAGGCAGCTGAAAGGAGGCACGGGACTATAAACTACACTACCCAGGTGGTGAGCTATGCGACGAGAGAAATGCATGAAATAAGTGGATGTCACATAGTCCAACACAACACGTAGAGAGCTGCACCACCAGGGGAGCAACCATGCAGAGCAGCCAAAAAGTGACCATTAAAGTCATTGTTCATGATTTGACAATGAAAAAATGGCCAAATGGGGTGGGGGGGCGACATTTAAGTCGGAATTTATGGACCAGATCTTTGAAAATATGATGCCAATCTAGCATTAATGAACCGATTTTAGGGGGAATGGCCAGATTTGAATTCAAAATGGCCTATAAATTACATATGGCCGCCCAATGGAAAACACTTTTCATATTGAGAAATTGTGAGTTGTGTTGTGTACTGTGCATGAACCGTGCATTTTTCGAAGAGCTACGTGATTGCCCAATGTTCGATCGATTTCCAAAAATTGTCCGCAAAATCATCCATGTTATTATTCTAAGAATAGCAGCCATGGACGTTGAAGAAATGACAACTAAGGGAGTTGTTCCAGAGGTCGCTATGGCAACATAAGGAGCTGTCTCGGAGGTTGCACCTATAGAGATCCCAGCTGAAGTACCAAAGTCGCCACAATCACCTAGATCAAGGCCTACCCCGACCAAGGAGGGTCCCAAGAACAAGAAGGGAAAGCAGGTCGTGACACTGCAGCTGGTGTGCGCATCCCCTAGAAAACACCCACAAAAGGATAAGCCTATAGCATAGGAAAAGGGAAAGACAATTAGCCTGGAGCCGAAAGAAGAAGAGATTGAGGATATCCCAATGGATGATGAGGATGTTGGGGTGGAAACAGAGGATGTTGAAATTGAGGGGTTTGACCCCATCACTAAGCTGCCTGAATATGTTCCTCCATACAGGGGCAAGACCAAGGTGCCCAAAGACATTGATGAAAGTAAGGTCACCCTACACACACCCCTCTTGCCAGACCAAATTGTGTTCGAAGGACCACACTTGGGGCGTGTCCCCCTTTTGAAATTAGAAGACTGGGATTTAGCAGACACAAAGTGGTTTCCTCATCTAGCAACAAACCAACTCATGCACTGCGTGTTCCACAAAACCACTGGAGTAACCGCATTGGAGCGCGGAAGTGGCTGAGAGGCATGGATAAGGCATGACTGCTCAACCTTCTATGGGTGTTGCATTACAACCGTGCGCCCATCACAATGGTGGTAATCAAGCAGCTGTCGTGCTTGGTACACGATGGGTGTTTGTGGCTGGAGGAGATAACACCCATCACTGATATGCTGATCCATAGGATCACGTGGCTGCCATACATTGGGGAAAATCCAGCAATGGCATTTGGCGAGAAGGCTGGCGAGCATGCCCTCGTGGAGGCCATGAAGGAAAAGTTTAAGTTGGTAAAAAAGCCATGCAGTTATGCCATTTCGAGCATTTGTGACCCTACAGTCAAAGTGGCAGCGCAAATCTTAGTAGGGAAGGTCATGCGGAAGTGTTGCGCAGACGAAGTGCTGGCACTAGTCATAGATTTGGCAACCTAATGCATGGAGGGAGTTCAATTTAATTGGGTGGGCTACCTTTGCAGTGAGTTCCTTGCAAACTATTGCGAGGCGTAGGGTCTCAACAAGACATTTCACTATGCATGGCTCTTGCTGTTCATAGTGCTGGTAGCATGGGAGCTACTCGAAGACAATCAGTTTTCTCTGGTCGCGACGGACCTACCAGAGGCAGCGAAGTACGCTTCGCTGTGGGTGACTAAGGATCCTCAGAGGGTAAAAGACACCAAGATCTTTTGGACCTTAATGGAGATGAACGTTCATATGGAAATCAACCACAAGTCGCAGTTATCGCCTACCAATTTTGACAGATTGCAGGAGTACGTGGAATTCAAGACTGATTTCCACCACGTCTCAATACGATCACGAAAGGACCTTGAGTAGAAGTGGCATGACTTTCCCTATTTGGCAACAAATGACACGATCGACTTGGTCCTTAATTACTGGCCGACAAAGTGGCGCACTACCTCGGACTTGACTGTGGGATCGAGCAAGTCCATCGTACAATGCAAGAAGGAAGAGGCCAAGCTGAAGATGGAACAGCTGGCTACAAAGAGGAAAAAGGAGGCCGATGACAAGGCTAAGGCAGAGCATATTGCCGCGCAGCAGTCGAGTGGGCAGGCAGGAGAAGAGGAGTGCGGCTCTAACGGAGGTCAGAAGTCGCCTTCACCATAGATAGAGGAAGAAGAGGATGAACAAATGGAATAGGGAGGAGCGGACCCAAGAGATGACTCCATTCCATATCAAGCACACTAGAGGACTAGAAAAGGTAGGGCCGTGGAAGAATTCCAAGGCTAGCAAGACGTCTCTGGATCTAATCACCCTGATAGAGGGGGATCTGAAAAATATAGGGGATGCAGTATGGGATGCCACCGCGGAACTGTTGCAAAAGTTCGAACAGTAGCAGCAGCAGGCATTGGGGGCCATTCAAACGAGTCTGTGGGAGCTGCAGATCCATGTGTCACAGACTCAGACCAGTGCGGTGGCCACCAGTTTGGCCTTTGGCACCTCAGAAGCCGCAGGGATGCTGTGCACACGGGATCCCCGAGCCATAGTGCTGCCAAATGGAGCATTGATGATGGAGATCAAAGATGACAAGATCGCTGTCAGCGCCCTCAAGGGAGTGGGACTTAACTTGGCCATGCTTCCTAGCGAGGCGCTTCATCTTTTGCAGGATGGAGTAATTGCATAACTTCGGGCCCATGAATAATGCGCTTTACAGGTGATCAGTGAGAAAAAGGTCAACAACGATTAGTTGGTTGTGCAAAGAGACTCCGCATTAAGCTTGTGACGGACCTGATAGATAAGAATCAACGAATAATCAAGGTTATGGATGAGGTGTGCCGAACTATCCCAGAGCTGGCCATTCCGGAGGCTGAGCCAGTAGATGTGTGGGTTCAAAAACTCATTGTGGGAGTGCGCGACACATGCACAGAGTTAGCAACGGTTCAGCTAGAGTTGAAACTCAAAGTTCCAGAGTTACAGTTGAAGACCCAGCCTTCGAATCTGCCGGAAGTCAGGAGTAGTGCGCAACTGCCATGACAGATGTGATCACAGTAGTAGCGAGTGCAGTGATGGACTGCACGACCCTTTTTTAGCAGTCACTCGAGCTACTCACCAGCCTGTAAGAAGACCCCAATGTGCAGAGGCTGGAGACAGAAGTGCGAGAACTACAACAGCACTATGACGAGGTTAAAGTGACAGCGCGCACTGTCACCACCACGCAGAGACTAACGGAGCTACAGGAGGACAAGGAATCTGTGCTGAAGGCTCGCTTGAAGTCTCGGTTGGACGAGGCCTACGTGATCATGACCACCATCAAAGGCAAGTTGGCTAGTCTGCAGGAGACGTAGCAAAAGTTACAGGCTGATAGCGTAGGGCCAGCAACAGAGCAGTTGGTCGAAGAGATGAAGCAGGCAGCAACACAGTGTGCCACCGAGGTAGCAGTTTTCCAAGTCAAGCTGGGAGGTCTTCGTGAAAAGATCTCCGCGCCAGTCGAGTGACTCGAGGCCGAGTCACCATGTTTGTGTTGGGGGCTTGTTGGGAACAGGTCCCTTGGGGGTCAATTTTGGGGTTACAAACCCAAGTTTTGGGCAGAAGGCCCGAATTTTGTATAAAGAATGTAAAGTCTCCACATTTTGTGGTCGCGGAGCGCGAAGATATCTAAAGTCAAAAAGGGTTTTCCGCCCTTAGTCTAGATAGGTTGTGTCGGTTTTGGAGATCTGCCCTTGGTCCGCAGACCATGGGATTGTATAAAAAGGAGAGTCTTAGAGAGTCTAAGGCAGTTCAGTAGTCATGAGCCATTGATGTAATAGGTTTGTGAGAGCTAAGAGCGAGAGTCTTAGTGGAGGAAGAGGCTCTATAGCTAAGTGCACAGAGGCCTAGGGTAGAAGTCTGCAGTTGAGTGTGCGGACCCCTGCAACTGTGTGCACAGGGTGGTTAGTGTCTGTATTGAAAATCTGAATCCTCAATAAAGAGACGTGTTATGAACTTATTATGTACTTTCCATTTGTGTAAGCATTATTTTACTGCTGTTATAAATATTACGAATATGCTATGTTGAATGCTGAGTTTTAGATATAATTTTAAGTTGATGCGTGAAAATATATGTTTTCATCTGTTACATGAATGCAAGTAATAATATATGTTTACATGAGGATAATCTTAATTGTATGGGAAAGTTGGCTAATACCTAAGACAATTTGGAGAACCAGTCAGTAACCTAGTTACAGAGGCATGTAATTGCTTGAATCATCATCTAGGGTTATGTGAAGAGCAATTGGATACCTTCATGAAGGTTCTGAAAGATGGAAGAGGAAGTACATCGATAAGCCCTAGGGCTTATCGATCTACGCGAAGACAGGAGTGAGGGTATAAAATCGACATCACGACTATCTCAGGGTGCGGAAACTTGGTTCCTACATCCCACCATAATGCTTTGGGTGAGACTTCAGTCTGCACTCTGCGGATTGATGCCGAAAGGGCCAATAGTCTAGGGATTTTCTTGGCTGGTTAACGCTGAACCGAGGTCAGGGCCCATCAAGCCAACATTATCACAAGTTTGTTAAGAGTTATGGGAGAATAGTGACACCTATAACATCATTACTGAAGAAAATGCATTTTCTTAGACTCTAGAAGCAACTAAGGCCTTTGAAAATCTTAAAGAGGCAATGGGCCAAGCACCAGTCTTATCTATGCTATACTTCAGAAAAACCTTTATTGTGGAATGTGATGCCTTAGGAAATGGAATTAGTGTTGTTTTAATGCAAGAAGATATACCCATTTCTTTTGAAAGTCATCCAACCAAAGGAAAGTATTTACACAAACCTATTTATGAGAAGGAAATGTTGGCAATAATACTATATGCGCTAAAGCAATCGAAACCTTACCTAATGGGAAGACACTTCAAGGTAAAAACAAATCACAATAGTCTTAAATAATTTTTGGAACAAATATTATTTTCAGAAGAGTAGCAAAAATGGGTGACAAAGATGTTGGGTTATGACTTTGAAATCATCTACAAAAAAGGGAAGCAAAATGTTATTGCAGATGCACTCTCAAGAAAGAATGAGGACGTGGAAGTATTGCTTTGTTCCATTCCTATTATCCAACCTGAGTGGATAACCAAAGAAAGGGATGAATGGAAGAATGATGAAGAGGTGTGGACACTCATTCAAAAGTTGCAGCAAGATCCTAGTATATCTAATAAATTTAGTGGGAAAAATGGTTCAATATGGTACAAATATCACTTATATATTTGTAAAAATTACCAACTCAAAAAAAATATTCTTTTAGAATTGCACACCTCTCCCTTAGGAGGTCACTCAACATTTTTAAAAACTTACCTTAGGGTTAAGAAGGATTTTTTTTTGAGATGGCCTTAAATATGATATTCAAAAGTTTGTGGTAGAATGTTTGGTTTTCCAAGAAAATGAAGTTGAGACAATTCAGACCTCGGGTCTGTTACAACCTTTAGCCATTTCAAGTTAGCGTTAGGAGGAGGTCTCAATGGATTTTATCACAGGTTTACCCAAGTATGAAGGAAAGAGTGTCATCATGGTGGTAGTTATTAGAATTACCAAGTATGCACACTTTTGTGCATTATCTCATCCTTTTAAATCCAGTACAGTTGCTACTGCATTTATGGAAACAATTCAAAAGCTTCATGGAAACCCAAAGATTATAATAAGTGCCAGAGATCCCATTTTCATTGGAAATTTTTGGACGGAAATAGTTTCATGTCTTGGTACTCAATTAGCTCATATCTCATCTTATCATCCTCAATCTAATGGGAAAACTAAGATAGTGAATAAATGTTTGGAAGGATATCTGTGTTTCTTTGTATCTGATAAACAAACACAATGGGTCAAGTGGTTACCTCTAGCTAAATGGTGGTATAACACTTCCTTACTGTAGCAAAAATGACCCCATTTATGGCACTTTATGGATATCATCCACCATCCATCACATCATCTTTAAGAGAAAATTATAAGGTTCAAGAAGTGGAAGATCACATCGAGCATCAACAACAAGTTCTCCAACTCTTAAAGGATAGCCTCGCTCTGGAGAAAAATCGAATGAAATAATAGGCAGATCAGCATAGCAATGAAAGAAGTTTTGATATAGGTGATTGGGTATTCTTACCGCTACAACCATACAAACAAATGTATCTCAAGCAAGCTAAGAAGGATAATAAATTATCACCCAAGTACTACCTTCCTTATAAGGTGTTGCAAAAATATTGGTACTATGGCATACAAATTGGAGCTGCCTGCATCTTCCCAAGTACAACTAGTTTTCCATGTTTCATGCTTAAAGAATGTTATCAGTGATAAGATTCTACTTCAAACAATGTTTCCAAAACTTGACGAAGAAGGAAAAATCATATTTGGGCCTGAAGCAGTCACGGAAACGAGAACTTGACAACTATGGAAGTGATCAATTTTTGAGTATCTAATTGAGTGGAAGAACTTACTCGTTGAAGATTCCACATGGGAGGATGATAATTTTATATAGAAGCATCCAAAACTACTCAAGCATTGAGGACAACACTTTTTTGAAGGAGAGGGGCATGTTAGGTCCCTATAATACTAGTGTAGGCCCCTTATTGTTATTTTTGTGCCCATTTAGCCCGCATATTGTTATTGTTGTGCCCCATAGAAGCCCACTATTGTTATTGTTGTTCCCTTACATTATTATTTTTATGTAGGCTTTGATTATATTGTGACCCACTTAGACTACTATATATACAAAGGAGGTCTTGTCATTTTTATCATCCAAGAATTGTTCATTTATGTAATGTAAAGGAGGTTTCCCCCTTGAAGAGGATAATTTTTAAGTCGTTGATCTGTCTTTTCTATGAACTGGTTGCATAACATATGCATATAATTATGTTCAAGATATATTGTATCCAGTCATAAATAAAAATGCCACTGTCTATCTTCGCTTTTTCGTATGGCATTGCTAATTGTATAATGTATCCTTGCCAATCTATTATTCCAGGGAATTGCATAATTGCATGTGCATTCATGTATTTTTCTATGCAGTTTAATGCAAACAAATCATTATGCATGATTTCATTACATAAATTTTGTGTAATTATGCACAGTAACCAAGGAACATCATATTCATTCTCCATAAATTGGCATATTGTTTCAAAACAACTTTCACTGTGGATACTCCTAAATTTGAAAAATGTCTTAAACATATGTCTACCCATGTTTTTTTTCTATCTGCATCCATCCATGTTCTACTTATTCTTACATTGTTATATTTATTATATATTCATTATCAATTCCTATTGAACATTTTTTCTTACACAAAAGTGGTTCAAAATGTCTGACAATTGAATTTTCATCATGAAACAATATGTCATAACTTTATTAACACAAATTTGAATTAAAATGCAAATATTTTTTCATTGTTGTCTTTGACCAAAGTCTTATGGGAAGTTTTAGCGACTTTGACAACCAATGTATACAAAATTTGTCCCCTTAAAGTCCTCTTTCTTCCCTAGTGATAGTATTTGAAGCTAGTTTTGTCATCCTTTCCAAGTAAACATCTAGGTTATTTATACCATGCATTTGCATTAATGCATCTATATTCAATTCATGTTTGTAAGATAATATGGCTTCGATTTTCCCTTCATGTAAAAAATTCCTGAAATGTTCTATTGTTCCTTCATGAAACTCTGTTGACGTGTATCTAAAATGCAATATTCGCATAGTATCAAATAGGAAATCTCCCACAACACATATAAAATTCTTTAGACAAAATAGGTTATGATTCCTTAGTATTACATCTATACCCTTTCTTTCTATAGTAAAAAAATGTTTCTCCATTGATGATTTATAAATGATTCTTAAAACACACTTGTTCATTGATGCTTTAGCAATTAATCTTAAAAAAAATTAAATTTACTATGAGTTATTTCTCTATGATAAGCACAACATTAAAAATGTACAGGAAAACGAGAAAAACAATATAGCTATAACCAATTCTTGTAAAAATCTTGTATATGAACGAGATATAGAATAAAAAAAATATGAAACACAATGAACCTGATACAGACATCGTAAAATATATTTTTTTTCGAAAACATATAATGTGCACAATTCTCACACTAATGAGCAAAACACTGTAACCACCCCTCCCACATTTACCCAGTTTCACTGGCCTACTAGGGTAAACATGATCTAAGGGCTAATATGACATGAACCAACCTCCTAAGTATTGTCAAGGAAGTGGAGTCGACAAACTAAAACTTTATTGACCTTCCTTAGGAGCTACAAGACACCCAAGAGCTAAACAACCACTTCTAGTGCCCAAACCCTAAGTTGGAATGTTTTTTCAGTGACCTGGGCTCCAAACCAAATGCATGATAATTCCTCCATACAATTGATTGCTTCCAACTACATGCATAAGCCTATTGGGGTGCGGTTGTGACCAAAATCCTTATATTTAGGGGGTGTGGTCCTGGATTTAGAGCCACTATTTCAGGCTAGCCTCCATACCACTTCCCATAACTCAATGAGACTTTCCAGAATGATAAATAACATCAAGACAAAGCCATTAATACAAGACTTGAATAGAGAATTTACCTAACTAGGCCTAACCATGATAGTCATTTCGTCAAACATAATGAGAACATTTAATATACAGGTCATGAATGCATACTTGAACTTAGGGGTCTAATACTTATATGAGAATCATCAAGAAGGCCTAATGCCCTCTCATAATAGCTTCAATAACATTTGTTAGATCATGCATTCAGTAACCATTCATCAACTAATCAAACATATCAAGAGCCATAGCTAGAACCTGTTATGGAACCATGTTCATAACCAACATATAACCAAAATAATAACCATGATAGAACAACCATCAAGCCACATAATAACAAGCACAAGTACTCATGAAATACAATAGGAAAAGAGATCTTATTAACATATGAAAAATCCAACCAAGTCAGGGACTTCCACGTACCACCCGACCATAGATTGAGTTGAACCAAAACTTTCTTTTAGCCAATCACCCCCATGCCATATTCCAAGCATGAATGTGGGACTCAAGACATAAACAACCAGGGCTTCCCGGAGATTAAACCACCTCCACCCTCATTCTCCCGCGATCTTGCCAAAATTAATCAAGAGATCACATAAGAAAACCAAAACATAAACAACCAGGGCTTCTTGAAGATCAAACCTCCTCCACCCTCAAGCTACTGCGATCCTACCAAAACCAGTCAAGAGATCACTAAGCCCAAAACAAGCTTGGATGTCTTAGAAATTCTTCACCATTACCTTGCAGAATTTTCCCATCTCCATCCAACTGTTGAGGATTTCCAGGAGATTTAACCACCTCCACCCACAACCCTTGGTAATATTCCCGAGACCACCTCACCCAGTTCCAAAACCATCTAGAAATCCAAATCTCAACCAAATAAAAGAACCCCATCACACCATGACTATTCGGAAATGGAAAGGCAAGGTTGAAACCACTGTCACACCTAAAAAATCCATGCCAATGACAACAAGAGAACTATATACATACATGCATGTACCATGTATTCATAAACCAGTTAGGAAATCACACATGCAACCCATTACCTGCAAGTCTTCCTGCTGAAGTTTCTTGATCCCACCTTCTTTGCTTGTAATTTTCCTTCCCTTGTCCTTTCTTTGTTTTCTTTCTTTCTTTATCCTATTGGTGCTCTTCTCTTTCTAAAACCAATTCCAAAGCCAAGTTGACAAAAAGTTGTGAACTTATCCTTAGAATCCTTTTTATCATTGGGGCCTATATTTTCTTCATTTTCCTCTATTTTTCCTTCAATTTTCCTCTCATGCAAATTTATGACCTTTCATCTCCATTTCCTCTTATTTTCCTTTATTTTCATAAATAAATGCCAATTAATTCCTCTTTTCATTTTCCAATTTCCTTAGCCATAACAAACCAAAATGAACACCCACTAAGAATTTTTTCCCAATAATCAACTTGGAATACGTATCACATGTCCTTGGTCTTATTTTTCCTTTATTAACATTATTACATGAAATTTTAACTCAAGGCTATTACAAACGCATAGTTCTCAAAACAGAGTATCAGTTCCAACAAGTATGAGGAAAACCATTCGTAATGATCCCCCCAAAACTATGAACTATTCCAATATGCATGTCAAAAAAGAATGCATGATAAACACCTGACCAATTCAACTACCGACACTTTTCTTGTTAAAATTACATCACAAGAGTTTCATAAAACTTAGACCTTTTGATTTATGATTCTTACGTTAATGAGAAAAACACAGAGTTCTCATAATAGACTATCGATTCCGACGACTATGAGGAAAACCATTCGTAATGAGCCCCTCTAGAACTATGAACTATTCCAATATGCATGCCAAAAAATAATGCAAACACTTGGCCAATGAACCAACATGTTACTTATTAACATTATGCCACAAAACCTTCATAAAAATTAGACCTTTTGATTTATGATTTGTGTTGAAGAAGAAGTATACACAATAATAAACATAATCTTTCTGTGGCAAAGTTCCACACCTCCACATTCACTTTCCCCCTACACAGTTCTCTGGCACACTTTCCTTCTGCATAATACTAACTTTTAAATGAATGAAGCCACTTAATATCAATCACTCCGTACAATGTATCACACTTTATACTTATTTAATTTGACACATTTATGTGATTTAACGTAGATATGTGTACATGATCTGTCCTGTCTAAAATGTCTCACATGCAAAACAGTTACACATGGTCATTATACACAGAAACAAGAAATATACAGTTAGACGACATTGAGAACATTGTTGATTAAGCTACAGAACATAAATGTCTAGCAAACTTCTCTTTATATAATGCATCTAGAAAATGCAAGTATTGTTTCAACTTTTGTTTCTTTAAGTGAGATTTTATCCCTAAAGTTGGTGTTCCATAAAATCGCATCTTAGACTTTCAACTATGCTTTAATGTCATCTCTAAATATTGCACAAAAATTAGGAAATATTGAACATAAAGCAATGCAGTATGATGTTTCTTGAATTTTGAGATGTTGTTCAAGCCCAACTAGAAATCGACTATGTATTTCACAAGACATCATAGATATGAAAGACAGTGAATGCTTCAACGATTATAGTTTTCCCTTTCCATCAAGCTCCTACATGATACAACCTAAATGGGTCTTCCCCCCTCTGAATCCCTTAGATTTTTGCCTGGTTGAGCCATTCTTGCTCTTTTTAGCAACAGAGTAGCCTTATGACACCTTAAGTTTCCACCAATTTAATATAGTGCACAGATCACTTCGACCGATGGATAGATGAACACACCTTCGACTTTCAATTGGGTATGAATGACATCTCTAAATATTGTATGAAAAGCATAAAATGTTTAACATAAAGCAACGAAAGCTAATATAGATTGGAGATGTCGTTCAAGCCCAATTGAAAATCAAGGATGTATTTTGCAATAAATCATGAATTTGAAAAATATTCGATGCTTGAATGATCATGGTTTTTCTTTGTAGAGTGAAATCTCTCAACACAAACATTTGTTAATAGTTGTATGGAGGTGCAAGTCCTTCACACGCTAGGGAGAGCGTTTATTTAGTTAATTATTAAGCTCTTTTCCATTTACAACTTTTGCAGATATAACCGTGTGGAATAACAAATTCACAAAACTAATTAATTGATCAAAGATTATGCTCTTAGCTAATACAGAGCTGAGATTTTTTTTTTTCCTTATGTGTAATGAAGAATGTACAGAAGACGGGGTATGTGTGGGAGAACAAAAGTGTAGAAGAGACATGTATAGCTAATATGTTTAATTTTCATTTTCACTGTATAGCACAAGTAGAAAGGGTAACCGAAGTGTTGAGACTGCAGAACGATGAGCCGATATGTTAATAAGAAAGGAAAAGTGATGACAAATTTACGACACATGCCTAGATAGATCAGTATCTAGATAAAATGTTATCTAGATTTTTAATTGTCCCAATCTCTTCCATGTAATATTGAGGGCATACAATAGTTTCCTTTGGTTAAAATATTAGGGAACAACCAGAGTGACAATAAGCAAGCTAATGGAAACCATCTTTGAACAGGAAGGAATTACCATAATTGCTATAGTACTGACAATTGAATTGAAAGAAAGAAGTCGATGTTATTTCTAAATCCAATGCTGATAACAAAAACATAATATGTGAATGACCATTTCGACTCATTGTGTATTAGGATGATATGACCGAAAAGGAATTGCACTAGCAAAAATTGGTATCAATTTCAGAAGCTGCATACGTATGTTATCCTTTTCAAACTAAATTGAAAAAGATTTCATGCATACTTCACACAAAAGTGTATCAATCTCAAACTACGAGGACTAATGATAAAGACAATGTAATGATCGACTACCAAAAATGACAAATGCTACGAGTTATAAAACATTAGCTAATGAAACGAACCCAACAAAAGAATCTATATATTAACAAAATAGAACAATATGAAATTGCGATAAGCAAAGTAGCGCAACAATCGCGTCAGGAATAGATAAAGCTAAGCTATTAATACAGAGAAAAGTTAACGGAATGGTAGTCGCAAAAGGCGTACAATGAAGAAGATCCTATATTGTTTACAAGTGTACTATGATCTAATCGCACTAGGTGCCTCCGAATAGAAGCCCTGAGAATATCAAGAGGCCCTATTCGATTATAATGTTCTATTCTACAATATGTGCAAATGATGCACTAGGAACACACCAGAAATCTTGTTGGATGACAAAATGAATACTTTGATCAACTTCTTGTTAATGGTGATAACATATTCCTATATTCTCAACACATAACATTATAATCGACAAAATCAATAATTTGGTCAATGATCCATCACATTGATTGAATGTGTGTAAGTTTTACGAATTTGAAACTTATTAATGATTAATAGTTTATATCTTATTTAAAATGAAATAGTGATGTTTCTTATTTAATGTTTTTCATGTAGAGTTTTGCTCATCGTTATTGAATTTCTTAGCGTGTGTGGTTTCTATTTAAATTAATTTCATGTTTGTAGTATAAAGTTTCCTTTGTATCCCTTTTCTCATGCACATATGCCATCCCCCACACATTCAACTCTTCTCCCGCATGATTAAATCTGCAAAAAATTCCAATGGAAAATAGCTCAAAATGAAACAATACAAGATAACCCCACTAGCACCTATTGCCTTGTTCTCACTGTGAGAGCACTAATCGAAGAAATGTCTTGTAAAATCCGTACATCCATTTTGTTTCTATCGAATTTTGACAATATCAACATGCTAATGGTTACTAGCACAAACCCCAACCTTCTTACACAAACCTCGACTTCCGCACATCTTTTATTGCATCGAACCATGACCTTAAGGACATGAAAATTACGAACCTTATTAGATAAATCTACAAAAGTTTTAAATGCAAAATAGTTTAAAATTAATTGTCTTTGCAGAATAAAGTTCCATCTACACCCCTGTTCTCTTACACATTCTCCTTTCCCCGCATAGTAAAAGCTCCACACAAGGATAACCTCACGTAAGCAATCTTTGCACAATGAAACATAATAATAACAGATTAAAATTAATAGTTTAACATTAGTTTCATCTGTAGCAAATAATGTTCCCTATGTATATGCCATTCTCCCACACATGCCCTATCCTCTGTGCAGTCAAAGCTTTGCACAATGAAACATAATAATATTCATCTTTACATCCTTCAATATACAAAAATTCATAGCTCTATAAAATCACAACTCTACACAACTGCTCTCGTTAGCAGTAGAGGCAACAACTATGTTTTCAATGCGCAATACAGTTCCCTCTCCGCACAATGAAACATAATAATAATAATAACATACATTAATTTCACTATGCACCCCCTGTTCTCATGCAAATATCATGTCCTAATTTCATCCCTGTCGAATAAATACCCCAAATGCAACCTGGTTCTCCCACACATACCTCTTCCTCTACACAGTAAAATCTTTTCACAATGAAACATAATAATATTAATTATTATGTTATCCCGCACATACCCCGTCTTCTGCAAAGATTCATAACTCTATAAAATCAGAGCTTTACAAAACTGCTCTCCCACACATATTTCATCCTCCGCACAGTAAAAGCTCTTCACAATGAAACATAATAATATTAATTTGAAATTTGTTCATAGTTAAATTAATTAAATCTCCCTATGCATCCCCATTCTCACAAGCAAAGCTCCTCACACTACTTTACATGTAAAGCTCCACTATACTCAACTTTCTAACATAATGATTTCAATTTGACATCTATAGAGTGTATTTGACCAGATCCCCTTATTTAGCTTTGCTTGTATGGACAAGCAATGTGCAAATCTTTGCTTGTGTAGATCTTTCCACACAATGAAAGCTCCACACACAAGAAAAATCTCGCACATTGAACTTCATACTTCACACTTTAATTCTCGCGTTCCACATAGCTTCACGCAATTCTATATCATTTCATAATATTAATTTTGCGTAAGGAACGAAATAATATTCATCATTGCCTTATTATTTGGTTCTAAAACCTGTCACAAGATCTCTGGCCATGATAATGACACTTGGTCGTCCAAAATATTTAATTAGATGACAAAACAACCTTTTAAATGTTGAAGTTTTATGACAAAGGTTTAAAATAATTCTTAAACAAAGTCTAATTCGCAATGCATTTAAGAATCATACCAAAAGTAAAGCGCTCTCCACCAGGGGAATTATGTCCAATAAGAAGTCGTTGAGCCAACTGAAAATTAGAAAACTATTTTTGAATTTATGGAAAATAGAAATATTCAAAAATTTCCCAAAACTTTCCCTACCGAGGCATAAATATTTAATGTGTGTTTAATGTGATTTTGATGCGAATAGGGTTGAGCACACGGAAAACTCCGTATAAGCAAAGCTCCACACAAGAGGTGTCATAATGAACCATTGTGTATGATAGTGAAACACATAACAATTTGAGAAAATATTGACATGTTTTTAAATACATTTTAGTTGGTAAAACATTGCGATTTAATGATTAAGAGAACAAAAACACATAACAATTTGAAAAATTAGTTAAATGTTTTTAAATATATTTTAATTGGTAAAACGTTGCAATTTAATAATGAAACCTCAACTTTATGTAATGAAATAATATATTTCCAAATAAATCGCAATCGACTTGCCTTCTCTGCAAACATGATATGATTTTTAGTGCACAATGTATCAATGTTCCCCCCACTCATGTAAGGGACCTACAACATTAGGCAGAGCAATAGCCGTGTCAGGCATAATCGTGTCAATGTTAGAGCACTCACCAATGGAATGGCCACTAAGAGATTTAGTTTTTTTTTTTAAATGAATTATCAGGAAATGACAAATACCAAATATAAAATGCTCTCCACCAAGGGAATTATGTCCAATTAGAACTCAGTGAGCCAATCAAAAAATCGAAATAAGATTTCTAGAAAATTCGAAAAATATATTTGAATTTATGGAAAATAGAAATGTTCATCATTTTCCCGAAACTTTGGTTAAAATTGCAAAAAAAAAAACAAAATAACGCAAAGTCAATGCACTTTGACCGCGAGGCGAATGCTACAGTCCCCGCGAAAAAAAGACTAAAAAAGGCATTTGTTCTCCATATATAATTGGAATTCATTTGTTTAAGGCTAGAGATCTTTTCTTCTGGTGAAAGAGTTTGGTTTAATTAATTAATTATTTATTAATTCTTATATTGATTAAATCTATAGTAAATTAAATGACAAATGTTTCACATCAAAAAATATTATTTGGTTAAATTTAAAACCTTGCTTAGATTAAAATCTTGATTAACTTAATATAAACTTGGACAATTATGTTTATAGTAAATTAAATCATGAATGTGTCACATCAAAAAAATAAACTTTTCTCCATTCAGGCAATGATCTTGTCTCATGATGACTATATTTTTCGTTAATGATAAACAACAAATCTATCTATTCTTTCCGTTCAAAAAAAAGAAAAATCCAAGTCAGCTCTATATGCAAAGAGTTCTATTACATAAAATTACGTTTATATAATGATTTATATGTAATTATACATACGTCGATAATCATGGGTATAATGTTCTCAATGTGAGAATTATAAATATGGTTTCAAATTGGCTAGTTGGATTGGTATGGTGGGTGCATGAGACATGTGGGGTATTGTGTGGATATTCGAGGATCCACGGTGGATGGCACCCATATACTTATGCCACGAATAAAAATATATGTATTCCATATGAGTTGACATCTTCTGTAAAAAACATACGAATAGAATGGTAAACCGCCTAGACAAAGGATAGTGGTTTACGGGCCATGGATAGAATGGTTTTGGACAACGATCAAAGTGCCTAAGAGAACTGTGGGAACGCCATTCGTCCCAATGGTGGTATGTGGTTTATGATCAAAGTGCCTAAGAGAATTATCTCCTTTCCACTCCCAACACCTCAACACCATTGTGATGGGTCAACTTGGGTAGTCGAGTAACCTATGGGTAGAGTAAGATAGTCAATTAGCTGACAAAATAGCGCAGACTTTAATGAAAATGATTGGAACTGGCCACCGTCATTGGAAGGAGCCACACTAATGAGTGCATTGAATCTTCCACAATTTAAGGAAGTTGGTTAAATTTGGATCTTATAAATAAATGATATTAGGGATAATTATGAAATATTGTTTTATTATTATGCATTGTGATTTTCAAATCATAATGTATCGTGTTTAAGTGTTACAATGGTGTCTTCAAACACCACTCATTATATTTTAGTATTATTTCTTTTTTGTTATTTTTTTAGACTCTGTGATTTTTTCTTCCTTTTTAGGGTTTTTCAATTTCCAACATGGTATCAAAGATATTGGTTTTGAATTAGCTTTGTTGTCTTCAAATCGTGATGAGTCAGAGCTTACAACGTTGATTGATTTGTTAACTAAAATTTAATTTTTTTAGTAGATGAAATTTATTAGAAATTTGTAGATGACTTCCAAGATCGATCTTGATATTTTGGATGGACAAAATTATGTTATTTGGGCACTGGATATGGAAGCCCTTGAAGAGGTAAGGGCTTTCGCAGTATACAGAGATCGCTATTCCAGATCCAGAGGATGACCAAATGAAGTTTTTTATTGATGTAAAGAAATATGAGGCCGCTAATGTCATATGACATATATTGCTCAATAAATTCATTTTCCAATGAGCATGATCAATTGTCCTCATGAGGTTTGGAAGAAGATAAAGTCACTATTTGACAAAGTTGACTAAATTTATGTCATATAGTTAGAGGAAGAGTTGATCTCTCCTAATCCCCATTCCTTTGGAAGGATTAAGGACTATCTGGCTCTTGTTAAAAAGCTATAATTGAAATTAGATTATTGTGGCAAGAATTTTCTAAAGAAATATGGAAAAATCATTGACCTGGTCTTAATGAATTTGAGAACCCCTTATGATGTGTTATGTTCCTCATTCCACACCAATTAGAGATCATGCAAGGAATATTATAAGGATTACACACTCGATACATTTTGTGATTATTTCTCAACCAATAGAGGTTTCTTAATGAAGGGATGTTTGGTAGTAAACACTAGGATCACCTACTCAAAGGGAAGAGAAAGCTAATGTATAAGGAGAATCGAAATCAGTGGAATTGTTTTGAATAGAAACATAAAGGAAAGCACGATGGATTTGAATCAACCAAGAAGAATCAAAAGAAGAGGACGTGTCACTATGGTGGGAAGACAAGACATGCGGAGAAAACCTATTGAAAGAAGAGTAGCAAGTTGGAGCAGAATGTTGAGATGCTTGAAGAAAAGATGGCAACTAAATGATCAACCGGTCGATTGGTTGACAATTTCACTTCTCAATGAAAACTCAAGCATTGCACACTTGTACCATGTAGAATGATTGTGTAGTTGATTCTTGTTGCACTTTTCATATGGTTAAGGATGTTTCTTTACTTTAAATATGGATGCTGAGAAAAGATTTACTTAGTAGATGATTTTTCTCTCAACATTGCTAGTCGCAGTGATGTATCTTGTCAACATGGTAGAATTGTGAATGTCTATCATGTGCCTAGTTTAAGCTTGCATCTATTATCAATTTCTTAACTTACACATACTAGTAAAATTATTGAACTTGGACGGATTGCTCATTGTTAAAGATTTGAAGAAATACAAGTTAGCTGTTGACAAAGGAGTTCTCAACTCAAAAGATGGACCATATAAATTCCATGACTTGTCTTGACTGGATACTGAATCAACTACTCTCATTGCATAGGCTGATTATTAGAGTAGACTCTAGCATGAACTTTTGGACATGTAAATTTTATAATTATAAAGATAATGACAACATAGAACATGGTTGTTGGTCTACCAAAGGTCCTTCCACTTGATTGAGTCTATAAGGGATGTGTACTAGGAAAGCATCAACATGCACTTTTTGACTACGGGAAAGCACGATATATGAAAAAACCATTGGATCTTGTCCATAGTAATGTTTGCGACATTAATAATCCTTCATTGGTAGGTGTAAAGTATATTTTGAATTTTATTGATGAATCTTCAAGTTTTACTTAGGTTTATTCTTCGAAGAATAAGATTCATGTCTTTAAAAGATTCAAGGAATTTAGGTCAGTAGATTAAAATCAATCATAATCGACCTATTAAATGTATGTGAGCTGATAATAAATGAGGTGAATTGAAAATCTGAGAAATAACTTGTTTCGTCATGTATTTTTTGGCAGAAGTTGATCCCATATACTCCACAACATAATTGTGTGGTAGAGCATAAAAATTGTACCTTAGTTGAAATGGATCGATGTCTCATACAAACCAAAGATTTACCAATGAAGTTTTTGGTTGAAGCTCCTCATTGTGCCAATTATCTCCTAAATCTTGTTATGACTAGAGCTATATGTTCTATTACTCCAGTCAAATGTTGGTGTGGTAAGAAGCCCTCAAATTGTCACCTTAGAGTTTTTAGATCTATTTCTTGGGCACATATCTTCGATGATCGTAAAAAAAATGGATGCAAATAATCATGTTTGAATCATGACGGGTTACTCTAAAGAGTCAAAATCTTATCAATTATTTGACCTTATCAAACAACAAATAATTATCAGGAGAAATGGAATCTTTCCTGAGAAGTATTTTGGCATTAAGTTGCTCAATTATTTTGGTATGTTTTACAATGATCCATTTTGATACTATTGAAGATAATAGATTGACTGCTCTTTTTTTAGTATTTTGACCACTCCATCAACTATTGTTTCTAAGTACTAATCAATGATCATCTTTGATTGAAATTGTAACTTCTCATGATCAATTTTCTAAAGCATATACTTTTTCCCCATCACCGTGTTAACCTGGATAGGATCCTAAAACAATTGAAGCTACTGGACCAAATTTTGGTAGTGTTTTCTTAGGTTGACATATTGACTGTCAAAAATCGTATGCAAATATTACATAGATGGCTCGCGTTCATGAAATTTGTGGCCAAAAATCCTATGCTAATGCATAAGGAAACCATGAATGGGAACACATTATGTAAGATAGATTATCTTTTGAAGAAGCACACTTGGAACTTAGTTCCTTAACCTCAGGGGAATAATTTCATAAAGTGTTGAGGGGCATATAAGGCCAAATTCACTTTTGAAGGTGTTGTTAAGGGTCATAAGGCTCATTTGGTTGTAAGCGGATTCTCATTATAAGAAGATATAGACTATACCAAAACCTTTTCCCATGTTTCAATGATGAGTTTTGTTCAATTGATCCTTTCTTTTTCTAGTTGTTTTGGATGGAAAATTCATAAAATGGATGTTAAGAATTCCTTCATTCATGTTGACTTATCTAAAGAAATGTACATGGAGTAAACCCATAGTTTTATGATATATTCTAGTCTTGTTTGTGTTGGTTAGTATTATATTCTTTGCATGACCATCCCCATGAATTGTATGGTGAACCATAGGGTGGGACCTCCTCTACGTGCGGGTTTGGGGAAAATGCCCTTGGAATTTTTTGGGTGTTTTTTTCCGTCAATTTTTGGCACATGGTTTTGACCTTCAATAGTTTTGTGGTCCATGGTGGTTTTAACTATGGTTTTGTAGTTTCAATTAAGGAACTATAGTTTTATTCTAATTCATAGTAAATGGATTAACAATTTAAGTATGTTGCATGATATATATTGTATTGTAATATTATAAGGAGAATACATTAAAAAAATCTTAGTGGTTTCCCAGCTTGGGTTTCTAGGATAAAATATCTATGTTAATGTGTGTGTTTTCTAGTGCATATTTTTTGTTTTATTAAAAATCTATTTGCAATAATTAAGTGTACATGGTTAAAACCTACATCTAGTAAGCCATGTTTGGCTTCAAGGGGATGCCTTTGTGGCTAAGGGGCTTGGCTCAAGTTTGTGATAAACCATGTTATAGTGGGAGATCTGCGAAAGTGATTCTTGTAGTGAAAAGAAATGGAAAACAATTCAAAGATAGAGATCAAGAATTTTAATGGATAGAGTTTTGAGCTTTGGAATCTCAAAATGAAAGAATTGTTGGTGGAAAAAGATCAATGATTTTTTTTTTTTTTTATCTAGGTTTCGCACCAATGGAGATGTCAATAGAAAAATGGACCAAGTTGGATTGAAAGAAAAGGAGCACAACACAATTGTGTTTCTTAGATTCAGTATCATTGAATGTTTTAGGGGAAGATACAACAAAGGATTCATGGAACAAGCTGGGGCTTTGTACCAATCCAAGTCCCTCGTAAAAAAATTATTCCTGTAAAAAATGTTGTACAACTTGAGGTTAAAGGATAGAGAATCAATGGTAGAGCATCTGAATGCCTTCAATACTCTACAAAGTTAGTTATTATCTATTTATATTAAGATTTTAGATGAAGATAAGTGAATCAGTTTGTTGTTTTCTTTACAAGACTCGTGATATAGTCTGGTTGTTTCCATAAGTAGTAAAGCAAATACCTTAAGTTTCAATGAAATAGTCTCATCCTTGTTATATAAGGAGACTGTTGGGTTCCCATTTGGTCACCTTTTTGAAAGCTTCATTTGACCTTTTATCCTACACATATTACGTGACTCATAACTACATAATTGACCCCTCTTATCGACATTTCTATCCTTCCGAACCCAAAATTCTTTGACACAAATTTCGAGGTAAAAATTTCTTATAATCATTAATTCCTAAGTTTCTCATAGATTAAATGAATTTTAAGTTGTTTTTACTAATGATGAATTCTTTAGCCCACTTCCAATACCAACAATTTAATTCCAGTACTTGATCATGGTTAACACATCTTCACCTTTCTAAAAGAAATTCCACCACATGGTTTTTGAAGGAAGAGGTGTTAAAATAATTCTAGGCTAGTTAGATCGCACCTAGGTTACATGAGTGAAGCTCCGGCGAAAAAATAATGTTACATGTCAAAGTTTCCAAATAGTCAACTTTGGACACGATTCTTGAGGTGATGAAAGCAAATATGAAGATTCCATAACATGGGTTTTGTTCCTAGTATGGAAAATTAGCTAAATATTGGATCATTTTCCAAAATTCAATATGTCTCGAGAGATATTCTTGGTTCTTTAAATTCAATCTGCATATAATGCACAAATTCACCCATATTTGCAAACAATGCCCATATTTGAGGACAATGCCAAGTCAAGTGCTAAGATATCAAGAGGAATGAATCTCAACCATTTTTAAAGTACATAAATTATTTGTTGATATGTATTTGTATTTTTGGAAAGTAAGAGATCTAATTTGTCTTGAGTATTATCCTTTTACTATCTTAAATGTATCTCATAGTTAGGCAGATCTGAGATTGGGGGATTGGTTTTGATCCACCCCAATGCTATTTTCGCAAAAATATATAGACTTGGAATAGAGTTGAGAATTGTTTTTGATCGTTCATCTTGTAATAAGAATGGAAATGGTAGTTGATTAGGAGATTCATGGAGGCGAAAAGCTAGTGTGTTGCCCTTCTTGTAAACATAGATGATTTTCCTTCAATGAATGCTTGTTGTTACTATTATTTGGTGTATAATCTCAGATTGATTTGAGTGTTCTTAGAAAAATTATTGAAGTTGAGAAAGGATCCCTCAATCCTATGTAATGATCTTCCTCTTTATTGTGTTTTCTTAGTTTATGTTGATTAGGTTGTCTTTATTTCTTTCACATTTCTTTATTATTTAATGCCTTGCCTTTAATTTTAGTATTTGATTTTGAGAAACTAACCACCACAACTAGAATCCTTTGTTATTTTTTATCCAATTTGCTATTGAATGCATAAACACTATCTTGTGGAGTGAAATATTATATTCCGGGGTTGTGCCAAGGGATTTAAGACAAGGATTGTTAGACGTTCTTTAGTTTCAATGTGTTTACCTTTTCTCTTATGAACTTGTCATTTAATTTTCAATTTATAATAATCGTTTTCGACATTGGAATAGATCATATTAGGATTTAATCCTTCATATACTTTTCTTCCATATTCAAGTTCACAAATACCTATTCAATAATTAAATGTTGGAATTATAAAACATATATTTTTCTCAATATTTTTGGTGTCATTTCTAGGGAGGTGCTAAAAGGGATTAGAGCATTGCTAGCTTAGTTCTTATCTTATTTTTTGCTAATGCTCGTGACTTGGGTGTTGATAAACCATAAGATGAAAAGACACCTTCCATAAATGGTTCTAGCATGATGCATCTAGTTTAGTAGGTTCTCTAAAGCCTCTCATGTTGGATTAAGTGTGTTTTAATGAAAGCATGGCGTGCTTTAATTCTGCAATTAGTTTTAATTCATTATTTAGAAGTTAAGGTTTCAATAAATTTTGGGTGTTGTAAGACCCCTGCATCCACTAATCCAAGTGCTAGATAGGGATTAACAACTAGAAAAGTGACATTTAATAATGTTCAAGAACCTGAAGAAGAATGTTACTCCAAATATTTTCTCAACTCCTAGCAGCAATTGGGAAATTATTTGCATCTTAAAAAGATAAATTTTTTGCAACAATTGAGAACATAAATGTACTTCGGGAAGAAATATAGGATTAATATTTCCATGAACCACAAGCAGATCTAGAAGTATTTCATGATCATCTTTGTCAATTTTCTAAGAAGGAAAATAAGCATGGGCCAAAGTTGATGGAGAGAAACCATTGGAACATGAGATGAAAGAGTTCTTGACATTCCTATCATCAAATCCATCATGAATTCAATAGATCAACCATTAAACAAAAAAATATCTTCATGGCATGATGGAGGAGGGCATATAGGGTGGACCAAATGAGAAACAGAGCTAAGAACAAAATGACTACATTGAACATTGGTTCTAGACAATCATTAAGCAAAAGTACCGCCCTCTTCTTCATCAATTCTTGACACTACAATATTCAAAGTTGTTCTTCTCTCATGCTTTGTTATATTTAAAGCATACTCTTCATATATGAGCATGAGACTTATGTTTTTTAATCTTGTTGCACACATGGATTTAGTGGAAATATTCTAATACTTGAATGAGAATGCTCTTGTTTCAAGTAGGATAGGATAATATAGTAAATTAATAGAATAGTAAAGATAAAAATAAGTCTAGTTGTGAAAGTTTGCATTTATGTTAGACCATAGAGAGCCGAGATACTTGCTTGGATATCCGAAGCTAAATTCTAAGAAAGTTAGGTGGTTGTATTTGTTCATTGAATTTGATTTTGAGATAAATCACATTAAAGCCAAGCAAAACAATGTAGAAGATACACTTAGTAGAAGTTTTCAAGTGGCCATGAGCACTTGTGAAATTGATGTCAAAGAAAGGATAAAAGAGGAATTGCTACATGATAAGAATTTCTAACATGTGAAGGAATGTTTGTAGCATGATCCATAGGGATCAATGAGAAAGAGCTAGAAGCTAACTGATGATGGTATGTTATTGCTCAAAGATAGATGGTATGCACCTTATGTAGCTAACTTAAGGAAGCTCATCACTGATGAGTTTCATAAAATACTTTACTTAGGTCATATTAGTTGTCATAAAATGATAAAGGCCATAAAGAAAATGTATTATTGTCCTGGTTTGAACAAGGAAGATGTTGAGTACATTTCCAGGTTCTTGGAATGCCAACAAGTCAAAGAAGAATGTAGGCACTCAACAGGATTGCTACAACCAATCATGATTCCTAAGTGGAATTGGGAAGTGATATCCATGGAATTCATTATGGAAATATAAAAAAAAAACCAAACAAAATGATGCCATTATGTTGGTAGTGGACAATTTGAGTATGATAGCTCACTTCATAACTGTTAAATCCATTGAAAAAGCCATTGATATAGCTCATATATTCATGACAGAAACATTCATATTTTTAATTTTGGTAGCTCAGTGGCAAATTTCAACCATGGGACTAGATTCCTCTTTTCAAGAGGACAATTTTTTACTATTGAAGAACTCAAATCGGATAAGGGAAAGTTAACTTATGAATAAAATCACACACATGCACATTTGGACAAGTCGACCCTAATAGGAAATTGGTCACCCTCGGAATATTATAAGTACAAGTGACCTCAAGCTCATTTGGAAATCACCAAGTATATTATTCTTCTCTTCTTCATTGATTGGTTCACACAGGTTTGAGGATGGGTTGTAGAAACAAGTTCGAAAAGATTCGAAATTACAGGGTTTGAATCTCACAGATGGTTTTAGGGTTTTGGGTTGCAGTCGTTGGCTTGACAAAGGAAATATTAGGCTACAGTCGCTGGCTTGTAGGCTCAAGGGAGAGACTAGAAGCTCTCTGTCACTCGTATACCTCCTCCTCCATGCAACTGGAAAGTAGGGAAAAATGTCAGTTGACCGCAACTAACCGTAGTTGCCCACATATAGAAAAGTTGTATCTGATCTATATTGATGCTAGAAACATATTTTTGAATATTTTTGGGATAATTTTTTCGGATGATATTGTATTGGGCTCATTGTACTCTTTGTTGAAAATTTTATAACAATCTAATATAAGAATAGTTTCAAAGGGTTTTCCCCCTAGTGGGGTTTTTTTCTTGGTCTTTAACCAAACCTGGTGCCTCTTGTCGATGTGTTGATTGTATTCTTTTTCATTTCATTTATTGTTCTATCTTCACTTACTGTTGATGATTGGAAAGATTAATTGTTATTGGAAATTTTGCTAATTGAAGAATTGAATTGGGCTAAAGTAATTGAAACAACATAGAACAGTTTGAAATTTCAACATGGTATTAGAGCTAAGGTGAAGGACACGCCCAAAAGAAGACAATAATTGAAGCAATCATCTTTGGGGATTTGAAGGAGCCAATCTAGTCAAGTTAAGATGTCTTCCTTCTTCAAGGAAAATGAGGATTTGGATGACTCATCTAATTTTGTTGCATGGAAAGTTAGGTTGGAGTTCATAGTTAATAACAATGATGTTTTGGATTACATTTAAGGAAAATTAATTGAGCCTATGGAGAATTCTTCCGCTGCTATCAAGAATAAGCACAAGAAACGTGAGTTAAAAGAAAAGAAAATTATAGTTGATGGCTTACAAGATAATTTACTTGCATATGTTGGAAATTTCAGAAAGTCTAAGGACATGTATGATAAGATAACTTGCATGTGTTACGTCAACAATTTGAATGGAATCATCTCCTTGAAATATCAACTCAAAGACACAAAGATGAATAAAGGGGATTCTACGAGATCCTACATTATGAGGATATCTCATCTTAGAGATCAATTGCAAAGAGTTGGGGAATCTATGTCTGACAAGGAATTGGTGTTTGTGACCCTAATAGGTCTCCCTCCTATTTGGGAAACCTTCATTACTACTATAAGAAAAAATATTACCCTCCCATCCTTTGATGAAATTGTTGGAAAGCTCACTCAAGAAGAATCTAAGATGATATTAAGAGGAAGGATTCAAAAGCATGAAGAGTGAGAGCCCACTGCATTTGTCACTCAAAAAAAGAAGAAGAAAGGAAAAGGAGGTCCATCAAATTCAAGAAAGCCTCCACCTCAAGATGAAACGATAATAAATGATAGAAAATCATCTAACATTCAATGCTATAATTTTCACAAGAAGGGTCATTATGCTCGAGATTTCCCTGAGAAGAAAAATGGTCCACACTACAACACTAGAAGAAACAATAACAAGTTTGATGACCGAAGAAGAAGAGATGACCGAAGGAATCATTGGAATGGAAGAGATGAAAGAAGAAGAAGAGATGCTCCAGGTGATCATCAAGAAGATCGTTGTCCCCAAAAGAAATCAAGATTCCCCAGGTATGAAAGTAATGTTGCAAATCAATCTGAATATATTCTTATTTTTGCCCTCACTAGTTCTTCTCCTCCAGATTCATGGGATAGTTGGTTGGTTGATAGTGGGGCCACTCATCATTTCTTTGGGTATAAGGAAGTTCTCTCTAATTTGGTAGAAAGGGAGTCAAATTTGAAAATTATTCTTGGAGACAACTCCACTCATCCTGTTAAAGGTTTTGGGTTTGTCAAATTTCATTTGGATTTCAAGGAATCTATTTTTCTCCATGATGTAATGTACAAGTCAGGTTTGAAGAATAATTTGGTATCAATATCCACTTTGGAAGACAAAGGGATGAGGGTTTCCTTCATCAAGGGAAAGGTTCTTACTTAGCCTGTTGGATCACCTATGAGAGATGAATTCACATTGGGATCGAGATTTGAAGGACTCTACGGGGTCACTGGAAGACCTCTTCTATCATTGGTCCATGATAATAATCATCTAAGCAAACTATTGCACTGAATATTGGCCCATATATACTATGATTCTCCTACAAAATTGGAGAAATTGGTCTCAAGGATTCCCAAGGTTCAAGCCCAACATGATGGAGTATTTCTAGGTTTTCCCAGTGGAAAGAAGACATGGGGACCATTCCCATCTAGTAAGAACAAGAATAAATGACATCCTCCATCTCATTCATTCTGACATATGTGGTCTAATGCCATGCATTCTATTGGTGGCCATATCTACTACTTCACCTTCATTGATGACTTCTCAAGAAAGTCATGGATATATTTTTTGAAGAACAAGGATGAAGCCTTTGAAATGTTCAATGAGTTAAAAGCTTTGGTCTAAAATCAAACATGGAAGAAAATCAAAATATTCAAGTCTGATAATGGTGCAGAGTACATATCAAAGGAGTTCATTGATTTTTGGAAGAAGGAAGGTATCGAGAAAAAGACAATTGTGCCCTATACTCCTGAACGAAATGGAGTGGCTGAAAGAAAGAAAAACTCTGTTATAGAAGCTGCATGTGCCATTCTCCATGATCAAAATTTGTCGAAGTTTCTTTAGGGAGAAGCAACAAATGTTGTCTTATATGTTCAAAATAGGGTTCCTCATCAAGAATTGGAAAACGAGACCCCCGAATAAGTATTCACAAGTGTCAGGCTTGAGGTTGGCCATCTCCATATCTTTGGATGCCCCATATACTTTCATGTGCCGAAGGAAAAAAGAAACAAGATGGAAGCCACAGGAAGAAAAGGTGCATTTGTTGGATATTGTGAAAATTCTAAGGAATTCAGAATATATATTCCTGGTCAAAGGAAGGTTGAAATTAACAAGGATGTAACATTCGATGAAGATGATGCCCTTGGGAAAGCAAGGGACCTTCCTCCACCTCCTCCTCTTGAGAAGAATGATGATATGGATATTTTAGATGGTCCTTTTGTGCCTGAATCCGAGTCAGATATTATTGATGATCCCTTGGAGCCTTTGGATCCCTTAGATCCTCCTCCACTTGATCCTCCTACTAGAAAGAGGCCACTTTGGCTCCATGACACATTACAGGATGTTGAGGGACTAGTTCTCGTTCGAAGATCATTTTGAGAAAGGAAGAAGCCATGCAAATACCAGGGATATGTTACAACCATGGGCACTATGATTCAAGTTGAACATCCCACCTTTGAATAATTCGTGAAAGAACAAGTTTGGAAGGATGCTATGGCCGAAGAAAATGAATCAATCATGAAAAATGGTGTGTGGGATATTGTGCTAAGACAAAAGGGAAAATCCATGGTGACTTCAAAGTGGTTATTCAAGATTAAACATGGAGTTGATGGTAGCATTGAGAAATTTAAAGCAAGGTTCGTGGCCCAAGGATTCTCCCAGAAAGAGGGAGAATATTATGACGACATATTTGCACTTGTGGCTTGATACACAACCATTTATTTGATATTTTCCCTTTCCATGAGTCAAGGATGGACTCTTCATTGAATGGACATAAAGAAAACATTTCTCCATGGCATGTTGTAGGAAGAAGTGTATGTTGAGAAACCACAAGGATTTGAAGTAGAGGATCCAAAGACACATGTTTGTAGGTTGAAGAAGGTACTGTACGGTTTGAAGCAATCCTCAAGATCATGGTACACTCACATAGACAGTTATTTGGTGAAGTTGAGATTCACAAGAAGCAATGCCAATCCTAACCTCTACTTCAAAGTAGTCCAGGGTATGCCATTGATTTTGGTTTTATATGTTGATGATCTATTCTTGACAGGTAGTGAGCCCCTAATGATTGAGTGTAAGAGGGAGATAGCCTCTGAATTCGAGATGAAGGACCTTGGACTCAGGCATTGCTTTCTAGGCCTCGAGGTGTGGCAACGGCCCGGTGATATTTTCCTTTCACAAGGAAAATATTTTGTGAAGTTTTTGGAGAGATTTGGAATGAAATAATGCAAGTCCCTACCTACACTGATGGAAATTAACTTCAATAAGTTATGTGGAGAGGCTTCAAGACCCGATTTGGCGAATCCATCCAAGTATAGACATTTGATTGGGGCTATGATGTTCCTAGTGAACACTCATCTAGACATATGCTATGCAGTGAATATGTTGAATCAATTCATGACTGAGCCTCTCCATGCACATTGGATCGCTTCTAAACACATTTTGATACATTTTCATGGGACAATTAAACTTCGTTTGAGATATTCTTTCAAAGATATTTGACTTCATGGATACACCGATGCTGACTAGGCAAGAAATGTTTTTGACATGAAGAGTACATATGGATGTTGTTTTACCCTTGGATATGCCATGATATCTTGGATGAGAAGGAAGCAGGATTCTGTAGCATTGAGCACCGCCGCGATAGAGTACATTGCCGCTAGCATGGCTAGATGCGAAGCAATTTGGTTGAGGAAGTTCTTTGGAGAGCTATTTGAGTAGGTCCTAGAAACTATATTGATATATTGTGATAAAAAGAGTGGGATCCGTCTAGTAGAGAATCCCATATTTCATTACAAGTCCAAGCACATAGAGATTCAATATCACTTCATTCGAAACATGGTGCAGAGAGGAGCCATTAGATTCCATCACATATCGACATATGAGAAGATTGCAGATATTCTCACCAAAGTTTTATAGAAAGGGAAGTTATTGGTCTTCAAAGGGCAACTTGGATTGATGGATGTGACCGCTCTTGATAAAGGGCATCACCGATCGAGAACATTGAGCCAACTCTTTCGCCTTGTTTGAGCTCCCAGGGTGAGGAATTGAGATGGAGGGCTATTGGGGTTGAGGGATATCTAGACAATAGGGTTGTATATGTTGCTCCCCTATTTGTTACCCATAGGGTTGGAGATGTATCTCCCCTATCTTGGTCTTTGCAGAGTATACCCCAGTTGGCGTCATTAAGGGAATTGTGAGGTCTAAAATGGGTCTCCTAAGGAAATTTTAAAATAATAGTGGAAATAATAAAATAAGATTAGATTACATCATCAAATTTTAGAGGGAAAAAAGAAAAAAAAAATTAGTTCGTATTTTCAACTTATCTCCCTATGGGTTTACTCAAATTTCAAGTGGAAACACTAGTTGGATGTAAAATTTGATTCCTCATCCAAGGAGTACCCATGTTTTATACTTTAGATGGACCCTACTACATGAAAAATGAGAAATACATGAAAAACGTGATTGCAATCACGTTTCTTCATGCATTTCTCATTTTTCACGTAGCAAGGTCAATTGAAAGTATGCAACATGGGTACTCCTTGGATGAAGAATTACAATTTTCATCCAATGAGTACTCCCACTTGAAATTTGAGTAAAATCTTAGGGAGATAAATTGAAAATACTAGTTGAAAAAGTAGTTTTATTACTTTATTATTTTTTAATCTTTTTACTTTTTTATTCCAAAAATGGTGAATCATCCCCCATGGTTGACATCATCATCTTGAATCCTATTGGTTATTATAAAGGTTTTTTTGGTTATACATTTTTCTTAGGAGGCCCATTTCAGACCTCAGAATTCCCCTAATGCATAGCCACAAGCTAGTCTTGTTGGGATTACCGCTTCCCATCTAGCCAATGGGTTGAGAGTGTACTTGGGGTTGTACAACCCAAGCTTATTATGTTGCAGGTGTTCTACCACATGAATCTTGAGGGTCATTTTTGGGAATATCAGTGGTAAATAGGATGGGTTGAGATGTCCTCCCATATATCACCTATTTCATGATATGGGGTTGTAGAATTTTAGCTCCCCCATGAGATTCTAGGTTGAGATGTGCTCTTGGATATGGTTTCAGGTGGAGATGTTCTCCCTGATATTGTTTGAAATTGAGATTTTTTATACAACATTAGAGAGGGTGGTAGCCAATGCTCCCTGATAATTCTTCTTCTTTATATTCAAGAATGTTTCAGCACATAGAGTTGAGTAGAGATGGGACATGATATGACAACAAGATACACATGAAATGATGAAGTTGGAAATTTCTCCCTAGTTGAGAGGCAATGTTAATTTTGGAAGCTCAGTGACAAATTAACACCATGGGACTAGACTCCTCTTTCTGAGAGGACCAATTTAGACTATTGAAGCACTTAAATCGGATAAGGGAAAGTGAACTTATGAAGAAAATCCCACACATGCACATTTGGACAGGTCAACCCTAGTAGGAAATTGGTCACCCTAAGAAGCCTATAAATACAAGTGATCTCAAGCTCATTTGGACATCACCAAGAATCTTATTCTTCTCTCTTTCATTTATTCGTTCACATAGGTATGAGGCTGGGTTGTTGAAAGAAGTTCGCAAAGGTTCGAAATTACAGGACTGAAGTTCACACATGTTTCTAGGGTTTTGGGTTGCAATCGCTTGCTTGACAAAGAAATCTTTGGCTGCAGTCACTAGATTGCATAATCAAGGGAGCAACCGGAAGCTCTTAGTTGCTTGCATACCTCCTCCTCCCTACGATTGGAAAGTAGGGAAAAAATTTGACAATTGACCGTAGCTGACCGTAGTTGACAACAAACAAGAAAAGTTGTCTATGATCTATATTGATGCTAGAAACATATTTATGAATATTGTTGATGATTGGAAATATTAATTGTTATTGGAAAGATTTCTAATTGAATAATTTAATTGGGCTAAAGAAATTGAAACATCATAGAACAATCTGAAAATTTAACACAGATTGCATGGCATACCTAAGAAAATAATCTCAGATCAAGATTCCAAGTTCACTTCCAATTTTTGGAAGTTATTTTTTGCTAGTTTTCAAACCTAGCTAGACTTTAGTACTAAATATCATCCTTAAATAGATGGTCAAATGGGAGGAGTGAACAATATTTTAGAAGAGATGCTAAGAATATATGTCATGCATATGCCAAAAAAGTGGGAAGAATTCCTACAATTAGTGGGGTTTGCATATAATAACGGGTATCAATAGTCATTGAAGATGAGTCATTTTGATGAATTGTATGGCCAAAAATGTAAGAGTCCTACTATCTAGGATGAAATAATGAATAGAGTGGTTCTTGAACTTGAGATGTTGAAATAAATGGAGCAAGAAATAATAGGATTAGGCAAAAATTGAAAGCAACCCAAGATAGGAAAAAAAGTTATGCATATCATCAAATAATGCTGAAGAATTCCAAGTGGGAGAGCATGTATATCTCTCCATCATACCAAGGAATATGTCACTGAAAGTGGGGTCTTGTGCTAGGTTGGCACCCAAATTTTGTGGACCATTTCAAATTTTGGAACGAGTGGGGCCAATGGCTTATAGATTAGCCTTACCATCCATAGTGAAAGCACATGATGATTTTCACATGTCTTAAGAAGTATGTACATGACACTATTCATATTGTTGATTTCTTTGTGATATAGGAGGAACATGAGCGATAGTTCCAACTAGAACCATTGTGCATCTTGGACTAGAGACAGATTGCACCCTGGAATCGAGTAATAGAGCAGGTCAAGGTGCAATGGAATCACTTTGGACTAGATGAAGCAACTTGTGATATGACATAACAAACCAAGATACTATACCCATTTTTGTTTTATGATTAAGTGGATGTAAGAGCTATGGTTATAAAGATAAATTTTGTTCTTTTTCCTTCTAATTATATAAGCACCAAGGATGATATTCCTTTAAGGGGGTGGGGTTTGTAATAACCTTTCCTTTCTACCCTCTGTTTTTGTATATGTAATGATAACTATAAAGGCCAATGTGGAATCCATAATTGGATAGGAAAATTCCTATAAATGATTTAAGTATTATCTTGTGTTCTTGAAAATAATAAAAAAATGAAATGATGTCCTAAAGGGAGGGACACATGGTTCCAAGTATGATGGAGAGCGACGAAGTGGGAGATGGTAGCTAGTGGCATAATAGATCAAACCACCACATAACTGATGGAAAGATGTGATTAAGTAGGGGGAAAGTGTTCACATCTTCTTAATTCCACATCATAAGGGAAGGGAAGTTCTGCAATATCGAAGGATATGAATGGATTCAAGGAAAGGAAAGAAGTAAGAAGGAAAATGGAGTAGGAGGAAAAAGGAGGACAATAGAGAAAGAAGTGTGTGACGCTAAACATGGAGCACAAGAGTAATTATGGAGGTGAAACTAATTCTTGTGCTCTAAAAGTGGTATGTTTTTTTCCCTTATACTGATGTGTTGAGGCCACTAGACAATGTGTGTCCAAGCTCAAAGAAGGACTGAAGAAAAAGTGCTTACTAAGTAAGATGATAAACCATTAAGTGCTTTCCAGACAAGCTAATAAAGCACTTAGTGCTTGCTATATTGGCTAATGAACCATTCATGTGCTTGATGTAAGGTTGATAGACCCCTCAGTACTATGAGATGAGCCACTGTGGTGCTTTCTTTGAAGATGATAAACCATGTAGATAATGGACTACAAGATCCTGTAGTGATTTCTTCGAAAATATAACTGATAAACTACCCAGATTGTGGATTTAGAGTCGCCGAATTGAGAAATATCCCAACTAGGAATTGGGTGAATTCCTGAAGAAAGCATTCCCTCAGACCTTGGATTCTCCTTAGGGGTGTTCGATTAAAAGAAAGTTGTAGTGTAGCTGGCCTATGGTTGGGTGGAGAGTTGAAGTCCCTCCTTGAGTTGACAACTATCTTTAAACACATAGATACGTGTAAATTGCTTATGTATAGTGTTGAATTTCCACGATACTCAAGATTTTGATTTGAGTCTTAGAATCTGTGACACAAATACACTCAAATGCCACAAAAAATTACTTTGCGTAGTGAAATAAACACAACAGTAAATCAACTAGTCCAAAATAAATAATTTTTCACTTTTTCAACCCAAATTCATTATATTAACAATATTTAATAGAACAGTCTAGGGCTCCCATCCCAGGGGTAATGGCCCTCATACAATCTTCTGTGATATAAGACAATTAGGGCTATGTATCAACAACTATGATAAAAAAAAACTTCCTTGAACAAGATACAACTAACCTACATGTTGATGTAACATGCTCCATAGCTCCTTTCAGTCCCTGTATCCTCAGCACATATGATGGTCCTTTTTCTTCCAATCTGCAACTCCTCAATCTGCCTCTATCAGTGAGCACAACTCCTTTAGGTCACTAAACTTGGCTCCAACAAATTATGCCCATAATCAATTATAATCAACCACAAATAATCATACTCAATCTACAATGAACCATACTTAACTATTAAGAATTGTAATGGACCATAATAGTTAACCATTATTAACCCTTTCAACGTGGTTTACTATAATCGACCATCATCAACCATAGTTGGTGATTGGTGACCAATGTTAACAAAAATCAACCTACATATAGCCATAGTTAATTATTATGATCTCTACTCAAACAAATTCAACCATCATAGTCAACCATTATCACTTTTAGTTAAAAAAGTTAATCTTTGGCACACCTAAACATGTTTAACCAAAAGGAGATTAAAATTATGGATGTGAGAAATGAAATTAAATGGTTCTAAACCTAACACATATAAGAGCAATGAGCCTAAGCATAATTCATTTTTTCTTTTTTCAAGTCGTTTGAATTTTCACTTTTTAAGTGCAATGACATATTGATTTTATTTTATATTTAAAACAATATTTTTCAAAATCTTGGTCCTCATTCACACACTTGGAACTTTGGTTTATTACCTACTCTAGACTTTGGAAGGATGCACACTTCCTTTTTCTAATTATATCCAAACTTCCCATGAAAACTTCATCTTTAACAATGTAACACTGCTAAGTAGAGCATCACTATATGTAGGACAAGACACAAAATACAAAAATCATGTTAGGAACCTCTTTTTGAAAATGATGTTTCTTAAATACATTGACAACAAGAGCTCCTTCACACTCTTTAATATTTCAAAGCCAAATTGAAGAAGTACACTCAATTAACTTGTTGGATCATCAATATTAATATTGCTCACGGTTCCCCTTAGGCTCTTTGCAATTTTTCCAAAATGCAATGACTATGGTTATATAAAAAACTACACGAATCTTGGTGGTTGTTGGATGAGAAAGTGTTTATGCATTTAGTTTAAAAGATTAATGTTTTCTCTCATTATTAAAACCACTTTATGGATTACATTTTATAAATTTTCCCTTTCTTATGATGTATAAAAGTTTGGAAAAGTGCAATGTGTTTCACATAAGAAAACGTTCCCATGAAGTGATATGTTGTGACAAATGAAAGTTTTAGGCATTGTGATATGTCGTAACCAAATCCAATATAGGAATGATATGAATTATGTCACAATTAAGGAAATTCTATGAAAATTATGTTTGCCATAGAGAAAGAAGCTTCAACGCGATGCAATATGTCACAACAAAGGAAATTCATCAAACATTCAACCAACTTGCAAACATACCATGTTAAATAAATCAACTAGACGACATAAACCAACTCATATCTTAATGTATCTCTGGGGAGGCTATCTTGTCCACACAATCAATCCAATAGGTTGTGACAAAGGAAAGTTCGTAGCCAAGTGATATATTGCTCTTGAAGGAATTTTAAGTGTAATATACACTATCTCACATTGAAGGAAGGTTTGAGAAAGTTCAAAGTGTTGCAAAGAAAGCATCCATGATGTGATGTAATATGTCACAACAAAGTAAAGCTTGGAGTGATGTGATTTTCATGACCAAAGGTGTTTTAGGTACTTTAGATGTTGTGTCATGATGATGGAAATGAACTTTGACACATTGTGGTATGTTGCAATAAACTAAAATTTGGAACTATGCAATATTTTGTAGCCAAATAAAGTTTATGTTTGATAACGTGCAAGTAAGCAATTTCTTGGAAGATGCAAAAACAAAGATTTTCAAAGGGAGGAGTTCTAACCCAAATCAAAATATAGGATATCATTTGGATTGTGATATTCAAGCAATGCACTATGGTGTGGTGCAATGTGTCATAGGGATAGAAAGTTTGAGAAGATACAATCTATTGCAAAGGAATAAAACTTTATACTCTATGATATGTCATAACAAAGAAAGGTTCGGATCAATGCAATATGTCGTAGCCAAAAGCATTTTAGGTGCATTAAAAATACCTGTCCTTATGCACCCCCTTAACAAATGTTATGTCCTTTATCTATTGTATGAAGCAAAACTTTGGTGTGGTGCACTATGTTGTAGAGATAGAATGTTTGAGGAGATGCAATATGTTGCAAGGGTTCCTTTAGAATTTTTTCCCTTGGCCGCAATGAAGGAAAGTTTACGAAAGTGCAATTTGTACATAAAAATAATTTGATATGATGTCATATGTCATGAGAGAGGAACTTTTTGAGTAATTCAATATGTCATGACATCGCACAAAAGAAAACTTATATGCAATGCACTATGTCACATGCAACAAAACTTTTATATCTCACTACCAAATAAAGTTTATAGCCATGAGAAATGTCATGAACAAAGAAAGTTTAATTCATGTGTAGCACATTGCACCATAACTTTAGATACATAAAGCATATAATGCAAAGTTTCATAGTGCACATACATCAAAGTGTTAATGAATCAACATGTCACACCAAAACTTAAAAGTGTGATACATGTGAAACCAAAAATTCTTTTATTGTGATAGGCATAAGCCAAATATTTTTTTAAGAAACCAACCAGAAGACAATTTTTTTTTAATATATTATAGTATATTGTACTCAAAATTACTTTTATCGTAACACAATGTTTCACACTCAAAATTAATTTAAACATTAACCATATCCCATCACCTCATATTCATGTGACACATTTTTCCAAACAATACTTCATGGTCACAAATGGCAAATCCTTCCATTTTCCTTTATTCAGTCATTAATACTTCATTGTCAGAAAGGGCAAATACTTAAATTTTCCTTTATTCAATTACAAGAACAATTACAATTACTTGTTAACTCTATTCACATAAAAACATGTAACTGAATAGTAAAGTTAATTCCATTTTCAACATAACCTGCCTGCCCCACTAGAATGGTTGTGAGGTTCTAGGATTGACTTTCCCGAAAATGTAGAGCCAAATCAGATATTATTGGTGAAAAGTAGAATCAAGGATGATGGATGCAACATAAATTAAACATTAAACATCGGGCATTTTCTGCCCCCACATGAGACGAGACGAACCGAACGATTTGAGTTGGTAGTCACGAACGGTTGCTTGTGCCGTGAAAAGGCAGCGACGCGATAATTGTTTACTATTATTAGAATCAACGAATATATAATTAATTTGCATGTGTGGGAGGAATCTTTGAAAATTACATGGATATTTGGGATTTGTTTCCTTTTTTCTTCCCAATTTCCAACATACTCCACGAAATGATCGGTGAGGATGGGGCCGGTGGGGCTATTAGGCGAAATTTAAAATTATATTTAAATTATTATAAAAATAAGAAAACAATATCATATTGTGGGATGGTGATGCTTAAGGAAACAGAATCAAAATTCTATGGTTCATGGCTACGCCACTTTTTATTCAAAGATGAACCTTTTGAAATGCTATTTTCAAGTTATAATTTTTTCACTATGTGATTTTTTTTTATAGCAATGAATTATTTTAAAATTTATATTTTTTTTAATAATTTAAATAATGGAATGTTTATTACGTATAATTATTTTTAAAATTTAATTGCGTTGAGAGGCACTTTACAGTTCAATATATGACGGAGATGTTGTCACTTAACCTTAAACTAAAAAAATGTATGTATCGGCTAATATATGTATACGCAAGAGATGTTGTGCCTAACATTACTTTAATATATGTATATGCAAGAGATGTTGTGTGTAACATTACTTAAACAAAAATTAATAATGTTACTTTAAAAATCAATGTCAGTGATTTTTAAATACTTGAATTTTTTACTTTTATTTTACATCAAACTTTATATAATGAGAAAAAATAATTTAAAAAAAATAAATTACCTTTTAGCATGAGGGATAAATGTAATTTCTACATTGAGTCGAGATCTAATGTATATAGTATGCTAGAAATGTGTGATGTAAAGTAATATAATGTTAATATTTTGACTAGGTCAAAATAAAATTAAAATATGTTAGGATGTGTAATTTAATGTAATGTAAACATTGTAACTTTGTGAAAATAAAATTAAAATAACAAAAAAAGAAAAGAAAAAAAGAACCCTATAAAAATTAAATAATAAAAAGAATAAAATTGACTCATGGTATTGACCCATGGGTTTAAAAATCCATGGTATTGACTCGTGGAATTCCTGAATATAATCTATTTAAGGGGGGATTAAACTAGCCTAGATTCATGTTAGTTTGATGTTATATTTAGATACATAATTAGTTGTAGAAAATGATGGCATTCTTGTAAAGGAAAAACTTTTTTATGGATATGTTGGCATTGGGCATTTGTAGGTGGGGGAATACTAGGAAAAATGTAATTATTACATTTTATCTAATGTTTTTGCCTACCTCCATCCACTTTTTACTAAGTTATATTGGATAAAATATAATACTATAATATTACATTTTACCTAATATTTCCCCTCAACGGGTCCACTTGTTATTGTAATTTTTCTTTATGTTTGTAATTTAAAAGTAAACAAACTCAACTACAAAATTAGTAGGAGTGGGGGGAAATATTGAGTAGAATGTAATATTTAGGGTGGTGTTGTAGCAGCTACAACCACCCTCCAAAATTTTGGTCTGTACCAATTTCATAGCCTCCCCTGAAGAGTTTCACTTGATGATTGCACACACTCGGGTTCACTCTGTGAGCTCATGTGAGTCTTTACATTCGATTTGCTTGTTCATTGCATCCAAGTCTCTGCATGCTGATGTCCAAGTCATGCTTGTAACCGTGTTCCAGTTATGCTCAAAGTCTTTGCTTCGTATGTGTTTGTTGAGTTTGCCATGAAAGCATCTGTCGCACTCACACATGAAGTCACATTCACTGTCATGCAAGCGTCGTCTCGATCATGAATGATTAGTCACGAGTGTCACGCTTGTCGCTTGCACCATCGGTCATTCATGTTGAACATGTGTATCTGGATGGTTTGGTCATTTCGTCGTCAAGTCATGCGAGTGTGTGTTTGTATGATCACCTATGCATCTTTCGATTGTTCACACACTTAGTCATTTTTGCTGAAATTCTGACGATCAGAATCCTCAATGACAGCCAGACCATCAGCCTACTTTCAACTTGATTGACTGTCAACTAGAACAATGCAGAAGCACCAAGCTAGTCCTTTCAAGTTGCGCTGCCTGCAAGCAACTCAATCAACTATCATTCTGGCCACCTGGACAGTCGGACCTAGTAGTCAGCCCTGGATTAAATCCCCTCAAAATTTGCGTAGAGGCCATTGACCTCACCCATTCAACTGATTGAGGAAATTGCGTAGACAGGTCAGACAGACACCAAGTGCCCGTCCCTGTCTCCTTCAGAAAATTGCATAGTTTTCCAGTTAGTCATCCGGATAGTCGACTAACTGTTCATCTCAGAAATTGCACAGTGCTCATGAGCAGGCCTTCCACTGCCCATAAGTCAGCTCAGCTCAGAAATTGCATAGAGATGATCATCAGGCCGACCTCCTAGCCTCAGTGTAGTTTTCCCAGCTAGTAGCTCCTAGCAGCAGATTGCCTGTTCCCTTCAGGAATTACGTAGTTTCTGTTTCTAGTGACTGAGCAGCCGACTGCCAGTTCCCTCTGGGAATTACATAGTTTTGGATGCTAGTGACCCCAGCAGCCAAATCGTATTTCCCTTTGAGAATTGCACAGTTCTGGCTACCAGTGACCCAACAACCAACTGGTAGTTCCCTTTAGGAATTGCACAGTTTTGTTTGCCAATCTCCCGGGCAGTTCCCTAGAAAAATTGCACAATCCCTACCTGCTGACCCTTCATGCAACTTGGTTCGTTCCTCTGGAAAATTGCGCAAATATGGCTGTCTAGCCCCTACTGGCAGTTTGTTTCGGAAAATGCACAGAGCATGCCTACCTTGCCCTCTTGCAGCCTAAAATGTCCCTCCAATTTGCACAATTTTTCCTCCCAACTGAGCCAGACCTTGCAGACAGTCACTATCGAATTAGATTCTCTGTCTCCATCTCTCAGTGACTCTTGTGCAGTTTTCATTAGCAGTTTCCTGGAGCCATCATCCCGCATCACAACCCTACTGCCTCTCCCAGTCACTTGCATTCGAATGATTATGTGTCATGGTAGACTAAGAGGTTTTGGATTTGATGTTGTCTCTTCATGAGTGACTGCAGGTACAGGTACACCAACAAACATGTCAAGACGACGAACGGGATGAACGAAGGCAGCACATGCAGATGGAAAGGTTTACCAACGGACGAAAAAACGAAGCATGTGAAGCAAACGAATGCGATAAACATGCACCTTCACGAAAAAGTGAGCTTGTCAAGCCGTCCAGCATGAAAGCAAGGAACACCATGTTAAAGCTTCATCAAGAAAACCAAGGACCATCGAAGAATCCATGCACTTCGCCATGTGGAGGTGAAGCTATGGTACACCATGAAGACATTAATCACTCAGTAGCATAGTAGCTCGACATGTACTCCAGCGGCTGCACGAATGTACCAGCATTGTCATGTTAAGCCATGTCGAGTCAAGTCATGAGTCATGTTGCTCACATCTCCACTATGGGCTTGTTGTCAATCAATGTGATGTAATGTGGAAGTCCAAGAGACCCACTTGTTGAACATAGAGTCATGTAAGTCAAAAAGTCATGGAAGTCGGATGGTCATGGGGGTAGTCAAACAACCACAAGGGTCAGTTTCACCCTTGGCTATAAATACTCCCCTCATTTGTACGTGAAAGGACTTTTCACCTTAGCTCCTCCCACATAGCCAAGAGAGTCTGTAATCTTTTCTTTGAGGAGTAAGTAGTGGCTCCAATGCCTCGCTGACGAGGTTAGTGATGTATGGTGTAACGATATGTCTTGGAACTTTCACTTAATTCATAAGCCTGTTAACATGCCAACACGTTTTCACACATGTATTGTATTTGTTGTAAGACTGATCTTTAACACTTGTAATGCATGTTTCTTTGACCCGTGTTCTACATCTGAACCGATTCATTTGTTGTAATCATAATCTATTAATGGAAATGTGTTGTATATGCTGTTAATGTTGTCCCGTCCGTGTCGACTGCTCTGCCGGACATCAGACAGACCTTTCACATGAACCTTGCTATAACAACCGTTGCACTCGTTCAGACTGTTTTGTGAGTGTTGTACGGTTTATCTTACCTTGTATGTTGTGACTGCCGCATCCGAGTGGACTTCTCCACTGGAAGCTATGTATATTTGTGTTGTGTGTTCCTAGTTGAGTTGGGACTAATCCATTTCAACCTGAAACTCACCTTCATGTTCTTCCCCTCATAGTGAAAGAACCATTGACACAAGTACACTTACACTCACCAGGCACGCAAACCTCACTTCTTGAAGACAAAGAAAACCACTCTACTGTGATGATAAGCAAGAGTTGAGGCAAATCATTAAGATAATGGCAACCAGGCCATCATACTAGATGGGAATCCCACACCAAACGGTGTGAGGCCTGGTTGGGACTTCATACCAGGGTGATCCCCTGAATGTTGGCGGGTCCAACACTATCAACATTGCTAGTGCTAGAAGGAGGGAAACCAATTGTATGTGGCTAAAATTCTCCTCACACTCACTCATCAACCATCTGGTCAAGGAAGTAACTCACATTCCCTCTCTCATGACTCAACAGTTGGTTACTCCTCACCTCCCATAATTGAACATGAGATTTCATATCAACACCTTCGCTTCGTCCGTCCCATCGCTCGCTAGTTCGCAAAAGCAGTCAGACTGATCCTAGGCATACAATATCTTCCACACACATCTAAGAAGCCAAAACCACTCCCACAGGGGTTGTATCATCGGTGGAAGAAGCAGTCCTTGCTACTCTTGAAGGTTTGGAAGAAGCTATTGAAGACGGAGAGGAACCTCCAATCTTCTTTGAAGACGAATAAGGCACTCTTGTGGTCTTGGGATCAAACTCTGGTATAGGAGATAGAGGGGAAGGTAGCGGAGGAAGTGGAGGCAGAGACAAACCGACATACTTAGATCCAAAACCATAATATTCTGAAGGAGAGGAAGAAGATGAAGAGGACGAAGAGATGGCTGACCCAAATCTTGAATGGATGACTCAGGGACCATTGGCTCTCTCGGCTATTCTGCATAAGATGTCGAAGCCAATAGAGAGAATGAACATCAAGTTCAACCCTGACAGTGCGGTGAAGGCAGAAGACCATTTAGACAACTTATACCTACAACTGCATACCCTTGAGTTACGTTATGACGACGTAGCATATATATTGTTTCCATGTACCTTGGACGGCTGCCCAACTGCTTGGTATCACAGCCTTCCACCCAACTCCATACAGAACTAGGGTTCTTTCAAACGTATGTTCTTTGAAAAGTTTACTGACGATAAGACCCCAACCATGCTACTCAAAGAATTGGGAAGCCTTAGGATGGAGAGAAAAGAGAAAGTAAAATATTTTAATCATAGGTTTATGCGTATTTTGAACAAGTTTGTAGCAGGCACTAAACCTCATGACTCCGTCACTGTTGACTATTACACGTCTGCACTGCCAACCACCATTGCGCAGTTCGTCAAGTGAGCTGTGAAGCCAACACTTTTAGAAAGATGCGAAGAGGCTATTTCTGTTGAGAAAGACTTGCGTGCCATTGGAGTCATCAAGGATGACGAATCAACGAAAGACTCCAAGGATGTGAGCAGAAAGCCCCAAGCAACGACGAGCAAGGGCAGAGACAAGGAAGCAACTGATATTGAGACCCTCACTCACCTTGTCAAGAACTTGACCACTGAAGTGTCCAAACTCAAGCAACGGAAGACAGAAACATTCATGAGTAGTCATTCGCCCAGAAAGAGATAGGAAAGCAGTTCATCAACCTACTCATCATGCAACAATTGGTTCGGTTCCAAATTTGCATAAAAGCCTATGTTCCAACTCGATCAATGCACTGATCCTAAGTTCTACTCCTTCCATGAAGAATTTCACCCCGAGAACTCTTGTTCAGATTGGAAGCGAGTTGTTACCTCTATCTGTAATCATACACTCGATGCGGAGGGCGACATACAAGAGAAGCTGTAAGATAATAATGATAATAAAGAGGTTACACTTGATGAAGCACCAAGTTCTGGGCATGTGGTGAATGCATACCAGTGCTCGCAAGTTGTATCAAAGATGAACAGCAAGAAGAAACCCCAAAAGAAAAATGATCGTTACCATCTTAGCAGTAAAGGGGCTCCCCCTACATTTGAGGAGATACAAGAGAAGGTGAGATAGCTGATAAAGAAGGCTGACCCACTTGCTGCCTCAAAGAAACAAGCACAAAGAAAGTCTGGGAAGACAATGACGGATAAGAGTACATCCATAGGCAACAAGTTGCAGAACACTTTGCCGGACAACACGGACATCCGTTCCACCCTAGACACCTCGGTGAGTCTACCACCTTTGGATTACAACATAGTCAATGACATGAAGAAAACTCGAGCGAACATTAGTTTGTTTGAGCTAGCCAAAGTCTAGAGTCAGTGAAATATCCTACTACGTGCATTGGGACAAACAACAATAGACAACATGGCCTCCACCAGTAAGGGAGCAAGAACACCTCCTGGATCACTATCCACTGTGCTCAATACACTCCAAATGGAAGAAGCAAACTCAGGTTGCCCCCCATTCCTGCTTTCATTCAAAGTTTTCAACTGCAATGTCCATAACTGCTTGGTTGATTCTAGCACGGCAGCTAATGTCATGCCGCTCTCCATTGCTAAGAAGATCAATGCACGACGGAGCGACACACATGCCAGAATCATCCAACTCGATAGAACATCAATACCAGCCATTGGTGAACTACGAGACGTGATCATCCGACTATCCCATGACAGGCGATTCCACCAATGCATCAACATAGTTGTTGTGGACATACCAGAAGCATATGGCTTGCTACCAAGGATAATTTTAGGGGCGAATGTTCGCCCTTTGGTGAAATTAAGGGGTTTTAAATTTTTAGTGGGCGAATATTTTGTATCATAGTACATTTTTACAAATCACCTCAAATAGCCCACCTTATTTTAAGGGAGAGGGTAAAATAGGTAAATTTAGCCCTTGAAATTAGGACTTACAACCTTCCATTCGCCCATTTTCAAGAATAGGTTTTATTTAAGTGAATGCATTCGCCCATTTTCAAGAATAGGTTTTATTTAAGTGAATCCTATGGGCCAAATACCATATTTGTAAAAGAGGTATGGTAAATTAATAAAAATATAAATAAACGAGAGGTATGGTAAACAAATAGAACATTTTTTTATATTTACTCCATAAGTCACCTTATATTTACGAACACTCAAAAAATGGGTTATATTTAGGTGAAACCTATGGCCAAAATACTATGGGACAAATACCATGGACTAGATTATTATTAATACCATGCAAAAAACCATTATTAACCCTAATATTAGAATTAATAAAAATAAAAATGGCACATGGTATTGACCCATGGTATTCACCAAAATGGTACATGGTATTGACCCATGGTATTCACCTGGAATGTAGCCTATTTAAATGGGGGAATTAAACCAGCATGTAGCCTATGCTAAGATTCACTAGGACTTTACAAAGTTTTATTATTTAGTGAAAGACTCGCCAAGATCTTACAAGATTTTATAATTGAGTAAAATATTCGCCATGCCTGGTGAGAGATTCGCCAAAAAATTATATATACATATTATATTATTGATAAAATCGCCTTCCATTTTTCCTATATACCATGGAGATTCGCCCATTTATTATATTTATAAATTTAGGGGGGGTTCTTAAAATTTTCCCTGCTTGCTACTCAGCAGAGACTGGTCCAGCAAGCTAGATGGATATTTTGCTATAGACTGGTCTCACATGTGGCTTTTGTACAAGGACAGATGCAGCCAAATCCAGGTGTTATTGGAGAGGTATATGAAACACAATGTCACTCCCCTTAACAGCGAGAACGAACCTTTGGACTTCACAAAACTCATGTTTGGAAACTTCTTCCTGGAAAGGACATTAGAGTGTTATCTTGCACGGCCAACCCCAACCTCATTAGATAAGCAGTTAGGACTCCTTCCTCCCCCAACTCATGATAATGAAACATGTACAGTTTGTTTTTCGATAGTAGTAGTAGTAGAAACATCAGTAGTAGCAGTAGTACCAGCACCCCAAACGGACCATGTACAAACAAGCTGTGGGCCATGAGTCTTGACAAATCAGGAACACATGATGGCTCAAGGACCAAGTGTATTTGAGTCATCCAAAACAATGAACCATTCATGATTTCAAGTTTTTTGAAGTTTGAAGTCGCAAACTATGATGATGAAGCACTCGTGCTGAACACATGAAGGGCCAACACCATGAACGAACAGAGCAACCTAGGAACCCACCATGATCTGAAGATGGCCAATCTCGGTACAAGTTACACACTGCAACGACAACCAATTGTTGACCACTTGATCGAACAATACTGAGATGGGTTTGCACGAGTAAATGATGACCTAAGTACCCATTGCACGCGAGAAATCCAACATGATATTCCAAGTAAAGGAGGTGACAAGCCATTGTAACAAAGAACGGGTAACACATGCATGTTGTTTGTCCGCCTTTTTCCGAAAAGATTGACTAACATTTTGAGTGTTTGGATTACTTGCAAAGTTCATCATCATACTTGGTTTTCTAATTTAAATCCTGTGGTGAGCTCCAGTATTTCAGCAATAATGCTGCAACTCCTGGGGCTTCCTTCTTTACTTTTATCAACACGGTAGTTTGTAACAAACTTGGAAGCGACGGTGCTGTATGCACAAGTACTAGCTCTTACTGCATGCTGTCATTTGATCGGCTAGCACAAGTTCACTAGGAGATTAAGCCAGCTTCTATGAGTTCTCAAAAGAAGCTTTAACTGTGATGAAATGAAACTAACTCTACAGGGGCCATTCTACTTGTAGAAAGTGAAGGAAAATTGAAATGAAATGCAAACCCTAGAAAACCCTAGTAAACCCCAATTTTGTAAGAAAAGAGATGGAAACTACTGAAATGGGTGCCATTGACTACTGAAAAGGAAAATTGTATTTATTCAAGCTACTTTTGAAGAGAAATGAGAAGAAATCATCTTTTTGTACTTTTGAGTATTTTTATGTGAAATTATTATTCTTGTGATTTGATTGGTTGTGACTGTGCAAAGGGTTGGTGGCGAAAGAAGATGAAGTTGGCTTTTACAAATGGTGAGAAAGGTGTGGAGAGGGCCTAAGAAGCACATAGTACCCCTTGAATACTTCCATTGTGATCAGACTTCAAAAAATCACTCATAGGAAATTTTATAGGAGGCTGCAGGGGATCTACAGGAGGAGGCCGAAAGTGGTTTTTGGAGGTTTGAAGGTGGAAAAATGATGGAAAAAGGTAAATGAAGGTTGGATGAAGGTGTTGAGGGGTCTATAACTTTGTTAATGAAGATAAGAAATGAAGGAGATGGTTGGATTTGTTCAAAGGGCAAGAAATCAACTTTGTGGAAAAACCACCATGAACGAACAGAGCAACCTGGGAACCCACCATGATCTAAAGATGGCCAATCTCGGTACAAGTTACACACTGCAACAACAACCAATTGTTGACCACTTGATCGAACAATACTGAGATGGGTCTGCATGAGTAAATGATGACCTGAGTACCCATTGAACGCGAGAAATCCAACATGAGATTCCAGGAAAAGGAGGTGTCAAGCCATTGCAACAAAGAACGGGTAACACATGCATGTTGTTTGTCCGCCTTTTCCTGAAAAGATTGACTAACATTTTGAGTGTTTGGATTACTTTCAAAGTTCATCATCATACTTGGTTTTCTAATTTAAATCTTGTGGTGAGCTCCAGTATTTCAGCAATAATGCTGTAACTCTTGGAGCTTCCTTCTTTACTTATATCAACATGGTAGTTCGTAACAAACATGGAAGCGACGGTGATGTATGCACAAGTACTAGCTCTTACTACAGGTTGTCATTTGATCAGCTGGCGCAAGTTTGCTAGGAGATTAAGCTAGCTTCTATGAGTTCTCAGAAGAAGCTTTAACTATGATGAAAGGAAACTAACTCTACAGGGGCCATTCTACTTGCAGAAAGTGAAGGAAAATTGAAATGAAATGCAAACTCTAGAAAACCCTAGTAAACCCTAATTTTGAAAGAAAAGAGATGGAAACTACTGAAATAGGTGCCATTGACTACTGAAAAGGAAAATTGTATCTATTCAAGCTACTTCTGAAGAGAAATGAGAAGAAATCATCTTTTTGTACTTTTGAGTATTTTTATGTGAAATTATTATGCTTGTGATTTGATTAGTTGTGACTATGCAGAGGGTTGGTGGCGAAAGAAGATGAAGTTGGCTTTTACAGATGGTGAGGAATGTGTGGAGAGGGCCTAAGAAGCCCCATAGTACCCCTTGAAGACTTCCATTGTGATCAGACTTCAAAAAATCACTCACAGGAAATTTTACAAGAGGCTGCAGGGGATCTACAGGAGGAGGCCGAAAGTGGTTTTTGGAGGTTTGAAGGTGGATAAATAATGGAAAAAGGGAAATGAAGGTTGGATGAAGATGTTGAGGGGTCTAGAACTTTGTTAATGAACATAAGAAATGAAGGAGATGGTTGGATTTGTTCAAAGGGAAAGAAAGCAACTTTGTGGAAAAACGCAGAAATTAGGGCAGATTGGCGAAATGTGGCGAATGAGTGGGGGAATCTTGAAAGATAAACTGGTATAGGCTATGTTATGGAGAAATGATAAGTTGAAATGTTCTACAAGATATTTTCACACTTACTTCTCAAAACTGACCAAAGCAAGAACTGAAAAACAGAGTTTTGTCTATTTTAACCTAAATTCTGACCTAAAACCAGAAAAATGCTGAACAAAACTTTATGAATAGAATATTATGCGAGAAAAACATGGTAAATGAACATGAAATGATCTAAGCATGTGAATCCAAACTAATATCAGCGTCTCCAACTTGAAATATCACACTAGCAATTGCATTGGAAAATAAAAAACAATGTTTTTGGTGGCAGCAATAGTGCCTTGATCTCAAATCATGGTCCCAAGGAGGGAGAAAGGAGATCAAGACCTGCTGGTAGCCTTTTTGGATCTTTTTCTGTCACTGCAGCAACTTACTCAAACAACTTGAAGCAAAAACAACTATTCTAACCATCAAAAGCAACCTAATTTAACAAAGCAAGATTAACCTAAACAATAGAAATTATCTCATGAATGCAAGAAAAAGCATGTAAATACATAAAGGAGGTGCTGGGTAGTTTGGGTTGGGAACTAACCCAAGAAATTCAGCCCTCTAGAAAAGATTAGTGCTGGTTCAAAACTTGGTTCATATTTATTTATAAAAAAATTAGTAGTCACATCATAAAACTGTCTTCAAAAAGAGCTTGAAAATGAGCTGACTACAAAGCTGCACAAAAGTGCGAAAATATACTATGAAATGGCCAACATCTAACTCAAAAAAAATGAGGCCCTAAGCCTTCTTATTTATACAAATGAGGAGTCCCAACAGTCCTCCTAAAATTAAGGAACTCGGCTTCTTAGAACTGAAGATAACAACAGTCCTATTTGACTTGCTCGGCTGCCCCTTGGAATCATCAATGTGGGCTTTGTACTCCAAGTTTTTGATGGATAATTTGAGGTAAGCATTCATAAATGAAGGGGACACCCTCCTATAAATCCTCTCCCTTTTTCTTCCTCGAATTTGGCTGCCAAATGCTCATTAAACCTTTGATTTTGTCTCAAAATTGACCAAAAATTTGCATAAAGCACACATTAGACTTCTTGGCATAATGACTAACCCAATTCACTCTATTAGCATAAATATAATCAAAAACATGCAATAAACTTATGAGAATGGTGGATTAAGTCGAATTAAGAGGCAAGAATGAGCCCATATAATTACCCATTTCTGGGGCTCATCATCACCTCCCTACTGAAGGTGTTGCTCATCCTTTGAGCAACTAATCTATCTCTTCATCCTTGATGGATCTGATGGATTCCCTAACATCCCATGCTTCTGATGTGATATCCTCATCTTTATCATGGAATCCTGCCTTTATATCCACCTCCTCCCACTGTTTTCTTTCTTCTTCCTCTTTTTCCTCTTCTTTTGTCTTGTCTGCCTCTGTTAGCTTTGCTTCCTCAAGCTCTGTTTTGGTTTTCTTCTCATATTGTTTAGTTTCTACCTTCTTTGATTTAGTCTTTTTCTTCTCTAGTTTAGTTTTTTTCTTTCCTGCTCTGGGTTTCCTCCTCTCTGCTCTGGTCTTTTTCTTCTCTGTTTCAGGTTCTTACTTCTCATCTTTTGTCCTCTTCCTCTTCTATGCTTTTGATGCTATTTTCTTTTCCGCCTTAGGTTCAAATGTTGTTTTGTCCGGTTTCTCTTATTCTTTCTGTTTTTCCTCTTTTTCTTCTTTTATTTGAATATTTTGTGCTTCCTCATGAATTTCCTTTCCACGTTGTTCTGTCTGCTCCTCGTCGTCACTGCTAGATGGGCTAAGATCATCAGTAAGAGTTTTGATGTCATCTTCTCTGGACATGTTCTTGAAAATTTCCTAGGCTATAGGGATGGTGTATGTGTGTAGGGCATCCTCTACCAACAATTTGATGATCCCATGATGGGCCAGTTGGTCTGGAACCACTGCATTCAACTTAGTGCCACACTCTATCAAACACTGGAGGAGAAAATATGGCAGACTGGGTTTTATAGCTACAGGTAAGTCCATTCCATATCTTAATTCATGAAATAATCTGAAGTGATAACCATAAACTATATTGAACCTTTCTTCACAAAAGATATATTTCATGATCTGGTAGCTGACCTCATCCCATGGATGAGGTAAACTTGTCTTTCTGATCCCATTCTCATCCTCTACAGGATGTTCCTTAGGCTGAAAAAATGTCTTTTTAGCAACCTATCCTAATGGTTTTTCTTCTTTGCCCTAGGGGAGCCCAAGTGGAAGATCTGTGACTCTACTGAATTTTGGTGTAAGCTCTATGGTCAAACCCCTGAAACTGACTGTAGCATAGGTTTTTGAATGTGGTCTTAAGGACATTAAAAATTCCTCTGTCACCTCCTCATCATATCCATGAATTTTCTCAAAGAAAGGAATCCAAGTTGCCCTGGTGAAAAGTGCTACCACTTCTGGGTGTTCATGCAATTTGCTGGAGTTCAAAGGCTCCTTTCTCATAAAACTTCTTGGCATGGTGTTTTGTGACTGCTGGAAATGTTTAGGTGAGCAGGAAGGCAACAAACTTCAAGACCGAAATCAGAGGAATAGCTGAGGTTTATCTTTCTGAAACCAGAGAGGGAATTTCTCGTGTTTTTTTCACAACATAAATTTGCAATTTTTCCCTCCCTTCAATCTAGTTTTCAACTTGAATTTACTTCTTGGATTTTGGAAGAAATCAATATTTTGACAGAACAGAGAATATAAAAAACAATTTTTTTTCACAGAGTAGACAGACTTGCAAATTCGTTTTTTCCCACAAGCTTGGTTTCTATGGTTGCATCTCTTTTCTTTACAGGAGCATACAGGAAAGGGGAAAAAAGATTTTTGAGTGCAGAGAAGAAAATTGAAAGACTGTATGGAATCCAGGAAACACAGGCAGACTTTTGAGCTCTCTTTCCTTTCTTTTTTCAACCCAATACTTTGCTTCTAATCCACCACCTTGTATAGATATATCACATGCAGAGTGGGTTCCCGAGCCTACCTCTTTTCAAGCTCGAATTTGACAAAATTTCTGAATTTTTCCTTTGCAGAGCTGCTCTCTGCCTTCCTGTAGAAAACCTCCTGTAGACGGTGTTCCTGCTCCTGTAGACTATGTTTGCCATTCCTGTAGAACCCGATAAGCAGGAGGGTTTTGAAAAACTAGCAGAAAACGACTGGTTCACTATTCTGAAGGTGGTAGGTGAGTGCTACAGTCAAGAACTCGTCGACTCAAATGAAACAAAAGGTGGTGGAGGCTTAGACCGCACTGTACTTAAGCTAATGGCATGATCTACGGTGACGAGGTGAGGTGGCAGGATGGGTACGTTATCCCCATCCAGACCGTTGGTCCTACTCTAGTGTCATAATGGTTTTTCATGTTGCCTGCCCGCCATTACTTCCATCATTCCTGTTATACACTGCCACCACTACCGGTTCTTAGTTTTTTTCTTCCTGTTAGGTAAACTTGACTTGGGATAGAGTCAATGTTGACCAGGTTAAACAGTGATGGTTTTGGGGCACATTGTATTGCGCACCCATAGTATTCTGTCTGTGGTATTATATGTAATGGAGCTTATAAAAAGCTGCAAGGACTTCATTGTAATGCAAGACCTGGAGGTGAGTGGTGAAGGCTCACTTGGTCGGATTGGCCAGGGTTTTGGTCAATGCTAATGAGATCTTATTAGGTTGGGTTTTTCCCCGGATTTGGGGTTTTCCCAGATAAACATTTGTGTTTGTGTGTTTATGGTTGTTGTTGGTTATTTTTATATTTATTGCTCTCAGTAATTATTTATGTTATGCAGTAAAATTTCTTAACAACTGGTATCAGAGCCAGATATTGGCTTCAAAGGTATTCTTTGATGCCAAGGGTTTATAGTGCCTCATGAGATCAATGCAGCCTTCTCCTGATGAGATCAATGCAGCGTTTTTACAGATCTGGGTCTGAAAATAATGGTGGAACAATAGTACGCGGAAGAACCTTGAGGAGAATGCGCGGAAGATAGTGCCGTAACTGCCAGGGATCGCAGTGCATTTGCTATATTTACCGGTTTGGAACATGCTGACGAATTATTCGCGATTCATGCGGCTTCGAAAATTGTTCGTTTTCTGCTATGTGAGGCCACTGGTGCTGGAATCTACGAGGTTCTCGTCGGGCTCGCAGTTGGAGCGGTTTGATAGAAGTTTTTGAACAAATCAAATTGAGAGAGGATGGATTAGAATCGCAGCAGCGATAAACAATTTTTTTTTTTTTAATGAAATCAAAATTATTGCATGTAAATGGGCATACTACTGTAAGACCTGGTAAGGCATGTGTACCCCTGGGTAATCACTGGTAAAGTTTGGGCTAGAACTAGGTGATAGGGGATGTCAGGTTAACAATACCTAGGGTAAAAACTCTGAGGGGGGTAAGAGCTAGAGTGAGCGGGACTGTCTCACTTAGCAGGTTTGGCTGGAGTTAGTCAAGAAACCCCAAGTCAAGTTTAAGGGGGGAATTGTTAGGTAAACTTGACTTGGGATAGAGTCAAAGTTGACCAGGTTAAACAGTGATGGTTTTGGGGCACATTGTATTGTGCACCCATAGTATTTTGCCTGTGGTATTATATGTAATGGAGCTTATAAAAGGCTACAAGGACTTCATTGTAATGCAAGACCTGGAGGTGAGCGGTGAAGGCTCACTTGGTCGGATTGACCAGGGTTTTGGTCAATGCTAATGAGATCTTATTAGGTTGGGTTTTTCCCCGGATTTGGGGTTTTCCCGGATAAACATTTGTGTTTGTGTGTTTATGGTTGTTGCTGGTTATTTTTATATTTATTGCTCTTAGTAATTATTTATGTTATGCAGTAAAATTTATTAACACTTCCCAAAACTAACAGACCACACGTGCTGACTGCATCTTTTGAACTACTGTTTGAACTGAACAAAGGTGGCCAGTTAGATGGCCGCCAATTTCGCTTAATTGTAACCATCTCATTTGTCCATGCAGTTTTCAAATCATACGATGCAATAGAGGAATGGGTTTAGACACTTACCTGGAAGTCGAATGCATTTGTCGTGAGGTGCTGTGGCCTTTCCTTCTACTGCATGCCTTTGTTTCTGTGGATGCATGCTTGTCTGGTTGCTGATATGTGGCTATTTTTCTTGTGCAGGTATCCTCTGGCTAGATATAAATTGTAGGAGTCTGCTTCAACCTTCAGATTTGCACCCTCAAGCTGCTGATGCTAGATTTTTGCAAGACAATGACTTGTTTTGTCCATACATCCCAAAAGGTAGACTGGATTGACCTGAAATTTTTTGAGCATGTTTCCATCATCATTATGCACCTCCCATATAAAAATTGTGTTCAATGGATGCATGGATTTCAAGAAAATATAAAAATAGCTAAAGGTGACGGAGGTCAATTTCTTGGAAATCGTGCACTGGAATTGGCTGAAATTGCTTGGGTAGGGTACTATCACCCATATGCATCTCCCCATGAAACATGTTTTTAAATGGATGCACGGATATGGAGAAAATGCAAAAATGGCTGAAGGTGATGGAGGCTGATTTCTTGGAAACTGTGCACTGGAATTGGCTGAAATTGCTTGGGCATGTTGCCATCATCCCTATACAACTCCCCATGAAATATTTTTTTAAATGGATGCATGGTTTTCAAGTTAGGGAAAAAACAAATTTCTGCTCTCTATATTTTTGTATCAGAGCATTCTGCATTTTTCTGGACAGTAAGAAAAAATGAGCTTGGGCTGTAATGCAGACTTGGAAATGATGGAAGAGAGGTTTGAATATTGCAGGGGGATTTATAAACCCTTTATGAAGCTTCCATGTTCCCCAAACTTCTTTTAAAATCCATTTCTAGCTCTGTAATTTCTACAGGAGTCTCCTGTAGAAAACACAATTTTTAGAAAAGAAGCATAGTGAGGTGGAAAGAATGTCAAAAATGATGGAGAAGGGTTAGGAAAGGTCAGATAGGTGCTGTTATTGGTTTCAGAGCTTTCTTGGCACTTGCTACTACTTTATGAAGTTCTCCTGTAGACCTACAATACAACTGGGAATTCATTTTTCTTTTTCTCTTTTTTTTTGAAAACAACTAGGGCGCCTCAAGGAGGTTTTCACCCTAATTTCCTACCCTGGGCACCTCCAAGGGAGGTTTTCACTCAGGGATCTTATTCTCTTTTTATTTTCTCTTCTTTCCAACCCATTGATCACCTCATGGAGGTTTTCAATCAATGAGCCAATCTGAGGCGCCTCCGAGGAGGTTTTCACCTTAGATTTTTATTTTTTCTCTTATTTTTCATTTTTTCTTTTTCCTTTTTTTTTCTACCCTACCCTACTTGAGAAAAAAATCATTTTCAAGTATAAGAATACTTCCAATGGAGCCATGTGCACATCGAGATGATAGACAAAATGATGTGGAGGCTTGAAATGCATGCTTTGATAGGTATCCAGATTTCAGAGACCAAATGATTTGACTTTGAAGGGATCAAGCATAGTTGAGGAAGAGAGTATTGCTGCAACTTAGTGATCGTCTGGAACCATATCTCAATATAGCTATGATGTCCTTGGTCCTTTTGCTGATCTAGATCATTCTTCATGTCTTCTTCTATCATGACCTTCACATCTTCCTCTTTTTGCTGATCTTTCTCTTGAATACATGGATGATTTGATGGTAATCATGAGGGAGCTCTCTCGATCTCTTATTTTGATGTCTTCTCTTCATCAAGTGCAACCAATGGTTCTTTGACCTTCTCTTTTTCATCTTCTTCTGCTGAATGTGGTCCTTCAATGATATCAATATAAGCTCTATTTTGCAATACTCTTCCTGAGCTATGGTGAATATCATTAAGCTCAAGAGGATTTGTTTGGAAATGTTGTGCCTCAGCATTATAATTAGGTTGAGCTACTCCAATGTGCAGGTTTGGAAATGGTGGTTCCCCACTATATACTTGCTGATCCTGTCTATTATTTGGGTTCGGGTTCGGTTGAGTAGGCATTTGGGGTTGCCTTGGTGGAGCAGGAGGCGATGGTTGTGGTTGAGCAGGTGGTGGAGGCAAAAGAGCGGGAGGAGTGTTGTACTGGGGCCTCCACCCCTGATGAGGTGTATTCCACTGAGGTTATGGCTGAGGATAGGAGTGAAATGAATGAGTAGTTGGTTGAGCATGATATTGAGGGGGATATGACTAAGGAGGGGGTGTGGACCAGGAAGGATGAGCAAGGGGACCCCAAGAAGGTATGAATGTGACTTGGTTGGGGTTGTAGTATGCTTGAAATGTCCCTTGCATCCCCTGCGGGTATGGTCTAGGTCCATGCGGCCTCCTTTGGTCTATGTAATAGGTCTATTCAGTAACTACTTCAGCCCCTTGGTACATAGCTTTAAATCTGGGTAAGAAAGGGCACTTGTCTGTAGAATGATTTTCTTCACAGATTGAGCAAACCTCCATAGATTTCAATCGACATTCATTCCTAGGATGCCTCTTGGTGCATCCAGGGAAAAAAATGGCTAAAGCCCTCTCTGATTCCTCTTGTTTTCTTTTGATATGCATGGCAAGCATCTACCTCATCTCGCTCTTGAAATGTTCCAGTAGATTTTCAAATTCACCTCTAAGCAATGAGTTGGAAGACAAGGTACTGCTCCCAACATTTCTGTTTTTAGCCATGTGCTCTAGAGGAATGTTTTCTTCTTCTCCCCTATAGGTTTTTAAATTTGTCTTGCTGTCCACCTAAGGGTCATTCTTGATCATAGCCATCGAAGAAGAGATAAGGTTGGCCGTGTGAAGTAGTGGGGGTGTTGGGCAAATTTTTTCCTGAATTATCTCTATTCCTACGAGGCATGAAAGGAAATTTTTTTGGTTGACTTTTGTTTTTGTTTTTTGTTTTTTTTTTCTTCTGCTTGTACCTGCAAAATTGAAATTGATTGAACAACAAATTGCAACTAGCTAAAATGAAATTGCAGAATTGAAATGAAAACAAGGAAATGACTAATCTACTTTTCTGGAATGGAAATTGTAGAATTGAAATGAAAGCAGGAAATGACTAATCTAAATTTGCTGAAATGGAAATTGCAGAATTGAAATGAAAACAGGAAATGACTAATCTACATTTGCTGAAATGAAAATTGCAGAATTGAAATGAAAACAGGAAATGTCTAATCTATGCTTGCTGAAATGAAAATTGTAGAATTTGAAATGAAATAAACTACTTAGCAGAGTGTTGTAGTAAAAAATAGAAGAAAGAAGTAATCACAAAGTACTCTAACGCTTTCCCGGCAACAGTGCCAAAAAGAGTGGTGAGCTCTAGTATTGTAACAATAATGCTGCAACTCCCGGGGCTTCCTTCTTTACTTTTATCAGCTTGGTAGTTCGTAACTAACTTGGAAGCGACGGTGCTGTATGCACAAGTACTAGCTCTTATTGCACACTGTCACTTGATCAGGTGGCGCAAGTTTGCTAGGAGCTTAAGCTAACTTCTATGAGTTCTCAGAAGAAGCTTTAATTGTGATGAAAGGGAACTAACTCTACAGGGGCCATTCTACTTGCAGAAAGCGAAGGAAAACTGAAATGAAATGCAAAACCTAGCAAACCCTAGTAAACCCTAATTTTGCAAGAAAAGAGATGGAAACTACTGAAATGGGTGCAATTGACTATTGAAAAGGCAAATTGCATTTATTCAAGCTACTTCTGAAGAGAAATGAGAAGAAATCATCTTTTTGTATTTTTGAGTATTTTTATGTGAAATTATTATGCTTGTGATTTGACTGGTTGTGACTGTGCAGAGGGTTGGTGGAAAAAGAAGATGGAGTTGGCTTTTTTAGATGTTGAGGAAGGTGTGGAGAGGTCCTAAGAAGTCCCTAGTACCCTTCTAAAGACTTCCATTGCAATCAGACTTCGAAAAATCACTCACAGGAAATTCTACAGGAGGAGGCCGAAAGTGGTTTTTGGAGGTTTGAAGGTGGAAAAATGATGGGAAAAGGGAAATGAAGGCTGGATGAAGGTGTTGAGGGGTCTAGAACTTTGTCAATGAAGATCAGGAATGAAGGAGATGGTTAGATTTGTTCAAAGGGCAAGAAAGCAACTTTGAGGAAAAACATAGAAATTAGGGCAGATTGGCGAAATGTGGCGAATGAGTGGGTGAATCTTGAAAGATGAACTGGTATAGGCTACATTATGGAGGAATGATAAGCTGGAATGTTCTACAAGAGAGCTGCACACTTACTTCTCAAAACTGACCAAAGCAAGAACCATAAATAGAGTTTTGTCTATTTTGACCTAAATTCTGACCTAAAACCAGAAAAATGCTGAACAAAATTTTATGAACAGAAGATTATGCGAGAAAATCATGGTAAATGAACATGAAATTATCTAAGCATGTGAATCCAAACTAATATCAGCTTCTCCAACTCGAAATATCACACTAGTAATTGCATTGGAAAAGCAAAAACAATGTTTTTTGTAGCAGCAATAGTGCCTTAATCTCAAATCATGGTCCCAAGGAGGGAGAGAGGAGATCAAGACCTACTGGTAGCCTTTTTGGATTTTTTTCTGTCACTACAGCAACTTACTCAAGCAACTTGAAGCAAAAATAACTATTCTAACCATCAAAAGAAACCTAATTTAACAAAGCAAGATTAACCTAAACAACCTAAATTATCTCACGAATGCAAGCAAAAGCATATAAATACATAAAGGAGGTGCTGGGAAATTGGGTTGGGCCCTAATCCAAGAGCTTCAGCCCTCTAGAAAAGATCAATGCTGATTCAAAACTTGGTTCATCTTCATTTATCAAAAAAATAGCAGCCACATCATAAAACTGTCTTCAAAAAGAGCTCAAAAATGAGCTGAGTACAAAGCTGCACAAAAGTGTGAAAATATACTATGAAATGGCTAACATCTAACTCAAAAAAATTGAGGCCCTAAGCCTTCTTAATTATACAAATGGGGACTCCCAATAGTCCTCCTAAAATTAAGGAACTCGGCTTCTTAGAACTGAAGATAACAACAATCCTACTTGACTTGCTCGACTGCCCCTTGGAATCATCAATGTGGGCCTTTGTACTCCAAGTTTCTGATGGAGAATTCGAGGTAAGGGTCTATAAATGAAGGGGACACCCTCTTACAAATCCTCTCCCTTGTTCTCCCTCGCATTTGGCTACCAAATGCTCATTAAACCTTTGATTTTGTCTCAAAATTGACCAAAAATCTGCATAAAGCACGCATTAGACTTCTTGGCATAATGACTAACCCAATTCACTCTATTAACATAAATATAATAAAAAAAATGCAATAAACTAATGAGAATGGTGGATTAAGTCGAATTAAGAGGCAAAATGAGCCCATATAATTACCCATTTCTGGGGCTCATCATCTTGCACATAAGAAATCTGAGAAGATCCACTTACGCATTGACTTTAGAAACTTAAACCCTTCTTGGAATAGAAGCAACCACCCCGTGCCATCATCCAAGCCCATGTTGCACACAGTACCTAAAACAGTGGTGTTTTTTTCACTTGTAGGTCTTCTGGAATGCTACCAGGTTTCGGTAGCAGAGCCAGGTGGACCTGCACTGGTCCACGAGAAACTTGGCTCACAAACGTATCATTTGCAAACAATTGACAGGAGGATTGATAATCTTCTTGTCAACGACCAAGTCCTCAAACACTAGTTTCAATAGGTCAGGCTGCGCCCATGCCATGTACATAGTCTGCTTGCTACTTTTTGTTTCATTTGGTTTGTTTTGCTTATTATCTTTGCTTTCGCTTTGTTTGATTCTGCTTACTATTTTTGTTCACGTTCATTTTGTTTGTTTGATATATTACTATTTTTGTTTCCGGAAATAAGTGCTGCCAACTACTATGTTCTGGCTTTTGAATAGAGTATGTGGCTGAAATTTGAAGAGACTTGTGACACTGCAGCACTTGGCCCGTCTTGTGTCCATTTTCTCTATGCTTGGTTACAACCTTCGGCCAATGAAGTCCTGACGGAAAATACGAATTGTTTGTAAGGGTAGTTTTGGTCCAACCGTGAACTTGTGTCCACATTGGGAAGCCCTGTGCCTGTACTCAGCTTTCTGCTTTGCGTGTTTAAGCTAATCCAACTAGTAGAAACAGAGAAGGGGAAAAATCTAAATGATAAAACCTATGTTAGAGGTCTTACATGCTTCTCTGAAGGAACAACCTCTTCTTCTCTCAATAAGTCGAGATCCCTCTTCCACCCCAAAAATAAATAAGTGCCTATGCATAGTTATCCTAAAAAAAAATACAAAGGCAAAAGAAGAGAAAGGCTTCCTACACAGAGAGGTAAAGCATGCAACTCCACCGAGGTACTGATCAAGCTCACTGGAAATGGAGCAATGTGTGTGTTCCTGCATGACTCCGCCGGGGTACTATCCAGGCCTGTTGGCAGTGGAGCAACACCAGAGATGAAAAATTATACGCTGAAAATCTTCAACTCACGAACTAAAAGACCCTTCCTAGATTCGAAACACTGAGATCTAGGCTAAACTTTTGATTGTGTTTGACTGAGTTGGCAAAGGGTGAACCATATATGACCATGGGGTAAGTGGGGAAACTGAAGTAACCTGCACAACAATTCAATACTCCCCGAAATACCAAGGCTCTGTGCTAGTAATGAACCAAAACAAAGACATTGGAGTTCTACCCATGTGTCGCCAAGTGTTGTAGCAGCTACAACTACCATACAAAATTTTAGCCTACACCAATTTCAGAGCCTCCCCTGATGAGTTTCACTTGATGATTTCACACACTTGGGTTTACCCCATGAGCTCATGTGAGTCTTTAAATTTTCCTTGCTTGTTCATTGCATCCAAGTCTCTGCATGCTGATGTCTAAGTCATGCTTGAGACCGTGTTCTGGTTATGCTCAAAGTCTTTGCTTCATATGTGTCTGTTGTGTTCTCCATGAAAGCATCCGTCGCACTCACACACGGAGTCACATTCACTATCTTGCAAGCGTCATCTCAATCATGAAAAATCAATCATGAGTGTCATGCTTGTCGCTTGCACCATCGATCAGTCATGTTGAACATGTGTATCTGGATGGTTTGGTCGTTTCGTCGTCAAGTCATGCGAATGTGTGTTTGTATGATCACCTATGCATCTTTCGACTATTCACACACTTAGTCATTTTTGTTGAAGTTCTGTTGACCTCCTCACTAACAACTAGACCATCACCTTACCTTTGACTCGATCGACTGTCAAACAGAACAACACAGAAGTACCAAGCTAGTCCTTTCAAGCTGTGTTGCCCGCAAAAAACTCAATCAATTCTCATGCTGGCCACCCAGACAGTGGGACTCGGTAGTCAGCCCAAGACTGACTCCCCTCAAAATTTACGCATAGGCCATTGACCTCACCCATTCAACTAACTAAGGAAATTATGCAGACAGGCTAGATAGACACCAAGTGCCCATCCCTGTCTCCTTTAGAAAATTATGTAGTTTTCCCAGTCAGTCATCCAAACAGTAAACCGACTATTCATCTCAGAAATTGCGTAGTGCTCATGAGCGGGATTTCCACTACCCATCAGTCAACTCAACTTAGAAATTGCACAGAGATGATCAGCAAGCCGGCCTCCTGGCCTCAGTGGAGTTTTCCTAGCCAGTAGCTCCTAGCAGCAGACTCCCTGTTCCCGCCAAGAATTGCGCAGTTTCTGCTGCTAGTGACTGAGCATCCAACTGCCAGTTCCCTCTAGAAATTGTGCAGTTTTGGCTGCTAGTGACCTCGGTAGCCAACTAGAAGTTCCCTCTGGGAATTTCTAGTTCTGGCTTCTAGTGACCTAGCAGCCAACTGGCAGTTCCCTCTAGGAATTGCGTAGTTCTGGCTGCCAGTCTCCCGGCCATTTCCCCAGAAAAACTATGGAATCCCTACCTATTGACCCTTCATGCAGGCCAACCCTTTCCTTTGGAAAATTGTGCAAATTTGGCTGTCCAGCCCCTGCTGACTGTTTGTTTTGGAAAATGCATAGAGCATGCCTGCCTTGCTCTCCTGCAGCCCAGACTGTCCCTCCCAAAATTTGCGCAATTTTGCCTCCCAACTGAGCCAAACCTTTTAGACAGTCACTGTCGACTCAGATTGTCTGTCTCCATCTCTTAGTGACTCTTGTGTAGTTTTCATCAGCAGTTGCCCAGAGCTATCATCCCGCATCATAGCCCTGCTACCTCTCTTGATTACTTGCATTCGAATGATCATGTGTAATGGTAGACTAGGAGGTTTCGTATTTGATGTCGTCTCGTCATGAGTGATTGTAGGTATAGGTACACCAACAAACATGTCAAGACGATGAACGGGATGAATGAAGGGAGCACATGCAGATGGTTAGGTTCACCAACAGATGAATGAAAGAAGCATGCGAAGTGGATGAATGCGACAAACATGCACCTTCATGAACAAGTGAGCCTGTCAAGCCTTCCAGCATGAAAGCAAGGAACAACATGCTAAAGCTTCATCAAGAAAACCAGGAACCATCGAAGACTCCACGCACTTCGCCACACGGAGGTGAAGCTATGATACACCATGAAGACATCCATCACTCAGCGACACTATAGCTCGACATGCACTCCAGTAGCAACACAAATGTACCAGCATTGTCATGTTAAGTCATGTCGAGTCAAGTCATGAGTCATGTTGCCCACATCTCCACTATGGGCTTGTTGTCAATCAATGTGATGTAGTGTGGAAGTCAAAGAGACCCACTTGTTGAACATAGAGTCATGTAAGTCGAAAAGTCATGGAAGTCGGACGGTCATGATGGTAGTCAAACAACCACAAGGGTCAGTTTCACCCTTGGCTATAAATACTCCCCTCATTTGTACATGAAAGGACTTTTCACCTCAGCTCCTCCCACGTAGCCAAGAGAGTCTGTAATATTTTCTTTCAGAAGTAAGTAGTGGCTGAAATACCCCGTTGATGGGGTTAGTGATGTACGGTGTAACGATGTGTCTTGGAACTTTTGCTTAATTTAGAAGCATGTTAATAGGCCAACACGTTTTCACGCATGTATTGTATTTGCTGTAAGACTAATCTTTAACACTTGTAATGCATGTTTCTTTAACATATGTTCTACATCTGAACTGATTCATTTGTTGTACTGCATAATCTATTAATGGAAATGTGTTGTATATGCTATTAATGTTGTCCCGTCTGTGTCCCAGACATCAAACAGACCTTTCAAATGAACCTTGTTGTAACAACCGTTGCACTCGTTCGAAATGTTCCATGAGTGCTGTACATGTTATCTTACCTTGTATGTTGTGACAAACGCATCCGAGTGGACTGCTCCACCGGAAGCTATGTATGTCCTTTGTGTTGTGTGTTCCTAGCTGAGTTGGAATTGATCCCCTTCAACCTGGAACTCACCTTCACCTTCTTTCCCTCATAGTGAAAGAACCATTAACATAAGTACACTTACACTCACCAGGCATGCGAACCTCACTTCTCGAAGACAAAGCGAACCACTGTCGTGTGCTGATAAGCAAGAGTTGAGGCAAATCCTTAAGATAATGGCAATCGGGCCATCATACTGGATGGGACTCCCACACCAAACAATGTGAGGTCTAGTTGAGACTTCATACCGGGGTGATCCCCTGAATGTTGGCAGGTCTAGCACCATCAACAGGTGGGGTGTGATGTGGAATATTAGGTAAAATTTAATAATATTACATTTTAATTAGTATTTCTCCCCTCCCCTGGCCACTAGTTATTAGGTGGGGGTGGTTAGAAATATTGGGTAACATATAATATTGTAATATGATATTTTCTGTAATATTTCCCCTCACCCAACTCTCTTTTTCGGCCAAGAGTCTCCCTAAGTAAACATTTTGTAATGTCAGCTCAATTTTAATCAATATATTTATAATAATTAATATAGATGGGTTCCATCTATAAATTTAATTAATAAATGGATAAAAGCTTAATATTTACAATGTGACAAGATTTTTAATCATGAATATTTACCATAGATATTATTAACTTCTAAGTAGGTCTTCTTACAATACCATGGGCCATCTAGACTTTTGATTATTATGTTATGGATCTAGGCTTTTAATTATTCTGTTACAATACTATGGGCCAATACCATGGCTTATCAATACCACATGTCCAAAAACCATAACTTATTTCAAAATCAAAATATTTTACAAATACTTTATTTTAATTTAATTTTATAACATTGTTCAATTAAATCTAAGAGAAAAAGGTTATAATTAATTTTGAGGTATATGTAAACCCTCCATCCTCACACCTACTAACAATATTCCCATAGATATTAAGTGGAGGTTTTAATAAATTAAAAAATGATAATACTTTTATATATACACATGTGAAATTTATATAATATAAATAATATTATAAAGAACCAGGATAGATGCATCTTAACCAAGGATCCAAGTGAAGTGAGAAAGAAAAGTGATTAACAATGATAGAGGAAAGATAATGCATGATTCTTTTAAGTTTTTTATTATTGTATTTTCTTTAACATGATTGATCCAAAATACAGGTTTAATATTTTACAACCAATTTTGTTTTTTGTTTCTTATTTTTGTTTTGTTTTTTCGATAATTTCTTAATTACAATACAATGAGATCATATTTAAGAAAGAGAGTGAGATGGAAGGGGGAATAGAGATAGAGTGGGGGCAAGAGACATAGTGGTGTGAGATACACTGAGAGAGAGAAAGGAAGAGAGAGAGAGGAGGGGGAGAGAATAAGGGAGAGAGATGGATTTGGATGGGGAAAGAGAGGGAGTGAAGAAAAAATACATTGAGAGATAGAGGTGGAGAGAGAAAGGGAGTGACAAGGGAGATATGAAGGTGGAATGAAGGAGATAAGAGACGAGGGAAGAGAGAGAATAGGAGAGGATAAATATAGGGAAATAAGGGGAAGAGAGAGATAGGGATACAGAGATATGGAGGGGGGAGAGAGGGGGAGAGAGAGAAGGAGAGAGGGAGGGAGATAGTGATAGAGTTGGAGGGTGGAGAGAGAGAGTGTGTATGATGGGGAGAGAGATGGAGGGAGGTGGGAGAGAAGGGGAGATAGAGGACTTGAGAGAGAGGAGAGAGAGGGGGAGAGAGAGATGGAATTGGAAGGGGAAGAAAGACATAAAGAGAGAAAGGTGGAGAGGGAGTGGCAAGGGAGAGATGGAGAGTTAGTGAGGGAGTGGAGAGAGAGAGAGAGAGAGAGAGAGAGAGAGAGAGAGAGAGAGAGAGAGAAGGCGAAGAGAGAGAGAGGGAGAGGAAGAGGGAAGGAGGGAGAGATTAATAGATATGGAGAGAGAGAGTGTATGTTTTGGGGGTGAGAAAGAGAGACAAGGGGAGATAGAGATATAGATGGGGAGAGGGAGAGGGTAAAAGAGAGAGACAAAGAGATGGAGGGAGGAAGAGAGATAGATGGGAGATAGAGATATAGATGGAGGGGATAGTGATAGAGAGAGGGGGGAGAGAGAGGGAAAGGAAGACGGAGAGATAGATAGATAGATAGAGAAATATGGGGAGAGAGAGAGAGTGTGTGTGACATGTGCTTATGGGGCTGAGATAGAGAGACAAATAAGGAGAGATAAAGGGAGATATAAATATAGATGGCAGGGGGCGAGAGGGAAGAAGAGAAAAATAAAGAAAGGGAGGGAGAGGTAGACAGAGAGAGACGAGGGAGAGAGGGAGGGGAAGAGAGAGAAGGAGAGGGGGAGGAAGATAGACACATAATATAAGGTGGAGAGAGAGGGAAGGATAAAGAGTCACACAAATACAAATACAGACATAGAAGTTAGATCTAGTAAGTCATCAATATTTTGGATTTACACTAAAATAGATGTATTGATTTCAATATAGCTGTTGATTTCTAATCCTATTTGATCAGATGCACTATATGCATTGATTTTAGTGTAGATGTTGATTTATAATTCTATTTAATACCTTACACTAGATGAATTGATTTTAGCATCGATGTTGATTTCTACTGCTATTTGATTGCTTGCATAAGATGCATTGGTTTCAGTGCAGATATTTATTTTTAATCTTATTTGATCGCTTGCACTAGATGCATTGATTTTAGTGTAGATGTCGATTTCTAATCCTATTTAATACCTTACAGTAGATGCATTTATTTCAACATAGATGTTGATTTCTACTCATATTTGATTGCTTGCATTCGATGCATTGGTTTCAGTGTAGATATTGATTTCTAATCCTATTTGATTGCTTGCACTAGATGCATTGATTTCAATATAGATGTTGATTCCTAATCCTATTTGATTGTTTGCACTAGATGCATTGATTTTAGTGTAGATGTTGATTTCTGATTTGATGCAACTAGATGTATGTTGTACATTAATTTCAAGGTAATTAGATTAATAATGTGCATCGATTTTAGTGTAAGAACGTCTATGCCTCCTCCATTTGTATCTATATCTCCCATTATCTCTCCTCTATCTCTATCTCTCTATCACAACCCCTAAACATACACACTCTCTCTCCATATCTATCTATCTCTCTCTCCCTCCCTCCCTTTCCTCTCCCTCTCTCTCTTACCCTTCTCTCTTTCTAACATTTCTCTCTCCGTATCTATAACTCTTCCTCCCTCCCTATCTTTTCCTCTCTTTTCTTCCCTCTCTTCCCCCCACCCCCCATCTATATCTCTGTCCCCCCTTGTCTCTCCTTCTCACCCCCAAAACATACACACTCTCTCTCAGTGTAATCACATAAAAATTATTCATGAGGTGCATTGACTTATGTGTTAAAGTAATTCAACCATAAATATAATACTTCAATTTTCATCCTAAATAAACTGTTTGCTTACCTGAAATGTTTGATTCTTGAAACTATAAACAATTTATAATTGGCTACATTCTTATTATTCCCATTTTCCATCATTCAAGATTGTTAATTACTTTGCATTCGAACGCGGTAATAGAAAATAACTACCATTGAAAATTATTTGGGGTTTAACACTCCATAAGTCACAATGATTGATTTTGGAGAACTACTATTAATATTGGAGAGAAACATAGACAAGGTATGTTGTTTATTACAGTAGCTCAAGTTAAATATTTGAATGGTCTATGATTCCAACTACTCTTTTCATATGATCGATACGAGAAAATGGAAAAACTAATAGGTGTGACAATAGGAACAGTAGAAGAAAATACTTTCAGGTTGATCGCAATTAAGATTGTTTGTAATTGACTATATTCTTATTATTCACATTTTCTATCAATCAAAATTGTTACATTGACACTTTTGCACTCAAAAATTTTATTTCATCATTTTTCATCATTCAAGTTACTAACAATCTCTCTCATCTCAACAAACTGAAGTAACTAAGCAAATTTTGAATTAAATTGACCAAATTAATCTTAGACATATTTAGCATATAACAATGTAAACTTTGAAATGGGAACTATAAACTCAAAACAGGAACTTTAGCCAAAAAACATGAAAAATAGTGCTAAAAACGAAAAGTGTGTACACTGGAATGATGTTTTTTTTTACGGTTAATTTTCAACATATTTAAAAAATGACAGTAAAACTAATTTTTTTGTGCAAAAAACAATTATTTTTGAGGAAAAAAGCACACTAATGTTTTTGGTAGAATAACATTTTTCTTTTCCAGGTATAATTTCAACATTTTTTAGTAATGATGATAAAAATAAAATAATGGGATCCAAAACACATTAAAATTCCATTAGTTTTCATCCATGTTGTTAAACATATAATAACATGACACTAAAGATCGCTAAAATTCTAATTGTTTTCAACCATAACATTAAAGATACAAAAGAAATTGGAAAATTTTCAACCATAGAATTAAAAAACTCTAAGTTTTCAACACATTTAAACCATGACATTATGAACCAATTACATGACGCAATTAATCAAAATTTCAATACTTGTATATTGAATGAAACATAAATTATATCTCTAAGTTAATGTTGCATTGTAGATATTATAAACAATTAAAAACATCATAATTAAAACATATAATCCAACAAACATACAAATGACTCATAACTTCATTTAACACCATATGGAAATCAAAATTTTTATTTCAAGATATGATGCAAATATCAGTTATATAAATTGTCTTAGACAATTATTCAAAATCACTCATATTTTCTTGCACACCATCAGAATTCACATCTTTAAATGAATGACTCGATGCAGATGAAAATGTTTCATATTCTTCTCTTTCATCAACTAGTGCCCCATTAGGGTCCACATGCATGCCCACCATTTCAGGTTTCAAAATTCTTCTGGATCTACGACTAGTTTCAACAGACTCCCATCTCAACATTGTTCCTTTCGGTAACAACTTATTTAGAATCTCTATCGTCTTGAAGCGAAGAATTCCTCTCTTCGTTAAATTGAATTCATAAAAAGGTATGTCAACTTCCTCCAATTTTAAGAGGTCCGTGTTGCGACAATTTATATTTGTACCCTTTCTTTTTCTCTTTCCACAATTTTTTTGATCAACTACCATCTCTGGCTTGTACACACCATTGAATGGGTGTGTATTTGTGGCATACCAATGTACTTCAACAACTGTAACATCCTCATTTTTTTTATTGACCTTGTTGGGCATGAAATCCCCCCACAACATGTTTTGGGGCTCAAAGCCCAAGTTTTGGTCAAATATGTTGTAAGACTCCGTGAAGTGAGGGCGCGGAGTGTGAAATATATATTGAGTCATAGGGTTGTCTACCCTAAGTGTTGTAATGTAATGTAATGTTATGTTGGCCTACCCATGGTCTGTAGACCATGGGATTGTATAAATAGAGTGAGGCTCTAAGTTTTAAACATAGCTAATTAGAGATAACAAGAGAGGAATACGAATGGTTCGAGCATAGAGGAAGAGTCTAAGTGTATTGAGTCATAGTAGTAGGAAGAGGCTCTGCATCTAAGTGTGCAGAGGCCTAGTAGAGTTCGCAGTTGAGTGCGCAGGGTGAAGTTGAGTCTGTAACCCAAGAAGAAGAGTAATAAAGAGAAGTTTGATTCTAAATACTATGTATCTGGGTTTGTATGATTTTAGGTGCATTTATGCTGTTTTGTTTATCACGCGCACTTATATGAATGCTGGATATACTGTTAATTATCACTAGGCTGACACAGATAAGTTAAGTAATCAGATAATAACAGGTTAATAGTATGGAACTGAGCTAATAATATGGATCGCGCCTCGAGTAGGGCTGCGGGAAGTTAGCATCACAAGTTGTGAGGGACTAATAGATGCATATGGCGACGTGTGTGCAGGGTCAAATCGTGAACTGCTAGAGCTCATTAGACGTCCCCAGGGTGCGGAAACCTGGTTCTATTACCCTCCCATACTACTTGGGGTGAGACCTCAGTCTGTGCTCCGTGCACTGTTGCTGAAAGGGCCAGTAGTACCAGGATTTGTTTGGCTAAATCACCTCTTAACCTGGGTCAGGCCCCTACAAGCCAACAAATGGTTCCATTGACGGGACTAGGATCTGCATAAGGGATGTCTGATGTCATGCCACTGGAATCCAACAAAGAAAGAAATTGAAGGGTGGTTGGACAAGAAGATTCATGAGTTCGCAGCGTAGGAAAACATAAATTCGTGAGTATGTAAGGAATAGTGGTTGGAGCAATAATTGTATACAAGAAATCCATGAAATTTTCTTTGCATCCTTTCCTTCTGAGTTGTATGAGTGGATCGTGAAGCTAGCAGATAGTTAGGGAAGGTGTATGCTCGATAAAGCAATCGTGTGGACTCCAGAATTAGTGTGCAAACTAGAAGCGTCAGGTGATAATATCGCGCGAGCTATGGACCATTGGCTTGACCGAATTATAGAAGGATTTATCATTGAGTTGACAGTAGATACAACCATTAGCTACAGTGAGGCGGAGCGATGTTTCCTCAAGGGACCATGAGGTAAGTATATTAAATATTTGAACACTTGGATTAAGATGCTATTGTGTGAAAAGCGGGGTATGTGAATAAATTAATGTTTGGGGCTATGCGAAGTGGGAAGATCTACATAAGCAAAAGTACTAAAGAATTAGAAACTAGTCCCTTAATTTCCCCGTTGCAGGAAAGCGAGGAAGAGCTTGCGAAAGTTTCTCTAAGAAGTGTGGTTAGTCTGATAAGGTAGCGAATTCCACACTTACCACCTCCACCTACATTGCCACCCGTCTAACCCTCCTCACCTCCATCTCCATCCACCCCACCTCCGCCACCACCACAGTTCAGTATGGCGAGTGCGATCAAACTATCGGTATTCAGAGGAGTAGGGAATGAAGATTCAGACCAATTCTGGTTCGTGGTAAGGGCGTCATGGGAAGCATAAGGCGTCATGGATGACAATATCAAGAAGGCTATGATGGTGAGCGCATTGAAGGATTTCACATTAACATGGTACATCAAGCATTCTAATGACCATCCGAACGCGGGAATCGTAGAAATCTAGACCGTGCTGAACAGGGAATTTAGCAGGCCAAAGTTGGAAACACAATCAATCATCGAGTTTAAAGAGATCGTGATGCTCCCAGGTGAGACCCCCTGGGATCTGGAGCAAAGACTGAAGGGTATCATTCGTGAAGCCAACATGACGTTGATGGATGGACAACACCACACATGGTTTGTAGTGTCACTAACACTACACTTAAGGACGGTGCTGTCACAACAAAAACTTTCCACCCAGGCCGAAGCTTTGGAGATGGCAATGAGATTGCATGAGACCCCTATATAAGACCCTGGTGTAGGGGTCCAACAAATCCACGTGGAACTACAAATTCTATCTCTAGAGATGCAGAGTTTGAAATAGGACAGGACACCTTGGCTAGAGGCATGCAAGGAGGTATGGTGCATAAAATGTGAAGGCCAGGGGCATGACAAGGACCATTGTCCAGTGTTCGTGAATTACTTGACAGGAGGAGGGCTGATGTTGTTAAGACCTGAGGCACAGGCAGGACCAAGTGCGACGCCTGCATTATGGTGCATGATCTATTAGATAGGAGGAAAACACACTACGGATAATTGTCATCTATTGCAGAAGTATACGCAGACGTCCCAACAATTGTTTTGTAATTTTTGCAAGTTGATAGGCCATGATGAACGCACCTACAAAAGCTATGAACTAATGATGGATTGAACTCATGCCTACATGGTGTAGACCAAAACATGAGCACTCGACCCAAATGCAGGAATGGTGTGCGTTGGATTTCAGGGGCGCGGTCGAGGTCAAGGTGGAATGGGACCAGGAAGGGGTCGCGGATAGCTAATTTGTTACAATTGCGGAGGGCCAGGGCACTATGCCCACGATTGTACAAACCCAACAAGGACATCATGTTTATATTGTACTCAATTTGATCATGAGGCAGAAGACTGCCCTACATTGATAGCGAGACTGTGCGAAAAAGGGGTACTTCAATGCCCTTCGACTCAGAATTTGCAGATGATGAGGTCTGAGCCGTGCGAAGAAGACCTGAATGTAAACATGATGCTTAGGAGCGGTATGACCACTGGCGATGATAAAGGTAAGCAATCAGAAGAAAGTGCATGGGTTCACAAGGCTCCTACAAAGGAACTTGAATTTGATTTAGAACGCACGAAGGAGACATTCATGGAAGCTAAGAAGAGCTTCACGGAGGCCTCCACTTCAGGTAGTAAGGATCAACTAGAACCAGGGATGGATCCTTCAATGCTCACTACCTTTCTAGAGACATGTATGAAACTACTACCCGACAACAAGGCAGTAAAAGGGCTACAGGAACTTATCACTAGGTGCGTGGGGTCAAGAGAACCTCGCGTTGCCCGGAAATTTGGAAAGCATGCATTGTGCATAATAAGGGAAATGAGGTTGACTGCGCAAATTAGTGAGTATGAAATGCATCAGGTAATCCTGGATCCTGGATTGGACATGAATGTACTGCCAAAACAAACATGGGAATGCATGGGTAGACCTGTGCTACAATGGTCTCCTATTCAGTTATGAATGGTGAACCAACAGAAGATCTTGCCCATGGGAAGATTGCAAGGGGTGACAATAGATATTGAAGGTGCGAGCGCGTAGGTAGATTTTGAAGTGATATAGATTTTCGATGGAAGTAATCCCTATCCTGTGCTACTAGGAATAGACTGGGCCACCGATATGAATGGAGTCATAAATCTAAAGAAGCAGAAAATGATCTTTGAAAAAAAGTCACTACGTGTAGTAGTACCGCTAGATCCAGCCGAAGGAGTGCGATACATTGAACTGGTGCGCGATGATGATAGTGATGATGATCTCGATTGTATTTACAAGATAACCATGTGAGAAGAGGATTGGGTGAATCCGACCGCATATGGAAGGATTTCGTGGGAGCGCAAAAGCTTCTACACTTCGGATTCAAACGAAGAGATAGAGCAATGGTAGAATCGGCTGCACGAAGTAACAACTCTTAATTGCAACATGATGGTTAGATGATTGCACTGCATGACCACATAGGTAAGGGATCTGCCTACATATGATGGGTTGACAACGGTGGATGAATTCCTAAACAAATTTGAAAGCACAGTACCAGAACAACAATGGTTCAATGCTCTGAAGTGGGCTCTGTGCATAATGCCCGCATGATGGTGGGGTACACATCAAGGAATTTTTGAGGACTGGCATGGATGCATAAGGATGATGCACCTATGATTTGGAAATCCCTAGCTCAAGATGAGAGCCAGTCATCAGGGGTAGAACAACTTGCATGCCCACCTTTCCCAATGGGTATGGACATATGCTGTATAGCCTGCACAAGCGCACACCACTCCCAGAATAGAGAATAAAAAAAAAACACAGCAGCAGGAAAGGTGACGTGTGCTATCAATTATCCATGAAGAAGCATTCGATAAGGTGTGTGAAGTACTGAACATAGTTCACCAGGCGAGACACACTAATTGGGACCTCCGTGTACCAATGGTTCGATGCGCCTATAGGACCATGTGCAAAACCCTGACCGCGGAAACGATTCCAAAGGTGCGGAACAGAGTAGGGACTGTAATTTCTAAAGAGAATGCAAAGAGGAATCCACATGTAATAGTGGCCATAGATGTGATAGTATGTGCAACCCAGGACGAAGTAATCACACAGCTATGCGAGGTTGAACACATAAGGCTTCAAAAAGAAATTCAACTGGGAAACTATAGACTTTGCGAGTTTGAATCAGACCGGGTATGGTTAAGGAAGAAAGGATTTTTAATGGATGTAGAGGTTAAGAGGCTAGAAAATAAAATAAAGAGAGCATTTCTTGTCAACAGACCAAGGATGGTGAGGCAAGGTGTACACAATCATTCGAACAATTTAGAAGACTATCACCAAGAATTAGTTAGTCTACTGACATGGCTAGGTCTGCATATCACCAAACGCAGTAGCCAAGGGAATGCACTACATAAATAAGAGCGCACGACACTGACTGTCACAGGGAAAAATGAAGATTTTTCATGGACTACACTAGAGGATGAAATGAAGGCCTGCACAGGTGGTGTGACCACCTAACTAGCCATAGGAAACACAGTCTTAGCACTCCAGGAAATTGAAAGGAAGCATGGGGCTATAAAATATTTTTGTACGGGACTGCGCGCTCTGGGAAATGCAGAGCTCTACCCCAGGTAGGGCCGAGCGATCTAGGTGCTGAGTGAGCAAAATATCAACAATGAACAGCTCAGACTGCAACGTGACGAACTGGTGTCACAAAACCAGTAGTTAGTACAAACAGTTGATGAAGCGTACCGACGCATCCCAGAGTTGTCCATCGCCGCAGACCTTCCAACAGAAGTGCATATCCACTGTTTGGAAAGTGGAGTCTGAAATGTGCATGAGGAAACAACGCGAGTGTAGCTGGATTTGAATCTCTAGATTGCCAAGCTGTGGCTAAAGGCATAGCCTTCCACTCCCCTAGAAGTTAGAGAGTAGCGCGTTAGCACTATCCAAACAGGGTTGGAAGAAATTGGATGGGAAGTGCAGGACTATACTAATATGTTGGACCAAGCCTTTCGCATCCTCACATCCTTGTAGGATGACCCCAACATACAACGATAGTGTCCAAGGAACTGCACTGACAGTCGTCCTCACTCAATGGTTCACAAAGATGCAGTGAGCAAGGGCACTGAAAGAGCAGGTGGATGCCGCAAGACAGAAATATGCACTTCTCAAAGCATGCGTCTAGCCATGGATAGATGAGGCCTTCAAAATTATGGCAGATATCGAGGGAAATCTCGCACAGACGTAGGGGATATATGTGCTAAGGAAAGGATTTGATGCTCACAAGGAGGCATCAGAAGAGCACATGCAGTAGGTCCAACAAACCGCAGAATAGTGCGCTGCGGACATTCGAGGAGCGAGGGACCAGTTGGAGGGACTCCGCGACAAGATCGCCATGCCGATAGAGTGACTCAAGGGCAAGTCACGATGTTTGTGTTAGGGGCCTGTTGGGCATGGAATCCCCCCACAGCCTGTTTTGGGGCTCAAAGCTCAATTTTTGGTCAAATATGTTGTAAGACTCTGTGAAGTGAGGGTACAGAGCACAAAATGTATATTGAGTGATAGGGTTGTCCACCCTAAGTGTTGTAATGTAATGTAATGTCATGTCGGCCTACCCATGGTCCACAGCCCATGGGAGTGTATAAATAGAGCGAGGCTCTAAGTTGTAAATATAGCTAATTAGAGATAACAAGAGAGGAATATGAATGGTTCGAGCATAGAGGAAGATTCTAAGTGTATTGGGTCATAGTAGTAGGAAGAGGCTCTACAGCTGAGTGTGCAGAGGCCTAGTAGAGTCCGCAGCTGAGTGCGCGGACCCCTGCAGCTGAGTGTGTAGGGTGAAGTTGAGTCTGTAACCCAGGAAGAAGAGTAATAAAGAGAATTTTGATTCTAAATACTGTGTATCTGGGTTTGTATGATTTTCTATGCATTTATGCTGTTTTTTTTATCACGAGCACTTATATGAATGCTGGATATACTGTTAATTATCACTAGACTAACATAGATAAGTTAAGTAATCGGATAGTAATAGGTTAATAGTAAGGAATTGAGGTAATAATATGGATCACGCCCCGAGTAGGGCTACGCGAAGGCAGCATCATAGGTTGCGAGGGACTAATAAATGCACGTAGCGACGTGTGCGCAGGGTCAAACCACAGACCGCCAGAGCTCATCAGACATCCCCAGGGTGCGGAAACCTGGTTCTATCACCCTCCCATACTACTTCGGGTGAGACCTCAGTCTACACTTTGTGGAATATTTCCGAAAAGGCCAGTAGTACCGAGATTTGTTTGGCTAAATCACTTCTGAACCTAGGTTAGGCCCCTACAAGCCAATAGACCTTTATAACCTTAGCAACCGAGAATGGATAACCATTGGGATCTCCATCTTCTAGCACTGTGATCATGCAATCCTCTTTAATATCCTATATTAAACCCCTATAAAGGTCTTCCATGGCTTCACGTTGTGCATGAGATCTTTTGGAACCAATATACGTTTCTCTTTCCTCTACCTATGAAGAATTAATAATGCCTTAAGATTGTTGTTGTTCAACAAAGTTTCTTTCCTCATGTTCATTGGACATATTTTGTGGCCAAATAAATGGAGTTTTCAAAGGTATATCTTCATTTGTTGTTCTTTAAATGATATCACTTTGATTATTGAAAAAATACTCCCACCAAACTGAATCAACAATATCAAAGTACTCATATGTATATCTAATACATTTTTAAATTTCTTCCAGGAAATCAGAATAATTTATATCTTTATTCTGCTTGCGTGCATTATGAACTTCAACAACTGGTTGTAATAACAATATATTTGATGCAAATATTGGATGATATGGAATGAACTTCAAAAATGCCAAACCTGATGGCGACGCCCATTTTGTAGTAGTTGAATACTTCTTGCCCCATATTAGTGTTTTCCCATCAATTTTTTTGATACGAAATTGATGTTGGAAGCTAATGTCATTAAGTTGTTCAATGCATTTCTCCTCACCATGCGATACCGGAATAAACCTTCGCATGTCAACAATTTCTTCCAACACATCAAAAATAGGCTCTGGCATGTATGATTTCTTAATACTTTCAATTATGATGGTAAGCTCCTAACTTCCTTCGTCTTCAATGTGACTGAAAAATGACTGAACATCTGATCAATATGGTCATGAGTGTTTCCAATAAGAAGGAAACCAACCTTTACCTTTGGAAAAATTCTCAATTCAATAAGCATGTTTAGATATCCAAAAATAATATGATTTTTGTTTTCACGGCAAGTGTTATAAAATTGTATATACAAAACTTCAGGAAGATTACAAGACCAATGAGAAAGCACATCATGAATTATGGTTATTGTCATATTTTCTTCATTATGAGTATTTGGAGCTGTGAAGTATACCCTTGGCAACATTTTCCCATTGAAGACCATACAACCGACCAAGTGATACTGAAATTTTTTTCCTCCTGTAAATTTTTGGGTGTGCAAACAAAATGTGGTAAAAGTGTTTTCTTCTAGTCCATACCATCAATTATCAAACCCAAATATTTATTTGATTATCATAACACTTCTTTCGATGCTTGTACAAATTTTTCCTTTCACTTGTTTGTTGTTCACGATTCTATTAAAGCGTTTTGACAATGGAATCTACACAACATTAAAGAAAGTCATTAATAAATACGTTTTCATAGTTGATGACTATACAATTTTAAAAATTAATGTTATGAATGCTTACCTCTTTCTACCCCTTCACATTTATCCCTTTTTTATTTAAGAGAAGCACATGTACTACAAATCCCCATCCTTTCCTTCTTAGTAATATGGACATTGTTGAATTCTTTCTTCCATATCTTCACAAAAAATTGATATGTACTAAATCGACCATGTCCTTCAACACCTTCTGCACATTCTTTGTATAAGTTGTAGATTTATTGTCTTGAGAAATTATGTGGAATATGTATTGTCTCTCTATTTGGCATATACTCTCCATTATTTGAAAAGAAGTCTTTCATCCACGACATTGCAGTATTTGATAATGGCCCAAACTGTTGTTTATGACGTACTTCTGAATAAAATGTGGGATCCTTTTCCAAATTTTCTTGGATTCTTGACAGACGAAAATTACCTGTTGAATGAAACATTTTGAAAGACTTTCTACAGATAATTAAAGACCCAATATGATAATCATAACCTGAAAATGTAGATTGCATGCACCCCAATAAATATGAATTTTTCATGCTTTTATTCATTGACAAATATCTCTTCGTTTTCTCCAATGCAAACTTGAAATTCATATGTTTCAATAAATATTTTTGACAACATTCACTTCAAATGAGAGCACTGATAGAAATTCTTATCGTCAAATATTCTACTCTACCCCTTGTATAACTAGAACATCTTGGATTGATACAAAAAGGTCTGCTCCTACTCCTCGATACAATGTTTGTTGGCAACATCTCCATCATTGGATCATCATCTGTATAAGAATTTTCATCACCATTATGAGGAATATTATCCTCACTATGATCATTTGTGCTTTTTAAATACTGACTTGGAGGATATTCTTCATCTTTCCCTTCTTCAGTGCTACCCTCATAGTCCTTAGAATTAGGACTAAATGGAAAATTTGACTTCATGTTTATTGGATATTCTTCATCATGCGCATTTTCAGTGCTGCTCTCATAGTCCATAGGATTATGACTATGTGGAAAATGTGACTCTTTACTTACTGGAAATTCTTCATCTTGCCCTTTGTCACTGATACTCTCGTAGTCTTTAGGATTAGGACTAAGTGCTTCATCTTTCCCTTTGTCACTACTGCTCTCAGAGTCCATAGGATTAGGACTAAGTGGACACTGTGACTCTCTGTTCATTTGAAATTATTCATCATGCTCTTCATCACTGCTGCTCTCATAATCCATAGGATTAGGACTAAGTGGAAACCACAACTCTCTATTCATTTGAAATTCTTCATCATGCTCTTCATCACTGCTACTCTCACAGTCCATAGGATTAGGACTAAGTGGACATCGTGACTCTCTATTCATTTGAAATTCTTCATCATGCTCTTCATCACTACTGCTCTCATAGTCCATAGGATTAGGACTAAGTGGACACCATGACTCTCTATTCATTTGAAATTATTCATCATGCTCTTCATCACTGCTACTCTCATAGTCCATGTGATTAAGACTAAGTGGAAACCGCGATTCTTTATTTATTTGAAAAACTTCATCATGCTTTTCATCACTGCTGCTCTCATAGTCCATATGATTAAGACTAAGTGGAAACCGTGACTCTTTATTTATTTAAAATTCTTCATCCTGCTCTTCATCAGTGCTACTCTCATAGTCATTAGGATTAGGACTAAGTAGAAGATTTGACTCTCTATTCATAGTGGAAGAATTTCTGTTATATTCATCAATATGAATAGAGTTGTTACACGACGAAGATGTTGATGCCTCACAAAGAAAAACTTCACTATTAGAAGAATCCATGCCTTTCAAATAGAAGATGTTGAATGATATAAATGCACTCTTTCCTAATGATAATATATAACTTAAAGAATGAAAATTTCTCTCCAAAGTTTACCTCTAAAATTTTTCGCCGAAAATTTTCCCTCCAAAAATTTTATTTCATGTATTTTCCTCCATAATTTTATTCTACAATTTATTGAAAAATTTCAACTAAAATTTTCTTATGAAATTAATATTTTAAACTAAATATTTAAATTAAAATTGTAAACTAAATCCTTTACCTAAATTATTTTTTTGCTTAAAATATATAACGTTTACTAAACAATTGAATGTTTCTTTTTTTAATTTTTATTATATCTTTGAGCACACATTTAAAATAAATTTCTATATTATCATAACACGCTTTATATGTTAAGTTTTTATATAAAAAAAATTAATACCACATTCACCATGCAGTAAAACATTTCTGTACTGTTCGTTTTATCATAATTTACTATATCGCCATAACAAGATTTATATGATTAAATAATGAATCCATAAAGGTGAGGAGAAATTTAGATAGAGGAAGAATGATCTATTATAGAGTTTTATGAACCCAATGTTTCAGACTATTGTTGAGCGATAAAAGGTGTCTTTTTAACTCCTAATTATCTTTACATTAATTATCGACACAGGGACAATTTTTTTATCTCAAGAGTGTACTCAGTCTGAGGTGGTCACTTGCTCAAGAGTAATGTTTTGCAGTATAGTGCTTCAAAATGCAAGATAAATGAACGCTGGAAACAAAATCTAATTGGAACAACAAGAAACTAAAATGTTCTGAACTAAATCATTCATTCAAACAATCATCAGTCAAGGACTTAGTAATGATAACTCTCTCCCCTGTAAACTGATGCAAATGAAAATCAATCATAGGCAAGATCTCCAATCTGAGAACTTAGACAGTGGTAGTCAGTGTCCTTTACAGTGGTTGATCCTTCAATCCACACTAAAGAAAATAACTGGAAATGGAAATTCAATTGGAAATGCTTACTAAAACACACTTGTTGCAATATCAGTTAAAAGGTGAAATCAAATCCTTGCAAAAACGAACAGCAACTAAGTGTATTGAAAAACTGAACAGAAAGGCTTCATCTAACAGAAATGAAATATTAATGGAAAGGAACAATAATGCTAAATTACTAGAAGTAAACAACAATCTTAAATAGAATTGAACAAAAAAGCTAATTAATTCAACTATAAATGTAACTGAATTAGCAATCTGTAATGAACGACAAAATCTGAAGTGAACAGCGGAGCTTTAATGAATAACATAACAATTTAAGTTGTAATGAATAATAATCTTGTTATGATGGAAGTGAACAGCAACACGATTCAATTACAACATAGAAAATAGAGCAATTCATTAAGCCTGCCAATACGAAACAATAAAGCAATGCGACTGCAATAAAAAAATAATTGAAACCAAATCATAACACAACAGAAATCGTAAAGATATAATACAGAGCAATAGCTTAATCCACCAGAGGCTGGGCCCTTAGCTGCCAGCGGATGCTACTAGGCTACTTCGGATAAGGCAAATGAACAACAACCCTTTTATTTATTCATCATCAAATTGTGAAATCATTACAACAGCAAAAGCCTTGAGAATTATAATGGTGATGCGACAATCCCCCTTTCCTCCTATCCTATCCTATCCTATCTCTAATAATCCTTGACTTAATATCTCATAATCTATTCCATCATGAATCATGAATCCTAAATTTTGAATCCTTCCTTCTGAATCCCCTTCCCTGATCTCTGTTTTCATTTAAATAGAGAGAGCAGAGAGTAGTTACAACAGAGATGATTACAACATGATTTCTATTACAAAATTGGATTGTTCTCAACAAATTGATAAGCAAGATCATATCTAAAATATCCTCCCATTAATCATTCAACAGGAACATGTCGAATTTGGCATTGCAGCTGAGATAATTTGGAAAACGGCCACACAACGAATATAAGAAGAACCTCTTTAGAGAACCTTCTGTTTCTCTTAGTACATACTGAATTTGGGAAAACTGCTTATTACAAAAATAATTTGGACCGTTCTTAACAAAACCCATGTTTCAGATTTTCTATATTCTTCTCCATTTACCCAATCCGTTCAATACAAAATCGTCACTTCTTATTCCAACGAATTTCTGAGTTGACACATTTAATGATCAAATCTTCAATATGGAAAATATCTTGGAGGCTAAAAATGGTAAGTAATGTTACAACTAACTTATTAATAAACCATCATTGGTAAAATCATGCATAATCATCAATTTATTAAAAATAAAGGAGAATAAATAATATTTATCCATAAGAGCATAAATAATTATAAAATGGAATTATATGATAAATCATGATAAATGACATGATAAAGATTGGTAGAAATAGGTGGAATAAGCTTTCAAAAGTGATAATAATAATGATATATTAATAGTCCAACATACCCCCAAACTAAATATATTGCATGTCCTCATGCAATAAAAAACTAAATATATTGCATGTTCTCATCCAACCCAAAGACAAAACCCATATGTTAACCAAGCAATAAAAAAATTGTTCATCCCAACTCATGAAATGGATGGAACAAATGAATTCTTCCTCAAATAATGAATATTCAATTTTAGCAATGTTGATGAAAGCGTAACAATTTTTACATTGACGTTCAAGTTATGTGTTTATGAAGTTGCAGCAAAATATGATATAAGTAACAACAAACTTCATTAACCATTTTCTCACAATTTACAAAGCAAATTTTGTTGTAATTTTACAAGTAGATTTCTACTATATTAATGTTTTTATGATCCAAAAATTAGACTGTTTTGATGCACGGATTATGAGATATAAGAAAAATAGCTGCAGGTGATAGTGCATGATTTCCAAAATTTTATGAACTAATTTAACTTGAAATTATCTGGCTTTGTGTATTTTAATGATACATCTGTGTTTTCTAGAAATCACAAGAATTGAGTTCATAGTTTTAAAAATATATGGAAATCAATTTCTGCACTATATAAAAATGAAATTGTATGCCTTAAATGAGAAAGAAAGTAGAAAACATCCATCATGCGTAGCAATTCCTTCCCCAAACTGAAGAGTTAGCATGCCCTCATGCAATGTTAGAAAAAAAGTTGAGGTGGTTGCTACCATCTGTGGAATTCTATGTTTGGTGTAAAATAACATGGAATAAGGGAGGTGTTGAGAATGAATAAGAGTATCAATGGATGATAAAGAATATGAATGACATGATCATAAGAAAGAAATGAATGAAAGCAACACTCCCCCAAATTGAAAGATGATATGTCTCTGAAAAATGAGAAGTGGTAAAGATGTGGAATGAATGATGATAAAATAATGCTTAATGGATTTTCATGAAATTTTCCTAAATTCGTAATAAATCAGAAAATTATGCTAGTTTACATCAAATTTTACCTCCAAAAAAGAAAAATGTGGAATGACATATGGATTGGCATTTGTTGAAGTTGATGTAGGCAGAGTTGGTGTTGAAAGTGATGCAAAAGGTGGAATCCAGGCAAGCACATCATGTCGGAACAATTGTTCATGTTCGCGAGTTGCTCAAGCCTCTTCTGTTAGTTGCAATAGTGTGGTCATGTTGCGAACAGAGTTTCCCTCCCATACTTGTTTTTCTCGTGTAAACAAATCACTATTTTTCATACAATGTTATTGAATCCATAGTGTTAGTTTTGAATAACAACGGATAAAATGCATGCAAAAATTTCAATCAAAAAAACTTTTGTATACATGCAATACTAACATTTTGTCAAATGAACAAGTTATGGCAAAGTGCAGTAATCATATCGCATGCAATCCATAATGCATACATTCCCCCTCCAATTGGAAAAGGGATTCCATGAACATAAAGCCTATGAAAGGTGTTATGCTGATGGCAAGGCAAGGGAATGAACAATACAGTAGTAAATGAAGCTGAGTACCCATATCAATGATAGGATGGTGAGAGTTATGGTTATAATGAGAGCAGAGTGTGTAAAGATAGTTATGAATAAGAGATAGGACGCTTTGGATTGATGATAAGTTATGCAAAAAAGAAAAAGGATAGCAATATGCCAAAAATATGCTTTGCTGATGGTATTCTAGCTGAAAATGATGTGACTGATCTGAAAACAATTTCTCATGCGTAAAGGTTCAAAATAGGGAAAAAATTAAGGAAATAACTTCTCCTATAAAAAGAGAATAAGAAAAGGATATTAAAGTAATAATTGACGATAAGATATAACTTCAATACCATAAGCAAATCCTCTGCTACTAGTAGGAATCCATAGCCTCGGCAGGGTTGCTTTTTAACCCGTATGAGCCATGATCCTCAATTTAGAAATGGAGAGTTCCAGTGTTGTTCTACAGAAGAGATCAGTGTGCTAGCGTGGTAACCAGATAACCACACTGCCATTCACTGGGATGCAGCAAAAGTGATCAGGCCGGCTCGTGATGAGACCTACTGTTCCAAGGATAATTGGCTATCCAATGGATCAAAACTCTAGTGTGGTGGTCATAATGGGAATGTCACTTTGTTACAGCCTTATGAATATGGTAGGCTGGCTCATAATGAGACCCCCTATCGTCCATCTGCGAACAAAATTTTGTTGTTATTACACATTTTTATGATAAACAGAGGGAGGCTTAGTACTCTTTAAGAGCTGGGATGGTGGAAGAAGTTGGACATGTCAATAGAAAAAATATACCCATAATCTCATTTATTACAGATAGAGAAGATTATAACCAGAAAGGGTGGAACTAGCATGGTATTAAGATGATCAATCAATATCATGTACAGTAGAAAACAATGCAGTAAAGTAGTATATAAATAATTGTGTCCCTTTTGAAAATAATTTATCATCAAGGAGTTGTCTTGTTAAAGATCATAATGTGAATGATACTAACTCGCTTCAATAGAATCCATAATTCTTATCCTCATAAAAGTAGTGTACTTCATGCCATGAAAGGGAATCAGTAAAATTTGCTTGAGATGAACTAGGAATAATCCCATAAGAGGAAGGAAGGGTTGTTCTTGAAAATACTCCCAAAGTGTTGTTCCTTTAAAGTAACAACAAAAACACTTGAAAAATTGTTGTTCCGTGTAGGGAACAACAAATTCACACCAAAAAGCAAAGTGTTGTTCCTTAAAATGAACATCAAAAATACATGCAGAAAGTGTTGTTCCTTAAAAGGAACAACAAAAAAAATACACCCAAAATGTACTGTTCCTTTGAAAGGAACAACAAAAATGCGAAAATGCTATTCCTTTGAAAAAGAACAACAAAAATGTGGAAATGTTGTTCCTTCGGAAAGGAACAATGAACTGCGGAAATGCTGTTCCTTCGGAGAAGAACAACAAACTGCGGAAGTGTTGTTCCTTTGGAGAGGAACAACAAATTGTGGAAGTGTTGTTCCTTTGGAGAGGAACAACAAAATGCGGAAGTGCTATTCCTTTGATAAGGAACATCAAAAGTGTTGTTCCTTTAAAGGAACAACAAAAACACTCGAAAAAGTGTTGTTCCGTGTAGGGAACAACAAATTCACACAAAAAAGCAAAAATACACACGAAAAGGTGTTGTTCCCTGTAGGGAACAACAAAAAAAATGCATGTGAAAAAATGTTGTCCCTTAAAAGGAACATCAAAAATACATGCGGAAAAGTGTTGTTCCTTGAAAGGAACAACAACAAAAAATACACCCAAAATGTGCTGTTCCTTTGAAAGGAACAACAAATTGCGAAAATGTTGTTCCTTTGAAAAGGAACGACAAAAATGCAGAAATGATATTCCTTCAGAAAGGAATAGCGAACTGCGGAAGTGTTGTTTCTTCGGAGAGGAACAACAAACTGCGGAAGTGTTGTTCCTTTGGAGAGGAACAACAAAATGCGGAAGTGCTATTCCCTTGAAAAAGAACAACAAAATGCACAATCATAAAATGCAAGCACGCAAAAAACGAATTAGCTGTTCACGGCATTGATGCTGAGGATGGGTTACAATTTGAAGGAAGCAACACCTAAAACACAAAATATAAGAGAAATCAGAAAAGAAACAACATTTTATTTAAAAATAGTATGTAAATAAATAAATTAAGTTACAACAGCTATGATGTTATGTAAAAAAAATGATCTCTTTGAAATATGTTTTGGTGGTAGAGACATAACATGAATCTTCAAATGGAAATCAATTCTTCATTTCTTCTATTATGAATCCATTGGGTAATGATTTGGATGAAATTCCTTTGTTTAATTAAAATTTCTTTCAAGAATCGCTCATCCATAAATTGACCTTCTTTTTCTCCCTGGACCTGCAAAAAACGAGTGTCTACCTGCAATAAAAGATTAAATCATGGAGAAAGAGAGGTGACTGGGCTCCCCTAATCCAAGAATTATGTAAAAAAACAACAAGTAGTTACTTTGTATAAGAAATCCACGGGGAAAATAACAAAGTAAAATTTATTTGTCACTTGTGGGAGAGCAGTGGCCAAACATGCTAACCTGCAGTGTTTTAATCACAACTTCTTTGTTTTTTGTTCAAATTGAGTGATTCCAAAGCCAGATGAGATATAATTCAAAGGTATATCTCCAATAGAAACAGGTTTTAAAAATTCAATAATATGATATGTTAATTTTACTTAGAACAACCTGCATAATAGAGTCATTTTTTATTACCCCACTTAGAACAATAGTGGATATTTTAAGCAGAGATTCTTCGTTTGATGTCGGATTCAAATGATTCAAATTGGAAATGAAAGTATATTCATTTATTTATCTCCAATAGAAATAGGTTTTGAATACAAGAAGAATTGATAGGTCAAATACTCTAAGGAACAGCGGGAAAGACAGAGTTTTAAGAGTGATGATTTACGATAGACAGTCAATATTTTGATCATAACTTCCTCATATGATATAAAAAATGATTGATTCCAATTGACCTATAAACTAGATTCATATGGGAATCTACCATAAAAATAGGTTTTAAAAATTCAGTCATTTAGTCCTCCAAAAACTGACTGTCCCAACTCTATTCCTGAGCTACCTGCTAGACACCCTGTCAATGTTTTGGTTCTAACTTTTTTGTTTCAAATCCAAATTGAGTGATTCAAATTGGGTTGGAAATTAGACATCAAGGTATACCTGTGATAGAAACAGTATTTAAAAATATAGTCATTTAGGCCTCCAAAAATGGATTGTCCCATCTGTGTTCCTGAGTTGCCTACTAGACACCCTGTCAATGTTTTGGTTCTAACTTTTTCGTTTCAAATCCAAATTGAGTGATTCAAATTGGGTTGGAAAGTAGATAGAAAAGGATAATTAGAATATAAATAAGTTTTAAAATTATTCCCTTTTGGTCCCTCAAAACATGATTGTCCCGACTGTGTTTTCAGAAATTTGTCAAGCCCACAAGCCAAAAAAATATGATATTCAAGCATTTTTCCAAATTGGTGATAAAAATAAATATGAGTGTTTGTAGAACTGTTATTTCCATTATAAATAATCTACATACGTAAATGAATTAAAACATTTATCATCGATGTTGATTTCCACAGCATATTGCAACAAAAAACCAACTAGTTTTACGTAAAAACAAAATGTATTTATTTATGTTCTTATTTATTTTATTTTTTTACTCTAACCTACTTTGATTTGAAAAATGAATATGATTACGTATAAGAGTACTCCCAGTGGAACCATTTTTGAAATAGGGCTTCATGTATGCACATACCCAAATTTGAAAAATGCATATTAATGAATATTAGGGTATGAGAAGCCAACTTCCCTTGAAAAGATGGTGTCAAAAATTGTTGAAGTATGGAGTGATGCTGCAAACAAGTGATGGAGTGAAACCAATCTTCAATATATCTTTTAATTTCTTGATTTCCCATAGCCATCATACAATGAAGTTCTTGAGATTTTAAAACGACTTGTTGATACAAACTAGAAGAAACCTCATTTTCTTCCATAACTTCTACAATTTTTGAATTTGAAACATTCTGAATCTCAATATAAGTTTTTTTCTAATGGCGCATGTGAGATAGAATGGGTGGGAAGGGTGCGTAAATTTTGCAGTTCAACATTGTAAGCATGTTGTACTGGTTTATTATGGTGAGGGTGTGGAATGAGTTGAGCAGGAAATTGTGTACAGAATGGAGCATTTTGATGACGTAGATGATTGGGTTGAGTGGATGATTTTGATAGGCAAACAAGATGTTGTGGAAGAGTTGGTGGAGAATATGGAGGATGTGCTTGTGCTACAGGATGAGGGAGAGTAATCATGCAATCATAAGATGAACCATGCCAAATTTGTAGACAAGATTGGTGGTGGTTATATTGAGATTGACATGGCTGCCCTAACACATTAGTATTCCATAATGGATTATGCAAGTAAAAGAATGGAGAAGAAGTGTTTTGTACCATACATGTAGGCCTTGGTTCCCATGGTTTTGACCTTGTTACAGCTTCCTCATCTCTTTGAAATGATACTTCCATCCTAGATAAGGAAGAACAACTATCTATGTGATGCTCCTTTTGGTAATGAGGGCAAAACACTTCATCAAATTCTTAATTTTTTTGAACCTGCAAAGCATCCAATTTTGAACTTAGAGAGCTAATAAAACCAACTTTAAAATTTTCAAATAAAACACTGATTTCAGCTTTTATATCTCCTTTTCTTGTAGCATATTTGGAAAAGAAAGAAAAAACATCTCTAGAATTCTGACCAGCCTTGGAGATTCCTCTTGAGTACCTTATGCACAATTCACAAACATCATCATATCATAACTGAAAAACATCACCTTTTTCTATAAAATTTAAGAGTTCTAAAAATTCATCTTTGATTCCTTTGAGTAGGAGTGTTTTTAAGATCTCTTTTTCCAAATACTTATGCTTTGATTTTTGAAGGTTGTAATGAAATCGCTCTACATAGTCCTCCAAGCTTTCATATTCCCCTTGTATCATATTGAAAATATTTTCATCGGACTTGCAATAGTCTTGGTATTTTTTCAAGAATATGTGCTTCATGTCCTCCCATGTTTGGATGCAGTTCCCACCTAGGCTCATGAACCATCGGAGAGCTGCTCCTTTTAGACTAAGAGGAAACACTTTCAACCTTTGAACATTAGTACAATATTCATATCCTCTACAAAGTATTTCAAACTCAAATAAGAATGTATCTGGATCTTCATTTGTCAAACCATGAAAATTTGGTAGAGAATATGGGGGAATTATGTGCATTTGTGTCACTCCTCCTAGATCTTTGATAGGGAATTCAAAAGTAGAAATGTAAGCCATTTCTTACCATAATAGAAGATGCTTTTCATGTGTTTCTTTGAGGCTCCTTCTTCAAATGTTCCTGTCAATCGGTTAGCGAAATGGGTGGTGCTTACATCACCACTTGAGTGAAATCATGAGATTTGCCTTTCAATATATATATATATATATATATATATATATATATATATATATATATATATATAGTCATTCACATATAAATTCAAACATTTATTTCTACTCTAAGTTCTTTAACAGTCCTATTGGAAAGTGGGTGGGGGAGCAGGGATTTTACATGCTCCATACACAGGTTCTTACATTTCGTTTTTAATACTCAATTCTCTCCTAATAGGCACTCATCAGATGCACACTACTCTTTAGAAATGGCTACACTTTCCCCGGCAACAGTGCCAAAATGTTGAGCGATAAAAGGTGTCTTTTTAACTCCTATTATCTTCACATTAATTATCGACCCAGGGATGACTTTTTATCTCAAGAGTGTACTCAGTCTTAGGCGGTCACTTACTCAAGAGTAATGTTTTGCAGTATAGTGCTTCAAAATGCAAAGATAAATGAATGCTGGAAACAAAATCTAATTGGAACAACAAGAAACTAAAATGTTCTGAACTAAATGATTCACTCAAACAATCATCAGTCGAGGACTCAGTAATGATAACTCTCTCCCCTGTAAACTGATGCAAATGAAAATCAATCATAGGCAAGATCTCCAATCTGAGAACTTAGACAACAGTAGTCAGTGTCCTTTACAGTTGTTGATCTTTCAATCCACACTAAAGAAAATAACTGGAAATGGCAATTCAATTGGAAATGCTTACTAAAACACACTTGCTGCAATATTAGTTAAAAGGTGAAATCAAATCATTGCAGAAAAGAACAACAACTAAGTCTATTGAAAAACTGAACAGCAAGGCTTCATCTAACAGAAATGAAATATTAATGGAAATGAACAATAATGCTAAATTACTAGAATTAAACAGCAATATTAAATAGAACTGAACAACAAAGCTAATTAATTATAAATACAAAACAACTATAAATGTAACTAAATCAGCAATTGCAGAGTCAGACAACAAAAACTCTTCAGAGGAGGCGGAGCTGCACGGCGATAGGGTTTCTTGCATTGCTTCCGTCGTTTGGGTTGTGGCGGCCGGGCCGCCCCTGGTCTGGTGACCCTTCCTTCGCTCTCGTTTCAACATCGTCGACATACCCTTCTGCAGGTGCTGCTATCTGTTGGGGTTTTTGCGCGGAGAATCGTCTGTGGCGGCGCTTCAATCGGCACCTGCTCCCTCCTTTCGGCTCTGTGGTACCTGTCTCGACGGCCCACTGTCTTGTGCACTGATCAGCTGTGATCCGGGGTCCTCCATCGCACCTATCGGGTGGCTGCGAAGCACCTTATAGGTTTTGGCGGTCCTTTTTTTCGGACGGCTCTTCTGAGCGAATTTACTCTGTTTCCTTTGGGCTCTTGACAGCGCGATGGACCGGGGAAGGACTTGGGCGTTTCTTGAGCTGAGCCGCGGCGCGGGTGTCAGGGTTTTGTTGGGTTTTTAGATACTCTCCATGGGGGCGAGGTGGCTGCCCTAGCCGCCTCTGCCCCCGGTTTCGACCCGTCTCTACTTTGTTGGGACCTGATGGGTTCCCTTGCTGAGGATTTGGGTCTTTTTTTGGCAGCTTGCTGGTTTTCCTCTGCAGTTTATATGGAGCGTTGAGGGATCTGAGGTGTGGAGTCTGTCTCTGCATCGATTCGTGCCGCTTTCATCATGGCTGTACCTGGATGTTTTCTTCTGGTTTCTGAGGTTGTATGGGTGGTATCTTCCCTTGGTTTCTTCAGTTTCAGGAGCAGAGTTTGAGGGGGTGGAGGAGGTCTCCTCCATTTCGTGCCTCTCCTCCTTATCATGGCGGCCATTTCGAATTTTCTGCTCATTACTCAGGAGCTATGTGTTTTTTTTCTGTTATTTTTGTTTGGGGATGGGTTGGGGTATCCTCCTGTTGGGGTTTACACACCCATTTACTTGCTACCCTCTCTGAGGGCTTTTTAGCATACTTCTCTTGAAGTCATGCTTTTGTAAGTGGTTTACCCATACTACAGCATATGCGTTCAGCATCTACAACATGTAATTTTCTGACTTAATGAAAATTACGAATTCTCTTTCTTCGGAAAAAAAACTAAATCAGCAATTTGTAATGAACAACAAAATCTGAAGTGAACAGAAGAGCTTTAATGAATAGCATAACAATTTAAGTTGTAATAAATAATAATCTTGTTATGATGGAAGTGAATAGCAACACGATTCAATTATAGCATAGAAAATAGAGAAATTCATTAAGTCAGGCAATACAAATCAGTAAAGCTATGCGACTACAATAAATAAAAATGAAACCAAACCATCACATGGCAGAAATCGTAAAGATATAATACAGAACAACAGCTTAATCAATCAGAGGCTGGGCTCTTAGCCACCAGCGGATGCTGCTGGGCTACTTCAGATAAGGAGAATGAACAACAACCGTTTATTTATTCATCATCAAACTGTGAAATCATTAAAACAACAAAAGCCTTGAGAATTACAATGGTAATGCAACAATCCCCCTTTCCTCCTATCATATCCTATCCTATCTCTAATAATCCTTGACTTAATCTCTCATAATCTATTCCATCATTGATCATGAATCCTAAATTCTAAATCCTTCCTTCTGAATTCCCTTCTCTGATCTCTGTTTTCATTTAAATAGAGAGAGAGCAGAGAGTAGTTACAACAGAGATGATTACAACGTGATTTCTATTACAAAATTGGATTTTTCTCAACAAATTGATAAGCAAGATCATATCTGAAATATCCTTCTATCAATCATTCAACAAGAATAGGTCGAATTTCGCATTGCAGCTGAGATAATTTGGAAAACGGCCACACAGCGAATCTGAGAAAAACGTCTTCAGAGAACCTTCCGTTTCTCTTAGTACAGGCCGAATTTGGGAAAAATACGTTAAATAAAACTAATTTGGTCCATTCTAAACAAAACCCATGTTTCAGATTTTCCAGATTCTTCTCCATTTGCCTAATCCGTTCAATACAAAATTGTCACTTCTTATTCCAACGAATTTATAAGTTGGCACATTTAATGATCAAATCTTCAATCTGGAAAATATCTTTGAGGCTAAAAATGGTGAGTAATGTTTCAACCAATTTATTAGTAAGCCGTCATTGGTAAAATCATGCATAATCATCAATTTATTAAAAATAAAGGAGAATAAATAATATTTATCCATAAGAGCATAAATAATTATAAAATGGAATTATATGATAAATCATGATAAATGACGTGATAAAGAATGGTAGAAATGGGTGGAATAAGCATTCAAAAGTGATAATAATAATGATATATTAACGACCCAACAACTACTAAGTGAGTCCATCATCAGGGGATGTGTTAATAGATTTAAGAAGATATTAATGATGTATCCAGGAGCTAAATTTGAGAGTATATATATGGATTATAATAATATAAGAAATATCAGTTTAGCTCTGGATAATCTTAATTTCTCAAATTTTGATGCATTGCCCATCATGTCCCTTCCATGGTAGGACCAAATATTATTAAATAATGAACCCATACACGTGAGGAGAAATTTAGATAGAAGAGGAATGACCTGTTATAGAGTTTTATGAACCCAACGTTTTGGACTACCAAGTGAGTCCATCATCAGGGGATGCGTCAATAGATTTAAGAAGATATTAATGATGTATCCAAGAGCTAAACTTGAGAGTATATATGGATTATAATAATATAAGAAATATCAGTTTAGCTCTGGATAATCTTAATTTCTCAAATTCTGATGCGTTTTCCATCATGTCCCTTCCATGGTAGGACCTGATATTATTAAATAATGAATCAATACACGTGAGGAGAAATTTATATAGAAGAGGAATGCCTTTTTATATAGTTTTATGAACCCAACATTTCGGACTACCAAGTGAGTCCATCATCAGGGGATGCGTTAATAGATTTAAGAAGATATTAATGATGTATCCATGAGCTAAATTTGAGAGTATATATATGGATTATAATAATATAAGAAATATCAGTTTATCTCTGGATAATCTTAATTTCTCAAAGTTTGATGCATTGTCCATCATGTCCCTTCCATGGTAGGACCTAATATTATTAAATAATGAATCCATACAGGTGAGGAGAAATTTAGATAGAGGAGGAATGATTTATTATAGAGTTTTATGAACCCAACATTTCACACTACCAAGTGAGTCCATCATCGGGGGATGCGTCAATATATTTAAGAAGATATTAATGATGTATCCAGGAGCTAAATTTGAGAGTATATATATGGATTATAATAATATAAGAAATATCAGTTTATCTCTCGATAATCTTAATTTCTCAAATTCTTATGCATTGTTCATCATGTCCCTTCCATGGTAGGACCTGATATTATTAAATAATGAATCCATACAGGTGAGGAGAAATTTAGATAAAGGAGGAATGACTTATTATAGAGTTTTATGAACCCAATGTTTCGGACTACCAAGTGAGTCCATCATCAGGGGATGTGTTAATAGATTTAAGAAGATATTAATGATGTATCCAGGAGCTAAATTTGAGAGTATATATATGGATTATAGTAATATAAGAAATATCAGTTTAGCTCTGGATAATCTTAATTTCTCAAATTCTGATGTGCTGTCCATCATGTCCCTTCCATGGTAGGATCTGATATTATTAAATAATGAATCCATACAGGTGAGGAGAAATTTAGATAGTGAAGGAATGACCTGTTATCGAGTTTTATGAACCCAACGTTTCAGACTACCAAGTGAGTCCATCATCATAGGATGCATCAATAGATTTAAGAAGATATTAATGATGTATCCAGGAGATAAATTTGAGAGTATCTATCTATCTATCTATCTATCTATCTATCTATCTATCTATATATATATATATATATATATATATATATATATATATATATATATATATATATATATGGATTATAATAATATAAGAAATATCAGTTTAGCTCTGGATACTATTAATTTCTCAAATTTTGATGTGCTGTCCATCATGTCCCTTCCATGGTAGGCCTTGATATTATTAAATAATGAATGCATACAGGTGAGGAGAAATTTAGATAGTGGAGGAATGACTTGTTATAGAGTTTTATGAACCCAACTTTTTAGACTACCAAGTGAGTCTATCATCAGGGGATGCGTCAATAGATTTAAGAAGATATTAATGATGTATCTAGGAGCTAAATTTGAGAGTATATATATGGATTATAATAATATAAGAAATACTAGTTTAGCTCTGGATAATCTTAATTTCTCAAATTTTGATGCGCTGTCCATCATGTCCCTTCCATGGTAGGACCTGATATTATTAAATAATGAATCCATACAGGTAAGGAGAAATTTAGATAGAGGAGGAATGACTTGTTATAGAGTTTTATGAACCCAACGTTTCAGACTACCAAGTGATTCCATCATCAGGGGATGCGTCAATAGATTTAAGAAGATATTAATGATGTATCCAGGAGCTAAATTTGAGAGTATATATATGGATTATAATAATATAAGAAATATCAGTTTAGCTCTGGTCAATATTAATTTCTCAAATTTTGATGCGCTGTCCTTCATGTCCATTCCATGGTAGGACTTGATATTATTAAATAATGAATCCATATAGGTGAGGAGAAATTTAGATATAGGAGGAATGGCTTAGAATAGAGTTTTATGAACCTAACATTTCAGACTACCAAGTGAGTCCACCATCAGGGGATACATTAATATATTTAAGAAGATATTATTGATGTATCTAGAAGCTAAATTTGAGAGTATATATATGGATTATAATAATATAAGAAATACCAGTTTAGCTCTGGATAATCTTAATTTCTCAAATTCTGATGCGATGTCCATCATGTCCCTTCCATGGTAGGACCTGATATTATTAATTAGTGAATCCATATAGGTGAGGAGAAATTTAGATAGAGGAGGAATGACAAGTTATAGAGTTTTATGAACCCAACATTTTCGAGTACTAAGTGGGTCCATCATTAGGGGATATGTCAATAGATTTAAGAAGATATTAATGATGTATCCAGGAGCTAAATTTGAGAGATTATATATGGATTATAATAATATAAGAAATAACAATTTAGCTCTAGATAATCTTAATTTCTCAAATTCGGATGCGCTGTCCATCATGTCCCTTCCATGGTAGGACCTGATATTATTAAATAATGAATCCATACAGGTGAGGAGAAATTTAGATAGAGGAGGAATGACCTGTTATAGAGATTTATGAACCCAAACAATCAGACTACCAAGCAAGTCCATCATCAGGGGATGTGTCAATAGATTTAAGAAGATATTAATGATGTATCCAGGAGCTAAATTTGAGAGTATATATATGGATTATAATAATATAAGAAATATTAGTTTAGCTCTGGATAGTCTTAATTTTACAAATTCTGATGCACTGTCCATCATGTCCCTTCCATGGTAGGACCTGAGATTATTAAATAATGAATCCATACAGGTGAGGAGAAATTTAGATATAGGAGGAATGACCTGCTATAGAGTTTTATGAACCCAACGTTTCGGACTACCAAGTGAGTCCATCATTAGGGGCTGCATCAATAGATATAAAAAGATATTAATGATGTATCTAGAAGCTAAATTTGAGAGTATATATATGGATTATAATAATATAAGAAATATGAGTTTAGCTCTGGATAATCTTAATTTTTCAAATTACAATGCGATTTCCATCATGTCCCTTCCATGGTAGGACCTGATATTATTAAATTATGAATCCATACAAGTGAGGAGAAATTTAGAGAGAGGAGGAATGACCTGTTATAGAGTTTTATCAACCCAACGTTTTGGACTACCAAGTGAGTCCATCATTAGGGGATGAATCAATAGATTTAAGAAGATATTAATGATGTATCCAGGAGCTAAATTTGAGAGTATATATATGGATTATAATAATATAAGAAATATAAGTTTAGCTTTGCATAATCTTAGTTTCTCAATTTCTGATGCACTTTCCATCATGTCCCTTCAATAGTAGGACCTGGTATTATTAAATAACGAATCCATATAGGTGAGGAGAAATTTATATAGAGGAGGAATGGCCTGGTATAGAGTTTTCTGAACCCAACATTTTGGACTACCAAGTGAGTTCATCATCAGGGGATGTGTAAATAGATTTAAGAAGATATTGATGATGTATCCAGGAGCTAAATTTGAGATTATATATATGGATTATAATAATATAAGAAATATTAGTTTAGCTCTGGATAATCTTAATTTCTCAAATTCTGATGCACTGTCCATCATGTCCCTTGCATGGTAGGACCTGATATTATTAAATAATGAATCCATACAGGTGAGGAGAAATTTAGATAGAGGAGGAATCACCTGTTATAGAGTTTTATGAACCCAATGTTTTAGACTACCAGGTGAGTCCATCATCAGGGGATGAGTCAATAGATTTAAGAAGATATTAATGATGTATCTAGGAGCTAAATTTGAGAGTGTATATATGGATTATAATAATATAAGAAATATCAGTTTAGCTCTGGATAATCTTAATTTCTCAAATTTTGATGCATTGTCCATGATGTCCCTTCCATGTAGGACCTAATATTATTAAAAAATGAATCCATACAGGTGAGGAGAAATTTATATAGAGGAGGAATGACCTGTTATAGAATTTTATGAACCCAGTGTTTCGAACTACCAGGTGAGTCCATCAAGAGGGGATGCGCCAAAAGATTTAAGAAGATATTAATGATGTATCCAGGAGATGAATTTGAGAGTATATATGTGGTTTATAATAATATAAGAAATATCAGTTTAGCTCTGGAAAATCTTAATTTCTCAAATTCTGGTGCACTGTCGATCATGTCCCTTTCAGGTTAGGACCTGATATTATTAAATAATAAACCCATACAGGTGAGGAGAAATTTAGATAGAGGAGAAATGACCTATTATAGAGTTTCATGAACCCAACATTTCGAACTACCAAGTGAGTCCATCATCAAGGGATGCGTCAATAGATTTAAGAAGATATTAATGATGTATCCAGGAGCTAAATTTGAAAGTATATATATGGATTATAATAATATAAGAAATATCAGTTTAGCTCTCGATAATCTTAATTTCTCAAATTTTGATGCGTTTTCCATCATGTCCCTTCCATGGTAGGACCTGATATTATTAAATAATGAATCCATACAGGTGAGGAGAAATTTACATAGAGGAGGAATGACCTGTTATAGAGTTTTATGAACCCAATGTTTCAGACTATGAAGTGAGTTCGTCAACAGGGGATGCGTCAATAGATTTAAGAAGATATTAATGATGTATCCAGGAGCTAAATTTGAGAGTATATATACAGATTATAATAATATAAGAAATATCAGTTTAGCTCTGGATAGTCTTAATTTCTCAAACTCTGATGGGATGTCCATCATGTCCCTTCCATGGTAGGACCTGATATTATTAAATAATGAATCCATACAGGTGAGGAGAAATTTAGATAGAGGAGGAATGACCTGTTATAGAATTTTATGAACCCAACGTTTCCGACTACCAAGTGAGTCCATCATCAGGGAATGCGTCAATAGATTTAAGAAGATATTAATGATGCATCTAGGAGCTAAATTTGAGAGTATATATATGGATTATAATAATATAAGAAATATTAGTTTAGCTCTAGATAATCTTAATTTCTCAAATTCTGATGTGCTGTCCATTATTTCCCTTCCATGGTAGGACCTGATATTATTAAATAATGAATCCTTACAGGTGAGGAGAAATTTAGATAGAGGACGAATGACTTGTTATAGAGTTTTATGAACCCAACATTTCGGACTACCAAGTGAGTCCATCATGAGGGGATGTGTCAATAGATTTAAGAAGATATTAGTGATGTATCCAGGAGCTAAATTTGAGAGTATATATATGGATTATAATAATATAAGAAATATCAGTTTAGCTTTGGATAATCTTAATTTCTCAAATTCTGATGCGTTGTACATCATGTCCCTTCCATGGTAGGACCTGATTATATTAAATAATGAATCCATATAGAATATTTATATGTTAAAGCTTTTATAAAAACAAATTAATCCCACATTCATCGCGCGGTAAAACAATTTTGTAATCTTTGTTTTATGATAGTTCACTATATTTCCATAACACAATTTATATGTTAAAGTTTTTATAAAAACAAATTAATCCCACATTAACCGTGTAGTAAAACAATTCCGTAATTTCGGCTATATCATAAATTTCATTATCTCTATTCCTCACATCACATCAAGGATTTTCGAGGTTCATTAAAAGACTTGAAGCGATTTTGTGGGGCACCTACATTGTTATCGATAACATATTCAACAAAATATTATCACATTTGAAAGGTTAGTTTCCCTTTTGGTGTGTGCAAGTTTTAAAATTCAATAGGTTTACTAGTAGTTATGTGTCAGTTGGGTTGTTATTTTCATGTAAAATAACTGAACAAAAACATATTCCAGTAAAATAATACTTAATTTTTTATTAATGAAATTTAGATTTTTTTTACAAATTAAAAATTTAGATGAGATAAGCTTACTCGACAGCCCCATGGTAGGCAAAAAGCCACCACGTCCGTTGTGGGCATTGTGGGCCCAGTCGTGCCCGCTGGCAGCACCCACCCTTGCGGCCCAACCTGCCAAGGATGAGGGCTGATTCTTAAAATTGGGTCTCCACCCCCACAGGCCCATTGGGCCACGAGGGAGGGGTGAGAGGGAACTGCATGCAGCCCCTCCTACCCCATCCCCGTGGCCCAATGGACCTGTGGGGGTGGAGGCCTAATTCTAAGAATCAGGTACCCCCACGGGCCCATTGGGCCATGGAGGTGGGGTGGGAGGGGTAGGTGCAGCCCCTCTGCTCCACCTCCATGGCCCATTGGGTTCGCGGGGGTGGGGCGGGATGGGGCTGCACCAGCCCCTCTTGCCCCACCCCCACGGGCCCGTTGGGTCACGAGGTGGGGCAGGAGGGGGCTGCATTTTTTTAATTTTTTTTAGAAGGTTATGTTTTACAAAACTATTTATGATTTATGATTATTCATTGTTTTTAGATTTTGTTTCATTTTGTTTGTTTATTTAAGCGATTGTCTTTTTTTGAATTTACTAATTCATATATATGTGTATATTTTTTGCAGTAAAATGACATCAAAGAAGATTTTTGTGAATCTTTTTTGACCAAAAACTGCTAAAATTAAAGGTGGATCCTCAAAAAATACTGTTGAATGAACCAAACTTAAGCTAATAAATACAAATCTATCAAGTGCCTCAAATGATAAGAAGACGATTTTATACTAGAAGAAATCAAAAGAAGTGAAGCTTACAAAAATGTATGGAATGTGAAAGATAGAGAAGGCGAAAAAAAACTTCAGATATATCTATATGTTGATATCCCTAATGATTATGGACTTTATGAGGTGCTGGGAAAAGTCATAGACATATGTTTGATACTGAACACTGATTTTTTTTATGTACTTACAAAACCGCCCAAGTCACATGACAAGATTAAATATCAGTTATCATTTCCATTGTATGGCACGATACAGGAATCTACAAAGATGTGTAAACAAATTATAAATGACATTGCATAGGATATGGTAGGTATTTTTATTTATATTTGTGTTTTGCGTTATTGTAACTGTATCATTATATTTTTATAACTTAGTTTTTATTGACATATGATATTTTGTTTGACAGAATTTTATTGAAAATATTTCAATTATGTTGGGAGGCATTCATTTCATAGAGCAAGATATTATGAATGTTCTTAGCAGTTTCTACTCAGGATCAGAAGAAGATATGAAAAAGAAGCAAAAAATAGTAATTCACGATGCTACAAAACTACATCCAAGGGATCAGGAAAGAATGTCTATAGTGGATAAATATAACAAAGGTAGACAGGTTACTTTTGAAGATGAGGAAGTTGAAACTGACGCTGAAGAATATGTTGCCATTACTAAGGATGACATTAGAACTGATGTTAGAAAGGAGAAGAGCCATAAAAGACCAAAAGTAACAATGCTCAGGAATGTCTTTGTTCTAGTTAATGATGAGAATGTTAAGAGGAAGAAAATGAAATTTGAACATTATCAAGTAGTCAATGCCAACAGTGAAGATCCCAGTGAAAATTCAAAATAAAGCAGGGAAATCATTACACCAGGAGTTGATTTAGAGGATGGCATTATTAAAACAAAACAAAATTCCATTCGAAATAACTTGACAAAGACAAACTTAATTTAGGGTGGTTGTACATTTCAGCTTAATGTGAGACAAATCTATAAGCCAAGTGAAGGACAATTTAAATATCAAATTAGAAAGCCACACCACTTGCATGTTCACAACTTGAAGACATTGATGAGGTACAATCCATATGATCATGTGGTTAATTATGTGCTTCTTTTTGATCCAGTTCAAGTTCCCAAAAAAGAAGCATTTGATAAGTCAAAATGTTTTGAATACAATTATTATGCGCTTGGGGGGGAACCACTTTGTAGAAGCTCAAAGGCAATTGATGGAGGAATATCCCAATACCCATGTTTTGAAACAATGAAATGTATCATTTATGCTGGTTTATCATATACAGAAGCAAAGTTATTGGCATGGGATCATAATACAGATAATGAATATAGGATGTCTATTACTTTCATCCAAAGGGTTGGATTTAATCATAATGAATTTGAAGAAAAATGTGGTGGGGATAAGATAAATGTTACTCTAGAATTTCGAAAGGAATGATGTATGGAAATAGGCTATAAAATTGAGGAGAAAATCAATTCAAAAGGCGAGAAAGTAAATTCTAATATATTCAGAAGTAGAAAACCTTCAAGGATCTTCCCAAGATCCTCAACAGACAATCAGATTAGCTGTAGCTGTCACAAAGATACATGCATATCATTGTTTAACAAATGAATATCAAAGCAAGAAGGAATTATTACCTCGATTCTTAGTGTGGTGTTGCTGGAGAGTGCAATGCAGCTAGGCGGAAGACCCCTGAGCCGGATCTAGATCAAAACCTGCACATAGCAAAGACAAGTATAATATCACAACATCAAACCTTGATAAAAAAATGCATGAACATATAAACGATATCTAGTTGCATATAACTAAGCCACTCATGCTAGAAGATATTAGATTGACATATAAACAAGTTTATACTACCAACATCACAGATTGGACAACACAACTACAGTTCTATATTGATGTAAAATGAGTGATTACAACCATCAGTTGCATCAGCCTTCCCTTACCCCTCCAGCTCCTCTCTCTCTCTCCCTTCTTAACCTCTTTTGATGCCTTAGTCTAAGACTCTACTTGACAGTCAAATAGGCAATCTATTCAAATGTTTTGACCTCCTTCACAATGGTCCAAGCCTTGCATATATAGCATCTAGGTTTAGGGTTGCCAAGTCCTTCATGCATTCCATTAGGAAAAAGCAGTGATGTTTCTTGCTTTAATGCTATTTCCTATTTTCATACTCCATCAGGAATTAGTAATTCCCCCAAACAGGTCGAGTTCTAATGTTTCCCTGCTTTTATGAGCCGACATATGAGAGAATATAGGGATATTTTCTCAGTCAATTCACTCCTTTGACCCATAGAACTTGATGTAGGTTCACTAACGCTATTCCCGAGGTAGCAACTAGAGTTACCCTAGGCACTAACACACCCTTAAGCTTGCTGAGAAGCTTTATAAAGTAGGTTTCTAGTGTCTAGACAATGTTAGCTTGACAACTGGGCCTGTGAACTTGGTCAGTCCTTCAGTCATCATGTCTTTGTCCTCTAAGTTGATGAGGAGGTCATTTTCCTGTATAATAGATGCCCCTTGAAGTGTGAGATCAGAGGCTTTGACGATGGCCAAAATATTTTATATTTAATTGTCCTCTTCTTTGGAAAATAGAGAGAGATGATCAGAGCTTTAGGCAATACGAGAAACCTGATACAACACATATATATAAAACAACTAAAATCATGTCCCGAGTCAGGCATTCCCATGCTCAATAGTTATGACAGAGTGCTTTTCTCATAAAAGAGATATGATGATGTTGGCCGCCAATAAGCGCAATGCAGAACTGGTGTCATAATAGGATCATTCTGATGAGCTATCTCCAAAAAAAAATAACCACAGCTTGGGAGAGGAAACAAGGCTGAGTGATGCAAGCATCTACCCAAAGTCTTGATTTCCACTTCACCGAACAACATAGATCGATAGATGTGAATATATGCATTGATGTCGAACATGTGCGAAATCGTCTGATTACTAGTCAGTAATGGAGACCGTTAACAGATGTGAGGAAGGCCACCAATAATGGTGATGGTCTCCAAGATGCACAGTACAATCTAGAGAGTGCGAAAAATGTTTTTGTCGTTGAACACTTGTAGAATCTTTTAACCAGGAGCCAATAATGAGAACCCCTTATCAAACACAAGGTGACCTACCACTAATTTCTGCAAGTACCAAGGCATTGAAGTGTTTCTGGGTCTTCTTCCTAGATAGAGTGTTGAATTCGATAGGAAGAGACCTGTCAAAAGGTAGGAAATAAGGTGTCCTACATCAGTCGACACGAAACGGGACAAGGATGATTTTTTTTTAAGGAATCTTTTGATCATTGGGTCAAAGCAACAGAGGGCATGATGGTAGGATATGCTTGATGGGTTGATGGAGGAAACATAAGAAAAAAGGTTTTCCCTTAAACAATAGAAGGCACGATAACAGTTTTAACCATGCAGCACTAGACTCATGAACACCAAAGAGTGTTAGGATACAGAGATGTGAGAACATCAGGGTATATAGGCTACACTCATAGGATGGTGATCCGAATTGGATCCATAAAGAACTATCAAAGAACCATGACTATATTAGGTCGGGACAAACTTTAAATAATTCCAAAACAGTGATCAAAAACACCTTGAACCAGTGCCAATGGCAGCTAGCATGGAACGACGAGGACCTCGGTCAAAGTGCGCTGACCGAGGCCCATGGAGACTGCTCGGGAGGTCAAAGTAGCCCTTGGGAGCCCTGGATTAGGAAAAGGAGGTGATCTTTGATGCGTGATTAGTGCTTAGTGCTTAGCGCTAATCGTGCATCGTTGGGTGAAATAGGCCGAAATGGAGGAAGCTCAAGCTCTCGGACGCATGGGAAGCTGGAGAACCATGGGTGAAAGGGAAAAAGTGCTAAAAGGACAAAGGTGAGACCCGTGCTCCGGAAACGGGTGGTATTGATCAGGGCACCCTCAAACGGTAAACGGTTTTGGAGAAATTGGAGCAATCCCACTCAATGATCGACGCGTGGCAAGCGGAGGTGAGAGAAAACTGCTGTTGATCGCGCACTAACGGTTGAGTGAGTCAACTGCGTGAAATGTTTGTATGGCATTGGATCTGGAGGTCCCAGATCGGATGGCTGAGATCGCGCCCGATGGGGGAAGCAGAATTGACGAAGGATTAAGCCATGTTTTAAAAAGATTTGAGGTCCGTTTGACTACCACGGTGGAGAAAGACTCACTCCACGATGTAACCAAAGAAATGAACCAACGAAGCAGGCTGGCGCCATTTAGAGGAGGACATGTGGCCACTCCCTGAGTGTTGATGATGATGCCGAATAGAGAACTCCAAGCGCAGCTGCAGACGGTGAATCGATAGAGGCGAAAGAGGAACCGAATAGGCGTGGGAACGAATGGCTAAAAGCCATGAACAGAGACAAAATACATAGTCGGACAGTCAGTCAGAGAGAATCCCAAGAGGAGGATGAGAGACAGAGAAAGACCAGAACCCCAAGAGGAGGACGGTACATAAAGAAGAAGACAATAAAGTAAAAGCAGAAGAAGACAGAGGGCCGAGCCGAACAAATGCAACATCGAGCACCAGAGGCTTGAGAAGATCCAAGCCATCCCATAGAGAATTTGTCCGGACTGAGCACCACATTAGGCTCTTTCCACTGTAGACCAGAAGGCCACAGAGCTGGTAGGCAAATAGAGTCTATGTACTCCAGTGGCTTGGGGAATCCAAGAACCACCCTGCCAAGAAAACCTGCTTCAGGAGAACTCACATTGAGTCCCTGCATTGTAATTTCTCTACTTAAAGACACAATAAAACAAGGCCATCACTGAAGTTGGACCAGAGATGTAGCCCTAGAGAATAGGGTGAACTCCTTATTAACTTCTTATGTTCTTGCATTTTCTTATTGTATTTCTCTACTGTCTTTCCATTTAATTGTCTGTTTATTGGTAATCTGATCGATATGTTGCTTAAATAACATGGACACACACACCAGCACATGAGTCTATAATACCTTTGTTTAATAAATCTTCAACTAATGTCACTCATAGGGTGATTATCAGATCAAGTGGTATTAGAGCTCTAGGCTGTAAGGTTAGACAAGCTTGTGTTGGTTTAGCTATGAATTCTCACTAGATCAAAGCTCAAATTAGGAGAAGGAGAGTTGGTGGGAACTAATCCTGAAATTGGGAGAGTCTATCCTCGGAAGACAATGTTAGAGGAAGGTTTTTTGGGGCCAAACCCTCAATTCATAGAAAGTTTCCTAACTATAAAGTCTATGGTAGAAGAAATGTATAGGGACTTTAGAAAGCATAAGGTTGAGGGCTCCTCAGGTTCTAAACAAGATAAAGAAGAAGATGAGTCTCACTTCCATGACCACTCCAAAGGAAAAGGGAAAGAGGAAAGCTTTCTCACACCTCCTAATAGCCCTGTGCATAATAAGAAAGCATCTTTGATCAAGTTAGATGTGAAGTTTGATTTGCCTATATATGATAGAGAGTTAAATGCTGAAAAGTTGGAAAATTGGATTAGAAAAATTGATGTGTATTGCAGGGTACAGATCATAGACTCAGACAAGAGTAAGATTCAGTTGGAAAACTTATGCCTAGGAGGCACTGCCTTGGTTTGGTGGGAAGGTAGAACCAAAGCTGATATGAAAAGACATGGTAAGACCATCTCTGTTTGGAGTGAATTTGTTGCTGCAATCAAAAAGTAGTTCTATCCATTGGCCTACATGCAACAAGCCATGATGAGTTGGAAAACTCTTTGACAGTTGAAAGGGCAAAGTGTGAAAGGGTATACTCAAGAATTTAGAAAGAGAGAATTGATGTTGGGTGTCTCATTAGACTCACCAGAGACTCTTTTGAAGTACATTGGTGGTCTACACAGTTACATGAGGCATACCATCCTCATGTTTAATCCCACTAGTATAGATGAGGTATCTGTACAAGCTACTCATCTAGAAGGTAGAGGAAAGAATGGAAATCTAGAAGTTGGGGGACCATCCCAACCCACTGTAAGCAAGAGCAAGGAGAAAAGAAAGTAGAAGTGGAAAGAAAGGAAGGCTAACACTGCACAGAAAAGCAAAGCTTCATGCACTCACTATAAAAATGATGGGCATGATGATGAGCATTGTTGGATTCTGCATCCAGAGCTGAGACCTAAGAAGTCTGAGGGAAAGAAGAAGAAGACTGCTGCAGCTATTCAGAAAGATTTGGGATCAGACTCAGGAGATGAAATAACTATAGCAGCCACAGGTATAAAAGGTAGGAATTCTGAAGCATCTACTAGTAATTCTGCTCAATCTGTTATTGATGAAGAAAATGAGAGAAAATGACATGAGCTTTTCCATATTCGAGTTATTTCCAAAAATCAAAAGATTGATACATTGTTTGATAGTGGCTCACAAGTAAATCTAATTTCTAAAGAAATTGTAAAGAAATTGGGATTAGCAACTACACCTCACAAGAAACCATACCTATTAGGATGGTTGAATGATAAAGCACAACTACAAGTGACTAGATAGTGAAAACTCAAGTTTTCTTTTGGGTCAGCATTTGTAGATGAGGTTGAGTTAGACATAATTCCTTTGGATATATGTGGAATTGTTTTAGGAAGTCCTTACTTGTATGATAGAAATGCTATTTTCTATAGATCTGAGAACAAGTATCTACTTGTTAAAGATGGAATCGAATACTTTGTAAGAACTCATAAGCTCAAGAATAATTATACTCTCATAAACTCAGGGCAGATGGAAATAATGATAAATTCATGCAAACAATTCTTACTGATGGTTGTAAAAGAAAAGAAACCTGATAAAACCAATCTATTTGAGGGCTATAATGCTGAACAATAAGCTGATATAGAAAAGGCTGTTTCAGAGTATGATGTCTTATTTTAAGAGCCTAAAGCTCTGCCACCCAAAAAGGGAATAGTGCATGATATTATTTTTCAGCAAGATGTTCCATTGCCTAACATTGGGATGTACAGGTTGTCTGCTTTAGAGAATGCTGAAATAAAGAAGCAGGTGCAGGAGTTGCTCGAGAAAGGGTTCATCAAGCCTAGCACATCACCATGTGGGTCACCAATCATTTTGGTGAGAAAGAAAGATGGCTTGTGGAGAATGTGCATTGATTACCGAGCACTGAATAAGATAACAATAAAAAATCATTATCCCCTTCCTCGCATAGATGATCTTTTAGATCAATTAAAGGAAGCTATTTATTTCACCAAGCTGGATTTGCACAATGGATACCATCAGGTCAGAGATGCAGAGCAAGATGCATGGAAGACTTCTTTCAAAACAAAGCAGGGATTGTATGAATGGCCAATTATGCCTTTTGGCTTAACTAATGTTCCTGCTACTTTCATGAGATTAATGAATGATGTACTCAAACCTTTTCTTGATGATTTTGTTATTGTGTACTTAGATGACATTCTAATTTTTAGTAAAACGTGGGAAGAACATTTAAAGCATGTTAAGCAGACATTAGATGTTTTGAAAAGAGAAAAACTTTATGTTAAACTCTCAAAATGTGAATTTGGCAAAACATCTGTAAACTAGTTGGGTCATATATTAGGGGGACGTGAATTGAAAATAGATCCCTCTAAAGTGGCAGTCATTGTGAACTGGCCTAAACCTAGGTCTGCTACAGAAGTGAGAAGCTTCTTAGGATCAACACAATATTGGAGGAAGTTCATTTCTAACTTTTCCTCAATTTTAGCTCCCTTACATGCTTTAACAGGACTGAATAAGGTGTTTCAGTGGGGAGGAAAACATCAGAAAGCCTTCGACATCTTGAAAGAAAGAATTAGTTCAACACCTGTACTGGCACTGCCAGATCTACAAAGACCATTTGAGATCCAAACTGATGCCAGTGACTATGCCATGGGAGTAGTGTTGACACAACACAGTAAACCCATATGTTATCATTCTGAGACTTTTAATCCTATAGTAGTTAACTATCCTACATATGATAAAGAATTGTATGCATTAGTTCAAAGTGTGAAAAAGTGGAAACATTACTTAAAGGGAAAAGAGACAATAATACATACTGATCATCAACCACTTCAACATCTACACTCCCAAACTAAGCTGCAGCAATCAAGACATTATAGATGGATGGGTTTTCTACAACAATTTCATTTGGTCATCAGATATAAAAAGGGCATACATAACAAGGTTGCAGACATGTTATCTAGACCCATTATAAATGCATCTACCATGCTTAAGCATAATTCTGTGCTACATGAAAGCTACATAGAACAATATGCTCAGGATATGGAATTTAAAGATGTATATGCAACTTTGAGTTAAGGCAAAAGAGTAGAAGAATTGGACTATCATGTGAAGGACCAACTCTTATATCATTGTGGGAAACTCTGCATTCCACAAACTGAGAGAGTAAAGATAATTAGGGAAGCACACACTTCTCTGATATAAGGTCACTTTGGGGTAAGTAAAACAGTTGCACAGCTGCAAATGGGCTGAAAATGAATGAGAAAATTTCTAGATATGTAAGAGGGTGTGCTATGTGTGCTAAAATCAAGCCCAACAATAGAAAACTAGGCTTGTACACTCCAATGCCAATTCCTTATCACCCTTGGGAAAGTGTTTCCATGGATTTTGTTGGAGGACTATCTAAATCTAGGAAAGGTCATGATTATTTATATGTTGTTGTGGATAGGTTCAACAGAATGTGTATTTTGATACCTTGTAGTAAATAGATTACAACTGAATAGATTGCAAAATTGTTCTTTGAACATGTATGGGTTCATTGTGGATTACCCGCTTCCATTGTATCTGATCGAGACACCTGACTTGTGGGGAAGTTTTGGTTGAATCTGTGGGAATTGATGGACACCAAATTGAAGAAAAGCACAGCTTTTCATCCACAAACACATGGCCAGATAGAAGTAGTAAACAAGACAGTGATCCAGTTACTGAGAGGTTATTACAACAAACATCCTAAGCTTTGGGATGAACACTTGTGTTATGTGCAACATGCTTACAACAGAGCAAAACACTTTTCTACATAGAGATCTCCTTTTGAGACCTGCTTTGGTTTCACACCAAGGTCTCCTTTGGATTTTGTCTTTGGTAAAGATACCATGGTTGATGGACATAGTGATGTGGACAAGGAAACTAGGTTCATTGAATAGATCTAGGAGATCCACCAGGCAGTACAGGAACAACTGGAAAAGAGCCAAGCCAAGTACAAGGCTAGGCATGATAAGCATCGGATGGAGCATAGTTTTCAAGTTGGAGACCAAGTCTAGCTGTATACCAGCAAGGACAGGATGCAAGGTGAAGGTAAAAAGCTAAAGCCTATTAGGTATGGACCCTTTAGGATACTTGAGAAGATTGGTGAAAATGATTTTCGCCTTGAACTGCCAGCTTACATGCACATCTACTCAGTCGTAAATGCAGATTGCTTGAGATTGTTTGAACCTTCAATGATTTTATTTGAACCTTCAATGATTGAGGACCCTGAAGAGCAGAGTCAATTGCCTTTTATTGATGACCTGCTACCTGAATATCTTAATGAATTGTAGGAAGACACAGTGCTGGTTAGGAAGGTGAGGATGATGCGTAGGGGGGATGTTGAGTACCTTAGAATTGGGCTCAACGGTTCAAAGCCAAGCAGTGTAAAGTGGATTGAGATTGGACAAGTGACAAAGCAATACCCTCACTTAGTCGATGCTTGAAAACCAACTTTTGGTGGTCCAAAAGCTTTTTCAGTGGGAAGGCCATGATTTGAATTGGATCCATAAAGAATTGTCAAAGAACCATGACTGTATCAGGTCGGGACGAAATTTAAAGAATTCCAAAACAGTGATAAAAAACACCTTGAACCAGTGGCAATGGCAGCCAACGTGGAATGACGAGGACCTTGGTCAAAGTGCACTGACCGAGGTCCATGGAGACTGCGCGGGAGATCAAAGTAGCCCCTGGGAGCCCCAGATCAGGAAAAGGAGGTGATTTTTGAAGCGCTAATCGCACATCGCTGGGCGAAACAGGACGAAATGGAGGAAGCCAAAGCACTCAGACGCGTGGGGAGCCGGAGAACTGCGGGTGAAAGGAAAAAAGTGCTAAAATGAAAAAGGTGGGACCGTGCTCTGGAAACCAGCGGTATTGATCGGGGTGCCCTCAAATAGTAAACAATTTTAGAGAAATTGGAGCGATCCCACTCAATGATCAACGTGTGGCAAGCTGAGGTGAGAGAAAACTATTGTTGATTGCGCGCTAACGGTCGAGCAAGTCAACCACACGAAACGTGTGTATGGCATTGGATCTGGAGGTCCCAGATTAGATGGCTGAGATCGCACTTGATGGGGGAAGCAGAATCGATGAAGGATTAAGCCACGTTTTAGAAAGATTTGAGGTCCGTTTGACCACCATGGTGGAGAAAGACTCACTCCATGATGTAACCGAAGAAATGAACCAATGAAGTAGGCTGGCGCCATTTAGAGGATGACATGTGGCCACTCCCTGAGCAATGATGATGACACCGAATAGGGAACTCCAAGCGCAGCTGCAGAAGGTGAATCGATAGAGGCGGAAGAGGAATCGAATAGGCATGGGAATGAATGGCTAAAAGCCATGAACGGAGACAGAATGCACAGTCGGACAATCAGTCAGAGATAATCCTGAGAGGAGGACGAGAGATAGAGAAAGACCAGAACGCCGAGAGGAGGACGGTACATAGAGAAGAAGATAGTAAAGCAAAAGTAGAAGAAGACAGAGGGCCAAGCTGACCAAAGGCAGCATCGAGCACTAGAGGCTTGAGAAGATCCAAGCCATCCCATAGAGGATCTGTTCAAACTGAGCACTACATTGGGCTCTTTCCACGGTAGACTAGAAGGCCACAGAGCTGGTAGGCAAATAGAGTTTGTGCACTCCAGTGGCCTGGGGAATCTAAGAACCACCCTGCCAAGCAAACTTGCTTCAGGAGAACTCACATTGAGTCCTTGCATTGTAATTTCTCTGCTTAAAGATACAATAAAAAAAGGCTACCACTGAAGCTGGACCGAAGATGTAGCCCTAGAGAATAGGGTGACCTCCTTATTAACTTCTTGTGTTCTTGTATTTTCTTATTGTATTGCTCTGCTATCTTTCCATTTAATTGTCTGTGTATTGGCAATCTGATCGATATGTTGCTTAAATAACATGGACACACACACCGGCACATGAGTCTGTAATACCTTTGTTTAATAGATCTTCAACTGATGTCACTCATAGGTTGATTATCAGATTATATAGTAAGATTCATATTGAGAGTTCGTCACAAGGAAGGTTTATCTAAGGGAGTACCATATTCAAGGGAACGACTGCTGCCAAAAAAATCTTTCAAAATACGGAACATAACGCAGTTTTATTGTCCACTTTCCCCGTCTGATTGGTTTAGTGAATCTAGACGGATAAACTCATCAATATTTTCATGTTTTAAGAGTCTACAAAGGACCGCAAAAACAATGATTCTATACCCTATCTGATTAGTTTAATGAGTCCAGACAGGCAAACTCGTCAATTTTTTCATATTTTAAGAGTCTAAAAAGGATCGTAAAAAGAGCGAATCTATACCTCATCTGTGTAATTTAATGAGTCCAGACGAGACAACTTAGTGGTATTTTCATATTTAGAGATTCTGAAAATATCGTAAAGAACGAATCCAGGGTGGTCCCTTTGTCATAGTTTTTAACCGAGTGTGACAAAAGTTTAATAGTATACCTGGAACGGTTCCTTTTCCGTGAGTTAATCTACTGAGTCCGGATAAAGAGAAACCTATGCTCAATAGATGTTTGACTCATTTTTTTATGAGTATGAGGAGGCGGAGTAAACTTGATTTTCTTTGTGAAATTTTAATGTGTCACACGATGACAAACTCAATATCTTCATCGAATTTTAACGAGTCAAATGAAGAAAACTCAGGGTATCTTTTTTAGTTTAGTGAGGAAGGAAAAAGAGGTAAAAGAATTGCCCATTCCTTCTTCGTAGATTTAATGAGCCCAAAGAAGGGAAAGACTCAAGGATTTTTCAATTTAAGAGAAAGAAATAGTCCCAAAAAAGTAAGCACTGATACAGTCGTCGTAAATGTTTAACGAGCCCAATGACGAAAACTTAGGGTTTTTTTTTTAGTTTAACGAGCGAGAAAAGTTCCTAAAAAGAATGCTCTGAGCTTCTTCATAAGTGTTTAACGTGTTTAAAGAAGGAACTCAAGTTTTTTTCAGTTTTATGAGCAAGAAAAAAGTCCCAAAAAAGAATGCTCAATCGATCCTTTTCAATTTAATGAGCTAGAAAAAGAGGGAAAAAGAGTTGCTTGGACTATCTTCGTATGTGTTTAACTAGCCCAATGATGAAAAAATCAGGGATTTTTCTGTTTTAGAGCGAGAAAACATCCCATAAAAGAAAGCACTCATAGATAATTGCACATGGTCATTTTTGTCGTTCATTCCTGAAAATTCTTTCATCAAAACATGAGCAATTTCTGTCAATATGGGGTCATGGTGCATGATAATTATCATTGGAAATGGACTACTTCTACTTTAATGACTTCAATTAAGATAAGTTATGTCTCCAAAGTGACTATAAGGGAGTTCTTGAGCCTCTACTTTCACCATTTTCATCATTTGAGAGTTGTGAGAGTGTTTTGGAGCTAAAGAGGAGCCGATTTTCCACGAACGATTGCAGGAGATCTGGGCGATGATTCGATGTGCCGTCAGTCCCAAGTAGGAGATAAAACCTTAATATTACATTATTCAACCTTTTTTACCAGCATTTGGGGTGATTTTTTGGAGATCTGGGGAGCCCTAGTTCTTAAAACTCACCTAACACCCCCTAGCAGGCCCATAGGGGGCATTAAACACCCTTTACAACCTGTTGGAGGGCATCAATACTCCATGTACCTCAAAAGGGGGGGTTTTAGTGCTTGGTGCACCTTAAAACCCTAGGCAGTGATTTAATATGCATTTTTGCCTCGTTTTCACTATTTTTTGGGTTGATTTGTGCAAGTTTTGAGCCATTATGACTAGTCTATGGAGAGAACGGGCCCATGATCGACAAGAATTGATGATGCAAAATGATCTTGCTTGCATACTTGCATTGTGGCATTGTGGGTTAATGAAGTATGCCAAGTTGAACTTGATGAAAGGGCAGGAGGACCTGTTGAGCTGGATTATTTAGCACTGGGATGAACATGAGTAGGTGTTCAGGATTGGAGAGCATGAGTTTTACATTGATCGCGATGATATATACTCTTTGACTGGTTTGTCGTGCAGAGGAGCACAAGAAAACCTGATCAGGGGTAGGCCTGATCCTCAATCCACCCTAGAGCTGGTTCAAGCTTACTGTATCCCTGAGAGTGGACTCGTCAGCAACAGAGTCCCCATAGAGAGGATTAGGTCCAGATATATGAGAGCCATTTTATGGTTGATTGTGCGTTTGGTGGGGTCAAAGAGTCCCCACATTGCAATGAAGGCCCAATTATTGCTTGCAGTTCACTGTGTCCAGCCTCAGATGTTCAACTGGTGTGAAGTAGTGCTTCTCCAGTTGAAGGCATAATTAACTGCATGCAAGACTCAAACCAAACAGAGTTTTGAGTATGGCACTCTCATTGTCTCATTCATACTTGAGAGGGAACTTGTTATGTGCCTGAGGATGAGCTTAGGTCTCTTTGATTCGAGGGAGCTGAGACAGGAATGATGGGCATCACTTGACCTCGCACAGGAGGAGGACCTATCCAACACTTGTTCGAGGAAGATTTCTTCGAGTGGCTTAGTGGCCAGATTGTGATGATTGACGACTTTGCCTATGAGGGAATGGACTTCACTGGTGACCCTAACTTGATGCTGCCTCTCAGGACCAACTGCGATCCTCAAGGTAAGAATTATTTTTGAGAGTACTTAAAGTATTTTTAAGCTTTTGAATATTTATGTTATGTTTTTGTTGATTTTATGGGTGAAAAAGTACTGACATGAAGCTTTTTGCTTGAAACATATGTGGCATCGGTATGACCCACAGATGAACCTCGCCAAGGGAGGCGAGGAGGCCTACTCCTTAATGTGGGGGGATGGGGTGTTGCTAAAAGTCTTCGCGAGGTTATGAGGAACCTGGAGAGCCTAAGCATGGGTCTGCCCCCCTTCCTATGAGGGAGATCCCCGCTCATATGCAGCGGCACATAGTCGGTGTACCTTAGCGGTTTCTGGTTCCTCCTCGGAGGATAGCTAGAGCAGTGTTATCCTTTCATGATTAGTAGGCTCTTTTAGTAGGCGCTTTGGCATAGCCAATAGGTGTTTATAGCTAGGCTTAGTAGCCATTTTGTACTTAAAACACCCAAGTTTTGGAATATTTTGATGTAAAAGACTGGATTTGATATATCTATATATCTATATCTATATCTATCTATCTATCTATCTATATATATATATATATATATATATATATATATATATATATATATATATATATATCTATATATATATATATATATATATATATATATATAGATATATATATATATATATCTATATATATATCTATATATATATATATATATATATATCTACAAATATTTTGGTATTTTATGATGTAAATGTTTTTTAAGTGTTTTTGTAAATGTTTAACTGTGTAAATATTTAATTTCATACATGTATCTATAGTGAATGAGACAAGTTCCAATCTAACACATAGTTTGCCAATGAATCAACAACTGTATTAAATTCTCTAGGAATGTGCTCATATGTGATAATTTCAAATCGACATTCCAAGAGTCGTACCCTTAAATAATAACATAACAAGATTGGATTACGAACGTGATAATGATTTTTCAATTGCATAACAACAAGCTGAGAATCTAACCTGACCACTAGATTGGAGATGTCCCTTAATGATGCTTCAATGAGAAGTGAAATTACAGACATGTACTCAGCAATATTATTGGTGGGAGTACCAAGAAAGACTCCCTGGAACAAAATAGTTCCGACTTAGGTGTGTAAATGACCCAAGTAGTTGATGCAATGTGTCGTGTGTGATGACTAGCACCATCCCTGTATCCTACATATGCTAAGGGTAATGAAGGCATTTGCATTACAAGAAAGATGTATGAGACAAATACTTCAATAAATACCAAAAATATATTCACATAAAAAAAAAAAGAAAAACTCATAAATATATAAAATTACAAAGTACATGCCTAGTGCAGTACTAGGCATAATACTTTTTCAGATAGAGCCCATTTTGGGGCTCAGCAAGAAGAACTCCTCCCTAGTCCTGAAGTTCATATGCCCCTTTTGAGAGGGCTTTTTTGACAACATATGGACCGAGCCATAAGGGTTGAAGTGTTCCTACCCCCAAGAGGTCATGTTTTCTTATCATAGAGTAAAACAAGATCTCCCTCTTGGTAAGAACGAGGCTTGACCTTTTTGTCGTACTGGGTTTTGACCCAACACCTGTGGGCCTCAAGTTCCAATCCAACATCTCGACGAGTTTCATCCAGTTGATTTAGGTACAACAGGCACTCTTGTTCAGTAGTAGCGTTGGGAAAGAGTTCAACGACAATTTGTAAGGAAGGAATATGACACTCGATTGGTAAAACTGTTTACAGGCCATAAGCCAGTAGAAATGCTGTGAAGCCTGTAGCATTCTTAACTTAAGTTATGTATTCCCATAGTGCAGGATATAATATTTGATGCTAGTGGGTTTTAAGATTCCCCACTAACCTATGGATCATGGATTTTAAGATGCCATTAATGACCTCTACTTGACCATTAGTTTGGGGGTAGTAGGAGGATGATTGATCCTGGCGAAAACCTAGCAGCGATGTTAAGTCAGAAATCTTGTAATTCTGAAAATGAGACCCATGGTCTGTAACGATTGTGCAGAGCACACCGAAGCAACAAATGACATGATTAAACAGGAATAATGCCATGGTTTCTCCATTGGCCCGGAAGGTGGGAAGGGCTTCGATACATTTCGTGAAATAGTCCACAAGTACAATAATATAGTTGTGTCCAATAGAAGAAATGGGGTTGCAAGTTATGAAGTCTATCCCCCATTGGCAAAGGAGGCGACGAAGATAACCGGGTGCAGTAGGGCCGGAGGAGCGCACATTTTCTTTGTAAACACTTGACAAGGATGGCGTTGCCAGATAGCCTTGATACAATCTTTGAATAACGTTGGCTAGTATTAGCTTGCACGCAAAATTTTCTAAGCAGTAGATATGCCAGAAAGATGACCACCACATGCCCCAGCATGGAAGTCATTTAAAACATGTTCTTCCTCTTCATGAGTGAGGCAACATCGAAGAAATGTATCTGCACCCTGATGATATAACGTATTGTTAAGCACTAAATAGTCTCGTGCTTGGTGGTAGATGCGACGACGGTCACCTGATGATAGCTCAAGTCGGAAACGTTGCACTTGGAGGTAGACAATAATGTCACCATACCAAGGGTCAGTAGTGTCGATAAGATAGACTACTTCATCTGGAAGAGGATCTTGGGTTATCTCGTTAGGATCGACAATGGGAAGATTCGATAAAAGTTCGGCGATGACTAAGGAATTTTTCGCCTTGGCAGCAGTGAAAACCAAATCAAATTGTTGGAGGATTACTATCCATTTTGAAAATTTCCCTCCAATTACTTGATGAGATAAAATGTGTCTCATGGGATTCTCCAAGGCAATGACAGTATTCTATCGCAACAATATGTAATGTCGGAAGCGGTTGAAAGAAAAGACAACTGCCAAGGACAACTTTTCCACATGTGAATATCTGTGTTCGGGCCCAGCCAGGCCTTTTGACAGATAATATATCACATGTTCACTCCGGTCATCATGAGTTTGAACCAAGACCATTCCTAGAGAGGATGGCGAAGCTGTCAGGTATAGAAGAAAGTCGTGCCCATAATTGGGAGCGTTAAGGAGTGGGGCTGATATAAGAACCCTTTTCAAGGCATCAAATGATTGTTGAGCTTTATCATCCAACAGATACGACACTCCCTTCTTAAGTAGGCACATAAAGCCTTTCGTCAACTCAGCATAGTTTACGAGGAACCATTGTAAAAAGTTTTCTTTTCCTTGCAAACTTTGGAGTTGCAGAATGGATTGTGGATTGGGCAATTGAGTAATTTCCTTTACCTTATTGGGATCAACCCTAATCCCGTACTTGGAGGCAATGAATCCAGGTAAATGTCCACACTCGACAAAGAAAATGAATTTATGTGGATTCAGACATATGCTATAAATCCGACACCTAAGAAAGATAGCTCTTAAATGATCTAGGTGCTGCGCTCGTTGCTTGGAATGGGCTAGAAGGTCATCCAAGTAAGCTTGAATGATATGCTTGATATCATGAAATGCGTAGTCCATGGCCCTTTGAAATGTTGCTCCAGCATTCTTTAAACTGAATGGGATTTTTTTGATAGGAAAAGATTCCCCATGGGCAAACGAAGGTGGTTTTGTGTTGGTCTTTAGGTTTTATAGCAATTTGGTTATAACTTGGGAATCCATGCATGCATGAAAATGATTCAGAACTGGCACAGTCGTTGATGATTTGGTCGATGAACGATGTCGGATAATTATCCTTTGGACACGTGGCATTCAAATCTTGACAGTTGACACATGCATGGATGGTTCCTTGTTTCTTATTGATAGGAACCAGATTGCAAACCCATTCCGTTAAGGGAACGGGATAGACAAAACTAGCACGTAACAACTTTTCCACCTCAGTCTTGATGGATGCCATTTTGTGGGGGTTGACTAGTCGAAGCCTTTGGTGGACAGGTTTAGCATTGTCGTATATCTTGATCTCATACTCGATGATAGATGGATCTATGCTAGGCATTTCCTCATAAGACCAAGTGAATTCATTGTGGAGTTCCTTAAAAAGGCAGGTGAAACTTGCAATTTCCTCAGGATTGAAATCAACTCCAACCTGAATGTTTTCCACGATGCCCGTCGTGACGAAAATATCAATGAGTAATGTCTTTGAAATATTTCCCATGTTTCCTTCCAAGTCCAAAGTTTGGAGGAAATGATTTCAGGTGCATCAGGTGACAGGATTTGAAGAGGCATCATGTCCGAATCAGATATCGAAACATGATGGTGCGAGTCCTCCCAAGGTTTCTCTTCTAAAATCATGATCTTTGTAATAGATTCGTCCATAGGTAGGACTTGATTGAGGGGATTGAAAGAAGGAGCCATTATGGGAGGGGCAGTGGTACCGTTGGCTATGACCAAAGCAACTGGAGACTCGGATGCAGATTGAATGGCCTAGTAGGCCAATTCAGCTGGTGACAGGGACATTTGTTCTTTGTAAGTGTCAATGTCTGAAGGGGGCGGTAGGATCCAAGGATCAATTGGTTTGTGAGGAATGGATGAAACCATATTGACTGTCTGTGGAACTCTTGGTGGCAGAAGAGGGAAACAACTCATCAGGGAAGAGCCCTTCAGTAGACTAGTACTGATACTAATGTAAGAGTCAGGTACACCACCCACTAAGGGTACAAAAGCTTCTTAGTAATGGGGAATAATCAGGGGTGGAAAAGGAAAGCTGGTCCATTGTGACTACCTTTACATCTAATCGAAATAGGATGATCCAAAAGATAGTAGACACAATGGTAGTCATGGTGTAAGTCCAACTATGGCCCAACAAGAGATTATAGTCAAGCTTTCTATTTGACGACTTTGATGTCCATCGTTACCATTTTCCCATACAAGGTGATGGGGTAGCTAGCTAGGTAATGTTTTGGGATGAAAGTGTGGCCGTCAAAATCTTTAAGGGAATTCGATGGCGGGGATAGGTTAGGAGAACCCAAAGTGAGCCAACATGAATTCAACATTACGTAGGTAGAAGCACCTTCTTCAATGACACTTCTATGTATTCCTTTACCTTTCAAAAATATTTTCACCTGAAATGCAAGATGGTGAGAAAGGGGAGGTTTACATTTTTCCATGTCGAAAATTGCAAGCATGGAATCTTGAGGGTCGATACCACCAATGGACAAAAGCAGAGGTTTCCTTTGTGCTGGACATGTTTTTAATACTTCGAGTGCTGACATAGCCGATGGCACTTGCGCCAAGTCTTCTACAATGCTGTAGTTTTGGGCAGCACATGGAGATGTATTGTGCATTGTGCGTCAAAGTGCCCCTTTAGGGGGGTGAATCACTATCTCAACAACCAACCTTTCGATATGAAGATCGTTAGGCGGTGGTGGGTTTTGACTTGAGGATGGTTCCTCTGCATGAGTGACAAGAGATCCATAAGATTTGGTTCTGGTTTGTAGATCTACCATTTCAGAGGTGTAAACAGTAGAGGGTCCTTCACCAACTGAAGGATGTTATGAACCACCATTGCCCCCTTGCGGGGGTTGGAGTTGGTTTGCAATAAGGTGTTGCTGTTGTTGAGTGGGGAAAGGATTATTCAGGACAACAAGGGTCTTGCTAATGTTCTTTTTAGAAATTAAATCTGTGCATTCTTGAAGATGCAAACAACGATAGGTCAAGTGGTCTTCAACACAGATTTTGCAAGGGGATTTGGCAGGTTTATCCTTTCCATCATCACAGGGTGCAACAACCTTCTGCTTTGGGTTTTGCTGCTTTGTTGACTGCTCTTCAGAAGGAGCGGTATTTTTCTTATTCTTCTTGTTCTTACCACTAGGTTTTTGTGTAGACTGCACAAAATTGATTGCGGTGGTAGGAAGAGCAGTCGATTTGGTAGAGGGGTCCACTGACATCTGGGCAATGTGACTGCTGAGTTGTTTTACAACAGCCCTGGAGGTTGCACCGATAATCCCATCAGCATGCACTCCGGGTTGCTGAGTAGCGGGAGCATTGGAGTTGCGAGGGGCATTGGGAATTACATCATATAGAGTGCCAGACTGCGAATATATCATATCCAAGTGTTGGGCACAATGAATGGATTGGTCTTCTGTGACCGCACCACCTAAGGTGACATCCTTAGCGATTTGGGGGAGTAGAGAGTTGCAGAACCAATCCGCTAAGAGATAGTTTGGGAGGGGAGTTTTGAATAACCTCCAACTATGTCTCCATTCATGTATGTGATCAGATATGTGGGTGGTGATATCCTGACGTAATGAAGTAAAGAGTTTTGTCCTAGTTTCATAGTAGATGGGTAGCTGGAAGTGCTTTAAGAATTCCATCGCTAGAGAGTCAAAGGTATTGACTGACACGCGTGGTAACTCAATGTACCACTTGGTTGCATTGCCAGTAAGGGTGCAAGGAAAAAGATGCAACCAGATACTATCGTACACCATGGAGTTAGAAACACACCATAGATGATAGGTGGTGATGTGTGTACCCAGATCCTCCCCTTGTTTCCCTTCGAACTTCGGCATGTCTGTCGATATTTTATGCTTGATTGACAACCAAAGTAAGTTATGATAGATGGGGTCATTTGTGAGTTTGTACAAGTCAAGATATCAAGCATTGCTAAGAAAGGAAAAGTGTTTGATACCCCCCAATCGAACCAAGGTGATGACATATGACTTGAGTATCCTTGCGGTCCTCCCATCGTGTTGTTCCTAATATTATACACATGTTGCATGGTATAGTAGGTACCTTTGGGTATGGTATTGTATTATGGGTTTCCATAGGGATTGTTAGGTTGGGGGGATAGAAGTGACCCCAAGATAGGTAGTGCCCCCTTGACTCATTTGAGGTTGTGATTAGGGTGCACCAATGGATTGATTGGGACCTCCTTGCGGGTTCCCGCTCGCCACATAACTAACCATAGGTCCTTGACTAACATAAGGAGGGTTCATGTCAATCAGTGACTGACCATGCATGCCTGAAAATGGAGGGGGAACTGTTATGCTCCTGACCGGTATATGCATATTGGGAGTGCCCCTAGATACCTGAATCTAGGGGTTAGAACTATACAATGGATGCCAATCATATTGTTGGTTGAAGGGACCCATGCTAATTGTGCTATATTGAGAATTATAAGGAGCGCTATATGTAGCACTTGTCAAAGGTATAGGGGTTGACACAAAAGGGGTAGAACCCAGAATAAACAGGGTTCCACTTGTGGAGGATGTCACCATAGGGTTTGAACTCGGGACAAATGGGATAGCAGGGTTCACCATCAAAGGTGTGGTATTAACTATCGACTAGGGAAGTGGTGGGCGACCAAAAGTGTACAAAAAGTCCCATGACCCATTAGTCATCGACGAGATGGGTGGAAGTGTTCCAACTGAAGGAAAAGGAGGTACAAATGCAACGTGAACCAAGAGTGGGCCCAATGGATTCGTGATCAGAGGATTTTATGGAGGAAGAAATCCTCTGGTAAGCTTGAATCGTTAGATGTCCAAACTGATTCTGTGTGAGATCTCGAAGCCTGATTTCCTGAAGACGGGGAATCTGGTTCAGTGGAGCTCTGCGGATCCTCCATAGTGAGTGGGGGAAGACCTAACAACCGTCTAGATTGATGATGAGGGCCGGATGTAGCCACGGTGGCCAATAATTTTTATCAGTAGATTTTATAGTGATGTTTATTAAAGTCTCAATGATATCTCTCTGCACCTAAAAAATAAAAAATACATTAAGTAAATCAATCAACAAGTAGAGGGAAATGACCCTGTCTAATAAGCACTGATCACTAGAGATGAAACCCAGTATCACAATGAATAATAGAGAGAGTTGGAAAAATGTATAGTTACGGTTACTCTAGAGCTTCACCCAAACCTTAGATTGAGGGGCCAAGTACTCTCGTGAAGATGAGCACCCTCCCAAAAATTGAAGACAGAGTAGGTTCATCTATGTTAGGTCTTAGTACATCCTGCGCCAGTCACCTTGTGTTAGTCCCTAAAAGTATGGCCACTAAGGACACCTCAGATTATAGACACTACCAGGGGGGATATAATCACAGATAGTACATTGTGTGGGTAGGATACTTGAGTCCCCGACTCAGCTCCGATATCCCCGAAAGGATCCCCGATACACAAAATACACAAAGGAGATGTAAGAAAATGTGGGCTACCTTCACTTACAGTCTGATGTTGTGTCATATTTAGCTCCGGTTTTATTGGAGTGGTCCCAGATAGTATGAGTGTAGAAGGATTTCACTCTTTTAATGACACTAGTTTCAGTGTATGATCTTGGGCAGTTAACTCACACTGGCTATCCCAAGATCCTAGCCTAAACTAAAGTGTGTTTACTCTAAAAAGAGTTACCGATTGATTTTATTAGGTAGATTTAAAATGTACTTCGTGTAGGGGCATTGATGTATGAAATTATATGGGACTTTGACTCAAATCATGCAAAATCAATGCTTGTAAATTTTCTCTTTTGATGAATAAGCTTCTTCTACAAAGGGAGAGTCATTCATATATCAATATTCATTGCATGCATCCTATTCAGTATAACACTAGCATAACTGACAGAACTTCAATGTTCACTAACAAATATTGAAACCAAATAATGCAGAACTTAACCAGCCAAGCAGAAAACAATAAAAAAAATTGTATTTTTTCTTGTAATGAAAATAAAAAAACTTTAAGTAAAGCTATTTTCTTAAAAAAATTGTTCAGGACATAGATCAGTCAAACAAGTGTAGCTGTAGATCCTTGATCAGTCTGTAAGCAGATTTCCTAACCAATGAGTTCACAGGGTAAGTTGTTTATCAAGAAATGGATGACTAACACTCTGTACTAGAGGCTACAGAGAGTTAGTTTCAACACTAACGCTTTGTTTGTGAAGGCACGGTGCTTTATAAAGCATTTTTTTCACTGGGAACCTGCATTAGTGAGGAAAAACACTCAGAAAATAGGCTACAGGGATCAGATCTAGGGCTGAGCACTGAAAGAAGGGTGTTGTATTGGTCCTAAGTGGTTGGAAAGAGAATGAAGAAGTACAGGAAGGCTTGGAAGAAAGAGAGATCTAGGAACTTTCTGGGAAAGACTGGGAACTAAGTGTAGTCCCTAGCGGAGTCACCAATTCTGCTATAGGGATTAATGCACAGGTGTTTGGTGATGTAGAAAACCCTCAAGGGTCTTCTCAAGATCCTCGGCAGACAGTCATACTAGCTATAGCTGTCACAAAGATACATGCATATATTTGTTTAAAAAACGAATATCAAAGCGAGAAGGAATTATTACCTCGAGTTTTAGTGTGGTGTTTCTGGAGAGTGCAATGCAGCTAGGCAGAAAACCCCTGAGCCGGTTCCAGATCAAAACCTGCACATAGCAAAGACAAGCATAATATCACATCATAAAACCTTGATAAAGAAATGCATGAACATATAAAATATATCTAGTTGCATATAACTAAGCCACTCATGCTAGAAGATATTAGATCGACATATAAACAAATTTATACTACCAACACCATGGAGTGGACAACACAACTGCAGTTCTATATTGATGTAGAAAGAGTGATTACAACCATTAGTTGCATCAGCCTTCCCTTACCTGTCCAACTCCTCTCTCTCTATCCCTTCTTAACCTCTTCTAATGCCTTAGTCTATCCCTTCTTAACCTCTTCTGATGCCTTAGTCTAAGACTCTGCTTGACAGTCAAATAGGAAATCCTTTCAAATGTTATGACCTCCTTCACGATGGCCCAAGCCTTGCATATATAGCATCTAGGTTTAGGGTTGCCAAGTCCTTCATGAGTTCCATTAGGAAAAAGTAGTGATGTTTCTTGTTTTAATGCTCTTTCCCATTAATTCATACTCCATTAGGAATTAGTAATTCCCCCAAACAAGTCGAGTTCTGATGTTTCCCTGCTTTTATGAGCTGACATAAGAGAGAATATAGGGATATTTTCTCTGTCAATTCGCTCCTTTGACCCATAGAACTTGATGTAGGTCCACTAATGTTGTTCATGAGGTAGAAACTAGAGTTACCCTAGGCGCTAAGGCACCCTTAAGCTTGCTAATAACCTTTATAAAGTAGGTTGCTAGTGTCTAGACAACGTTAGCTTGACAACTGGGCCTGTGAACTTGGTCAGTCCTTCAGTCATCATGTCTTTGTCTTGTGAGTTGATGTGGAGGTCATTTTCCTGTATAACAATTGATAAAATTTTCCAGTTGGCATTTAGACAATGTTAGCTTGACAACTAGACCTGTGAACTTGGTCAGTCCTTCAATCATCATGTCTTTGTCTTGTGAGTTGATGTGGAGGTCATTTTCCTGTATAACAATTGATAACATTTTCCAATTGGCATTTATAATTGGAGAGATATGGGAATTGATTAATGATATTTTTAGCATGTGGGAGAACATTGGCATTAAAAACCAGAAGGTCAAAAAGTTTGAACCATTGATATGTAGCAGCAGTAAATCAGGTCTTGAAATGAAGCAGTTTCCAGAAGAAATGGATATCACACCTTGGAGAGAATTGTAAGGAGTGAAGGATGAAAAAATTGTCAAACCAATATTATCTCGTGTGAAGTCAGGGGAATTATCATTGGAGGAAATGGATGAGGAATTTCAAAAGTAAGTTTGTTGAATTATTTTTACTTATGTCTAGATTATAATTTTGTATTTTTCTTGGTAGTATTTGTTATACATATCATTGTATTAACTTTTTTTACTTTATCTATTCAGTCACAAAGTTTTCATGAAAATACAAAAAAAAATGGTTAAATTGTTGAATGAAGATAGTTGGGATGATGTTGTACGCAACTATCCAGATTCATGTTCTACATCAACACTAAAATATTTTTATCTTGAATTTTAAAAGGTATGTTGATTTATACATTCATTTTTATTCATATGTATACTATTTTTATTTTATAACGTATACATATATTTGTTTATTTTATTAAAGATGAGGAAGGATTTAAATGGAGCACTAGATAGTTTCAAAAGCTTTATTGAAAAAATTAAGATTAATAGACTGTGAAAGCAGCTTCTTAGGAATGTTGAACTTGATCCAACTCTTAATCATTTCATTTGGAATGGGCTTGACACTATTCAATATCAAGTAATACAAGGTGACTGTGAAGACATTGCTAAACTCATACCTAAAAGGGATTATTCCCTAGTAATTACATATATTCCCCCTGGTTTCAATATCCCAAACATTGACTATGTAGCGACCCTTCTACTTGTCAATCTCTTAGTAAAGTGGTTGCGGGATTTGTAGAAATCACATCATCACCATTATGGAGATTTGTGATGTTTCATTTGGACACACAATTGGCAATGTTAATGGCAAGCTTCAAGGGGAAAACAAACTCAAGGATGCAGCTTAAATGGTAAGATGATGAAATTGTATGTTTGATTAATGTTAAAAAATTCATTTATGTACAAGTTAATTGAACTTTTACTATTTCATGTTACATGGAAAATTCAAATTTGATTAACCGTGAAGATCAACCAATTATAAATGACTATGAGTTTATCCATATTGATAGTTGGACAAAATATGATAGCTATATGTCTATGCTTTTTAATTGGGTAGACAGAAAGAGTCATAGCCAAGTATTGGTTTATGATGTTGTTGTGAAAAAACTAACATATGAAGATAAAGAAGAAAAAGGAGAGATAGGTAACATTTATCAAAAACCACAATCATTGATTAACTATCTTATAGACTTATGTTCAAATGAAGGAGACTGGGTTCTGGATTTATTTTTAGGCTTAGGTAAGTTTTATTATATAGAATTGAATTTCAATATTTTCTTTCTTAATTTATATTCCATTATACTAATTTACTTCATTATTTCTTTTGTGCTTGATAATTAGGTGCAATACTAACATGTTGCCTACAAAAAGGAATAAATTGCATTGCCATTGAAAAAGATGCAATATATTGCAAATTTATTAAGAAAAGTCTCTTGGTAGAAATCACATAAGAGAAAATTTTGGCCGACGCGTTTTGAACCAACAAGTGTGGTTCATCATCAGGACTAGATGAAGAGGCAGACAATGGCAAAGGCTTAAATAGAGAGCAATGTAGAGAAATAATTTCAAGTAATGACTATATTTAAACAATAATATTTAAATTATGATATTAATTTATTAAAAATAAATATTATTCAATAACGATTAAATTAAACGGCTAGGTTTTGAAAAAAAATATTTAAATAATGATATTATTTCATTAATTTATTAAAAATATTAATAAGTAATGACTATATTAAATGGCTAGTTTTTGAAAAATAATATTTAATTGTTACTTTATTAAAAACAAATACTAATAAGTAACTACTATATTAAATAACTAGTTTTTGAGAAAAAATATTTAAATTATATATATGAAAGTCAAACTTTAAAAGAGGGAGTCAAAAATTATAAAAATGAGTCCAGACCCTAATTGAGACAAGATCATTTGATAAATAATTAATGGAAATAAAATAAACTAAATTAAAAATAATTAATGGAAAAGTAAATAAAATAAAATAAAAATATACACAAGTCAAAAGATATATATATATATATATATATATATATATATATATATATATATATCCAAAGAAAAGTAATCAATAAAAATAAAATATGGGGCTTAGGCCCATTAAACAAATAACAAAAATACTAAAAGGAGTTAAGAATGAAAAGGATGATAAAATACATAAAAAACACGAAGGATCAAGAAAATAAACTCTAATGAAGAATAAATCAATAACAAATACTATAAAAAGGACACCAATACCTACATAGATAAACAAACAAACAAAATAAATCGCAAAAGAAGCCTTAAAAACTAGGAGGACACGACAGGGACCCAACTTCTACTAATATTCCTACCATCATCTCTATTCAAATTATTGGGTCTTTTTTCAATTTCTAGGGCCTCCCTCAATTTATGATGATGGAAATGACTAACCCTAGCAATGACTTGGGCTTCCTCAATGTAGATGTGATTCTTAGATTTATTTGCATGCCCCGCCAAAGTAGAGGAGTGGGTCCTACCATGCTTGATGTCAATAGAATGCTCACGAATCCTTTGATTAATCGAGCGACCAGTCTCACCAATGTAGGGAGTCCCACAAGAGCATGGGATAACGTAAACACTGTTCATATTCTTGGGGTCCACTAGGTCTTTTACATATCTAAGGGAGCTCTGGATGGTATTTAAAGGCCTAAAGGTTGAAGCCACCTTATACTTCCTTAGGATCCTTGCAATCTTGTCAGTGGTCCCTTGGATAAAAGGAAGTTGAACACCAGAAAATCAATCCTTGATATCTTTGCTAGCACTAGGACCTTTTTCAGCTTTGAGGAAAGCCTTAGTACATTGGTGTCTACTATACCCATTATTAAAGAAAACACTTAGGAGATGTACTTTCTCTTCATTGAGATGGTTCTCATAAGAAACTCTTAAAGCTCTAGTTGCTAAGGTGTCGAGAACACCAAGATTTTGAGATGGGAAATGATGATAATTAGCATGAAGATATTGTTCTGTATGAGTTTTCTTAAGAAATAATTGATGAGAGAAAGAGCCATCATCATTCCTTGAGAGGAGGACATCAAGGAAGGGAAGACTACCATTACATTCAAATTCCATGGTGAACTTTATAGAACTTGATTGATTGTTAAGATGGAGGAAAAATAGTTCCAACTTTTCTTTACCATGGGACTAGACGACACAAGTGTCATCCACAAACCTCTTCCACATCTTGGGTCAAAGACGAGAAGAAGCTAAGGCTTTTGATTTAAAATACTTCATGAATAGATTAGCTACCATAGGGGAGAAGGGGGAACCCATGGCAACATCACAAGTTTGCTCATAGAATTCCCCATCAAATGAAAAGAAAGTAGAAGTAAGACAAATACCAACTAAATAAGCCGTATCAGGATCTGTGATGCACTTGATGACTTTGATGGCCTCGTTGATAGGGATATTAGTGTAGAGGGAGACCACAATGAAGCTCACAAGCTTGTCATTTGGATCAAGCTTGAAACTCTTTAATTCACTAACAAGCAATGCAGAGTCCTTGACGAAGGATTTTGTATGGCCAACAAGGGGCTTAAGCTTCTGGGCTAAACATTTAGCAAGAAGATAAGTTGGCCCTCCTATCGTGTTGACAATGGGTATCAGAGGAGCCCCTTCCTTATGAATCTTTGGTAGACCATAGATTCTGGGGTTAAGAGGACAACTTTCAATAAGCTTATGACTGAACGAGTTGACTGAGCTACTAGCCGTTATAGCAAGAGCCACACTTTTGTAAATCTTCTTCAAGGGATCCTTATCAAGTTTCCTGTAGCTCTCACTATTATGGAGGTGGTCCAACATCTTCCTATGGTAATCATATTTATCAAGAATAACTACAGCACCACCTTTTTCGGCTTTGAGAACAACAATATTCTTATTATTGTTCAATGATTTGAGAGCATCAAACTCAAGTTTGCTGGTGTTTTTATAGGGGGGCTTTTCCTTTCTAAGTACAACCACACAGTCTTGATGAATGATATCTTTAGTGAAATTTGGTAAGTCTCTAATACCATATTCAATGTCACAAAGGATATTGTCAATCAGGATCTTTGTATGAGCAAGAGAAAAATTTAAACCTTTCTCCAAAAGACTAAAGACAGTGGGATGAAAAGAAAGCTAGATAGATTGACAACCCTATTACTAGAAGAGAAAAGAAAATTAGAACAATCAATATTATCCGCACATAGAATCTTATTACCAATCCTATTATTATTACAATTATCAGAATTGAAAACAGAGTCAGCAACCTCATTAATATATTATTATTATTATTAAGTCCAGTGATATTATTATTATACAAATTATTATTATTATTATTATTATTATTATTATTATTATTACTAGGAAACCAATTAATAATAATAATAATATTATTATTATTATTATTATTATTCAATTAATATTATTATTAATAGAACCACTTCCACTATTTTCAAAACCAAAGAAGAATTAACGGACAATGAACATGAGGGAATCCGACCTGGTGAATACAAGATTGTTCCAGGTTCACCTTCGATGGCGGAAGGGTGAGAAACATCGTCAACCCAAGATCAGAGAGTATATATTTGATTAGAATTAATTTTGCTTCTGGAAGCACCATGAAAGAAACTAGACTTATTAGGCTGTGAGATGAATTTCTCCAAGAGCTTACTGAACTTCTTGGACTGATTTACTTTCCATATTTCTTCCAGATGAGTAGATTTCAGAGCTGAGCATGCCTTGATCCTTGAACAAAGGGGAGCAAAGATCTCATTTGAATGTTCCAAATGGAGAGAGAACAAATTACAAGAAACGAAATCCAAAACGTTTCTCACCCTGCCAATCTCCAAATGAACCAATGCCAAGCTAGCATTAAGAAAAATATAATAGCCACTAGAATTATTAAGAGGGTGCTTAATCTGAGCAAACGAAGGAACAAGGGAAGAGTCTCTACATCGTTTTAGAAAATCCATAGCTGTCTTCAACTTGGAAACCCTTACGCGAGATCGTTCAAAGTGATGAACCTTAATACCAATGGCCCTTCTATATCGGGTGGTAATTTCTGTATTCAAGCTTCTCTTATCCATAATGAATTAAGCAAAGTCTTTCGGTAGAAATCCATATTATTTGAACAATATTATTTTTTAATATATTAATAAATCAATATCATAATTTAAATATTATTGTTCAAATATAGCCATTACTTGAAATTATTTCTCTACATTACTCTCTATTTAAGCCTTTTCCATGGTCTGCCTCTTCATCTGGTCCTGATGATGAACCACACTTGTTGGTTCGAAACACGTCGGACAAAAATTTCTCTTATGTGATTTCTACTGAAAGACTTTGCTTAATTCATTATGGATCACAGAAGCTCGAATACAGACATTGCAAATTTATTTAGCAAATAATTAATACTCTTCAATTTCTTCTAGATGCAATGCAAGAAATTGGGTTGAAGAAAACGGATTTTAGTGAATCACGTGTGGCAAAAAAGGCAAAGGGACCTCAACTACCATTACATGGAATGATTGGAAAGACATACATTGGGTGATTCATAGACATCAAAGATCCATTAGAAGAGGAAAATGAGCAAAATGAAGTAGAAAATATTGTGGAAGAAGACAATGATGAAACTCTAGAGGATGGAGTTTGGATTATGTGATCTTGTTGATTATATTTAAGTTATGCTTGGAAATCAAGCTCATTTTTTGTAACTATTAATTACTTATACTTGTAATGTTTTGACTTTGACATTTTATGAGAAGAATAAGCATTCAATTAAACTTGTTATATGTTCAATATTTGTATTATGTGATTTTCGCTTTAATTTTTATGTGGATCATTATTTTGTGAAAAAAACTGTGATTATTATTATTTTTTGACATGAAATTCATAAAAAAAATATTATTTAACAATTTTTTGTTAATTTTTTCCTATAAAAATTGTTATTTTGACATGTCATTTCTAGCAAAAAAATATCAAAATGTGTAATTTTTTAGTTATATTTATGTTCAAAATGTTTATTTTTATGTCAATTGTTAAAAATTATTGTTTTTTTAGAGACAATAATTTGATGTGCATTGAGAAATTAATTAACGATATAGAAATATGTAGAATATCGAAAATTTAAAATGTCGACCTTCTTTAACTATGCAAAAAAATAAAGACCTCACTACCAAAAATATATATATATGAAGAAGAAGACCACTTAAAAAATTATTAAATTTAGAAAATAATTATTCGCATTTAATACATTAGAAAATGTAAAGTCAAAAAATAAGTCTTTAAAAAAAAGCCCTGATGTAAAATCAACACTTTTTAAAATCAGCATGCAAATCACTAACTTTCTAAAAACTAATGTACGTAAAAAAATTTAAAGTGCCAAAAACTATATATATATATATATATATATATATATATATATATATATATATATATATATATATATATATATATATATATATATATATATATATATATATATATATATATATATATATATATATATATATATTCATTCTGCATCACCACTTTTCAAAATCAGTTGATTTTTTTGCTACCTCAACAGAACGGGTAATTATATTAGTTGTCGTTTCAATGTTTACATTATTATATTTAAAATGATCAAAATAATTTGATGTTCAACAAATTTTGTATTACTGCACATGACTGAAACCAGCCTAGATCCATCTTAACATTGGATCTATCAAGTGCCAAGAGGGACCAAATCTCTCGATGTGCAAACCTTTCCCCAAGCTTTTCACTCAACAAATAGGTTTGCACCTCGAGAGGTTTGATCCCTCTCGGTGCTTGATAGATTTGGTTATTAAGATGGATCTAGGCTGGTTATACAAATATTATTAAAATTAGATATTTTTATACATGTCGCAGGCAAAGTATATTAGACTATATTATAATCGGTTTGAGTCAAAATGTTTTGACTCTTAATTAATTTTTAAATTTTTAGTAATTTATTAAAGTTTTTGTAAAATTAGATATTAATCTAATTTTTTTAGAAATTGAAAATCAATTTTTGAATTTCTAATTTTTTATTGGTGGATGACTAATTTTATGTGGTTTAAAATCAAATTTTTAGAATTAAAAATTGTTTAAAAAAAAATATCTCTACTCGGCAAGTCTCCTCATAGATTAATTATCTAAAAAACAAATTTGAAATTTATGGATTTTTCCATAATTAATATTTTCTTTTCAAAAAAACAATAGTTGTCATTATTTTTCGGGTTTTTACTAACCATAACCCTTTTTTATTTTCTTCATATTTTTCCCTTAGGGATTTTTATTATTGAAATGACTTGGTTCAATCATTTTATTTAATAAACCTTACGTATATTATATATTTTCAAAATTCAATTTTAAATCATGGTACAATTTTAAAAATAAAATTTATGTTTGGTTCAATCATTTTCTTTAATAAACCTTACCTATATTATATATTTTCACAATTCAATTTTATATCATGGTGCAATTTAAAAAATAAAATTTATGTTAACACTAAAATAAACAAGTGACACATAGTGGCTAGTACCTGCAACTTAGTTTAAATATAGCTAATTGGAACATGAACTGGCAGGATGTTAGATGATCAATTAAAGCCTTCGTAAAAAAAAGGAAATGAAAGAGTTGTGCTAAAATGTTGTTTTTTGGTGAGCTCCCTACTTCATTGGTTGTAATGAAGCTTTATGAATTTATTTTTTTGGTAGTGTTTGGTTCAAATTGATATGGAGAAACTTAGTTTCAACTCAATGAGATGTCAATTCCAAGAAACGTGTTTTGCACAACCTCTTGTCTCCTACAAAGTTCATGGGAATTGTATATGATTGATATAGAGTTGAATGCAATTGTGTTTTGCACAACATATTGTCTCCTACAAAGTTCATGGGAATTGTATAAGATTGATATAGAGTTGAGTGCAATTGTGTTTGTGTATGGAACAAAATTTTTAATGTTATCTCTCAAATGACGTCCCATTTTAAACCTAACTTCTTTCTTTTGAAGAGAAAAATGGACTTGGGATTATCTATAATTTGTGATTTAATATTGAATTAATTTTTAAATTATATTGTAAAAACAAGTTAATTAATATTTATGAACAATTTGTAATAACAATTGTTTTACTATTAATTTAACAACTAAATTATGACTAGCACAGTTATATAAATTACATCACTAGTAACTATAGATGGATATCAAAACACTTAGTTTCTAATCAAAATACTTAGTTCTAAAACATTTCATATCGTGGAAATAAAACAAGGATTAAAATTTTTTAATTATTTTTTTTTTCTAAATAAGACTGAGCTATTATATTACAGCAAGAGCAAAATTACATCAGCAGTATTACAACAGGGCCGAGGCCCTGTAAAACTTGTCCTGGGACAGACAGTAAACTCGGGAGTATTCATTCCAGGATTACAAAAGATGGAAACCTGAGTGACACTCATGTAACCGACACATGGACTGTAGCACTAGGAGACTGAAACAACATAAACACATGGAGGACATCGACACCATGACAGAGATAACAGATAACCGACACCATAACAGAGATGGACAGAGGTACATAATGACAAAGTGCAGACACATATATGATCGCGAAGGGAGCTGACAGAGAGAAAAATTCGTGCAGTGAAACCTGGAGCGCGAGCTGGGCATGCTAATCTTCTTCCGTAGTCCGCGGTTCATCCTCCCTCTTGCAGCAGGGAGGCTGGAGTATAGCCTTACCAGTATTGCGCTGCACAGGTTCACTCGGGCTTGCTCCAGGATCATGTACAGGCCTCAGCATATCTATGGCGGGCAATTCCATGTCCACTGTGGGAACAATCCCAGGAAAACGTGGAGGGTTGGCACGAGGAGCTTCATCTTCACCCCACGGATTGCTGCAATGCTCCACTGAAACAGTTACGAAGAAAGTGGAATTGGACAAAGTACATGGAAGGCGGTATCTTACCATTGGGTGCTCAGTGTGCCCACATTCCATTCTCTCTGGAGGTTCCGCCATTCTTCCTCTGCCCGGGGGCCTTCCCCTCGGTCTTCTGCGTTCAGAAGATTCTTCAATTGAGGAAGAGGGAGAAGGGGCTGTTACACTAAAAAATGTCACCTTGACTACTTACAGTTAGTATGGCTCAAATCAACAAGTCATGCTACCCTCTTAGGCAAGTCTCATGCCTCTGTTATCCATCTCAAACTCAAAGAAGAGAGAAAGTCTTGTAAAAATCATGTTTATCTCTGGGGTCGCAGGTTCTCTCTAGCCTTACCTGCGGGGACGCTGACCATGTTCACAAAATCTGCGTCCATGGACGCTCTGTATGTTAAGGGACAGGTGCGTCCCTCTGTAAAAGGCAAAATGCGCGAGTTTTATCTTGAAAAAGTTACTTGTGGTTACTTCTAGAACATTCTAGAGGTCGGTTTGATGAAATGGATGCGCCTCCAGTTGGTTCATGTATCTCTATTAAGGGGGAACTTATCCCATCAATAAGGGAGCTATCCCACCCAAAGAGGGGGATGATCCCATTGATAGTGGACCTGAATAACCTCTTTACAGCACTATAAATAAAGGCATTGAGCCAGAAGGAGAGGAGGTTGGAGCTATACATTTTCTTTGGGTAAATGCTGCAGGATTTAGGTCTTCCATTAGAGCCTTTGTGAGGAGAGATTGTCTTCACTTGATTCTACTTGGGAGAGGGTGAGCTTTGTCAAAGTAGAGGAAAACCCTTGATGGACCCTGGGAGGAACTTGCACAACACCAAGGCCAGGTTGTAAGAGTTTCTTTGTTTCGTTATTAATACAAACTGGTTTATTTTTCTCAATAGCTTGTGTTAATGAGTTATTTCATGTGTTCCTTGGTCTGCATGTTGAATATATGTTTTATTATATGAAATGCAAGTGCTTGGTAATTGTTTGATTGTTTGTGGTTGCAGGAATTGACTTGAAGGAGGAGCTCATCCGGATCGTCAAGAACGGACTTCAACAACAGCGTTTTGGAATAAGGTAAGCCTAAACACTTGTAGTTTTCATGTTGTAAAAGGTGTATTTAGAGAAAGATCACTCCATTTTGTCTTGTTTGTCATTAGAATGTCTTAGACTTCTAGGAAGGTCAGTCGTGTCCGCACCCTTGACAGATTCCGTGTGACAAATTGGCGACTCCGCTGGGGAATCCATTAATGAGAGAGTCTTTTCCTTTATATGAACTTTGCTTTGAGAAAATCATTTTTATTTTCTGGTTTTTGACTGTGAGAATTAGTATTTGGGTGGCTTAGCTGTAGATTTAGTTGGCTTTAGTTTTTCTTCCTTTTTCCAGAAAGACGCAGTCTCTGTGTGCTGCACAGTGCGTCCTTGGACGCGCTGTTGTCGACTGCACAGTGCGGGGCCGCACCTGTGACAACGGGTGGCCTGCGTCTTCCTGTAAAAGTTAAGAAAATTCCATTTTTGCCTTAAATTACTTTTAGATTTTGTTTTTTCTTAGTGTTTTCTGCCCAGATCCTTTAGTACCCTGTCAAGAATTCTCACCTGAACTCGTTTTGTGAGCTTTGAGTGTTTTAGTGGTTTTCAACGAAGTTTAGACCTAGGGTTTGATTTTTGGAAAGGCTTTGTAGTGACTTTGAGCTTAGAAAGTTGTCCAGCCTTAGATATCTCTGGTTAGTCAACCTTCTTAGAAGTTGAGCCTGCCGTAAAGTCTCCTTGTTTGAGCAACTTGTCATTTGAGTTGTTTTGGGTCAAATTTCGAATTGCTTGTTTTTAAAGTATTGATTTCCATTTTCAAAAAGGACAAAAAGATTAGAATTTTGTTTTGACTAGTTTTTGGTTCTGCAATAAGCTAGTCCTTGATTTGATTGTGATCAAGTAAAACACCTTAGAAATAATCATTGTTAGTTTTGGCCTCGTTAAGATTGCTTAGAGTAAATTTGCCTTTAGTTTGCTTATGAGTGCATTTTCATAGATTTTAAGAGTTGTTAAGATTGTTTTTTGGTTATATTAGATTTATTTGCTTTATTAAAAGAAAAATACAAAAACATCTTCTTAAAAAGTCTTGTTTCAAGTAGCTTTTTGTTTTCAAAAGAAGAAAAGAGTTTTTTTCGTGCATGTAAAGAGAAGTTATGTTTTTATGCTTGGAAAAGAAAAACGAATTGTTTCTTTGATTGTCTTCAATTAAGAAGTTGCTTTTATAAAGATTGCATTCTCTCAACTTTTTAGTTAAGCAATTCATCGAAAAAGTAAAGTAGTGGATAAATCATTTTAGGTGCATTTTGTAGTGGTTTCGAGTCGAGTCAACACACCACTAGTTTCACTTCCATCACCTTTTGACTTAAGAAACAACCTTAAAAGTAACGCTTAAATTAAAATCAATCTAGTAATCTTTATTTTTCTAGGGCTCTGAAGCACCAACATAGCTTAGGCTAGGGTCTTGGAGTAGGTGAGTACTTAACTCTCCAAGACTACAAAACCAAACAGATAGTCTATCTTGAGTAGAACAAATCCAATTGTTTCAGTTACATTCTGGGAAAGCTCCTCTTAAAGGAGAAACACGAGCTCGTGTCCGAACCAGTGAGGGGATCATTCCTCCCTCGTTGGGAACGACGCCAGGCAGTACGTATTACAAACGGTAAACCTCGGATTAACCATTGTCGAGGAGCCAGGGGTCACTTATCGGTAAACCTTGGATTGTTGTCAAGGAGCCGGTAAGGGGATTGGAGCTTGCTACTCTGCCCTTGCGTGCTGTCGGAGTTTAGACTGTTCCCCCAGGTGTAATTGTTGTGATTGGTAACCTTAGTGGCCATAATATCTAGGATTCTACCCAAGGTGACGGTGGAGGGAAGGTCCCACTGTACCTGGAGCAGACGTCGGTTATACTCACTTGGATTTTCTGGGGGGTTCGCTTCACTTCGAGACGGTTAAAGTGGAGGAACTTGGTCCAGTCTATTCATTAAGCAGGTTGCCGGGGTAACTGTTCCACCCACTATTTCTGTACTGAATCCTGCGAGGTTGGGCCTAATCACCAACTAGCGCTTTTGGTCCGGAAGACTACTGTTTGTGTGTGGTTTGACGCTCTAGATTATTTAGGCGTGTGCTTCAAATTTGATTGGTTCTTTAGAAGACTTTAGGTGGTTTGATTTGAAATTTTTTACTTTGATTTCGTGTGTTGTAGTTAAAATCTTTAATTGTGGCGGAATTACCGAGAAGGTCCCGTCGCATTGCGGGCCAGTCTCCTGAAGTTGTTTCTGTGGCCGAATTGTTGAGAAGATCCCGTGAACTTAGGGGTTCACCTCCTCGAGACGACCCCAGTTATTTAGAGGGTTTAAAGGTCCTTGTAACTCCTCCTAGTGGCAGTAGAGTAGGTTCACCTGAAGAAGGAGAATCTTCCTTGGTAGTCCATCCAGATTACCAAAGATTAGAAACAGGTTACAATCCCGAAGCTGTTACAGTTTCCGAGCTTGCTGGTAGTTTTTCATCTGCCAGTGAAACAGGCGAAGAACCTGAAATTTCAGAACCTGTTACTCCAACTCCTAGTGTTCCTGATTCACCAAGAATAGAAAGAATTATCACCGAAAATCTTCCTGTTGGATTAATTGCTATAGAAGAACTTGTTCCAGAGGAAGAAATAGGCGTTTCTGATTCTGAAGATCTAATTACCCTTGATCTAAGGGAGCGTGAATCCATCTTTTACAGTCCTCCTAGAAGTGAATCTTGGTACCTTGCATTAACCAATTTTTTAGACAACTCAGTAGGTTTTTCTACACCTCGTACTCCGGTTCCACCTAGAGGAATTCATTCTCCTGTAAATATGTCTGGTCAGTCATCTGTGTTTTCACAAAGTCCTGAATCATTTTTACATGGCGGTCCTTCTGTTCCTACTGGGTATCAATCACTTTCTGGTACCTTTGCGGGAGCATCTCCTCAACCTGTTGATCATGGGTTATTAGTTGGAAACAGTGGTAATGTACCATTGAGTATAGGTGAAGTTTATATGATGTCAGGTTCAACTCCCATTAACCAACCTCAAGGTGGCCAATTACCGCCTGGGGGGCAACCTTCGTTAATGCCTGGGGGGCAACCTCAAGGTACTTCATTTGTGACTGGGGGGCAACCTCAAGGGTATCAACCCCAAGGGTATCAACCCCAGCCTCAATATGTACCCCAAAGTCAACCTCAGTATCAGTATCAACCTCAAGGATGGCAACCTCAAGGATGGCAACCCCAAGGGTATCAACCCCAAGGGTATCAACCTCAAGGATACCAACCTCAAGGTCAAGGTCAACCCCAGTATTCGTATTTACCTCAAGGTTATCAACCTACGGGTCAATACCCTGGTCAAGGTTATCAACCACCTCAAGGGCAATCATATGGGACTACACCTTACAGTTATCAACCCTATCCTCAATACGGCTATGGATCTCAGTATCCTCAACCTGTTACGAGTCAATACCCTGGAATGTTAACATGGGATCCGTCACAGGGTCAACAGATGTCGCAACCAAGTATACAGTCGGTACCTCAAGCAGGACAACCTGCAGTTCCTGGTCCACCCCAGCAACCGCAACCTGTCCAGTCAAGTGTTCAGACCCCTGTAACTTCTGTAGTTACTCAGCCGCCAATTGCACCGAGTACTCCACCTCACACGGCTGCAGCAACTACCGCTTCATCTACCATGCTTACATCTGGAGTATCGGCAGCTCCGGTTTCTACTGTCCCTGTAACCGCTCCTCAGACATCTGTACCGTTGTCTGGACCCACGGTTCAAACCACAGTCCAGATGCCTGCAGGCCAACCTGGTACAAGTACGGTTGTTACTACTCAACCTCAATTTGTTCAACCTCCGTACCAGGGACAGTATCAACCTGGGCAAGCTGCCCAACAACCGGTTTACCAGTATCAACCGTATCCTGGGTACAATTATCAACCACCTCAACAACCCCAGTACGGTCCGGTTAATCCTGGTTTTCCAGGAGGATATAATATCCCCAATGCGAATCCTGTTCCTAGTTATCCTGGATATCCTCCTCCTGGGGCTGGTATTGTGACTCAGAGTTTCAGAGATCCTAACCGGCAGTTACCATTTATTGCGACTTTAGATTTACCCGACTTGACGCGCCTAACGAACGATCCAATTCAATATCTTCCGTTCTGGCCGCCAATGCCAAATAAGTTGCCCAGCGATATACCCAAGTTCGAAGGTAAGTCTGGAGAGGATCCGTCTAATCACGTGATGACTTACCACCTCTGGTGTGCATCAAATTCCATCTCAGATGATTCTATCCGCTTACGTCTTTTCCAGCGTACACTCATTGGTCTCGCAGCCAAGTGGTACATTGAGTTGCCACGGGCTTCTTTTTACAACTTTAGCCAGTTAGCTACTTCATTCTTAACTCATTTTCAGTTACCAGTCAGATACGATAATGGTACGGAATTATTAACTTCGCTAAAACAATCGACATCCACGTACATTTCTGATCACATCCATGAGTGGAGACGTCGAAGAAGATTAGTGAAAGTTTTTATCCCGGACCAAATTTTAGCTGAATGGTTTGTAAAATCATTATTACCAAGAATTACTGAAGATGTAGCTAAGGCCGGCGTAGTTACTGAGGAGCAAGTCATTGCTCAGGCACAATACCTTGACTTAGTTTACACTCAGTCGGGTACGTTACACGAGAAAATTCCGGATCTTCCAAAGTCAAACCAAATCGCTGCTGCTCCTTCGGGATCTCATGCCGCTGATGGTATGATCGGTATCGTGACTACGAAGAGTAAGAAGAAGTCTTCCAAGACCTCCAATACTCCAATTATCACTTTGCCTGATTCTCCGACAGGAGAGTCTTCTCCTCCTGAACTTACCGCCGACATTCACGCTGTAGAGTCATCTACGGCCAAATCCAAAAACGGTGGAAAGAAGAAAGGAAAGAAGAAGGCTAAAGCAGACAAGGCTCCAAAGGAGAAAACGGAAAAGTCGGAAACCAATGACGAAAAGCGCAAACCTCGTTATCCTTGTCTCATTTGTGAAGAAGATCATTTTACGAGAGACTGCCCTCATCGGGCCGAGGTAGTGAAAATAGTTAAAGGTTCTCCGACTCCTGCTGTGTTAAAGAATCCATTCCCCGAGCAGGAAAATAAGATGATAGGTTCTTCTTCGAATGCCAGTGAAGAACCCATTTTGATGATGTCTCATGTCAGGATTGCGACTCGATCGCAAGATTATGGTAGTAAGGCTCCTGTTGATGGTAAAGAAGCAGAATCTTCTAACTCTAACCCATCAACCTCAGCTCCTGGTTCCGATCCACTACAGATCGAAAAACCTAACCCAGACTTAGTGATTAAGCCGCCCGCCAAGGGTGTACTTCGAAGGTCTGCTTTCAATCCACATGCGAGAGCAGCCCAGAATTACAACATTGTTGAAGACTTAGCTGTTTCACCTTCAGCAATGTCGGCACTCGAAGTGCTGCAATCATGTCCAGCGCAACGAAAATTGCTTTTGTCGGCTATTGGAGCTGTCGATGTTCAGGACCCGAACCTAATGATCTTTGATCTAGAAAGTAGTACACCGCGTCTCCCCCATCAAATGGCTTTCCAAATTCCAGTGATAGTCAAAAACAGGCCTATTCATCGGACTGTGATTGATGAGGGAGCTTCTACGTGTATTATGTCGATTCAATGTTGGAGATCGCTTGGTTCTCCTTCGTTGAACCAATCCCCCACCATCCTTAAGGCCTTTGATGGCCGTGGGTTCCGTCCGTTTGGTATTCTACAAGAATTGCCTATAGGGGTCGAAGGTAAAACCGTTAGTCTGGATGTGGAAGTGGTTGATGCCCCTCTAGACTACAACCTTCTTTTGGGTCGAAGTTGGTCATATGCTATGACAGCGGTCGTTTCATCGGTCTTCAGAGTCATTAAGTTTCCACATAACGGTAAGATCGTGACTATTGATCAGCTGACATACTTTTCATCCGACCCAACCTCTTTAGAAACTATCCAGCATGTTGGTAAAACGACAATCCCTTATAGGGACATTGGTGTAGGTTTAGTTAAGGATTCCGGTTTACTGGGAACTTTTCCTCTCCCTCCACTCAATGCAGACCCTTCGTTCGCAACAATTCATATGATCACGTCAGAAAACATTATTTATGATGATCCTTGGTATGTTCCCTCTGACTCTGAGCTAGACTCACTCGGTGATGTTATGCCGTTGAGTCCGTATGAGATTGCTTATGAAGCTCTTATGTCTTTTACCGACTTTCATTCAACCGACCAAATGAATGTGGTCAGTGAAGAGTCACTTTTCACCTCACCCTTAGAACGGATAACGTTTCCCGAAGAAGTGTCATCTGACGAACAACTTCGCGAAATCCTAAGTGTAGATGATCTACCATGGGAAGATCTCCATCACAGATCTTCGTTTTTACCTAAGGATGATGCATTTGAAAATGATTTTTCATCTATCTTTACCGCTGAATATGTCAAAGACGCTCAGGATCCAACGAAACATTCTGATTCAGAGCTGAATTTAGGGAATATTTCTCGTACTATTCCCATTGATATTTCAGTGAAGCCCGGAATCAAGGAGAACATTCATATAGGTGCCGCATGTACTGACGAAGAAATTGAAACTTACAAGGCCCTATTCCAAGAATTCCGCGACGTGTTTGCCTGGTCTTACGAAGAAATGCCGGAAATGATCCTGCCATTGTTGTTCATGAAATCAAAACCTACCCGGATGCTAAACCCATTCGGCAACGGTTGCGTCAGATTCACCCTCGAAAAGCAGCTGCAATCAAAGCCGAAGTCGAAAAGCTGTTGAAAGCAGGTTTCATTTATCCGATCCCGTTAACGGATTGGGTATCGAATATTGTTCCCGTCAATAAAAAACAAGGAACAATAAGAATCTGTATCGATTATAGGGATATCAATCGAGCTTGTCCAAAAGACAACTATCCTACGCCTTATATCGATCAAATTATTGATGATTGTGCCGGAAGTGAGATGTTTTCCTTCATGGATGGTTTCTCAGGGTATAATCAAATCAATATTCTACCTGCCGATCAACCAAAAACGGCATTCATTTGTCCATGGGGGACATTTGCTTATTGCAAATTACCTTTTGGCCTTAAGAATGCCGGTGCTACTTTTCAACGGGCCATGTCTTATGCATTTCATGACATCAAGCACATTGTGCAACCCTATCTCGATGATTTGCCTGCTCATTCTTTACACCGAGCTGATCACCTTGTCCATTTACGAGCAATCTTTATGAGGTGTAGGCATTATCGAATTCGGTTGAATCCCCACAAGTGTGTTTTCTGTATAGAAACAGGTCGATTGCTGGGATTTGTTGTTTCCAAAACCGGCATTCGCGTCGATCCCTCGAAAGTCGAGGCTATCATCCAATTGCCTCCTCCTTCGAGTTTGCGCCAACTCCAAAGTTTGCAAGGGAAAGCGAACTTTTTACGCCGATTCATCCCTAACTACGCCGAGGTCACTAAAGGTTTTACACGGTTGTTGAAACAGAACGTACAATTCTTTTGGGACGAGATTGCTCAACAATCTTTTGATGCACTGAAACACGCGTTGACCCATGCACCGTTATTGCATCCTCCCAACTACAACCAGGACTACTTCTTATACCTCGCAGCTTCGCATTCCACCATTGGAATGGTGTTAGTTCAAGAAGATGAATTCAAGGCAGAGCATGTGATATATTACCTTAGCAGAACCTTAAATCCAACTGAGTTAAAATATTCACATGTGGAGAAATTGGCCCTGGCAGCCGTTCAAGCTGTCCAGCGTTTTCGTCACTACATTCTTCTCCGCAAAACTACTGTTATTTCGGATTGCAACCCTATGATTTATATTTTGACAAAACAACTGCTAGGGGGCAAGTACTCTAAATGGATCGTCATCCTGCAAGAGTTCGACTTGGAGTTTGAGAAGTCCAAGTCTAAGAAATCTTTAGTCTTCGCGGAATTGATGTGTGATTTCCCGAGTGCTGACACAGAGACTGTGGCAGAGGAGTCCATTGCGGACGAATCTTTGTTTCTTATTAGCACTGTAGATCCGTGGTATGGGGATATAATCATCTATCTCCAAACCCAAACCTTTCGGCCTGAAGCTTCCAAGGAAAACCGTCGAAAAATTCGGTTTCAATCCCAGCAATACAGAATTATTGGAGATACACTTTATCGCCTGGGGGCAGACTTAGTTTTTCGACGTTGTTTAACTCACGATGAGGCTGAGAGAGTTTTGAATGATTGTCACTCTGGAGCATGTGGCGGTCATATGTCTGGGTATGCCACAGCTCAGAAGGTGTTGCGCGCTGGCTATTTCTGGCCGTCTATGTTTAAAGATTGTATCCTTGCCGTCAGAAAATGCCACAACTGTCAAGTGTTTGATCGCAAGATGCGCGCTCCACCTGCTCCTCTCCACCCTATAATTGCCGCTGGTCCATTCGCCAAATGGGGCATTGACTTTATTACTTGTAACCCTCACTCGGCCGGGGGGCATGCGTATATCATCCTTGCGGTTGATTATTTTACTAAGTGGGCCGAGGCGATGCCTACATTCGACGCAAGCGGCAAGACAGCTGCACTTTTCGTATTCAATCATATCATAACTAGGTTTGGTGTCCCACAAGCAATCATTACGGACCATGGAAGCCATTTTCGAAATGTCATGATGACTGAGCTTACAAGCCAGCTTGGTTTGCGCCACGATAGCTCTACACCTTATTATCCGCAAGCCAACGGTTTGGTTGAGTCAATCAACAAAGTTCTAGTCGTCATGATTCGACGGATCATTGGTATCCATCGAACGAATTGGCATAACATGTTATTTTCGGCGCTATGGGCATATCGAACTTCAGTGAAAAATTCAACAGGTTTCACCCCTTTTCAGCTAGTTTATGGCTTAGAAGCTGTGTTACCTATTGAGTGCGAAATCCCATCACTTCAAATGGCTGTCGAATTACTTCCAGCTACTTCCGAAGAGGAGAAACGGTTGTTATACTTAGCTAAATTAGATGAGACTCGACGTGACGCTACTTTAGCTATCGAGACTCACGCGAAACGAATGAAAGCTCAGTACGATAAAAATGTAACCCCTCGAAGTTTTTCGGAAGGAGACCTAGTACTATTATATGATCAAGCGAACGATAAGCTAGGTGCTGGAAAATTCGTTCCCATGTGGCATGGGCCCTACATTGTAAAGCGAAAGCTAGCAAAAGGGGCTTATGAGTTAGTTGATTTTGATGGGGACTCTTTGGGCAAACCCAGAAATGGACTTTACCTAAAGAGGTATTATGCTTAAAATGATGGATGGAGAAATTTTTAGATAGGTTAGATTTCCTTTCTAGCTAGCAAGTGTGTTAGTTTAGTCAGTGTGCTTAGCTTAGCAAGTGTGGTTTTTCGTCATTATTTTGGCTCATCTTGGTTTTACTCTTGATATTGTAGATGTCGACGCCTCTCCAAACATACATTGGATTTGCTGATGGTGCTTGTCGTAGTACACGGAATATCTCTTCCGCAGCTTGGGTTATCTATTCACCCTCTGACGAGTTAGTTTCTATGCATGGGGTAAGCCTCGGTCAAACAACGAATAACATTGCAGAATACAGTGCAGTGGTTGAATTATTATCCGAATCTATTTCATTTGGAATTCGACGTTTGATAGTGAGGTTAGATTCTGAACTTGTTGTATTACAGCTTAATAGAGTTTATGCCATTAGAAATCCTGTGTTATTAAGGTTGTTTTTGAGAGTGCGTCTCTTGGAACGTGAATTTGATTACATTGAATATCAACATATTCCAAGGTCTTTGAATACATTAGCAGATGCAATTGCTTCTCGAGTGTTGGACAGACATTTATAATAATCATGCAAGTAAATTTAAAGACATTTCATCATACATGTTAAACAAGATAAGCCGGTAATAGTGATATATAGATATAGATAGAAGTGTGTCCAAAAATATATACATCGTCTTCGATCATAGGTTTAACACACCTTATGATCGGCAAAATGATAGTGCAAAAAGTCAAAAATGTCACATGTGACTACAAAAGTGACTAGTCAATCACTGGTGGTGCTCTCTGTACGACACCACTGCGCGGGCTATCTTGCGCAGAAATCTCCTAAACGGTCCAGGGACCGCGACCACGAAGCGCTGAAGCCTCATTGGAATATCATCCATAGTAGTCTCAGGTATATCTGCCGTGAGACGCTCTAGATCATGCTCCAAATCAGCTAGTACTTCTGCTGTCGCATCCTGTAGGGCCGGTGCCGGTGCAGCTGGATGTCGTCTGTCGTAAGGCCGGAGATTGGCTGGACGCTGTGGTCCAACATCTGCATTTTTAAAATTTTACTGTTACTTTGAGACGATATATATGAAAAATAAAAAATACATAATTAGAAAACTTGTGAAAATGAAAGTACCTCTGTCATCCCATTGTTCTCCCTGTGGAAGAACCATGTCCGGATCACCTCTGAAATCCATTCCGGCATATGGAAAGTCTTGTATCACAAAAAGCTGGCCCTCTAGCCAGTCGAAGTAACTGTCTGAGAATCGAACCACTGCAGCACCCTCGTCAGGATGCCGGGCCATCACCGCAACCCATCGAACAAGCTTTGGCTCCCGAGGACCCAAGTCATCAACAGTGAGTTGCTGAGGGATCAGCATAGGAACTCTCTCCAAGGCAAAGCTCACGACTAGAGGCCCATATCCAAAAGTCTTTAGTCGTCCGTTCTTTGCCTTGGTTAGTTGGCTCTTCATATGAGCCGACACAGCTTCGCACCAGTTGAAGATGGTGCCTTGGTAACAGTCAACTGCCATCCGCATTTGGGATCCGGAGGCAATGTGCAAGGCGGCCGCGCCACAAATCCTAGTGACCGTAAATGCAATAACTCTAAGTTCCGCCAGAGCGATGTGCTTTATCTCCACGCCTTTTTTATGGCGAGTCCCTGGTCTGCACCACTCCTCGCGGAGATCATCAAGGGATTGGCCACCCGGCCTGGTCCCCGCAAGGTTGAGTTGCTCACCTCTGTTTGGCAAGCCAGTGAGAAAGTATACATCCGAGGGCTCTATCTCGAGCTGGTGCCCTCCAATGTAAAAACATTGATCTTGAACGTTCCATCGCTCAACCAGCCATTCCAAAAATCTTACCTGGCCCCTCATGCCCGGTATGGTCCAATATTTGTACAATCCACATGTTCTTAAGGCATCCAGAGAGGGTTGGTGGTTAATCGCAGCTTCATCGTCCTCTACGTGCTCTCTCTCTCTCCAGTCTAACATGTTTAAGGTCCTGCACATCAAAAGAGTCAATTAGAAATTAATTTGAGCAAATTTGGTGGTTTTTTGAGAGAGCTAGGGTTTTGAAATGCGCCCTTTGCGGAAGACGCACCCCGGCTTTGTAGCACAGGGCGTCCGGACGCAGCTCGCCTGAAGGCGAACTGCGTCCCCCGACCTTTTTCCCGTGTGAGAAAAAGTCGGGGGACGCGGGTCACCCGAAGGGCACCTGCGTCCGCCGAGGGGCGCATTTTGAACCCAAAACCCCCCCAAAAAATGAAACAGAGACCGAAAACAAAAAACTAAACGGATAAAAATGAAGAGTGGGATGTGTAAAATACCTCGGTGAAGCGGCGTTCGATTCCGACGGTCAGATTTTCCGCAGCAACCACGGGAAGATTCTTGTCAAAAGCTCCTTTTTCAACCTCAACAGTGAAACGGTAAAAATGACATGGTAAAAGGTCTTTTTATAGGTTTTTTGGATGAATTAGTTCATTTTTTACCATGAAAAGATGTTTTCAAATGTATTTTTGCCTATTTTAAACAGGTATGAGTAATGTGTCGCTTTTGTGCAGGACGAAGGGATTTCGAGGGAAATTGTAATTTTTCACAAACAAAATTTCAGAGTCATCTTTTAAGCCCTTTTCTGACTCCTAAAACATGAAAAGATCGCCGAGTGTTTCTTTTTCACTCGTTAAAACGGAATTAAAAGACGGTCCCCTTTTAGCTCTTTTCTGACCGCAAAATCAGGAAAAGATTGCCGGGTTTTTGTCGTTTCAAACTCGATAAGGAAATAAAACGACGTGTCTTTGATCGCTTTTTACTTTTCAGGTCAACGACACTATTATGAAAGTACTCCTTGGTCGCAAGATCAAGCGGTTCCCCCAGGTATTATTTTATACTTTTTCGGGCTTGAGGGACACAAATATACGAAAAAGTTCAACGTGGAGTTTCCTTAAGTTTTTCAGACTCTCTAAAAATGAAAAACGCCGAGTTTCTCCTATACTGGGCTCGTTAAACTTTTACAGTAAAGGACCTGTTCAATTACAAACAGGAACGAACCACTCCTTCCTAGGGTTCGCATTTAAACTAGGTTGGACTCGTCCGAAGGATGAGCTTATAATCAAGCATATGTTATCCTCCTCAAGCTTGTTAAAAATAAAGAGGTACTTGCCAGAAATGGTGGGGGAAAAAAGAGAAGAATGAACCTATTTGTCACCTTTTGCCTCAGAAGAAACTTTATTACCGCTCTTGAACACGACACTTTTCATTCACCTGGGTTGGGAAATCTTTTACCTCACAGTTGACTAAATCACTTTGAAAATCTTTAACCGGGTTCAGGGATCAACTTTGAGTTATTCGTCACCAAACCATCTGTTGTGTCGTTATGTGTTCAAGAGGTCTGCAAGCAAAACTTTCATCTGCAAAATACTTGTCATCCATTTGACCATCCCTGAGTCAGTCCTTACAGCAACATTTCTTCAACTTGAACAATGATTTCGTGTTGCGGGCTTGCCTGCAACGGGTCGCTTTCTATCGACATCGACACATTATCTAGAAAGATGACTTAGGAATCGACAGTACCTTGAAGTCTGCATGCATCAATGGCAGGTTTCTCGCCTTTGACGTCAGTTTACATCATTGACTTTCGATCAGAGGATTCCGTGAAGTGTTCGACATCAAAACATCTATTCACATTTCACGGGTTGTGCTTGGTACTTTGAGGACCATTGACATTACTGGTGGTTTCTCTCACGCTTGTTAACAGTTTACATCATTGACTGGTAATCAAGTGGTTTCTACCATGTTCGACATCGAATCATTTAATCACATGGCTAGAATCGTACCAATTCGGGAAGTAGAAGTGAAGACCCTGGATCTAGTTTCTACCATCCAGGCTGCGAGGAGTTTTGTATTCATTGTCTATGTAGACTTATCATAAACAGATGGCTGCGTCCATACTGTGTCTACAAAAGTCTATAAAAATAATGTACTGCAAGATCATTCCTGTATCAGGATAGTTAGTCCATTAGTTAAAGTTTTGAATCTGAGTATGGGAATGCCTACCTCAGTGATGATATAATCTTATCCATGTATTTTGTGTTGAAAATTGCAGGTTCCAACCAGGCCATCCACAAGGCAATCCTTGAAATGATAAAGCGCTTCACCCTTCCTAGAATTACAAAACCCTATTCTATTCCAGGCTTCGCACTTTAGGGGGCAATCTGTTACACTAAAAAATGTCACCTTGACTACTTACAGTTAGTATGGCTCAAATCAACAAGTCATGCTACCCTCTTAGGCAAGTCTCATGCCTCTGTTATCCATCTCAAACTCAAAGAAGAGAGAAAGTCTTGTAAAAATCATGTTTATCTCTGGGGTCGCAGGTTCTCTCTAGCCTTACCTGCGGGGACGCTGACCATGTTCACAAAATCTGCGTCCATGGACGCTCTGTATGTTAAGGGACAGGTGCGTCCCTCTGTAAAAGGCAAAATGCGCGAGTTTTATCTTGAAAAAGTTACTTGTGGTTACTTCTAGAACATTCTAGAGGTCGGTTTGATGAAATGGATGCGCCTCCAGTTGGTTCATGTATCTCTATTAAGGGGAACTTATCCCATCAATAAGGGAGCTATCCCACCCAAAGAGGGGGATGATCCCATTGATAGTGGACCTGAATAACCTCTTTACAGCACTATAAATAAAGGCATTGAGCCAGAAGGAGAGGAGGTTGGAGCTATACATTTTCTTTGGGTAAATGCTGCAGGATTTAGGTCTTCCATTAGAGCCTTTGTGAGGAGAGATTGTCTTCACTTGATTCTACTTGGGAGAGGGTGAGCTTTGTCAAAGTAGAGGAAAACCCTTGATGGACCCTGGGAGGAACTTGCACAACACCAAGGCCAGGTTGTAAGAGTTTCTTTGTTTCGTTATTAATACAAACTGGTTTATTTTTCTCAATAGCTTGTGTTAATGAGTTATTTCATGTGTTCCTTGGTCTGCATGTTGAATATATGTTTTATTATATGAAATGCAAGTGCTTGGTAATTGTTTGATTGTTTGTGGTTGCAGGAATTGACTTGAAGGAGGAGCTCATCCGGATCGTCAAGAACGGACTTCAACAACAGCGTTTTGGAATAAGGTAAGCCTAAACACTTGTAGTTTTCATGTTGTAAAAGGTGTATTTAGAGAAAGATCACTCCATTTTGTCTTGTTTGTCATTAGAATGTCTTAGACTTCTAGGAAGGTCAGTCGTGTCCGCACCCTTGACAGATTCCGTGTGACAGGGGCTCTTCCACTGAAGCTGCCACGCCGACTTGTTCCCCTTTGGCGTTCACGCTACATACTAAAAATGAGCGGGTGGCAAGTGTGCACACACGGATTGTCCCTCTGAACTAGACGCCCAATCCCCCAACCAGACTGTGGATGGCAGGTTTGCAACACCGCCAATCTCCCAGGTTCACAACCAGACTGCCCGTATGCTCTCCAATTGCCCAAGTCTATGGCCTCTAAACCATCACAGTCGCTCTCAGAGCCTGAATGAGAGCCAAAACAATGAGCCTCCGCCGCTTCCCTCAAGACAAGAACAGGATCAGACGAGAAATGCGGGAGAATGTCTGATAACTTCCGGCTATGAAGCGCCATGTTCCGTTTCTCAAGGCGAGCAGTGAATGTCGAAGGGACGTCTTTGCAGTGAACCATAACTCCCCTCCTTAAATGCTGCATGCTGGAATAGTTAGGGTGAGTCCTCCTGGTGTACGTGGCTTGTCTGGGCGGACACATGCCCTGCTGACAAGCCATGAGCCTTATGTATCTAACAACCACCCGCATCTGGGGAAATTTTTTTAATTATTAAAATAAATAAAATATATCATTATACTTTTTCAAATATTTTCTAAATATTATACTTGTGTCTATAATTTGTAATTTAGTATTAAAATGGATGATTTTGACACAATCACTTTGAATAAAACCAGGAATAGAGTTGTTGTACATTAAAACACTTTAACAAAATTCACACATTAATTTTTTTCATGGTAATTGAGACCAATATAAAATAACTTTAACAAACCAATTGAAATAGATGAGAAATTGAAGACTAATTTCCCAATAAAAGTGGAGCAATCTCCAAAGACTTGAAGCAAAATATGGAACTTCAAAGTGGGATTCTGGTAATACCTGGTGGGAGTTTCAAATCCTTTGACCTGCCAAAACAACATACATTAATTAATCACAAACACATGAAAGGATGATTAGGAAAGAAATACTCACCAGATCCTAAAAATTAGTAACTATACATCAATAAAACTTTCTTAATACAATTAGGAAAGAAATGCTCACAAGATTCTGAAAACTAATAACTAACTACCATAATAGTTATTAATTATAAAATCTATGTATAAACAAGAATTCTTTTTATAATTAATGTAATTGAAACTGAAAATAGAGAAAAAAAATAGAAAAAAACAAAAAAAAAAGTGTAAGACAAATTAAAAATTATTAAAACTTTATATATATATATATATATATATATGAAAAATAGTTTTTAATTATTTTCCTCTTTAAAATTTTCATCTTGAAAAAAGCATAGAAAAGGATAAATAAAATAATATAACTAAAAAAAGATTATTGGGAAAAGTTTTTTTAATTATTTTTCCCTCTTTAAAATTTGTCATCTTAAATTGAAAATATGGAAAAAAAAATTATAATTCATGAAAATGAAAATAATAGAAAAAAGAAAAAATAAATCAAAAGGTTAAATAAAAACGAGATAAAACAAAAAACTAGTAACTAATAGAAATGGAAGTTACTAAATAGCCCATAATAAGACTTCAACCAATCACCTTACAAATAAATCAATTTAAATAATAATAAAATAAATATGAATTCTCAAGGTTAAACTATGGATAAGCGCATAAATTTTTGGTGAAAGACGAACTAATAGGCAGTCGAAGGCAAAACTGAATGAGTAATACCATGCCTCAGGTATAATAAGATTTTCACTTTGGTCTTCATAATTTTAATCATGATTTAAAAATATCAAATAAAACAAATAATTTTAGGAATGTTTTGTGCTCACTTAAGCCTTTGTGTAACTAAATTTTTTATTTTAATATAATAGACATTGTAATTTTTTATATTACATATTTTATTCCATATGAATTCTTAGTCACACAATTATGATGGCACAAGATACTTCATATCAATTTGATTTTTTCGATATAGAAATTCTACCATGGATTATGTATTTGTTATTGAATTAGGATGAATATAAATTTAAAGTTAAATAAATTGTTTGATACAATATTTATCTTTTAAAAAAATTGTTTATTTTATTTATTTCATGTATATACATTATTTAATATTAAGATACTAGACATTTTAATTTCTCCTTATTTGGCCCCATAAGGTAAAGATGGAATAAAATGTGCATAAGAAAATTTCAAGAAACTTTTAACTTTTGTAACAAACCATGATGTTGAGATAATGTTTCATCCAAAATTATATATACACCTATCTCTATTTTGCTCCAAGGTTATCTAGTCCATTCATTACTTTCGTTACTTCCCTTCTTCACATTCAAATATGTTTCATTATTAGATTTATGAATTTGTTCATGCATTCAATAATTGTTATCGATTACTTTTTGCATAAGATGCACGTACCAAGCAACAATGTTGCATATTACACTTGTTATTATTTCAATTAAGTTTAATATAAAAATAAGTTTTAATCAGATTTCGAATAGAAATTAGTAAAAATATAAAATATTTAGAATGTATTCATTTTTTCTTATTACTTATGCTTTAGGCAACTACTTATACATCTTAGTACTATTATGCTTTTCTCCCTAAGCTTTTTACTATTATTTAAAAGGTTATAGGTAAAGTTGTATACCTTGATAATAGATTTGTTAGTGTTGCTTTTAGTCATTGTCTTTATTTATTTTTCAAGTAGTTTATATTATTTATAATTCTTTTCTTTAATTAATTTATGTAATCTTCTTTTTACTTAAAATATTTAATTGTTTAATATTTGATGAATACTTGGAAATTACTAGGAAGGTGTGAATCAATAATTGTGTCTTTTTAAACTTGATTCAAGTTAGTTTCTACTTTCAAGTATTTCCTTTTGTAGCTAATAACTTATGTATATGTTTAGCTCTTAATTGTTTCTTTTGCAGTTACCAGAGAGACATTTACATTCAACATATAATAATGAATTCAAAAGCATTCACACAAGTGAGACATTCAACATGCAACACATAAAGACACCAGATATAAGTGGAAACCCATAAAGGGGAAAACCATGAATTTTGGCTAAAGTGATGTGAAGGCAAGCTCCTACTCCCCTTATTACATCAAATTTTCTATGGGGAGCTACCTACAGGAGTTAACTACCTTGAATTTATTTTGCAAGCTACAACTTGCAAGGAAGCTCCTACTTCCTCTTCTACAAGATACAACCTTCTCTTTTTCAGGCTACCACCTGAAAGGAGACTACAATCCCCTATCAAAATACAAATTGATTTTACTGGTTACCTAGTCTTTGTCTCTGTTCTGAACTCAATTTCTGCTCTCCATTCAACTGCTTATCCTCTCTACTTCTCCTTCTCAAATTTGATCCTCTTTCTCTATCTCTCCTTACCAGGTTGTTCATGAAATCTCTCACACAATATTCAGTTCTCTAACCTTCTTATTATTCAAATATGCATCTTTTTATATACAAGAGTTGGTGAATGTTTTGTATTCCATGCAAGAATTCAAATTGAAGAGTTATCACTTGGTCTTCTAGGACTATTCACAATCTACCTCTTCATTTCCAAATCTGAAACTTAGTTCAAGACAAATAAATTTTGTAATATTAAAAAGAGCTGAAAATAATATAAGCCAACAACAATGATTGCACTATATGGCTTAGAAATGTAAATTTAGCACATATTATTCAATGAAAATATCAAGTTCTCTAGACTTTGTTCTCCAACTCTCATGTGCCATGTATTTAATTTGTTTATAAAATATGCATTGTATCATTGGATCAGCCTTCATTTTATTAGCCTCACACACCATTGTAATGTCTTGAATAAGGATCAAACTTAATCAGTGCAATGTCTTGAACAAGGATCAACCTTACACATCATCCTTTTAATGTACATTAATCAGCCTTTGCATATCAATTAACAATCAACAATATTCAACCTTTGCACATCCCATCATTTAATCAACCACGAGTCTTCATGCAAATCACAATCATCGAACATATAATCAATTTACATCAGCATAACACTTTGCAACATCAAACATGTAATCAGTTTATATCAACATAATAATTTTCATCAACATAACCCATGACCATTTTACATCAATGCCAACATTTCCAACATCCTCCCCCTTTGGCATCGATGGCAACATAATGTTCCTCCCCATTTTTGTCCTATAAAGTTATCCTTCTTATATCTCCATACCTTTGCTTACCTCCCCCTTTGACATCAATGGCAGGGTGGTTGGAGACTTAACAAACACTAGTACAAAATGGCTAATTAGTTACTAAAACAATAACTAAAATTTGCATATAAATGACCATTTTTCAGTCTGTGACCAATGGTAGCTAATTAAATATATTATCTTATAACATGACCAACTGTTAGTAGTTTTTAGCTTAGCCATTAATTGATTGTCTCAATTTTATTGTCTAGTAGTATATTTAGTCATAAATTTGGTCATTAATTTAGTCATTAATTGCCATAATTAATGACCAAATATAAAACAAAATATATTACTATATGATCATCTAAGAAAACCAAATAATGACCAAATAAATGACCAAATTTATGACCAAAATGTTGGTCATGTTTTAAGATACTGTAAATTAGCTACTAATAGTCATATATATGCAAATTTTAGTCATTGTTTAAAGCCTACTAATGGCCAAAGAAATATGACCCAATTTTGGTCGTGTTATAAGATACTATAAATTAGCCACTAATAGTCATAAATTTAGTTGTCATTTGTCACAAATTTATCATTTTCATTAGTCATTTATATTTTTTTGGTAGTTTCATCTTCATTATATAAACGACTAATTTAGTAGTTTATATTAATTTCATTTATTTTTATTAATAATCATTATAAATAACTAATTTAGTTGTATATTCATTTTATTTGTGTTCATCATTAATCAATATAAACTACTAGTTTAGTAGCTTTGGATTGATTTTATGTGTTCATTATTAATCATCATAAATGAATTAGTATGATTTTACGATTAAATTAGAAAATGTCATACAATATGCACTGGTTCATCTAATATGAAAATGCAAATTTACATATGTTAATTAAAATACTAAACAATATCAAGTGCAATTATAAATAATTGCAACCACATAAATTACATTATATGAAATGTCAACTATTACAATATGAGTTTCCAACTTAATATTGGTTGGACTACAATTTACACATGAAATATTGTTTCATCGCTACAAAATATTATCATAGTGTTGCCAAGGCATTGTAGATGAATTCAAAAACTCTGAAGGCTTGACCATCAATCTCTATGTTTGTGTCTTATGCGGGCTATTGGATTTAAGGGTATCACTAGACTAATTCTCTTCTCTCTTTTTGCATTTTTCGCTCTAGTGTTATTGTTATCATCTTTCTTCAAATCCTACTGCTTCATCAATACAGAGTTCATTTTTTGAAAACAAAATAAGATATAGTGCAGAGTGTAACACATGAAAGACAATGAACACTAGAATATAAACTAAAGTATACTGTAAAGGATTTATATGACATATACCTCAACATCAACAATGTTCAAGCCATTTTCCCCATAAAAGCAAGAAACTTGAACAAGTTTTCTTCAGTTGAGAAATAGTGGCCACTATGTGTCCAGATGACATGTATAAACAAAGAAAATAAAACGTCACCATAGAAAACCGCATATTAGTAACTTAGTATTCAACCTTCATGAAAAGCTTAGGCACAATCATGCCAACTAAGTTACATACTAAAAAGCTCAAGCTGTAAATAACTTGTGAAAACAAATAATCTAAGGTGTGTTGTTTAATCCTTGTCATTTTATTCGCAACAACATGTCATTCTTTAATGCATGAACTTTGTCAAGTATATAAATAACATGTGCTCAAATAACAACATGAAAGTAAATTTTCTAATAGTCATGAAAATAATTCAACACAAAACAGTTAAAAGGATTTCAATCAATATTGTGTAATACTAATTTCATCTTCAAACTTTGGTTGTTTCTTAAATGGACATGATAGCAAGTATTTTCAATTTTATAGTTAAAATACAAAAAAAATTCAAAATAAACATTCAAAATACAATCAAATAATAAAGAGAGGATATCATGTAATAAACATTGCAATTATAAAAAAATTGTTTACCTGCCCATCAATGTCTTGTCGGACATTCCTAAAACATTTGCTTGCCCAAAATAACCATGAAGTGAAAGAATCACAACATTAAAAACGTTTCTGGACAACCTATGCTCAAATCATTTTTAATTTTGTCATTTAAAAATTAATTGAAACAAGATATAGCACTGATCTCAAACAACTTATGAAAAAAATCCTTACTAGCACAAACTCTCCTAGTATATATATCAGAGATTAGAATAAGTTTGTATACCCCTTTCACGACTATCTTCTATATGCCACTTGTCTTTGGTAAACTTCAACAACATATTACACTCTTTAAATGGAAAATTAGATACAGTTTCAACAAACCGACTAAAAATTAAGAGTGAAATGCATATAGACACTGATACCACTGAACATACAACATGTTACCAATAAGTAGATTGTTTGTAATAAACTTAAATGAGGATGAAAGACCAACCTAAGTATGATTTAAGAGCCTTTTTAACATTTCCAAACTTCTTTCCCACAGACTCTTTCAACATGCATTCAAAAGATTGGGTAACAAAGTTACCTATAGCTCTTGACATTGAATTAAAATAAGTAATGTTATTTCCAACCTCTTTCTGTTGGGAGCATTTTTTTTACATTTACCCTATTTCTAAGTGTGTTGTCCCACCATCAAACCTACACAGGGAAAAGGAACTCGCTATTGATGGTAAGCATGAACAAGGAACTTAGTACCTAGGATTTCTTGTTCTCATTCTTGGTACCTGTTTCTTGCATTGGTCATCATAGACAACTTGATGTCATAATGTAAAATAGAAATCAAAATTTAACCATAACTCCTATAGTCAAATATTAAGGTCCATCTTACATAATTCATTTTAAGGAATTTCTCACCATATCCCACAATTACATAAATATATTACCATGTTTCAATGGTAAATTTCCAATTTAAGATCTTAATATCATACACTATAATCAATATGACTAGCCTCACATACTGCATCACATCTTGCATGACTAACCTCACATCTTGCATCACATCTTGCATGACTAGCCTCACATTATATTTTTACCCAAAACCTTATACATTTATAAAATATCAAACATGAATTAATCACTTTAATATTTCAAACTTCATATAAAAAAATTCCTCACGAAGTCACTCACAATTACTTCCTATAAACCAACATACTAACTATAACATAAGCATCTGTATAATATCCTCTTCCATGAAAGTACCTTTATACATTAGATAGTGTACGATTCCAAAGCTTGCTTTGATCTATTCACTTTGTAATAGTGTGGGAAGGACAATTCCAAAGCTTGTCAGCCCCCCTCTCTTGTTTGATCAAACAATCGTGACCATGGTGGTTGGAAGTATAATTAGGAAAAGTGCCTTAAATGTGATTTGAGAGCTATAAAAGGCATGGTTGGCATGGTTCAAGTATTAATTCATGAAAGGGTATATGTCATGCATTTTTTTTCATTAGGCACATGGCTGAATGAGAGCATCTCATTTCATTCTTCTCTATTTTGATATATGTCCCTCCATCCATTCACTTATCCATCCCATATGCCATCCATCCAAATGAGACTTTATCTCTGATGTCCCATCAAGATTCGATCACTCCAAGGCCATAGCAATCTGGCCGTGAAACGAAATATCTTTGAAAGGGAAAGCCCTTACTCCACCAACTCTTTAGGCTACAGGAACATTTATCCCTCCATACCTCTATCCAACCATGTGTCATGATTTATAACTATTTCTAATCAAATCTATTCAGGTCATTTCCAGGATCTCCTCTAAATAAAGGGAAACCCTATAATTGGTACAAGAAAATTGTTAATGGTAAACTCATAGTATCCTATTCGATTTTCTGTGAGATTTAGTTTTATCCACAGAATAAGAAACATTGTTTTTGAAACAAATAATAAAGCAGTGAATGATGAGTAAGTAAAGTAAAATAGTGAACAAAGAAAAATGAAGATATTTTCAGACTAATGTGTAGAGGAGAAGTGTCAGAATTTGACTTAGAAAAAAAGAGATAGCGGGTGGGGAAGAAGAAAGATCCACGTTACCCATAGTGCGGATTTTATGTTCTGATTGCATCCTTTTCTGTAATGGGAAGTGGAAAATAGGCCATGTAACAAATGAATTGTTTCCACTCCGACATGGAAAAATTCATATTTGTGTAATGGGGAACCACAATGATACATATAGGGTAGGATAAATGATTCCCACACGCAAATATGAAAGATACAGTCTCTTCGACTGCGAAAGGCATGGCAAGAACCACTGTGAGATGAATAAGAAAATCGTATGGTCAAGAATAATAAAATCTCTAGTTCAATTGCCATTATAAGCACTGATAGAATCTGAAATCACTCAGGTGGTTGATATGTCACGCTTTCAGGGGCACCAAACACGTAGATCCACCGAAAATTCAGCCCCACCACAAAGATTTGGATTGGTGCTACCATTGCAGAAACAATGCCAAGTTGTAAAATAATGACAATTATCAAGGAAGGATCTATAACCTATAACCTCTATAGGGTTTAGCACCAATGCCACCAAAACCCCAAATTTACCGCCTCTACAGTTTAATCATTTTTTTCCCTAGTGATCGATCCAATTCTAGTCCACACAGTTATACCATGGCAGCAAAACCTTCTCAATGAGAGATGAAATTTCGATGAGAAAATTAAAGTAGAGGAAGAACTCAAAAATAAAACAAGAAAATTGAATTGCAAAAAAGAGAAAAACAAGGAGAGTGAAAATACCTTCAAATCCCAACAATTTGAAGTGAAAAAACAAAAGATCTAGGCAAGCATGGGAAGATGGCCGAAGGATGGCTAGCATAATTATGTAAATGGGATACGCTTATTGATCTCACATGCACGTGTTGCAATCAAGCCAACCTGAATCATTTTCTTGTTTCATATGAGCCCCCTGGTCATTTCTTTCCATAATCGAAATGCAATTTTAACCGTACCATCTGATCTATTATGGAAAATTAGTGAAATATTTTAAAAGAAATTCAAAGCATATTTAGCAATTACACAGTTCAATAGGACAAATCAGGCAGGCACTTTTTCAAAGGCAAAACCTTGCATCCAAATAAAGCTAAGAAGAGTAACTTGAAGACAATTTAGAAAAACTATTTGGCTGATCCCATGACCAAAATAAAAATTTACATTTAGATTTGTTGAAAATGTTATGCTTCTTAGACTTGTAACTGAAAATTGATTACTTCAAAGTTCATTTAGCAGGAAATTTAGTCCACATCAACAACTCAAGACATGGCTTCCAAAATACCAAATAAAGAAAACCTAACTTAAATATGAAGACTGGTAAGAAGTAAGGAGTTGTTGAATGCACACCACTACCAATATTATAACTTCCATAATTGGTTGATCCATGATAGGAGCCAACCTCATACGAAGATGATTGTAGAATTTTTGACTTCCCTTCTCATATACACCGTGACCAGGTAAATTGTAAGATGATATATTGGATATGCCTTGGCTTCCCTTGTCATATACACCTTGACTAGGTAAATTGTAAGATGGGATAATGGCCATTGGAGAAACACGTTGTAATTCAAAAAAATGGAAGGGGAAAGGCACTAGGATGGGTAGGCTTAGTAGGGAGCATTGAAGAAGAATTGGAAAGGTAAAAGGTACTTGGAGGGGTAGTTTTGGGGAGTAACAAAGAAGAATTGGGAAGGGAAAATGCACTAGGAGAGGAAGGTTTAGGGAACAGTGAAACAACAACAACACCAACACCACCAACACCCCCACCACCATTATCACTGTTATGAAATCCTATTTAGTCTCAATCCTAATGGCTTATGTAGATATTTTCCTCTCTTCCATGTCTTTCTGTAATTAAGCCACACATTTTTCAAGATCTTTTGTAGGTAGTTGTGATTCAAGTTTGTGCACTTCAATATCTTTGGAAATGGAGTACCAATCATGGCCACACATTGAAATTTTTTAAATCTCTGCACACTAATAATTTCATTGCAATGATTCCAAAGTGTGAGATTGGTGTATGCACCAGCGACAAGAAAATGAGAGACAAACCATCAAAATTTAGACTAATTACCTAAAGGATTGTTGTCTGTCCCCCACATAATATTCGACAAATTATAGTTAATAGCTGTGATGCTAGGATTCTTCATGGAATTGTGAAAAAATAAGGGATGCAAGATAAAGTACTCATCTCCATTTATGTTTAACAGAGGATATATGCTCTGATCACAGTGTATCTAAAACTAAGGATTGGCACACGCAGTATTAATATTCCCAAAAGGATAACTGAATCCAAAATCCCACATGTATCCCAGAGACAGTCGTGGTACTCACTACTGAGACATAATTTTGGGATGTGTTGGCATTATGATACAAGTGTTTTTCTTGATGGAAACTCACCAATAGGTCAATTCAGTTTTAGTAAAAGGTAACTCACAGTAAAACATGTATTTTAAGAGGTAACATGGCAGTGGTATAGAAGAACAGGAAGATGGAACTAAGGTCTATTGATCAGAATAAAGAAGGTAAAGGAAAAGGTTGATGAAAAGTAATTTTAGAAGTATATGCAGGTCCACTTTGTCAAAACATTGTATACACATTGGTTCACAGAACAAAAAGCGCATATACGTATACACACACTCCCACAAGAGGAAAAGAACGTACATGCTGGAAAACCAAGGTTTTGGTCTGAACTATTTGGTCCAAGGTATTGACCCTAGGTATTTGGACCAAGGTATTGGTCCTAAGTGGTTTTGGTCCTAGGTATTGACAAAGGGCCTAAAGCTAGATAAGGAGGAGAAGATCATAAGGCCAAGTGTGCAAGTGTATGGGTTTCTAAGGAATACTTCTATATGAAGTATATTTTATGTTGTAGGGGCTATGTTTTTGATTTGATCTGAAATACTTTGTGCACCTTGAATTCAATGTTGGATCATGATCATGAGACCTGAAATGACTTATTATTGAATGATCTGATATTGGTTGGGCTAGATCTGATTATGTACACCTATTTTATTCTTTAAATGTCGTGATCTGGGTTTGTTTGAAGTCCGAAATTGCAACGAAGTTATGAGTTAATATTTGCAGATCTGTACATTGGTTTGTCTCTACAAAAGCACGTGTACACGCAGGTTCTACTCTTCCAAATAGCATATAGAAAAGAAAAATCTCTTCTTCAAATCTGACTGATCTATTTGACCAATTTTGTTGTTTTACTGTTGTTTGTCAATAAAGTCTTCTTAGATCTAAATGTAAAACTAAATGCATAAGGAGTTTGGTATCTGATTGATTGATTGAATAAGTGAGAAGGGTGATCTCTACTACTTCCTGTGTAAATCTCTGTAAATATACAGTAGATGGTCAGCATACTACTAGTTGGTATAGACTTGATTCAGAAATTTTATGTTTCAGTAGTCTTGAAGGTATATGCAAGTTTGATTACAGGAAGTAGCGTATACATGCAAGTTGGGTTCAGTAAAGTAGCGTATACATTATGATGCATGATTTTTGAGGTTGCAGCTGGTTTTGAATGATGATGTAGGTTTTTGGGTTCAACACATTGTTCTAGAGATTGTGATCTGATTGTTCAGATTAACTGATTGTTGGTTGATGCAATTTGAGTTTCAAAGTTCCTGATGGGTCCAGTATGAAAATTTGATGAAACGAGGCCTTCATGTGTATTGTTGTGTACTAGGAGCATCCAGTCTAAAAATTTATGAAACGTGGTCCCTGGAGGAAGAGAGAATGTTGTAGCCTTCTATAGGCCGATGCCTACGTACTAGTAATCACATTGGCTAGCACAAGAGCTAGGGGGTTGCAGCTCCCTTCTAGTAGAAGCTGGAAAATGAGAGAAGGTTGTAGCCTTCTGCAGGTGGGTTTCTGCGTATTGGTATGATTCTGCACCAGTACAAGATTATAAACTGATTTTCTTATTATTAAAAGAAGACAGAGATGACAAAAGTAGGTAGTTTTCACCCACATTGGGTTTCCACCTTAATTCTTGGTGTTCATGTGTGTTTCTTATGTGTGATGGTTTATTATGTTTTTACTGCTCTGTTTAATAAGTTACTGATGCACTATTTAAATATCAACACATGATAAATTGTCGAAATCACAAGTTTTCTAGGTGTACGTTGGTTTCTATAATCATAGTTGCATGTACACGCTAGTTCACTTTACAAAAGTAGCATATATAACTCTGTTAGGAAAAGAAAAATTATTGATTAGATAATACTGATTCACCCCCATCTCAGTATTATTTCCAATAATTGGTATCAGAGAAGGTCCTTCTGAAGAAGCTTGACTGCTTGAAGGAAGATCTTTCAATATGAATAATCACGAAGGCATGGGATCCATCAAACCACCAATCTTCAATGGGAGCAACTTAGTGTATTGGAAAATAAGAACCAGAGCTTATCGACAATCGCTTGGAGTAGATGTTTGGAAAATTGTAGAAGGAGGATATCAATTTCCAACAGCAATTCCTACAAACTATATAGGTAAGAAGTTATACGAAACCAATGCCAAAGTTGTCAATACATTATTGGGAAGTCTGTCAGAATCAAAATTTGTCAAAGTCATGCAACTCAAGACAACCAAAGAAATATGGGACAAAATCATTCAAAGCTATGAAGGAGACTCTCAGGTAAAATGTGCTAAGCTTCAAACTCTCAGAATTCAGTATGAAACTCTTAAGATGCATAGTGATGAGAGTGTTTCTAGTTACTTCTTACGTATAGATGAGATTGTTAATTGTATGAAGAATCTGGGTGAAGAGATAACGAAAGTTACATTAGTGGAGAAAATTTTGAGATCTTTGTCTTCTAAATTTGAGTCAAAAGTGTCTACCATAGAAGAAAAACAAGATCTTCAAACTTTTATAGTGACTCAACTCCATGGAATCCTATCTGCCTTTGAAATGAGAAAAGGAGGTCCATTAGATATGAGAGAAGCCACATTTAAAGCATCAGAAATGGGAAAAGAAAAGGAAGAGCACCATGATTTAGGACACATTTTAGAAGAAGAAGATGAGGTAAGTTTTTTCAAGAAGCTTCAACGGGGTTCCAGAATATTCAGAGGTAAGCTACCTTTCAAATTCTTTGCTTGTGGTAGAGTTGGTCACTACGCTGCCAAATTTCCTCATAAAGATAAATATGAAAAGGGGAAGGAATATGAAAAAGGCAATAGAAAACAAGTTGTGAATAGAAGGAGTTACTATATGCATGAAGCTAGTGATGGTTTATCTAATAGTGATGAAGATGAAACTGAACAAGATTTTAGACTTCTCATGGCCTATGGCAATGATGATTTTTTGGATGCATTAGAAGAGGAAGATTTTCTTGAAGAAATCACTAAAGTCAAAATTTGTTTAGAAGAAAAAAATATTATCATAGATACTTTGACACACCAACTTGCTGAAAGAGAAAAACACAATGAAAATCTAGAGAAGACAAAATCTCTCAATCTTATATTTGCTAAAGGATCATAAACTTTAAATGAAAATATCAAAGTTCAACATTCTCCTCTGATAAAGACAGGTCTTGGATATACTGAAGAATCATCTCAATCACATAAGTTGTAGACCTCCACCAGAGGCTATCTTGATGCAGCAAAGACGAGTGAACAATATGTCAATCATCAGCAAAGGCCTAAAACTACTCATCAGGTAAATCATACTCAATTTACTCCAAGGATGAATATCAGTAGAAGCCACAACCAACAGGTAAAAAATGTCAAAAGATTCTATGATCGTAGAAACTTCTTTAATGGGCAATGTTTCTCATGTCATAACTTTGGACACAAGGCTGTTCAATGTGTTGCTTACAAAACCATCATGACTAGATAGGCACTAAATCAAAGAAGTACAATGGGAATCAAGAAAAGTTTCTATAATAACTTTTATCCTCTTGAAATGAAATAGAATGCTCTATTTGTAACAACTTTCGTCATGAAGAATTTGAATGCGGAAGCAAATTTCGGCCAACATTTCAAAAGGAGAAAATGCCATTAAATCCCAAGATATGGAGAAGGAAGGAATCTCAATCAGAAAGATGTGGTATAGCTTTGTATGCACAAGGACAAGAAAATTAGTGGTACATCAACAGTGGATGCTCCAAACACATGACAGGTGATAAAGAGAAACTTCATTCATATAATGCTTTAGAAAAGGAAAATAATGTCTCATTTGGAAATGACACTCCAACTTTTATTAAAGGTAAAGGTTCTGTTTTCTTGAAAGAAAGGGTTAAAGTTGGAAATGTCATGTATGTAGATGGTTTAAAGCATAACCTATTGAGTTTCAGTCAAATGTGTGATCAAGAAAATGAAGTGGTGTTTCGATCAAACAGATGTGTCGTTCATGAACTTGATACAGGAAAAACCGTGATCAAAAGTATAAGAACTACAAACAACTTATACATACTCAAAGGAGGACAACAACAATTCTATCTAAGCAAAACATATGAAAACTGGCTGTGGCATAGAATATTGGGACATCTAAGCTTTTCTCAAATAAGAAAAGCATCCAGGCTCAAGGTAGTTCGTGATCCTCCAGATATCAACATCCCAAAAAATACCATATGCAAACCATGTCAAATCGGTAAGCAAACCAGAGTTCACTTCATTGAAAAGGAAGGGTCAGCAAGTAAGCCTCTTGAACTCATCCATACTGATTTATGTGGACCAACAAGGAAAAAGTCACCTCGTGGAGAAGAATACTTTATTTTGTTTATTGATGATTTTTCCAAGATGTGTTGGATAGGTCTTCTAAAGCATAAATATGAAGCATTTGAAAAGTTTAAAGCCTTCAAAGCTTCAGATGAAAATGAATCAGATCGAAAAATCAAATGTCTTAGATCTGATCGAGGGGGAGAATTCATATAAGATGAATTCTTTGAATTTTGTGAACAACATGGAATAAAAAGGAAATTCTCCCCTGCAAGAACTCCTCAGAAAAATGGAGTGGTAGAAAGGATGAATAGAACAGTTCAACAAATGGCTCGATCTATGCTAGATGAATTTGGAACTCTTGCAACCTTCTGGGGTGAAGCTGCATTTGTTGCCATGACTATTCTCAAGAAACAAAATGTTCAGGTAAATAGCAATCAAACTCCAAGTATGGCAAGCCTCCTACTATAAAACACTTTAGAGTTTTTGGAAGCATATGTTCTATCAAAAGGACTGATGAAAAACTTGGTAAATTTGAACCTAGAGAAGACGAAGGTATTCTTCTTGGGAATTCTTCCAGAAGTAAAGGATACAAATGTTATAATAAAAGACTTCAAAAGATTGTTGAAAGCATTGATGTTGTAGTTGATGAAGCATGGAGAAATTCAGAACAGATGAAATCAATGGAGAAATATGACAGTGAAGAAGTTGGGGAATGCTTTCTCACATCAAATCAAAATGATATAGAAGAACCAATGAAGCACCAGAAGAAGAAGATACAATAGGCAGGGAAAAGACTCCATCCAGGTATGTTCAGAAGAATCATCCAAAATCTCAAATTCTAGGAGAAAAGGGGGCTGGGATACAGATAAGAAGAACTCTTATAGGGACCTCAAGCTATCTAGCATTATTATCCTCCACCTAACCTCAAAATGTAAATGAAGCCTGCAAAGATGAATGTTGTGTCAAGGCCATGGATGAAGAACTTGACCAAATTGAAAAGAATAACACTTGGGAATTAGTTCCTAGACCTCATGATAAAAATATTATAGGAACAAAATGGCTATTTAAGAACAAGTTGAATGAAAATGGAGAAGTTATTAGAAACAAGGCCAGACTTGTTTGTAAAGGGTATTCTTAACAAGAAGGTATATATTTTGAAGAAAATTTTGCACCTGTTGCCAGACTTAAAGCCCTAAGAATGTTTCTTGCTCTTTCTAGTTTTTGAAAATTCAAAGTATATCAAATGGATTTAAAATCAACCTTCCTTAATGGAGATTTAGAAGAAGAAGTTTATATTGAATAGCCAGAAGGATTCTTGGAAATGATTCAAAAATCATATGCAAGCTCGAAAGGGCTCTCTACTGTCTGAAACAAGCTCCAAGGGCTTGGTTTTATTGACTTGACAAATATCTACAACAACAAGGTTTTACAAAAGGTTCTGCAGATAGCAATTTATACACAAAGATTGAAAATGATAAATTGATAATTATTGTTGTTTATATTGATGATATCATTTTTGGTAGTAATGGAGAATCCATGAGTCAGAATTTTGCTGCAGTAATTTAGCAAGAATTTGAAATGCCCTTACTTGGTGAACTTACTTATTTTCTTGGTTTATAAGTTCAACAAACAAAAGATGGTATCTTTCTTTCACAAACCAAATATCTCAAGTAGATCTTGAAGAAGTATGGAATGGAAAATTCTAAACTAGTATGTACTCCAATGGTAACAGGATGCAGTCTCACCTCTAATGATGAATCACCAGTTGTAAACTAACCAATTTACAAATCTATGATTAGAAGTCTTCTTTATCTAATAGGTACCAAACCTAACATCATGCCTGTAGAAGGAATTGTTGGAAGGTTCCAAGAAAATACAAAGGAATCAAATCTACAGTGAGTCAAAGGAATCTTCAAATATCTTCAAGGAACTCAGGACTTTGGACTATGGTATCCTAAAGATACAGACCTTACTCTTCATGCATACACAGATGTAGATTGGGAAGGAAGTTTTGATGACTGAAAGAGCACTAGTGGAGGTGCATTCTATATGGGTTATCGGTTAGTGTCATGGTTCAACAAGAAACAAAGTTCGATTGCATTATCTACAACTAAAGAAGAATATGTGGCTACTGCATCTTGCTGCACACAACTACTTTGGATGATGCAAACATTGAAAGACATTCAGATCACATGTACTCCACCCATCTCCATTCTATGTGATAATATAAGTGCCACGGTATTTCAGAAAATCCAGTCATGCACTGAAATACCAAGCACATACCCGTCAAGTACCATTCTCTATGAGAACAAATGCTTGAACGAAAGGTCAAATTGGAGTATGTTCCCTCCAAAGAACAGGTTGCTGATATATTAACTAAACCACTGCCAGAGAAACATTTGAATATCTCAAACAAAATCTGGGAGTAATTGCTGCATCATCCCACTGTTAAATCCAATTTTTCAAAGGAAGGTTATTATATGTGGGTTTCATGAAGTTTAGTTATGTATACACGTGGGTTTCTGTGGATGAAGGAGCGTATATGTTTTTCTGACAAAAAAACAGTGGGTCATACTCTGATATGGGTGCTCTGTCTGATGTTGATGATTACAGTATGATGATATGCTTTTCTCATTTATTTTTATTTGACTCACAAAGATGCCTTGATAAATGACTTGTTGACAATGCCCAGGTAGCACAGGTTCATGGGGAGCATTAGGCTTAACACGCATTCTGCATTGTTTGCATTATGGTTGCTGAGTCCAGCTATGGCTTCCGATATTTATATCATTTATTTTTAAATCATGTAAAAGGTCTACAGCGTGATATGACTTCTTATATATTTGAATGAGTCCTATTGGAAAAATGATGTAATTTGTACCCCCACTTTGCATGGGATGGATGACATAATATTTGTTGTATTTCTGTCATGTATAAACATTTGGTCTATCCCCAATTGGTTGGGTGATTGATGTATGTATGAGTCATTGGTCATAAGGCGGTCATACTCACTTCGTTGAGTTATAGAGTCATGTTATTATTTTGAACCATATCTCTGAAGACTCGGCATGTACTCAAGGGGATCATGTACAACATAATGTATATCAAAGGAGGAAAGTTGCTTGGTCCACCCTTTTCCCTTGATGTCAAAGGGGAGAGTATTTTGGTGTTGCATGTTATCTCAACAGTTTCTATAGCTTGCAGTAATCAACACCTCCATGGTTTCCATCAAGTCCAAAGGGGGAGATTGTTGGCATTATGATACAAGTGTTTTTCTTGATGGCAACTCACTCACAGGTAAATTCAATTTTGGTAAAAGGAAACTCATAGTACAACAGGTATATTCAGAGGTAACAGGGCAGTGGTACAGAAGAACAGGAAGATGGAACTAAGGTCTACTAATCAGAATAAAGAAGGTAAAGGAAAAGGCTGATGAAAAGCAGTTTAAGAAGTATACGAGGTTCACTTAGTCAAAACAACGTATACACGCTGGTCCACAGAACAAAAAGAGCGTATACATATACACGCACCCCCACATGAGGAAAAGAGCGTACATGCTGGGAAACCAAGGTTTTGGTTCGAGGTGTTTGGTACAAGGTATTTTGGGTTAAAGGTATTGGTCTAAGGTATTTGGTCCGAGGTATTGACCCTAGGTATTTGGACCAAGGTGTTGCTAAGTGGTTTTGGTGCAAGGTATTGACAAAGGGCCTAAAGCTATATAAGGAGGAGAAGATCATAAGGCCAAGTGTACAAGTGTATGGGTTTCTAAGGAATACTTCTATTTGAAGTATATTTTATGTTGCAGGGGCTATGTTTGTGATTTGATCTGAAATACTTTGTGCACCTTGAATTCAATGTTGGATCAGGATCATGAGACCTTAAATGACTTATTATCGAATGATCTGATATTGGTTGGGCTAGATCTGATAATGTACACCTATTTTATTCTTTAAATATCGTGATCTGGGTTTGTCAGAAGTCCAAAAGTGCAACGAAGTTATGAGTTAATATTTGCATATATGTATTCTTTTTTGTCTCTACAAGAGCGCGTGTACACACAGGTTCTACTCTTCCAGTAGATGGCCAATAGACTGCTAGTTGGTATAGACTTGATTCAGAAATTTTAATGTTCAATAGTCTTGAAGGTATACGCAGGTTTGATTACAGGAAGTAGCATATACACGTAGGTTCGGTTCAGTAAAGTAGCGTATACATTGTAATGTACGATTTTTGAGGTTACAACTGGTTCTAAATGATGATGTAGGTTTATGGGTTCAACACAATGTTCTGGTGACATTGATCTGATTGTTTAGATTAATTTATTGTTGGTTGATGTAGTTTGAGTTTCAAAGTTCCTGATGGGTCCAGTATGAAAATTTGATGAAACGAGGCCTTTATGTGTATTGTTGTGTACCAGGAGCATCCAATATGAAAATTTATGAAATGTGGTCCCTAGAGGAAGAGAGAAGGTCGTAGCCTTCTATAGGCCGGCGCCTACATACTAGTAATCACATTGGCTAGTACAAGAGGTAGGGGGTTTCAGCTCCCTTCCAGAAGAATCTGGAAAATGAGAGAAGGTTATAGCCTTCTACAGGTGGGTGCCTGCATACTGGTATGACTTTGCGCCAATACAAGTTTGTAAACTGATTTTCTTATTATTAAAAGATGACAGAGACGACAACAGCAGGTGGTTTTCACCTACATTGGGTTTCCACCTCAAATCTTGGTGTTCATGTGTGTTGCTTATGTGTGATGGTTTATTCTGTTTTTACTACTCTGTTTAATAAGTTACTGATGCATTGGTTAAAGCTGAACACATGATAAATTATCAAAATCACAAGTTTTCCGGGTGTACGTTGGTTTCTCTAATCATAGTTGTGTGTACACGCTAGTTCACTTTACAAAAGTAGTGTATACAAATCTGTTTGAGAAAAGAAAAATTATTGATCAGATAATACTAATTCACCCCCCTCTCAGTATTATTTCCAACAGGATGCAGAGGAGGGGGAGGAGAGGAGTAGTTGCAATGACTAGAAAGAAAAGTTCATAAGTAGTATGAGACATTGAATTGGTAAGAAGTAGAGTACATACCCCCATACTCTACTCTGATTTTGGGGGTCAGGAACTTAGTAACACGGAATTCTGCAAAGAAGACGAAGGATATGAACAATAGTTTTCTCTTGAAGGCTCTGCCAAGGGGAGGTTAACAAAGTGACTTTCATAGAAACTTATTAATGTCATGTTCACACGGTGTGACTAGACTATATATCTTTTTTTTTAAATGCCTCCCAAAAATAATAGAGGATTAATAGAGGATTGCAAATCAATATTCAAATTAATCCTTGAAGTTAACCTCACGTGCAAAAAATATATATGCAAGCATGGATGAAACATCCACAACTAGTATTAATTACCTAATCCTTCAATTTGCCAAAAATCTTGGCCTTTTTCTGGGTTGTCTGGAATTGCCCATGCCCAAACTTAGAGGATGTGTCAATGAACTTCAACTTGATTTCCTTCAAGGTGGTATGAGAAGTCTATTTCAATAATGACTACCACAAAGTAACCACCCTCTTCTTGGTGTGCATACAACATCCTTTGATAATGATGTAATCATCTTTTACCACACCATAATAAGGAAAACCGCCCTTTGGTGTTATATCCTTCTCAGTCCTATCGAATTCAGTCATTGCCTTGTGGGATTCCTGATCTTCCATACCAATCTTGTTGATCTTCTTATTCATCTCAGTATGATGATGGTAACCATTCTGACCAGCCCTGGAAACAATAAAGGAAACCCTAGCTTGATGCCAAGCACCAATACAAGCTACCTTACGCAAACCCCTGTGAGTTTTTCGGGGCAATCTTGTAACACCCCACCTGGTTACAACACCTTCATAACCCTTAGCCTTTGTGACACCAATAACATCAAATGTTTCATCTTTTCGGAAAAGAAAATCAATAGGAAGTTGTTTCTCAAAGAAGTTATACACATACTCTACTTTCTAAGCAATTTTCTCCCATTAACTTGTATTCCCATCAGGTGTGCCTTCTTCTATTTCAATCCTTTCATCTTCTTAATCTAGGTGTGAGAAAGAACACTAATGACGGTTGCGTACTTCTTCATTTTCTCGAGCTCCGCGTTGATCTCCTTCTTACCCTCCTCGGAATCATATTTCTTGGCGTATTTAGTTAAAGCCTTATTGTTATCCCTGTACCAGTATTTGTATCATACCCACCTTATCTAGTCAAGAAATGATCCCTTTTGTTTGTAAGGAGTGTTTTTGGTGTATGGAAACACCATTTTCTTTGGCAATATAAAAATGCATCGCATTTTAGAAAAACAACCCAAAATCTCAAATTGCTAAAGCCAAAAAGGCACCATTCATTTGGTAAACATGGAGTTGATTGTATAGTTTATTGCATGATAATATATTTGACTGGGAATGTATTGTATGCAAATTCAAGAAGATGCTCACTCGATGGGACCATAAATGGTTGTTTCTGTGGGGCATGGTCATCATGACCAAGGCGGTGTTGCAAGGCCTTCCTATTTTCTAGATGCATTTCTTTTATATTCCTTAGACCATTATTCATAAACTCAACTTCATTGTTGCTAAATTTAGGTGGTCTAGTGCATGCCCAATGAAAAAAGCTTAACCTTGTGGCTCTTAGCACAATCTCCACGCATGTTAAGTTGGGCAGTTGGGGCATCTTGGATCTCATAAGATTCAATATCACCCTCTTAACCATGAATTGGTGGAAGGATTTCATGGAAAGGGGTATTTGGAAGACCATTCTATTCATTAAATAAATCTACTTTTAGGGCCTGGAGGAATGGGTGCGGGCAGGCGCACCAATGAATCCCAATGCATCATATATCTGGCATAGTTTCATACATGCTATCCCGTGGCTCTGCAACAATATCCTGTGGTTGGTGGGTTATGGACAACAAATTCTTATTGGCAAGGATGCCATTAAAGGTATGTCCCGTCACCACATATTATTGGTCCCCTTCATTCACACTCTCATCTAGCTGGGTTTCCATAATCTGGCCAGTCTTAGATTAGGCATTCCCTTCCCTTAACGTGCTCCGGTTTGGCCTCATGATTGACAATTAGGCATTCAAGATGCCTTGGCCATTAAATGTGAATCTTTCCGCAATATTCTCACTCAAGCTAGCATTTCATTCAATATGCACCCTGATAAACTTGTTTGGGGTGGAAGAATTCTAAATGGGCAGATTTCTTCCAAGGATGTGCATGAGTATATTTCCTGCAACATCCCCCCTCTTCCTCTAGTGGGCTGGACCTACAAATTTTGGCTATGGGAAATCCCTTTAAAAATCAAATACTTCTCCTGGTTGGTCTTATATAATCACATCCTCACTTGGGATCAACTGCTAGAAAAGGGTTTGTAGGGCTTGGTAGATGTTCTCTTTGCCAGTTGGATTCCAAGGAATGTCTCCATCTATTCCTGCATTTTCCCTTTGTTGTTTCCATCTAGACTATGGTCCCTCTCCTCCTTAGTATCAATATCCATTCTAACATTTCATCCTTGCTTTTTTTGAGTCCTGCTCTCTCCAAGATATTGCTTATATATTTGTCCCCCTTTATGTCTTGTGGGGCATTTAGTTATCTAGAAATACACTTATATTTGAAGGCTTTCCTTCCGACACTATGTTCGCCTCCCTCTGGATCATGACTCTTTTCATGGAAGTTGGACCCTAGTACCCTAGAGCCCCATCCAGATCCATTTCATTTGTTGATTTGGATGACAGATTCCCAATCCGCTTCTTTGATAGTGCTTCCTCGGACGACAACTATGGTTGTGGTGTCTTAAATTGGATCCCTCTATCCACTACAAATTCTATTGGTCCGCTGGTGTTGGGGATAACTGTTAGGCTCAACTACTACCATTATGGGGTGCCCTCCAATGCACTGAATGGTTGGACTTAGAATTTTTTATGGTTATATGAGATTCCTTCTTGGTGATCCAATGGATTAAAGGCCAAGATACTCTAGATGTCCCCTCACTTTGTCACTGGGAATAAATGATCTCAGAGCTAAGGTCTACCGTCATAGAGGTCTCTTTTCAACATATCTATCATGAGAAAAACTCTAAAGCATACCTTCTTTCCAAACGTGGGGTGCCCATGCTTCCTGGGCATATGTTCTTTGAGTTCTTTCAAAGTGGAGAGATCTATAGACAAGGAATGTTTGAGCTATAAACTCTGACCCCTGCTATTTTCTTTTCACCATTAGGATTTTGCAAGAGTTGCAACCACTCCTCTGTTTCTCTGTCTCTATTCTATTGTCATTGTTAGTCTTTGAAATGTATGCCTCTTTGTGAGGCACGATATATTTTTTCTAGCACTAAAGATCTTTGTTGCCTGCTTCAATGGACATTAGTAAGAAGTGTTGTCACCCTGGTTAAAGACCAATCAAATATGTAAAACATTCGAATATGCAAGAGTGTTTTGTTTTTTCTACTAAAAAAAAATGGGTATTTCATCCCAAACAATTTGATCATTTTTGGGTGAAAATTGGTTGCACAAGCATATATCTTTGTCTAAATTTGCACGATTTTGATGTTTGAATATTATATGGATAGTTCTTTCACTGATAGAACTTTCAAATTCTAGTTTTCTTTCATGGATTGATAGTTAGGTATAGGAATCTGTTGGGAATTATAGAAATTTGTAAACCTTTAGTAGAAATGGCCACTCGCAATTGAACTTTATTGTTCAAGAAGCATAGGTTTTCTTTGCGTGATGTGAGAAAACCGTCAACTTCATTTTCAAAGCCATCAAATTCTGAGCAAGGCGAAAGCGACCCTGTTATTGAATTTTCAAATTCCCCCTTGATGCATCACCGTGGGTATGCTTGACTGAGCAAGGACGACATTGATATGTATAGGGACGAGGCTGTAACAATTGGTCTACCTCCTGCATGGGTGGATATATCATAGGAGATAACAAGTAATATATAATGGGTACGCAACAAAATTTATACATTGGTGAAGACTTATGCTAAAGCCTTGATGCCTATGTTTATAGACACCATTACATATCAACATGCAATTGAAGAACTAACCCAAGAGATAACTGACCTGTGGAGACAAAGTGAGAAAATGTTACAACAACTTTCTAGACATGATCAGTCTAAAGATGCAAGTGTTCAAAAGAATGTCGAGAGATCTTACACTGATATTTAGTCACTTTCCAAGGAATTTTGCAAACAACAAAAGGCTTATTTATAGTGCTTACAACAATTACAAGATGTGTGGTGCTACTTTCTTCTTCCTGTTATGATTCACGATGAATATTTAGTCTGAAATAAAGAGGAAGAGGATGATAGGCAAAAGCTTAAAACCATGTGGGTTGAAGCCTTATATGAAAATGTTGCTCCACATACATTTATTGATGGAGAAGAGTTGGAAAAGAAAGCAAGAGCAGCAGAGGAACTAGCTCAGTCGTTGTTGTCGGAGGAGATGGAATTAACAAAAACATCATATGATGGTGCAGGTGGTGGAAAGGGAGAAATGGGTTGTAATAGGGCAGAATCTATGATTGTTGCTGTAGAGACACTGCAACAAAAGGTGAAGACGTTGTTGGAGGAGAAAAGAATTTGGCTCTTGATTTATCCTGTGAAATCAGAAGTCGAATGACTGAAAGATATGTTGTGAATGAAGCTTTTATGTTGATTCAGAAAGAGAAGGATGGATTGCAGTCAAGTTTACAGAAAGAGTTGGATAGGAGGTAAAATAAGCAAGAGAAGATCAAGTTCGGTGAAAGGCGATTGAGGGACAGAATCAGGGATCTTGCAGAGCAGAATGTTGCTTTGCAAAGAGAAGTTTTAGATATGAAAAACAAGGAAGCCAATTTAAAAAGTCAGCTGACAGAGTCTGAGCATTACAAGGATAGGCTCAACATAAAATTAAAGGACTCTGTCAATGAAATTGCACAACTAAGACAGGCTTTGAAAGAATCAGAAATAGGAACCGAGAAAGCAGATGATACTCTACAGTCAATCAAAAGATGTTATGATGAAGAAAGGGAAAGTTATGGTTTAAATAAATCATCTTCAAGGCTTCAATGGTTGTTGAAAGATCATGAAAGGGCTATAAACAGACCATTATGGAATTCTGGGCTAAAGGGCGATATTAATGAACACATGGCAGCCGAGCTTCAACAAAAGGAAATGATTAGGGTGAGTGGTAGTGCAGATGAACATGCTCTCTGCAAGGATAAACTAGCCGACTGTAAGAGCACTCAAAGTTATCATGAACGTTTAAGAAAGGAGAAGAATACTGATGGCCTCCAAGGGTCTAGACTCAGAAGCAGAAGAGAGAATAGTATTGGCAATGGCTTGCATGGTTTAATGAAGTTAGTCCAAGAGCTATGTGCTTGGCTTGATGAGAAGCAGACTCGGTCATTGTTACTGTTTGATGAAAATAGGCTGCTCTGTTCTAAGCTACTGGAAACCTTGAAATATAAAAGTAATGCTGGACTGGTCAATGAACAAAATAAAACTAATGCTATAGTGGTTAATGAACATGAGATGAATGTGCAGATGTTGGAAAAAAAAGCTTATCTTTTCAAGGACAGTGTCAATATGGTAAAGGGTATTTTGAAAGAAATCACCCTACTTGCTTGCAATGAAGCCCTTGGACAAAAAGTGATTGGGAGGAAAGATTCAGCTCGACAGTTGGAGGACCAATATTGGGAGTTGAGTGAACTGCAAGATGAGCTTAAAGCCCAAACTTTGATTACCACACTTGTGAGAGAAAAACTTGGTTCAAGAGTTCTTGAAGTGGAGCAGCTACAAGAAGATTTTACAATGCTTCTGAAGAATCGAGAGCTTTCCAAGGCTGAAATCAAAAGGATGCAACATCTGCTTGGCACTGCAAACCATAAGGTGGCAGATTTGGAATCTCAGTTGGGAAGAAAGGATGAAATAATAAGTGGTTTAGAAGGTGACTTGCAGAGATGTTTAAAACAAATAGAAGTCCTAAAAGAGGATCTAGGCAAGCTTTCAAAAGATAGGGATAATACCAGAAGAAGGAGAGTGACTTGGTTTTGAAGTCATAAGGTTAAATGCAAAGGTTGAAGCATACCAAAAAACAATAGGAAATATGGAGGAGGATTTGATGATTAAAAATGGGCATATCTCAATATTAAGTGAGATCCTTCAAGAATTTTACCGCACAAATATTTAGACTTTAATGGCATCTTCAGCTTGAAACTCCTAAATATATAAGATTAATACATGTTCTTGTCATGTAACTAAGAGCACATAATCCATGACAACAAGAAGATGTTTAATCTAAATTTTTCAGTTTTGATTTTAATGATAAACATGGGCCGGGACCATATATTTGGCATTTTCTTTCGTCTCTACATTGCCAAAGATTTTCCACTAATCTTTAGTCACTTTCCATGGAATTTCCAAAACAATAGGAGGCTTATTTATAGTTCTTACAATAGTTACAAGATGTGTGGTGTTAATTTCTTCTTCTTGTTATGAATCAAGATGCATATTTAGTTTGAAATTTTTTGTGGAAAAGAAATTGTTACTTCAAATTTATTCAGGCACCAAGCTGCATCTTATTGTAATGACTTTTGTGTTTCGTAGAAGGGACCCGATGGATTTGACATAGGCATAGACTCAGGTTTCAACAAAAAACATCTAGCCAAGATGAAGAAAAGTGAAGCATTGACAACTGAAAGGGAGAGGGAAATTCTTCAAATTGTAGATTCAGTAAATGAGCTACAGGAAATTACGAAGGAACTTTCTTCTCTTGTCATTGATCAAGGAACTATTGGATCGCGTTGATTAGGGTGTTAAACATTTATAGAAGGCTGAGAGAACACAAAAGGAAGGAGGAATGATTATGTGTGCAACAAAACTCATATTCATGCATTTTCATGATTTTTGTGCTTATTATCATAGAAATATTCACTTGATTTGAGGAAACATTCAAGCTTGGATTTCTAGCCTTTTTCCCAGTTCGTAAAAAGCTGGTGCTAAGCACCACTGAGTAATTATTTCTCTACCTATGGCTATTGAAATTGTACAACTTATGTTACACAGAGTGTGCAGAAACCATGTATTGTATGTCATATCTTATCATAATGCATAAAAAAAATCTAGGAATTAATTTATTGCACAAAAAACAAAGATTGATTTCCTTGATTTGAGCTAGCAAAGCGCTGGGATGCAACATAATTCCATTCTTATTAGACAATAATTTTTAAACTTTTCAACGTAACTGGCCAATATATTGACTTTACTTAAAAATAAATAACATACATCATAGAAAAATGTATTATAGATCACGTGGCCAAACACTCAAATCAGTAACACATTGTAAATAATTCCAGTTCACATATTGTACATCCAAAACCTGATCTCCATCATGGTAAGATACATAACAACTTAAAATAAGTCAAATCTAAATTATACCCAGAATTGAGCTCCATAGCATTAGGAAAACTCAAATGAGTACCTACAAAATGGTCCAAGACGATAATAACATGTAAAATCCAGTCATCAGCAGAATTCACAACAAGGTTTCATGGAGCATACCTTATAAAACCGCCTTCGCACCTCCTTGCTAAGGTGATGAGCCCACACTGTGTTAAGGGTCTGAAGCCCTCTGGGTGTCTTGATATAAGTGACAATGCCCACGATCACCATTGGCAAGGTCTTGATTACCGTCACAACCTCACATGTTTCCTTCTTATGAAGCTTGGATCTGGGCTTCTTGGCCTCTTTGGCGAAGTGGGTCATAACATACTTGTATCCCAAAAAGGATGCCATCTTGCAGGGCTTCAATGGATTATCAGTGGCAAATGACTTCACTTTTATTCTATGTCTACGTGTGCTCTTGCAAGGGAGAAATCCTAAAGAGCCATGCCTGGGATGCTCAAAGTTCCTGTGACTCATCTCTTCAGTTGCAACTCCCCCTCATGCTTCCTCTTGTATACCCCCAAAGTCCCTAACACGAAGTCGATCCCCAACATTAACCACCATAAATAAATCGTTTGTTTAATATTTTTCGATATTTATCGGTTAGAAAAAATAAAATAATATTAATGTAGTAAGTCAATCCCTCATAGTCTTTAAGATTCTGACTTTCCTATTTTTCACTGTATGCCATTAATTCCTGCCATACATAAATTTTTCAAAACAATTTTTTAATTTGCAATATTTTTGTAAAGTGTGGTATATTCAATCACCAGGTTTGAATTTCATTTGGACAGCCAAGTGTGCTAGGAAAATAACTATGTCATTCTCAAGTAATAGCTAAAACCATGACACATTAAAACCCTGAAATCCCTTCAGGGTATATAGAATCATCATGGTCAGGTCCATGTCACATCTCAGTGCCGCAGGGGTTTCTTTATGGATAACCTTGAGCTCATTGTGGGAATTGACCAAGAATTCCTTGAGGCCCTCGGCATCCATATTCTCGCATAGAGATTTCAGCTCTAATAAATTGTTTCTTTCAGATCAAGAAAGGGTTTTAAGGTGCACACTTACCGGAAAATTGTACTTTCAAACCCTACCCTCAGACTGTACATGCGCCTTCTTACTGCTTTTGGCCTCCCTTACCATTCCCTGTTTTGTCTCTCTCACCTTTCTTCTCTCTCACACAATTCCAGACAAGTGAGTGAGTTATACCAACTGCTAGATTCACACCTTAGTGAAATATTTATTTATACTCCTCTCACTTGCAAATGAATTTTATTTGAGCCAACTTCCACAAATCCCGCCCGTGGATTATAATAAATGATTTTCATAACATTTCACACACTAAATTTTATTTTTCTTAACACTTTTCAAATTAAACTTTATTTTACATTCTTAAAATTGATTTTCAAATAAACTAAAATGGCTATATTTTTTAATATTAAAAGTGAGGTTTAATTTTCTCCATCGTGTAGATCAGTTGATAATAGAATGGTTTTTTAAGGAATTCCTTATGATGTTATTGGTTTAAACTTCGATTAGCTCAATGTGCCATGTGTGAGGCAATGTGGGTACACTTGGAGGTGAATTTGGTAGTGGATAGAATCATTCCCTATCATGTAAGTAGAAGCTCACTATAGTTGTAGATTCTGCCATATACAAAAATTAACAATAATAATAATAAGCTTATATTTTTTTTTAATTTTATTGAATTAACTATTTATCAAAATTAGATATTATTAAAAGCACATGATTTTATTGGAGGTAGTTTAGGTGATGGCGATAAGGGAAACTAATTTTCTTGTAATAGTTTTCTAAGTTGTGTCGGCACTCAAACACTCTCATAGAAAAAAAATGTCTTAAATCCCCCAAAATGCCTAAGAGGAAACTCTCAAGCAAGCCACCCAATGTCACCTTGGTGGCCTTCTCTCACTCTATAGACTACATTGAAGGATATCCATGTCAGGGGGGTAATCCTTAAAGATCGATCTAAGTTAGGTCATTGAGTAATGAAGGGAAGTTCCTTAATGAAGACTAGTGATTTGACAGTACTCACTCTCAAAGTAAAAGGGCAGGGATAAGTGTGCGAATAGTCAAACAAACCATGAATCATGAACAATTTTTGAATGATTTTAATTAGACAACTATGCTTATTCATGCAACAAAATGAAAGATAAAACTTGCTCAATTAACCATATAACATGAGATGCTAGTGAAGCATATATATAATGGCACAGTAAAAATAGAAAATGAATCATAAATTGTGTCCATATAAGCAAGGAATTAGATCATTCATTCATCGTATTCATGAGCATTGGCGATTGAGAGTTCTTTATCACCATTAAGATACCATTCCACAATTAAGAGATCGTACACCAATAGTGATAGCTATGTTTGGGATGACAAAGAGTTATGTGTTTGCGATAATAAATAAAGTAAATATTCAAACTTGTCATTGATATTAAGGAAAAATGAAGACAATAAAGTTGAATGTGGACCACTTACACATTTGTAACATTCAAATGTCATCCATTTATCATCAATTTATCACCATTTATAGTTGGGTAGTTTGTAACCGTAGAATTGTGACCCAAATGATGTATTTGTAACATTCCAAAGTGTGTAATTACAACTAATGAACCATGAGCAATACCATTAGTGTGTGAGCACATTAACCACTATGTATTTAGAACAAATTTCCATTAAGACTAGAGATCAATGTAAAATTTAAAGCACCCCTAAACAAAAATAAATTCCATATGTCAATGTCAAATATTTAAGAATTGTGTGCAGAGTACACCAATAGTGGCATTATTGAGCTTCAATCACTATCTTGTTATGTGTGTTAGAATGTGTCATTTCAAATTAGAAAGTGATCACACATCTACAAATATGCAAGCAAGTAAATTGCCAAGACAATCTTAAAAATAGTGAATTATTAGCCTTATGAACCAAGTCATTTCACGTTCCCATGCATTGATTTGCATAAGGGTGTGTTTAAAATGTCAAATGTGTTAAAAAAATGTAACAGATAAATGTATCAAGAACAAAATTTGACCATGATGCAAATTTGTCAACCCTTTTCACAATTATAATTAAAGAGTTTAAATATCAAGGTATTTCATGCATTCATGTACCCATGTGAAGCTTAATAGTGTTTACTATGCCATAGATATATCAAATCCAACATGAACAAGTACAAATATGATATTGTATCCTTACAAGTAAAGCATTAATCATTTTTAATTTTGTCAGTTATTATCTAGTCATATATTTTAGTCCTAGACTAAGTTAGTCATTTAAGTTAGTCGTTTTTAGTTGAGTCATTTTATATCTAGTCATATATTTTATCCCTAGACTAAATTAGTCATTTTTAGTTTGGTCACTTAAAATTGGTGAAATTTAGTAGTAATTCACTTGAAATAATTGTGGTGACTAAGTTTTTTAGTTGCATAGTCACTAATCTCTCATTTTGTACTAGTGAAAACTCCCTAACTATGTAAACTAATCAAACCTCTTAATATGGTATAATTGGAGGTTGGAAAATAAGAAGCCCCACAAGTACAACTCTGGTTTGGAAACCAAAGCTTTCAAAGAAACCTTCTCAGTTCCAAACAAGAATATTACCACCAAATTGTAATAGTGTAAGCACTTGCATGGCAACAAAGGAATACATTCTATGATTGGGCTTTCAATTCCCCAATTCATGAGTAATAACTTGATCTAGACTTGTGCAAAAGAAAAATGGAATACAAATATAAACATAAACACATAGATGTAGCAGAAATAAATCTTCATTTCATTAACATCAAAGAACTAAAAGATGCTTACATACAAAATGGAAATAAACTAGTTGGGATGATGGTAGCTTATCTTTGAGAAGAGATGTGGTGATTACATGCCTCTGAATTGTTTTACAATTAGGATTGAATGCATATTTACTATGGAGAAACAATGAAAAACCATAAACATCCAAAAACTTAACCCTAGGAGATGAAGCGCTACAATTGTGGGCCCCGTTGGGGTAAATTGGTACATCAAGTTCCCAGGGTCATAACTTTGGCATACGATCTCCATTTGATGCGCACGATATCTCATTAGAAATTAGAGAACTAAAATTTTTACTAGGGCCTTATTGTTTTCCAAAAAATGTCATTTAAGGCCTCAAAATGTTCCAAAAGTTTACGACCCGAAAAACTACCAAAAATAGTAAATTGTGCTACAATTAAGGAAACTGAAAGAAACAATGGTGGGTGTCCAAGTGAAATAGGTGGGTGGCCACCAATATCCACCTAGATCAGTCCTCAGTCCTTAGGAAGAAATGGTCCCCATTGCATTGAGTGCCTCCATGAGATGGGGAAACTTCTATTGAATATGGTCCCTAGTGAGCCACTTGCCTTGGTGCAAGAGTTGGGAAACTTTGACAACCTAATACGGTTGGATATTCTATTGGCGAGTGGTACTAATATGCATGTACATGATCTAATTAGTTATGATTGTGCCATGCAGTCTAGTTATATCTCTATTCGTGTGAGTTATTCTACAATGTTTGATGTGTCCATTAATGGTGGAAAGTATGCTTGAAGGCAGTCCACATTAAACACTAGGTGCAAGGCAAGGAATGGTGAAATGTTGAGCTCAAAATAATTTTTTCCTACAACCTTAGTGATTGTGTAAGGTCCATATCAGAGCGTTTTTCTCTTTCTTTGTTTTTCTTTTCATGTCCCCAACGAGGTAGGCATATAAGGAGTTAGGGCTCGAACTAGTTGAACCTTTGCAAAGGCAGACCTCACAAACCCCGACGGCCTCCCATGGAGAAAGAAAAGAAAAATGAGGGATTAGGAGATCCCTTCAAAATATTCCTCGAAGAAGCCCTCGAGTGGCAAAGGAACATGATGATGGAAAACTTTCCGCAAATCCTTCAGCGGATGCCCACATGCAACACCTATTCATTCGATAACCACTCTGGAGGCACCACTCCTTTCAAGGTACATGTAAAATTTTACATTTCTATATTTGAAGGACAAATAGATGTAGACGACATAGATATATGGTTAAATCTATTGGAAAGATAATTTTGAGTTCATGATTTTTACAATAAGGGAAAGGTTACTTTTGCATTCCTCAAAGTCACCCCCCATGTAAAGGACTACTGGAAAACCTACTGTGAACATAGGGATGATAGAGAACCCTCACTATTTTCAGCCACACCCACTTGGAATTCCTTCTCAGATGCCATCTATAACGCCCTCATCCCACACTTAACCAAGTTAACCAATCCACTGGGGTAAATATGTGATGAAGATTTAGTACGACATGAATCAACCTCCTAGATCACCTTAAGGAAGTCGAATCGACAAAACCAGAACCTTATTGACTTCCCTCAGGTTCTATAGGACCTCCAAGGGCTAAACCACCTTTCCAGGTGCCCAAAACCTAAGTTAATCCTCTTTTTCAATGTCGTGGACTCCTAGACGCTCGCACAACAGTCCAGTCACATACATAAGCCTCTAGTAGAGTGAATGCAGTCTCTTTCACCCAGTTCTATGCCTACAACTGCGAGATCTGAGGCACGTTTTGAGGGCTAGTCTCCAGATCACTATGCAGAACTTAATGAAACTTTCCAGAACAATGAATGACACAAAGATAAATCCTTTAATTCAAAACTTGATTAAGGACTTAACCTCACCATGCTAACCATGTTAGACATTTCATCAAACACATCATGAACATGTAATGTATAGGTCATAATTACATATAGTCATAGGGATCTCATAATTATCTGAGAAATGTCAAGAAGGTTTGATTTCCCCTCAAAATAGTTGCATTATCATCTATTAGGCCATAGTTTCATCAAGAATTCATTTACTAATCAAAACATGATGATAGTGATAAGTAAAGTCTGTCATAAAAGCATGCTTATAACCAATTTTTAACCAAAATAATAACAATGATAGATCAACAATCAAGGCCACATAATAACAAGTATAAATAATCATGAAATACAAGAGTAAAATAACTCTTATTAAAATACGCAAATCCAACCAAGTCAAGGACTTTTGCGTACCACCCAACCATATATTGGGTTGAAACAAATATTTTTTTCAAACAATCACCCCCATGCAATATTCCAAGCATGAATGTGGGACTCACAACAAAACAATTAGTGCTCCCCCAATATTTACCATGTATCATGTAGAAAATCCTGTATTTTCACAAGATCATGAAATCTACTAAAGCACAGGACAAGAATCTACTTCTACTTTCAACCAGTGGAAGCCAATAGATCGATGAAATCAATATGAACAAGAAGAAGATAAATCAATGGCACATAACACAAGATGTATTTGGGGAAAGCCACTTCTTAAAACCCTACTATCTATATTGCATATATTAGAAATATGAGTGAAGATACAAAGCTTGTTCTCACTAGAACAATTCAACACAAGTATGCTCAGCTCTCTCAGCTCAGAAGTAGGCTCTTTGACAACACTTAGCCAATTCTGCAGCTCTCAAAGCCCCTAATATCTTGCGTAATTCCTAGGATGAATAGCTCATATTTAAAGGGAATTCATGCTTCTAAAAATGCGCAATCAAACATATATCATTCTATGGTTGCATGCATGATCTATATAACTCAGTAAATCATATAACTGATAGTGCATTGTCCCTGCACTCTAGTCTCAACTGGGTCTTTCTCAGAATCAACATGCATGAGTTTCTCATGAGGGAATCTTCAGTTAACTAGAGTGACACTTGTGGATGCATTAGTGCACCAACTAACTGTTAATTCTCTATTAGTTTCAAAAATAGTTTGGAACTAATTTAACTGAAGATAACTTAGTAAAATGAGTGATCTAATTACAACTCATAATTTAAACTTATACTGGACCCATAAAAATTAGGGAGAAAATATAAATGACTTCAGAAAGACATCCAACTTAAAAGTACTAAGATAATTAAGTTAATTAAACCTAATTAACTATTTAAAAGTTTCTATGAGAATAGAATTCAATTTTAATTCTCAGTTTAATTCAAGGAAAAATTAAACTGGAATTCTCTTGTTTCCATTTCTCAACACTCCCTCTCAAAAAGAAAGGTAATATCATCTACCCTGATCCTATCTTCGTGAAACTTGAATTTACATCTTGAAAATGCCTTTCTAAAAATTTTAGCATCTTTCTCCTCCGTGGGAATGTGCTCTAACAACATAATCTACCTCAATACACAATCTCTGCGATGATGATATCAGATATCAATGTGCTTGGACCTATCATGAAAAACTAGATTTTCAGGTAGTTTGATACAACTTTGATTATCGTAGTAAATCATAGTTGGATCCATCTACTGACCAAAAAAACCAACCATGATCTTCCTCATCCAAATGGCCTCACATTCTTCCTGACTTACATCCATGAACTTTGCCTTTGCCGAACTAAGTGCAACCGATCTATGTTTCCTACTGTACCAAGAAACTACCACTGACCCAATACTGAAGATCCTTCCTGATGTGTTCTTCCAGTCTGATGGACTCCTTTCCCAATCTACATCGGTGAAGCCTTGAAGCTTCACTCCCTCTATCCGTTTGTACCATAATCCATACTGAGAAGTGTCCTTGAGGTATCTCAATACATGCTTTGTTGGCTTCTAATACATCTTGGTCGGATTAACCATCGCTTGACTAAGTTGGTTAACTGCATAGCACATATCCCATCATGTGTTCACAAAGTACATGAGTGAACCCATAAACTACTTGTAAATAGTAGCTTCCACTACTTCCCCTGAAGTAGCATCCTCATTCCTCTTGTTACCTCCTAGAGTAGTCTCCATTGTTTTGCTTCTCTCCATGTGGAATTTCCTAAGTATCTCATTGGCATTCTTGCCCTAAGACACAAACAACTCCCCATCTCCCTGTCATACATCCATGCCAAGAAATTAATGCATAAGCCCCATGTCCTTCATCTCAAACTCTATTGAAAGTTCCTCCTTGCAAGATTTGATCAGTTGATCATCACTTGTTAGTATGAGACCATCAACATAAAGTACAATGACAATAAGTTTACCTTCCACCACTATGTGGTACAGGTTCGCATCTGCTTCACTCTTCATGAAGCCCAACCCAGTGAAGTAGCTATCTATCTTAGTGTACCAAGCACAGGATGCTTGCTTCAGCCCATACAATGCTCTCCTGAGCTAGCACACAAGCACATCACAGTCAAAGGTCTCAAAACCTTCAGGCTGGTCTATGTACACCTCTTCCTCAATCGTGCCATTAAGGAAGGTTGTCTTTACATCCATCTGATATATCTTCCAACCCATCTACACTGATAGTGCCAATATATATCTGATCGATGAGTACCTTGCAACAAGAGCAAAGGTATCATTATAGTCAATCCCCTCTACCTGTGAAAATCTAGGGGCCACAAATCTAGCCTTATGCATCTCCACACTACCATCTACAACTTTCTTTACCTTGTAAAGCTAACGGGAGCTCACCACTGACTTGTCCTCCAGTCTTGGGATCACATCCCAAACACTATTACGAACTATGGAGTCATACTCCTCCACCATGGCATCAACCCAAACTGGCTGCTGCACTTCTTCCTTGAAGGAATATGGCTCTATCACAACACATTAGCCCATAAGATCCATGTATCTGGTGTACCTCTAAGGTGACCTCCTCTTCCTGTGCTGAGAAGTGGGTGCTTCCACATTCTCCCGTGCAGTATCTAACAATCTGTCAGCCTCTCTGGTGTGCTTTCTTCCCTCTCTGGAAGACTCTTCCTAGGTGGATGTCTCCACTCCCGAGTCCTCTGCATGTGGATGCTCCACATCAATCTGAGGCTCCTCAAGCTTAGAAGATAAAATCTCCTCATCTGCATGTATCTTAAGCTCCCTCCTAAGGGAAACCCTCATGGCCTTCTCCTCATCGAATCTGACATCTCTACAAACCACTATCATCTTGTCAGTCAGAAAGTAAACCTGATAGTTGTAAGGTGTATCAGTGTACCCCATCAATATCCCCAACTCTGTTGTCAGCTAAACCTTCTTCCATGCATCTTTAGTCACATGGAAATATATTGATGACCCAAAAATCCTGAAGTGACCAACATATGACCTCTTACCAGAATAAGCCTCTTCTTGTGTCTTCATCTCAAGTATACGATATGGGCTACGGTTCTAAACATAAACTGTTGTGTTGCATGCCTCAACCCAAAAGTATAGTGGTAGGCCATGATCATGAAACATTGCCCTCGCTTCCCACACTATGCGTATGTTCTTCCTCTCAGACACCCAATTCTATTGAGGGTTATGGGGTGTCGTCAACTCCTATTTAATCCTTTCCACTGCAAAAAATTTATTAAACTCGTTTGAGACATACTCACCACCATTATCACTCTGTAGAGATTTAACCTTCTTGCTCGACTCTTTCTCCACCAATGATTTAAATTCACAAAACTTTGTGAAGGTTTGATCCTTTTTCTGCATGAAAAATATCTAGCATTTATGAGAATAATCATCAAAAAATATAACATAATACCTGTGTTTGTGTGGAGTACTGAAGAAGGTATGTTTTTATTGATTATTTTGTCATCTTTTCTTTAGAACTCGTAACCTCTTTGCATCATGAACTAGGTAGATAATAAGAAATCATGACAAAATCTATAGGATTTATACGCAACATGAAAACACTAATAATTGCTATTTCTTATGCAGGAAAAGGGAAAAACAAAAGATTTCCGTTCCAAAGAAAAAGACAGGGCCAAGTTAACTGCTGTCCCTTTGGTGGGGAACCATATGCAAACAAGGTGATCTAAATTAAAACATATCAGCCAAGGAAAGGAAAAGGAGATATCAACTCGGTGCAAGAAAAAAAACGGATAACTGGGAATTAATAGTTTGGCAAATCCCTCAGGATCCCTTGATCCTGAGGGATCACTGCCTTAACTATTTTTGCATCCTTGATATCTCTACTTTAGCTGTTATAAAAAGGGGCAGCACTGCTAGCCCGGGTGATGATCTGCTGTTATTTTATCTATGTAACTTTTCTTTGTATTTGAAACTTTTGATAATCAACTCTCGTTGAGAAGTGATTCGTTGTAACTCTGTTTTAATGCTTTAATATAAATCTGGTTGTTGTTCCGTCTTTGATCTTGGAGTAATTTCAAGTGGTGTGTCCCTGGAGGCTAAGGGCCCGGCCGTGGTGGAACACTTGCTCCTATATCATTATCTTTAGTTCGTGCGTGGTTTTCATTATCAGATTTGTTCGGTAATCTGATTTGTTTTGTTATTTTACATCATGTCTCTATTATATTTGATTCATGTTCGACTGAGTAATATCGTTCCCTGTGACAGGAATGTCAGATTATTCATTCGGACTCTCTAACGCATTGTTGTTCCTTTAATCATTAATATAACATTGTCGGTCTTTACAGAATGCTATTGTTGTTCAATTACAGAGTACCCATGTTGTAACAGTCATAAATTGGTATTACTGTATTCATCTATAGATTACATTTAATTGTGATTGCTAATTCTACTGATATTGTTGTTCCATTACGAATTACAATCGCTATTCTTTATAACTAAGATTGATATTTGTAGTACCGAAATCAGATTACTATTTTTCTCAATACTAAGGTGTGTTGTGTGTGTTATTTATCTTAGTTTATTGTGCATTTACATTTGGTTCCAAGTGTTTTTCTATATTTCATTACTAATTAGTTTCCGTTCTATTTCTGTGTGTTGTCCGATTTATTCCTAGAGTAAAGATTGCTATCTGATTTTTGTAGGATACAATTGCTGCACTTATTCCTGTAGATCAAAGTGTTGTTGTTTATAAGAATCAGTTGCTGTTACATTTTCTAGTTGTTGTTCCATTTGTTAGTTGTTGTTCCATTTCCTAGTTGTTGTTTCGTTTCCTGTTATTTGCATTCTCATTGCTTTGGTGTGCAGAACGATCTGAAATTGTGGTGGGTGTTGACATTTGTTGTCTAGTTCCCAGATTGATGATCTGTTCCTTGATTATCTTTAATTACATTAGTTTACAGAGGGATGAGTTATTGTTACTGGATCCTTGACTGATAAACCGCTTAGTTTTCCGAATGCATGATTTAGGCTTTAAAGTGCTTTGTTGTAAGTAGATCTTGTTTTAAGCATCTGTTTACTCTTGTATTTTGAGCACTATACTACTAGCATTACTTTGGAAAATGACAGCCTCAAACTAAGTACACTCTTTGAAATAACAAATCGTTCCTGGATTGACAAGTTAATGTGAGGTAATTAGAGGTGAAAAAGACCCTTTTTACGGCTCGACATTTTGGCACCGTTGTCGGGGAAGAGTGTAGCCATTTGTCTCTTTTCAGAGTAGTGTAAGATCCTGTTAGGAAAGGATTGGGTTTTAAAAACAGAAGGTAAGAACCTGCGTGTGGAGTATGTAATAGCCCTGCTCCCCTGCCTGCTTTCTTGCAGATTTGTTGCTATTCTGTTTGGGTAGAACCTAACAGTTGATTTGTGTGCATGACTAAGCAGAAAAAGCCTGAAAAGAACCCTAAACCTCTACCCAAGCCTGATAAAGCTAAGGGGCCGGTGACCCTTGGCTGATCGACCTTTATAGATGAAATCCTTATGAAAGTAGAATCTCAGCCTTTAGTAGGACCTAGAAAAGTTACTTCTAGACAACCTACTAGTTCCCTTCAGGCCACAGGATCACCATCTTTAGCCTTTGCTGAGTTGCATAGTCAAACCAAAGAGCAAGATTTTCAAGAAATTGAAAATTCTAGCCCAAAATCATTACAAGAAGGGAACCTTAGCAACCTCTGTGAAGGAAGAGGAGAAATCAGAGAGACTGAAGAACCAAGATCTCCCCTTGGGGTAATTCAGCCATTAAGCAGTCCAGATAAGGGAAGTGCTGCAAAAATCATTTATAACGAAATTCAAGAACCTGAATCCCCCCAGACGTTAGGCACTCTCATTATCCCAGATAAAGGAAGTGTTGTCAAGACCATTCCCATTAGAGCCATTCCCCCTTGACAACCTAGGAATACCCTCCTAGATATCCTAGAAGGTTATTGGCATATATTTGACCAAATGGCCCAAAACCAACCAAACACCCAAACCTCTACACTACAATACCCCATTGTGGATACTGCAGCTAATGCACCTCCGAAAGCAATTCCTCTTCAGAACATCCCTACATTCCATGGCCTTACATCAGAAGATCCGGATGCATTCCTGTTTGAATTTGATGTGCTGTGTAGAGGATATGACTATACCACCGATCCCCAGAAACTGAAATTATTTCCCTCTACATTAAAAGGGGCTGCTTTAAGATGGTTTATGGGATTGGGTGGTGGTGTTATAAATAACTAGGATCAAATGAAAGAATATTTTCTAAAAAAATATTAGGACTATTGCAGGTCTAGAGAGTTAAAAGATGAAATATTTCAGATGGTAGCTAGACCAAATGAAACATTAGAAGAGCATGTTGAATGTTTCCAGTATAATCTTCAAAGATCTCCTTATGCATCATTACCCTTACCTGATAATGTGTTAAAAACAACATTAATTAGGGGAATGAAGGAACAATGGATTGAAACACTGAATATTATGGGAAAAGGAGATATTTATCAGGAAAATTTTGCTGACATTTTTAATCTATGTATCAGGAGATTGAGAGGTAGCACAAGACTAAAACCAGCAGAAAATGATCGTTTTGTAAGAGATAATAGAATTTCGGCAGAAGGAGTAACTCGTGTAGAAATTGGAAATTTATTAGAAAATTTTAAAACTGACATATTGGGGACACTCACAACACAACTTGATATTATGCAAGCCAAACAAAAGTAAGCAGAGGCAGAACATAATTTGGAAATCTTCTGTCCCCGATGTAGAAAGAAACATAGCCATAAGGAGTGTCCATTAGATGCAGTCCAAGTTTGCGCCATCTGTACAAAAGACCATTCTACAGAGAGCTTCCCCTCACTTCCTGGATTGAAAGCAGTATACAAGGAAGTAGAAGAAGAACCAGAACCAATGTATATACTCAATCAACGCCATCAATGGTAGCCATGAAAATCAGGTATGTTTTCAGACCCAGCTTCTTCTTTTTAGCCTCCACAATATCATGCTCAACAATATAATACAATGTGGCAAAATCAACCTCCCTTCCCGAATTGGTCACATAAATCATTTCCTTCATCATCTCCATGGCCAAATCAAGCAAACCAACCCAATTGGACAAATTTTCTCTATACCCCACCATATTGGAAAAACAATGTATATCTAGCACAATGGACCCCTCCTACCTCACAGAGTCAAGCCTGGTAGAAAAACTAGCAAAGACCGATGAATCAGCCAATAGGAACCATCCCGCTCCCTCAACCTACACTGCCAGCCTTACAACAAAACCCCCAGTCTAATTTAAGACCGCAACTCCTAGCCCAACCCAACCCTAATCCGAGTAATAGACTAGTCCAATCTATTCAAATAGTGGAAACACCATAAATAGGAACCGATCTAAGGGAGTGTAATGACCTTCAATTAAGATTTGGGCGTATCGTCGAAACAAAGGGAGATGGAACAACTCAAGTTGAAAATCAGTTACCTATAGAACAATCGCTACAAGAAGAGGATGTGACTAGACAACAAATTCATGACCTAACAACCACATCCTCTCCCCCATTCCCAGAGCGATTAATTATACCTCGACCTATACAACACCCTAATTTTGATATTCTGGGAGAACTAAAAAATCCGTACATAAAAATCCCATTCCTCCAAGCCATTCAAGACATCCCCATATACACAAGGACTATCAAAGAATTATGTATAAAGAAACCAAGGAGGAAAATAACAAATAACCCAAAAGTCTAAGTAGTTGGCACTCTATCCGACTTATTATCAGAAAAAGAAACACCCGTTAAATACGAAGACCCAGGAAATCCAATAGTAACCGTACAAATCTATGGTCAAACCTTCTCAAACGCCTTAGTTTATCTAGGAGTTGCAATTAATATCTTAACGACCACCACTTGCCAAAAACTGGGCATTACATTAGTAGAACCGACCTCTACTTTACTAGAAATGGCTGACCAATCTGTGGTTAGGCCAGAAGGCACACTACATGATGTCATGGTATCCGTTGACTCCTGGGAGTATCCGGCTGATTTTCTGATAATAAACCCCAAAAACCGACTTGATGGACATCCATTGATTTTAGGCAGACCTTGGCTTGCAACTGCCGATGCTTATATTGGCTGCCGACAAGGCAATATGACCATAACTAGAGGGGCAGATATCAATAACCTAGCTTTATATCCTCCAGTGCAGCCAAGTGTCACAATAATAAAAACTAACAAGCATCTTGTATCATACATCACCGAAAATATTAGATCTCCATTAACCATAGAAGAGGCCCTTGATTTCAAAGACCAAACAGAAGATGATGCCATTAGTAATTTTATTAGCCAATCTGAACCCTGATCCCACATACAATGTCACATGATAGAAGCAGGATTTGATAATGAGTTAGAAGAAGATCCTCTTAAAGATACACACGATCAAAGAAAACCTACTATCTTTGTTTCAAATAGTAAAATTGTAGAAATTGAGCCAGGAGAGACTTTAAACATTAATGCCAACCTAACTTCCGAGAAAGAAAAGAAGCTCATACAACTATTGAGGAAATATAAAGGAGCATTTGCATGGGACTACCCTGATATGAAAAGAATTTATCCCCAGTTATGTACACACCACATTTACATAGAAAGGGATGCTAGACCTGTTCGCCAACCATAAAGGAGACTTAATCCTCATCTAAAAGATGTTGTAAAAGATGAACTTCAAAAACTTTTAGATGTCAACTTCATCTACCCTATCTCTGATAGTAAATGGGTCTCTCCACTTGTTGTGGTACCAAACAAGAATGGAAAGTGGAGGATTTGTGTAGATTATAGAGAGCTAAATAAAGCAACACAAAAATACCACTTTCCCATTCCATTCATTGACCAAGTATTAGACACTTTGGCAAGGAAGAATTTCTTTTCTTTCTTAGAAGGCTTTAGTGGATACAATCAGATTCAGATTGCCCCTGAAGACCAAGACAAAACCACTTTTACTTGTCCTTGGGGAACATTTTCCTATAGAGTTCTACCTTTTGGCTTATGCAATGCTCCTGCCACATTTCAAAGGGCTATCCTCAACATATTTTCAGACTTAATAAATGAAGGGCTCGAAGTATACATGGATGACTTTACACCATACAGAGATGATTTTAACCCAGCATTGGACATAATGGAAAAGGTCCTGCAGTGCTGCATTGCCACCAAGCTTTGTTTGAGCCATGAGAAATGTTATATGATGATGACTGAAGGACTTATTCTAGGCCATTATATCTCAGTAGCTGGCATATAGGTAGACCCAGCCAAAATTCAAATAATTTTGCTAATTCCCACTCCTACCACTCAAACAGAAGTACACAGTTTTCTTGGACTTTTTGGTTATTATAGAAGGTTTATATAACATTTTTCGCATATTGTGGCACCTCTATATGCACTGACAAGTAATTTTGACTTTCTTTGGACAGAAAAATGTGACCATGCTTTTCAGGATCTAAAGAATCTTGTGTCCACAACCCCAGTCCTTCGAGGACCAAATTGGGACCTACCATTCCAAATTTCATCAGATGCCTTAGAAACAACTATTGGAGCGTCCTTGGGCAGGAAGAAGATAAAAAACCATATGAAATTTATTATATTAGCAAGAATTTATCCCCTGCTGAATTGAATTATACTGTTACTGAAAAGGAATTTTTAGCTATAGTACATGCTGTCAATAAGTTAAGGCATTACATTAGTGGATATCCTGTTATCTTGCATACAGATCACTTTGCCATAAAATATTTAGCAAATAAACCAATCAAAAATGGTAGAATAACTATATGGCTGATTTTATTGCAGGAACTTGATATTACAATCAAGGACAGACCTGGAAAAGAAAATCCTGTAGTTGACATTCTCTCGCGAATGCCAAAACCAATGGATGCAGTAGTAGTTGAAGATCAATTTCCAGATGAGCATTTGTTTGCTGTCACTGTTAAAACACCCTGGTATGCTGATGTTGTGAATTACTTAGCAGTAGGTAAATTACCAAAACATATGACACCCAATGAACGAAAACAGATTGTCCAACGAAGTGCTTGATTTTCTTGGTTTGGGGGCTACCTGTTCAATACAGGGGCAGATATGCCATCAGGAGATGCATCTGTGAGGATGAAATTTTTGACATTTTGAAAGCTTGTCATGACGGACCATGTGGCGGACATTTCGCCAATACCAGAACTGGACATAAGGTCCTATAAACGGGGTATTATTGGCACACGATCTTCAAAGATGCAAAAAAGTTCGCTCAAGCCTGTGACAGTTGCCAGAGAGCAGGATGCCCTGGTCAGTTCGACGAAATGCCCCTGAACCCACAACTAGTTATTGAACCATTCGAGCGATGGGCCCTCGATTTCGTTGGATCAATCAACCCATCCTCGAACCAGAAAACATGTATGTTCATAGCAACAAAATGTGTCACCAAATGGGTTGAAGCAGATGCATTTCCGAGAGCTATAGAGGGTTCTGTCATACAGTTCTCATTCCATATATTCGTGAGATATGGGCTTCCAAGAGATATAATTACAAACGGTGGACCACATTTTGCTGGTAACAAGATTGCTGCAACACTCAAAAACTATCATATCTAGCACAAAATCACCACTCCATACCACCCACAGGAAAATGGTCAAGTAGAAAGCAACAACAAAATAATAGAAGCAATCTTAACAAAAACAATTGCGTCACATAGACGCGATTGGGCTGCAAGACTACCATAACCCTTGTGGGCTTACAGAACAACATGGAGAAGCACTACCAACTATTCACCTTACCAATTGGTGTTTGCAAAGAAATCCATATTTCCCATAGAATTCGAAATCCAAACATTGCGAACAACATAAGAAGTCGGCTTAGATCTAAACGAGGCACAGATTAATAGATTACAGCAGATCAATGAACTGGATGAAATCAGGCTCTCTGCCCTCCAACACACTGCATTGATCCAACAGTAGCGAGCTAAATGGCATGACACTTTCATTAAAAATAAAGTCTTCTGCAAGGGAGATTGGGTGCTCCTATATGATTCCAAGTTTCAAGATTTTCCCGGGAAGCTTCAGACTCGCTGGCTGGGGCCATATGAAATCCATAAGGTACATGATAATGGCACCCTTACTCTAGTCACTATTGATGGATCTGGTCATACCTTTAAAGTAAATGGCCACCGAGTTTGATTATACTGCAAACCACTTACTCGGGAATCTTTCTACCAGCAACTCCACGAAGATTTTGATATGCAAATTTTACAGGAGGAAGAGGAATCTTCCTCACCTGTGATTCATTAAGTGATTCACTTGTTTTTACTCTTTGTACATAATTTATTTGTTTTGTTAAATCATTCTATGTACATATTTTTGTATTTGCACTTTGCTATTCCTTTTCAAAGTAGCAACAATTCCATCGTTTTTTATGTTCCTCTTTTTTTCAAACGAACAACACTTGCATTTTTTTCTGCTGTTCCTTTTTTAGAGGAAACAACACTGTCGTTTTTTGCTGTTCCTTTTCTGAAGGGATAACATTGTGTGCACTTTTGTTGTTTCTGCTGTTCCTTTTCCAAAGGGACAACATTTTTGTTTTGTTGTTCCTTTTTCAAAGGAACAACACCTTTTGTTTCAGCTGTTCCTTTTTCACTTTCATTTTTCTGTTCCTTTTCCAAAGGAACGACACTTTTATTTTTGCTTTCTACTGTTCCTTTTCCAAAGGAACAACACTTTTCATTTTTGTTGTTCCTTTTCCAAAGTAACAACACTTTTAGTATTTGTGTTTTTGTTGTTCCTTTTCCAAAGGAACAACACTTTTGGTTTTTGCTGTTCCTTTTCCGAAGGAACGACATTTGCATTTTCTGCTATTCCTTTTTCAAAGGAACAACACTTGTATTTTTTTTTCTCTTCCTTTTTCAAATGATAGCATTCTTGTATTCCTGTTACTTATGCTTGTTCTCCTTGCTGTTCCAATTTAAAGATACCTGCCGTTCCTCCTGTTTCAAGTCTTTTGGAGCACAACTATACGCTTATGCAATGGATACAAAGCTAGAGCATACTGAAATCAGCAAATTATATAAAATCGCTATTTTTACAAGAAATTGCTATGAATTGATGGGAGGAAAGAGGAAAGGACACAATTATCCATCACTTTTGTTGTCATTATCCTACTAATACTGATATGATTGGTTATCTTTATCATGCTGGTTCTTTTTAAATTCCCATAATCTTCTTTGATCATTATTAAGGAATAAGAACAAAGGGTCTATATTTTTCTATTGGGATGTTAAGACTTCTTCCACCATTCCCACTCTTAAGGAGTGTTGAACCACCCTTTGTGTATAAATAGGAAAGTACTTTAGAAAAAAAAGGAGAAAAAATGTTTATATGACTTGTTTATATGAGTTGTCAAATGCAGGATAAGGGATCTCATCAAGAGCCAGCCTACCATGATCATAAGGAAGAAGTGAAGTGGTATTCCCACTATGGCCACCACACCAGGGATATGATCCAAGAGGCACATCAGAAAAACAAAGAGCCCTTGGAACAGGAGGTCTCATTACAAGCCGGCCTGCCCACCTTTCGGTGAATGGCATTATGGTTTAACTGGTTACCAAGCCAGCATAATGACCTCCATTTTAACATGGCACATCACTTCCTAAGCATACACAAAGGATCATGGTTCCATGGGTGAAACAAACAACTCTGTCAAGGTTATGGACACCTGTCGGTAGCAGAGCTTTGTTAATGATATTGAAGTCACATTCTTTATACACCAATAGCAATCATTAACACCCTTCTCTATCTTATACCTTTGTAATCCATCAAATAAGAATATGTATATCACTTCCCTGAACCATTAAACACATGAAAAATCTATCATAACCAATCATGATGGAAAATTCGATAATGATCACATTAGATTGGTTGTGCACGTCAGCTGTCCTATCCTCCTAGCCTCGCATCATATCACAACATTCTCTTATTTGTTAAGCGATCCTATTATATGCGTTGATTTCGGCTACTTGCTCCTTTTGTAAACATGGCATGTTCGCATACGCTGTTCCTTTATGATTCTGTACCATGGCAAATTGGCATGTCGCTCCCTCATTTGACGGCCGAGGACAGCCTATCACATTGCAGGGGGGAGGTTGACCTCATAATTTGCTGGCATACGTGTCAGGATATTATTCGGAAAAATTTTACTTGGGAATAGCATTTCTTAATGGTATCTCTTTTTTCAATTTGCATGTTGTTTTGTTCCTAAGCTATTTCCATATTATACTCTGCAGCAATTAGTAAGATTTGAATGAGCCTTGTTGTTTCGTTATTTTCTCTGTGTTTCTAACAGTTTGAACAGCCTATGGTTCCATTGCCGTCTTTGTGTTTTTATAGTGAGCTAAAGGATGGGAGGAAGGTCAATTTGAAGAGAACCACAGGTATTGACAGTATTTGATGCTGCACGGGAAATCCTAGCAAGCGTAGGATGGTTAGTCTATCTTAATTGTTTACAGGAATCCAACAAGACCATAGCAATAGAATTCTTCCAAAACTTGCAAGAATATCACTCCACAGTAAGGGGAAGACACATAGCAATCACCGATGACATAATTGCAAAAGTCTCGGGACTGCTAGCCACTAGACCTGTGTGGACTCTAAAGAAGGAGAGACTGCGAAAGATTATAAAATTCTTCCGAGATGAAGGCCAGAACCTGACAGTCAAAGGAAAGGGAATTCTACTAGCAGTATTAGGAGAGTTGTGGGCAGAATTGGCAAAAGTCATCTAGAGCTACATCACCTGTGAAGGCAAGAAAGATGTGGTAAGACCACGACACCTTAAACTCTTAGCCATATTAAAACAGAAATTCTCTGTGAAATTACCTGCATTTTTAAATTCATTACTTCATGATGTTGCCCGAAGCATGAAAAAGTCACAACATGTAGAATCGTTAGTAAGTCACCATGGGCTGATACGGCTAATAGTTATCCATAGTCTTGCTCAGCAACAGAGTAGCTAGGAAGAGTTAATTGCCATAATAGACGGGGGACTGACTCTTCTAGCCCCAAAACGCAAACATGCTTCCAGTACACCGGATAGACCATCAAAATGGAGAAAATCAGTTAGATTGGCAGGGATTAGAGGGAGGTTGGAAAATCTCCAAAGGAATACCAACCAACCTGTGGAGATAGATGATTCCGGGGATGAGCAACCCCCGCAATTGGAAGGAGGAGAGAATGAGAAAGATTTGGAAGGAAATGAGAAAGAAGAAACAGACGAAGAGACTGAGCAGCCTGGGTAGGTAGAGGCAGAGACAGAACAACGTGAAGAAATCCCATTGCAAAATCCATTGCAAGAGGATGAATTGGCCCAAATTCTGGCCAATATGGGCAAATATGCCCAACCTCTCAGCCTGCTAGGACTCCATATTGAAGAAGAATCAAAGGAGCATTCTGCTTAGGACAAAAATGCACCCGAAGAATTGCGCGACGAGGAAGAAAACGAAGAGAATCATTCTGTTCATGATGTAAGTATGAAAAGAGAGAAAAGTGATGAAGATATAGAAGAGGAACAATCTGTTCCCAGCCAGAGTGCATCGCAAGAATTTCATGGAGAAGAATGAGTGGAAAAAGAAGTTACCCAGGAAATAACAAACCCAGCCAGGGTTTCTACTCCTGAGCAACCTGAACAGAACAATGAAGGAGCACCCCAAGAAGAAAAATAGGGAATTGGCCAAGATAACAGTCTAGGCCCGAGTAAATAGACAACTGTTCCTTCTAAGAAAACAAAAGAAATTAGAAGATTACGAAAAGAACAACAAAGATTACTGAATGTGATAGCTCGACTTCGACAACAAATCAGGGTTTTGAAAATGAGAAAGAGAGTAAAAAGGACTTCGGGGGTAAGACATGCAACCACTCCGGCAAGACCCCTCAAGAAAAAGGTAAGGAGGACTCAAGTCCAGCCTGCCATTCAAAACCAAAAGGAACAACATTCAATTGTTACCCATGTTGAAGTACAAACAAATGATATGTCGGCCTATGACAAAGAAGTTTAGACAGAGGCACAACCCTCTGAAGAATTACGAACCATGAACACAAGATAATGCAATAAGAAGATTCAAGTGAATCTTCCACTTACCACTACCATGTGGGACAGTGATCCAAGGATAGTAACCATACGAGAGGGTTTGGTACAAGCTCAGCAAGCAATAGAAAAACTCACAGAACAAATAGTTTCTTGAGAAAATTATGAAGAATTACAACAACAGCTAAGGAATGTCAATTTATCCGAAAGCCAGGCCTTTGAAGGATGGCGAAAGGAAGAAGAAAAAGTCACAAAGGTAACTCATATGTTAGATGTAGTTATCAAGCAGATGGATACCTTATGCTCTTTGTACACTGACGTCCTAGCATGTAGAGGCTCTGCTAAGAATTATGCCTTGTTTTTAATGGAACGATATTTGCAATTGAAAATTAAGGTTGTCAAAGCAGGAGCCCCTATACAAATTAATACTATTGATGATTTTATAAATTGTTGTAAGCACTATGGAGTAAAGGTTCAAATATTATTGTGTGAATTCTATCTGCATAACCTTGTGTTAGATCAAGAGACAGAGCAGAACCCTAGCCCTTTCGTTGGGGATATCCAACTGCATGCATTTATTTCGTTTGGGGTTAATCAAACTAAATGGCTTAAAGCCTATAATGCCTTCCAAAGACAAGAAAACGGATTAGATTTATGGGTAAGAGCTGAGCCTATAAATCTAGTGCAGTTATGGAGGAAACGTAGGAATCTCATGAGGACTCCAGGCGTGCTTGAAGCATTACGACCCATTCATATAGCAATCAATCAACAAGGAATAGAATACTTTTTCACTATTAAAGACCTTGCCATTGATTCTGCTAAATTTCGATATTATATTTCTAATCCGAATATTCAACTCAGGGAACCATTTAATTATGAGAACTTTAAATTAGCTACCGATCACTTGAACCTCTATGGAAAAATTATCTTGAGGGAAAGGCCATCTTGGTTAGGATATAGGTTTCAGAGTCCGATTATTTGGCACCCTGCACCTGGATACCAAGTCGTGTATGAGATGCCTGAGGGTCAGACAGGCCATCTTTTTGAACACCTAGTTAGGCATCATGTTGTAGACCACCACATGAGATCCCATCTCCAGCCTACTCTCTCACTGCCTTACATGTCAACTACAATGCTTTCATGAGGGCATGAAAAAGGGTAAGCAGGGGGGTGTGTGGAGTACTAAAGAAGGTATGTTTTTATTGATTATTTTGTCATCTTTTCTTTAGAACTCGTAACATCTTTGCATCATGAACTAGGTAGATAATAAGAAATCATGAAAAAATCTATAGGATTTATACACAAGACGAAAACACTAATAATTTCTATTTCTTATGCAGAAAAAGGGAAAAATGAAAGATTTCCATTCCAAAGAAAAATACAGGGCCAAGTTAACTGCTGTCCCTTTGGTGGGGAACCATATGCAAACAAGGCGATCTAAATTAAAACATATCAGCCAAGGAAAGGAAAAGGAGATATTGACTCGACGCAAGAAAAAAAATGGATAACTGGGAATTAACAGTTTGGCGAATCCCTCAGGATCCTTTGATCCTAAGGGATCACTACCTTAACTATTTTTGCATCCTTGATATCGCTGCTTTAGTTGTTATAAAAATGGGCAACACTGCTAGCTCGGGTGACGATATTCTGTTATTTTTTCTATGTAACTTTTCTCTGTATTTGAAACTTTGATCATCGACTCTTGTTGAGAAGTGATTCACTGTAACTCTGTTTTAATGCTTTAATATAAATCTGGTTGCTGTTTCGTCTTTGATCCTAGAGTAATTTCAAGCGGTGTGTCCTTGGAGGCTAAGGGCCCGACCCTGGTGGAACACTTGCTCCTGTATCATTATCTTTAGTTTGTGCGTGGTTTTCATTATCGGCTTTGTTCGGTAATCTGATGTGTTTTGTTATTTTACATCATGACTCTGTTATATTTGATTCATGTTCGATTGAGTAATATTGTTCTCTGTGACAGGAATGTTGGATTGTTCATTCTGACTCTCTAACGCATTGTTGTTCCTTTAATCATTAATATAACATTGCTGGTCTTTACAAAATGCTATTGTTGTTCAATTACAGAGTACCCGTGTTGTAACAGTCATAAATTGGTATTACTGTATTCATCTATAAATTACATTTAATTGTGATTGCTGATTCAATTGATATTGTTGTTCCATTATGAATTACAATCGTTATTCTTTATAACTAAGATTGACATTTGTAGTACCAAAATTGTATTACTGTTTTTCTCAATACTAAGGTGTGCCATGTGTGTTATTTATCTTAGTTTATTGTGCATTTACATTTGGTTCCAAGTGCTGTTCTATATTTCATTACTAATCAGTTGCCGTTCTATTTCCGTGTGCTGTCCGATTTATTCCTAGAGTAAAGATTGCTATCTGATTTCTGTAGGATATGGTTGCTACACTTATTCCTGTAGATTAAAGTTTTGTTGTTTATAAGAATCAGTTGTTGTTACATTTTCTAGTTGCTGTTCCATTTCTTAGTCGCTGTTCCATTTCCTAGTTGTTGTTCTATTTCTTGTTATTTGCGTTCTCATTGCCTTGGTGTGCAGAACGATCTGAAACTGTAGTGGGTGTTGACATTTGTTATCTAGTTCCCAGATTGATGATCCGTTCCTTGATTATCTTTAATTACATTAGTTTACAGAGGGATGAGTTACTGTTACTGGACCCTTGACTGATAAACTGCTTAGTTTTCCGAATGCATGATTTAGGATTTAAAGTGCTTTGCTGTAAGTAGATCTTGTTTTAAGCATCTATTTACTCTTGTATTCTGAGCACTATACTACTAGCATTACTCTAGCAAATGAAAACCTCAAACTAACTACACTCTTTGAAATAACAAATCATTCCTGGATTGATAAGTTAATGTGAGGTAATTAGAGGTGAAAGAGACCCTTTTTATGGCTCGACAGTTTGGCTGTGGATGCGTCGAATATGGTCCACACAACTTTGAATGGAATTGCTCTAGAATAGCCTATGTTTGACTGACTCTATCATGAAAGGAAGACTTGGTTTATTTTCCCAAAGTACACCCCTTGCATGTATCAACTTTCTCAAGTGTACCTTTGGGAAGACAGGTAGAGATCTATTACAATACGTTCAAAGTCTCATGATGCAAGTGGTCCAATCGCTTGTGCCAGAACTCACTAATGTCTTGGCTCTACACCCTTTCTGATTTTGTACTCAAAGAAAGATACTCCTCTACCTCTAACTTATAGAGATTCTTCACCTGAATCGTTATCTTCTTTACTTGACCTGTGACTATGTGTTGAAGGAACGCCTTTCCTTTCAAGAAGATCACATCATAGCCTTTATCCTCAGGCAAGGAAACATATACCAAATTCTTCTTCAGCCCGAGCACATACATAAAATTCTTCAATGTGAGTGGAGCCCCATGCTCCCTCTAAAAAATAATCATGTCCAATCTAGTAACATTATACTTCCCGTCGTCACCCATCTCAATATGCATATGGAGATATTTCTCCTCCAGGTCACTGAATAACTCTTTGTCGCTAGTCATGTGGAATGAAGCTCCGCTGTCTAATTACCATACAATTCCCATCATTAATGACACCACACATGCAATGAGGGAAAAGTCAAATTCGAATTGAGTGGCCAAAGCCTCACCCACTGCTACTGTTGAGGACTTCTTCTTGGACTTCTTGAGTGGAAAATTTGTAGAAAAATGGCTTAGCTCATGACAATGAAAGCATTTAAATTTCTTCCTGTCTTTATTCTTACCTCCATGATAAGAATCCAATTTGGAATGGGAAGCTTTCCCTTTCCCCTTCGTCACCTTAATCGCTAAGGCACAGTTCTCTTCATCATCACTATTTGATGAAGAACCATCCCTGGTGTTCCTCTTAATCTTATCCTGTATCAAATCCAACAATATTCGTTCCCAATCTGGTAGCTTCTCCCAACCATTGACAGAGTCCTGAGAACTATGCCAAATCTTTGGGAGTCACAGAAAAGAAAGACTCACGATATCATCCTCAAAAACCATGATTCCAACACTTCCAAGTTCATTACGACACTAAGTGAACTTGGTCAAGTATTTTGGAGTCATCTCGCCTTTCTCCATTTCATTTCTATTTTGATACAATTCCATCAATGCTTTCCACATAGCATACAGAGTTTCCTTGCCATGGAGACTTGAGACAATGTGGTCTTGAACTCCTTCAAGGATTATCTGCCTCACCTTCACCACACACTTCTTCCATTTGGCTAGATTCTATGCATCCGATGTTTCTGGCTTAGGAATGTCTTGATCAATGAATTCCTTCAAGCCATTATCCCCCATCACAACCTCCATTCTGTCCCTCCAGGCTATAAAATTTGAGCTGCCTTCCAAGGCTTACTTGAGCCGCCAACCGTAGAATGCCATCTACCAATCCTGAAGTATGTATTGTCTATTCGAATTTCACCTGTAACCCAAAACTAAAAACTTTGAAATATCCTCTAGTATATTATTCTCAACTCTGATACCATGGAGAAATTCCTATAGATTCACAAGCCCATGCAATGTACTAAAGAACATGATAAGAATCTACTTCTACTTTCAACCAACGGAAGCCAATATATCAATGAAAATAATAGAATGAGAAGAAGATAAATCAATGGCACATAACAAAAGATGTATCTGGGGAAATCCACTACTCAAAACCCCACTATATGTATTGCATATATCAGAAATATAAGTGAATATACAAACCTTGTTCTCACTAGAAAAATTCCACACAAGTATGATCAACTCTCTCAGCTCACAAGCAAGCTCTTGGCCAGCACTTAGCCAATTTTGTAGATCTCCAAGCTCCTAATCTCTTGCATAATTCCTAGGATGAATAGCTCATATTTAAAGGGAGTTCATGCTTCCAAAACTGCGCAATCCAAACATAGGTCCTTATTTATTTGCATGCATGATCTAAACAACTTATTAAATCATACAACTGATAGTACAATGTCCCTGCACTTTAGTCTCAACTGGGTCTTTCTGATAATCGACATGCTTGAGTTTCTCATGAGGGAATCTTCAGTTAACTAGAGTGACGATTGTGTTTGCACTAGTGCACCAACTGACTATTAACTCTATATTAGTTCGAAAAACAGTTTGGAACTAATTTAATTGAACATAACTCAGTAAACTGAGTGATCTAATTACAACTCGCTATTTAAACTCATAATGGACCCCTAAAACTTAGGGAGAACATATACATGACTTGAGAGAGACTTCCAACTCGAAATTTCTAAGATAATTAATTTAATTAAACTTAATTAACTATTTATAAGTTGCTATGAGAACATAATTTGTTTTTAATTCTTACATTAATTCAAGGACAAATTAAACTGGAATTTCCTTATTGCCATTTCTCAACATATCCTGGTACCGGTCAAGGGATTCCTAGGCTCGAAACCCTCATAGATACTACAAGGCTTTACTGTGTATCCTATCATTATTATTTAAGTGATTCCTAGGCCCAAACAAATAAATATACACTACAGTCTTTACCGAAATTCCACCAAAACCGGTCAAGGGACTACTAGGCCTAAACAGGCATGGATGCCTTCGGATTCCTTCACCAATATCTTGAGGAATTTTCCAGTCTCCACCCCTAGGATTTACAATGTATACCACCTAGGCCTTTGGGAGTTTTCCTAAGACCACCTCACTCGGTTCCAAAACCATCTAGCAATCTAGCTCAACCAATTGAAAGAACCCTATCACACCATGTCTATCAAGAAATGGAAAGGAAAGGATGAAACCATTGTCACACCTAGAAAAACCCATACCAATGACAACCAGAGAACTAAATGCATACATGCATATACCATGCATGCCAAAACTAGCAAGGAAATCATACATACATACCTGCAAGTAATCCCATTGTAGCTTTTCTTTTAACTCTTCCTTGCTTGATCTTTGCTTCCCTTTGCTTCATTTTCCTTCCTTTCTCCAATGCTAGAGTGCTCCAAGAATTCTCTAAGTGTGTAAGAGTATGAGATAATAGAGAGAGAGCTTCAAAAAAGAATTGACAAAAGGTTTGAACTATCCTCAATATCCTTTTTATTAATGAGGCCCCTATGTTTTTCAATTTCCATTATTTTCCTTCAATTTCCTACTAACATGCAACCTGTGACCTTTCACCTTCATTTTCTCCTAATTTCCTTTAATTTCATAAATAAAATGCTAATTAATCCCTCTTTCCTTTTCAAATCCTTTTCCAATGCCTTTGCAATTTCCCCTACCCATAAGAAACCAAATGAAAACCCACTAGGATGTTTTGCCTAACATTCAACTTGGAATAAGTGTCCCATGACCTTGGTCTTATTTCACATTTATTAACTTTATTACATGAAATTTTGACTTGGGGTTGTTACAGACCCCTCTCCCTTAGGGGAACACCATCATTGGTGTTCTATGACACATATAACCAGCAAGACTCTTGAAAGGAAAAACATACTACCATGGAGCTTTATCACTTAGCTCGATGTAGTATTTACAATGAACATGTAACAACCCTAGTGAAAATTCCATCTAATAAAAGTTAATAAAGGACAAATAATGACCACGGTTGATGGGACATGTATTCCAAGATGAATGTCGGGCAAAAGCATAGTGATGGGGACCACTGGCGATTGGTTAATGGCTAAGTAAATTGGCAAACAAAATGCTAAAGGCTTTGGAAAGGAAAAATGGCATTTTGACACATTTATTTATGAAAATAATGGAAATTAGGAGAAAAGGGAGGTGAAAGGTCACAAGAGGAAAATGAAAGAAAATTAAGAAAATAGAGACATCATTAATAAAAAGGCTTATGAGCATCAATTCACAGACTTTGGTCAGGTCAGTTTTGGAGCTCTCTCTCTATTCTCTCTCTCATACTCTTGGACACTTAGAGTTTTCTTGGAGCGCTCTTGTAGGAGTGTGGAATACTTGGAGTTTTGGAGCAAGAAGGAAAAGTAAGAGTAGGAAAGAGGAAGAGTACATCAGGATCAACAACTAAATGGGTTTTCATTGTAGGTACCGAGTTTCATGTATTTTTTCCTCATTAGGTTTGGCATTCACGACATATTTATGTGGTTTTGTGGTCATGACCTGTCATTGACATGGAGGATTTCCTGGATTGATAGTGGATTTTCTTAGGCTTTCCATTTCCTGAATAGGCATGGTGTTGTGGGTTTATTTCTTCATTTTTCTGGTTGGTTTTCATGTTTCCTTTAGCTTGGGTTAAGTTACTAGTTCCAAGAGCCTTAGTTGGACAAATGCTCTGGAACCTTGAAACAACTTGGGTTGATTTACTAGTCCTAGAGCCTTGGTTGGACAAAAACTCTAGAGCCCTTAGTGGTTTGAGTTACTAGTCCTAGAGCATTGTTTGGATAAACACTTTGGAGCCATGTATCAGTTGTGGGTTGAGTTACTAGTCCCGGAGCCTTAGTTGGAACAAATGATATGGAGCCTTGGAAGGCTTGGGTAGAGACCAATCTGGTGATGGTTTGTGATGTCTGACCGTGAGGTGGAATCACTTTTTGATGGGTTGAGGTAGTTTGGCCTCTATAAGCCATGGATGGTTTTGATATAAGTGTTTTATGAGATCTCACCTTCATGCTTGGAATATGGCATGAGGTAACTAGATGAAGAGAGATTTGGCTTAACCATGTCTACGGTCGGGTGGTTTGTGGATGTCAAAAACCTGGCTAGCCTTTGCATCATTAATATGATGTTTTTTCTCCTTGTTATTTCATGTGTAAATGTATTGGCTTATATATGGATTTTATGGCTGAGGTATCTTGGATATTTCTGTTGTTATTATGTTGGTTATAAGCATGTATTATGACAATGATGATGTATGTCTCTCCTCATGTTTTAATTTGTAAATCAATGAACAATGTATCTATGGCCTAATAGATGAAATGGAAGAAAATGTGTTGAGGCATCAATGCTTCTTTGTGATTTTCAGATAAGTATGAGACCCCTATGCTCAAATATGTTGTTTAAACTTGTAGAGTACATATTTGTGACATGTTTGATGAAACTCATGTCATGGCTAGAAGGGGTCCAGTCTAGACCTTGTTAATGTTTTCCCAAATGTATCATTGTTTTGTTGTATAAATTCATTTTTGAACCTGTCATGGAGTTTTGGGCAGTGACTTGGGCTTTGGGCCTAAAAAAGTGTCACAACTCCAAGAGTTGCAAGCATGGTCTGAGGAGAAATGTCCCCAGATGCATGCATACCCATGCTTTGGGAGTGTATGGAGCCTCTTAGGTGCATTCTTGTCCATATCAAGGGAGTGTCCAGGGGTTTACTGGTCTAAAAACTCAGTGGGACCCAGGAGTTAGTTACCTGAGTGGTTGGGATGGATTTTGGGAGTTATGTTGTTGATGTGGAAGGTCTTTATGGTGTGTCTCCATTAGTTCCACTTTCTTAACTGACACATACAGAGTTGAGTCATATCATAGTAACTTCTTGCCACAAGTTTAACCTGGTTGGCTGGTTACTTGGGTATATGTGGGAGGAGGTTGTTACAGAATGGTATCAAAGCACCCTTGGACTGGATGGGTTGTGTGTTGGTCATGCTTTCATGTCAGTTGCATATGTGTTTCTTGTGTTGTAAAACCATGTTCTTGTTGCATTTGTATGGTATGGGTTATGATTGCACTGAGGTCACCATGGGAAGTTGATGGTGTTGTTGTGGAGTGTGCCGTCATGAGTGTATGGTTGATTATGCATTGTTTATGCACGTTACTATTCACATGTGGTCAAGTGTACAATGATGTTGTGGTTGTTGTCATGCTTGAGGTCATCGTATGTGTAGTTGATATGGTCATGCATTGATGACTGGATGCTAGCTAGAATGATGGTTATATGGTTATATGCTTATGTGTTATATTTATATATGCTATCATGATTATGTTATACATGTATTACATTGATTTATTGATCTTGCAGATGAGGTATCCTCCCTGAATAATGCTAAGGTACATTGGTTTATTGTGATTTGGTTTAACTGACATGATAGGCCTTGTAGGAAAAATATCAAAGATGACTAGAAAGATGGTATACTACAGTTCCTGAGACTCTATCTATGGATCAAATGAGTAGCATGGTGTTGGTCATTCTTTTGATTTGGAAGACACAATGAGAATATTAAAGGAAGAAATATGGATTTGTAAGGCAGACAATGACAGAATCATACAAGCACAGGAGAAACAAGCACATGTAAGTGCAATGATGCATCAAAGATTTTTAGAATTGCAACGACAGGGACCACTCAGATATTCCAGGAGTAGGAGGAAAAAACTTACTAGGCATATGGTAGTAGGTCTCATGGTGAGTATAGGTTAGATAGAGATGACACGATTAGAGATGGTAGGTCTTTGATTACTCCAGATAGGAGAGGTGATGGACACAGGTGCTATTCTAGTTCTGGTTCTAACGGGCATGGTGATCGAGATCTTTAGCATCCTTACACGATGAGTGACAAGGGATATTTACCAGATGAGTTTAAGAAATAAAAGCCACCTAGATTTGATGGAGAGATGAAGAAATCACAGGATGCAGAGGCATGGCTTCTTTGTATGAGGAAGTTCTTCAGGTTGAATGATTACTTAGAGAAAATGAAAACCATAATATCTACATTCAGTCTCAAAGGTAAATAGGATATTTGGTGGGAATATGTGAAGAATGTTAGAGGTATTCATGAGGAGGACTTGACTTGGAATGAGTTTGAGAGACTATTTAAGAATAATTACCTATCACAGAGATGCCTTGATGACAGGGAAAAAAAATTCTATGAGCTAAAGATGGGACCGATGAAAGATGAGGAGTACACTAGTAGGTTCTTGGAGCTACTAAGGTATGTGCCTTACCTCAAGGAGAAGAAGGAAAAGATTCAAACATTCACTGGTGGGTTACCGATTGCATTCAAAGACAAGATTGAGTTCGATGAGCCTAGATCATTGGCAGAGCCAATCCGAAAGCTAAAGCATTTCTATGAGCAATCAAAGCACAGATTTGAGACTAAGATAGACTGGAAAGGTAATGCAAGGAACAAAGGAAAATGGGACAAGAAGAAAGAAATACCTCAGGGTATAGGTAATAAAGAGAATGTATTGTCGTTTAAGAAGTTCAATGCATGTGACAAAGGATAAGGAATTCAAACTGAGGTGTAGAATAAGAAACCTATGTAATGTTGGACTTGTGGAGGAAAGCATTGTAAGAGAGGTCATGCAAAGTATCAGGGTGGTAGACCACAGACCTATAGTGATTAGGAGGCACAGATAGTGGGAGATGTTGGGCAGAGTATTCCTAGGATCTATGCAGCATTGGATAATAGATAGGCAGACCACCATACATCTATCATTGAGTTGGATGGTAAGCTTTGTGATCAAGTTGTTTATGTTTTGATTGACCCTAGATCTGATTATAGTTATGTTAATCCTAACCTAGTGGATAAGTGTGGTTTGAATAAAGAGGTGCATGCAAAGTATTGGTTAGTGTAGTTGGCTACAGGTACAAAGGAGTGAGTTCATCATTGGGTAAGAGCTTGTGCATTTGATTTGAATTGTATGCTTACCTCAACACATTTGAATGTATTACCATTGGGATCATACAACATGTTGTTGGGCATGGATTGATTGTAGCTTTAGAGAACCATGGTGGATTTTTATGACAAATCCATTGATTCCTTGGATGATAATGGAGAAAAAATAACTTTACGGGGTAAGAAGAAAGAAACATCAGTTAGAATGGTAACAGTTATGTAGGCCAAGAGTAGTGGAAGGAAAGGGTGTGTGTTATTTGCAGTCCACATTTCTAGTGACAAAGGTAAGGAAGTTAATGATGTAGAATTTTTGAGTAGGTACCCAGTAATACAATAATTTCAAGATGTATTTCCTACAAATATTTGAGAGTTTCCACCTCACAAGGAAGTAAAATTTTCTATTGAACTGGTTCCAAGGGAAGCTCCGACATCAAAATCACCTTATAGGATGAGAACACTTGAGCTGGTAGAGTTGAAGGAAATTTTGGAAAAGGGGTAAATTAGGCCAAGTGAATCACCATGGGGCACACCGGTATTGTTTTTGAAGTAGAAGGATGTTACTCTCAGGTTTTGCATTGATTATAGGTAGTTAAACAAATTGATCATCACGAACAAGTATATGTTACTAAGGATTGATGACTTGTTCTATCAGTTTAAGGGAGAAACCATGTTCTCGAAGGTTTATCTGAGATCAAGATATCATTAGGTATGCATTAAAGAAGAGGACACCTACAAGATAACTTTCTGGACCAGGTATGGGAATTATGAGTTTGTTGTAGTTCCATTTAAATAATGCTCCAACTACATTTATGTGTTTGACGAATAGTGTGTTTTGTTCGTACTTAGACAATTTTTTTATTGTGTTCGTTGATGACATATTGGTATCTTCAAAAAATGAAGAAGATCATGTTGAGTATTTAGCAACATTTTTGAGATTGTTGAGAGAGCATCAATTGTATGCTAAGCTCAACACATGAAGTTTCTTTCAGAATTAGGTACACTACTCTAGACATGTGATTTTCAGGGACAAAATAGCAATGGACCCAGAAACAGTAAGAGCTATCATGGAGTGGGCAGCTCCAAGGAATGTGGATGAGGTGAGATCCTTAATGGGGTTAGTAGGTTATTACAAGAGGTTCATGAGGAAATTCTCGCATATTTCTTATCCTATCACATCATTGCAGAGGAAAGGTAAGAAGTTTGTATGGATAGATGAGTGTGTAACCAGTTTTGAGCAACTCAAGTAGTTGTTGACACATGCACTAGTGTTAAAGATTGTAGATACAGATAAAGAGTTTGTAGTATGTACAGATTCTTGCAAGAGAGGACTTGGTGGAGTCATTATGCAGGATGTACAGGTGATATTCTATGAGTCATGGAAATTGAATGAGCACTAGAAGAACTACCCGACACATGATCCTGAGTTGGCAGTGATCATACATGCATTGAAGATATGGAGGCACTATCTTCTTGGCATGAGGTTTGTATTGAGTGAGTGATCACATTGGTTTTTAGTATCTATTTGACCAACCAAATATAAATGGAAGGCAGGCTCAATGTTTGGCCATGATTAGTGAGTTCAATTTTGAGATCAAGTATATCAAAGGTAAATAGAATGGGGTGGTAGATGCTATTAGTAGGAAAATACATGTAAATCAGATAGTAGCTATGAGCTCATATGGGATAGATTTATAGGATGGGATCTTGCAGGTAGGTCAATAGGTTTTCAGCTATATGGAGATTGTGCATAGGTTGCAGCAGAGTATAGGTATAGGTATAGGTACAAGTAGTGGTACATGTATAAGTACAGGTAGTGGTACAAGTACATTACATGTTCTGGTATAGGTAGTAGTACATGTAAATGTACATATTTCAGTGCACAGGATTTGGACTATCATCTCACGATAGATGGATTGGTTAGATTTAGGGACACGATATGTGTGCAAGATAGCAGTGATCTAAAGAAGGTGATCTTGAGGGACTTTAATGTGAAACCATATTAATTTCACCTAGGCTATCAGAAGACACTGAAAACAGAGAAGAGATTCTATTATTGACCGAATCTGAAGAGAGACATAGCAAAGTATGTGGCTAGGTGCTTGGACTATCAGCAGGTAAAGAGAGAGTGTAAGTATCCATGTGGACTACTACAACTGATTCCAATTCTAGAGTGGAAATGGGATGCCATTTCCATGGAATTTATCACAGTTTTGTTGAGGATAGTGAGACAACATGATTCCATCATGGTAGTGGTAGATGAGTTGACAAAGGTAGTGCACTTCATTCCAGTGAAGTCTACATTCTAGGTGAGTTATGTAGCACATTTGTCATGAGGGACGTGGTCATATTGCACGGAGTTCCAAAGCATATTGTGTCAGACAGGGATGTGAAGTTCACTTCCAAGTTTTGGAAGGAGTTATTTGCAAATTTGGGCACATAGTTTGCCTTCAATACAATTTATCATCCACAGATAGATGGACAGACAGAGAGTGTCAGTAGGACATTGGAGGACATGTTGAGGATGTATGTGATGCATCGGCAATGGAAGTGGGAAGAGTACCTTCCACTGGTAGATTTCACTTATAACAATGGGTATCAAGAATCCTTGAGGATGAGTCCATTTAAGGCATTGTATGGGTTGAGTTATAATATTCCCATCAGTTGGAGTGATCCAATTAATAGGGTGCTGATTGGATCAGACATGGGGCAAGAAATTCAGGTAATTAAGAAGAATTTGAAAGAAACATAGGATAGGCAAAAGAGCTATGCAGATCATAATAGGTTTTTAAAGGATTTCAAGGTTGGGGAACAAGTGTAATTGTGCATCAAATCGAAGAAGAGCTCCTTACGGATTGGATCATGTGCCAAGTTGGCACCCCGGTTTTATATACCTTTAAAGATTATTGAGAGGATTGGGCCAGTATCATATCGATAAGCACTACCTATGAAAGTGAAATTCCATGATGTTTTCCATGTGTCATTGCTTAAGAAGTATGTTAAAGATGTTTATCATGTGATTGACTAGTTTGTATTGTAGGTAGTGCTAGAAGGAGAATTCCAGCCAGAACTACAATGCATTTTGCAGAGAAATATGCTCATTCTCTGGAACCGAGCAATCAAGTAGGTTAAAGTGCAGTGGAAGCACTTATGGCCTAATGAAGCTGCATGGGAGATTGCAGATTAGATGCAGGTTATGTATCCTTCCTTATTCGTTGGTTGAGAGTATTTTTTGGTATATGTTTTTGGAACATGTTTTTGTGATGTCTATTATATGTACATATGTATATGGATGTAAATACCGCCATGAGATATGTTATTGATGAGCCCCTATATTGAAGCAAGGATGTTGCAACTCCTAAGGGTGACCAAATTTACTTTATCAACCCGAGGTTCATTCAAACTTGGAGGTGACAGTGCTATATGTACAATAGATGCACCAATCTACTCTTGTCACTTCTTAACTAGGGAGATAGACCACTAGGTTTTTTCAAACCAATATTTTATTGACTATAAGGATGATGAATATTGACATTGAATGTAAAGCTATATTTAATTCATAAAGTAAATGCTTGCCTATTTTAAGGAAATGAAAGTAATGAATAGAAAGTGCTATGAAATGACAAGAAATTACCTAGCTAAGAATTAACACACATTACTTCCAAAAGAGACCTAATTTAACCTTGCATTCTATCATCTAGCTATATGAACTAAGTAGGCATGGAAATTATCCTAACACTGCTATGATTGATGTATGCATGCACTAGCTAAGTATTGCATAAAAGAGTCTTTTGGTTTTCAATTTATAAATGTAAATTCTAAGATATAATCTGATATTTTGCAGGGGAGGAAGGTATGGAAAAGTTGGTCCAAAATGGCATTGAGGGGTATGGAAGTCAAGTTGAAGGTCTACCCTAGGCTCTAATCAATCTAATATAGGTTGCTACAGGGTTTCCTGTAGTTACTACAACATTTCCTGTAGTTACTACAGGATGTCATGGTTTACTACAAGAAACTTAGTTGATGGTTGTAGGAATGTAGGGAAGGTGAAAGGAAGTTCTGGGAAGATGTATGATGGTAGAATAAGGTATGGGGAAGGTGCACACTACTCAAGGATCAACCCAACTCTTCAAGATGGTTGGATTTTCTCAAGGTGGCTATCCATGGTGGCTACAAAACAAAAATCTGAATTAATGGTTGGGAGGATTGGGTGAGAGCTGGAGAAGACTTAGATGATGCTACTTGAATGAGTTCCTCCCTGTAGATCAACAACTCCTGCAACAACACATATTATTTTCTTCATTCATGCATAACTTTATGTAAATGTCGAAAAGATGAGTTGAATTTGAGAAACTGATTTATTGATGGCTAATGGCTTAAATCTATGGAATGGAATGGTTTCTAATCTACAACAAACTCAAGAAACAGAAATGACAATTGCAGGTGCTTTTAAGAAATCATAAACAATGATATACTCAACAAGAAATCCTAAGATATGCAATGACCAAAATATAAATCTATTTTTGGGGTTGTGAGAGTGGGGTCCTCAAACCATGATCCCATGAGGGAGATGAGGAAGAGGCCATTGTTACAAGATTTTGTGAAGTATTTTCTTTCACTACTATTACACTGATCTACTTCTCCAACTAATGGAAGAAAAACTAACTAATCATTCAAATACTTGTAAATTAAACAAAGCAAAGATAAATTCAGCAACTAATCTATGATTCTAATCTAAGAATACATGTACAAAAAGAGGAACCTATACTACTAGGGTTGGGCCATAACCCATGTTGGCTTGTAGGGGCCTGACCCAGGTTCAGAGATGATTTAGCCAAACAAATCCTGGTACTACTGGCCCTTTCGGAAATAGTCCATGGAGCGCGGACTGAGGTCTCACTCGAAGTAGTATGGGAGGGTGCTAGAACTAGGTTTCCACACCCTAGATATGTCTGATGATTTTCAGTGGTTTGCAGATTCGCCCTGCGCACATCGCTATGTGCACCTATCAGTACCTCGCAGCCTGCAATGCTTCCTTCACGTAGCCTTGCTCGAGGAGTGATCCGTGTTATTGCCCAAGTTCCTTACTATTAACCCGATATTATCTGATTGCTTAACTTATCTATATGACCCCAATTACACTTAGTAGTGTTCAGTATTCATATAAGTGTGCATGATAAACAAAGTAGTATAAATGCATAGAAAGTAATACAAAAGTAGATACACAATAATTGGAATCAAAATTCTCTTTATTATTCTTCTTTTTGGGTTACAGACTTGACTCTGCCCTACGCACTCAACTGCAGGGGTCCGTGCACTCAGCTGCGGACTCTGCTAGGCCTCTGCGCACACAGCAGCAGAGCCTCTTCCTACTACTATGACCCAAGACACTTAGACCTTTTCTCTATACTTGTTATCTCCTAGACTCCATTCATTTTCTTCTATATCCCCTTATCTTTACAACTTAGAGCCTCCCTCTTATAGGCCGACATGACATTACATTACATTACATTACATTACAATACTTAGGGTGGACAACCCTATGACTCGACATACATTTCGCGCTCCGCGCCCACAATTCATGGAGTCTTACAACATTATTTGACCAAAACTTGGGCTTTGAGCCCCAACACATGCTGTGGGGGCATTCCATGCCTAATAGGCCCCCAACACAAACATCGTTACTCTCCCTTGACTCACTCTGTCGGCGCGGAGTCCCTCCAACTAGTCCTGTGCTACTTAGAGGTCCGTAATGCATTGCTCTGCAGTTTGCTAGACCTGATTCATGCACTCTTCTGAAGCCTCTTTGTCAGGAGAAAATCCTTGCCTTAGCACATACATCCCCTACATATGCGCGAGCTTGCCTTCGATATCTGCCGTGATGGTGAAGTCCTCGTCAATCCATGGCTAGACGTTGTTTCTGGGAAAACTAGTGTCTTGTCGAACGACTAACCCTCTAGGTTTGGTAGCTAACCTAGAAACAAAGTTTAAAGCAATTCAATGATTTTTCCTATGAATGATAAATAAGAGAAATATTTTAAAGGACCAACCTGGAACTTTCGCTTGATCCTCGCTTGATCTCCCTCTCCTTTGACTGATCTCAGTCTCGTCTAGATGGACAAGTTTGTCGCTATTATTTTAACGAGTTTAATGACAAGGATAACTCAGTCCTTTTCATGTTTAGAGAGTTTTAAAAGACATGAAAAGAAAACTCTATAAGTTTTTTTTCGTAAAGTAATCCCTCAGGTCCAAAAGAGGATAAAATAATACAGGAGGCATGACATTTCCAATAGTTTAACGAGCCGGAAAAGACAAGCGCTCAACAATCTTTCATGTTTAGAGAGTCTGAAAATGGTTTAAAGAGGACTCTATAGTTTTCTTTTTATTTTTGAATCAAAGCTCGAAAAGAAGACAAAAATTTTGCTTGGTGGTCAAATATGTTCAATTCACCGTTTAGCACATCAGATTCTATCGATAGTTTTTCAACTTACTCAAAACTCCATCAAATTGATTAAAAATACATATTCATGGATGAAAAATGAACTAAAACTAACATTTACTTGAAGTACATGGAAAAGTAAACATAAAAGTAGTTTTAACATTTCATATTCACCATTTCATTTCAAATTTTGGATTTTGGAGCTCTGAAGCGGTCTCCCCCACCCCCCCCCCAAAAAAAAAAAATTTCACCAGTCAATTGAGAGAGATCCTGTGGACCATTTCCCGCACCGTTAGGACCAAGTAGGAGCTATCCTTATGCTCTTCAATTTCATTCCATATTTTTTCAATTCTGGGCAAGTTTTCTCATCTTTCTAGGCCTCAGGGGTTTGAAAAATTTGTTCTCTAATCATTGCTCTGGAGCGGTCTCCCCCCCCCCAAAAAAAAAGAATTTCACCAGTCAATTGAGAGAGATCCTGTGGACCATTTCCCGCACCGTTAGGACCAACTAGGAGCTATCCTTATGCTCATCAATTTCATTCCATATTTTTTCATTTCTGGGCAAGTTTTCTCATCTTTCTAGGCCTTAGGGGTTTGAAAAAATTATTCTCTAATCATTGCACTTTGCCTATCGAAAAGTGCAATGCATACTGGGCTGCCAATAGGCCACTTAGTATGCATCTCACCTTGCTCAAGAGCTAAGTTCAATGGGCACAGAAAGGTAAGTTCGTACAATGTTTTTTCATCAAATTTTGAACTGTTTTTTGCCAAAAAGGGATCCTAACTCACCTAATGTTTTCATTTCAGATATTTGTTGGATCAAGATGGTCATTTCATGGTGAGAACGAGAACATGAAGATGAGGATATGATTGCTTTACATGACTAGGGCACAGTGGATGCATTAAGGTATTGTGGTTTATTGAAGTTCTTCCACTTATCTAGCATGAGACAATAGTTAAGTTTGCTGCAATATCTTCTTCATGCTTGGGATCTTATTGACCAGGTATTCTAGATCAGGGGTAAATCCATTCCTTTCACGATCAAGGATATTTATTTTCTGACGGGTTTGTCGAGACGTGGCGCCTCTCTTTCACTATCAAGATTCGCTCGTGGGTCGAATCGGTGAAATATTACATTCGTCAGTTCTGCAAAGATGGATCCCAACCCAGCAAATATGGCAAGATTAATATCCAGGATGTTACTGATCAGCCTTTGAGGACCATTCTTTTTACCCTTGCTAGATTGGCGGGCAACGCAACCTTACACTTAGCGAACAAATCCTACATGTAGTATGCCTTGGAATGCCTAGAATTGAAGGTGTTCAACTGGTGTGAGGTAGTGCTTCCTATCATGAAAGATCAATTGTCTAAAGTAAAGAATGGAAGAACCAAGAATTTTGGTTATGGATCCATTTTGACTGCCTTTTCTTTGGAAAGAATCCCACTTATGTAACCTCAGAACATTTCATTGGGAGTGCCGGGATCGAGAGAACCGCGGATGCAGAGGTGGGTGGACCTTATGGCTAGGCATGCTGGCCAGTCAAAGGTCTCGTTCTTGTTTGCCTTTTTCGAGTGGTTCGACCACCAGGAGATGGTGTTTGTAGAGTACCCATATGTAGGGATGGATTTCTGAGGCGATCAAGATTTGGCATTACCAGTCGATGAGTAGTGGATTGCTATAGGTAAAATGATTTGACCACATCTTTTCTTTTAGTTTTCTATTGTTTTTATATTTTTTGATTGTTACCAAGACTAAATAAACTCATATGTGTGTGTAGATATCAGACCAGTTCGACCAATGGCACACCCACAGGAGGAAGATGCTCCAGCGGGTGAAGCTATAGGGAGAGCAGTCCTTAGGGACTTGGACATAGCAGAGACCCTTGCACAGCTGCAGGATCAGATAGACGGATTAACTCTTGGCATTCCAGATGTCGAACTGATGAGCTACCTATGAGGCTACAATGCCATACTACTGGTGTACTGAGTCGTTGGACTAGGCTCCTATGCATGATAGCACAGGCGGTGACCTGTTATCACCAGCATCACTAGTCTAGGATGTTTTTCTGCATTCATTTTGAGTTTCTGGGTCAGATGACCATTTCTGTCTTGGACACAAAATATTTTGTGAAAACTTATAAACAACTATCTATTTTGACTTTTAGAGTTTTATTTTGGCTAAGTGATGAAATCCTAATGCAAATATTGATGCGAAATGCTTTCTTTACATATGTTGCAAATGTCTATTTAACACATAGTTTGCTAATGAATCAGTCAATGTGTTTAAGTTTCGGGAAATGTGTTGATATTGAATGAAATCAAAATGTATTTCCAAAATCCTAACTCTTAGGAACATGTGATGAATAGCTGGGTTTTAGATGAAATAAACACCAGTAAGTTGTAGAATGACAAGTTGTGAATCTAGCCTAACAATGATTTGGTGTATGCTATGTGAAATGGCATCAGAGAGAAGTTCAATAAACACGCTATATTCAGCGATGTTGTTTGTCGATCGACCAATACATATCCCCCTGAAACTCACTAACTCACAGCTTGGAGCGAATATGGCCCATGCTACAGAAGATAGGTTCTGCGTGCTACGACTAGCTCTATCAGCATACCCAAAAAATGGTTCCAAAAAGTTTGACATCTGCAACAAATGTGAAGTGGATTACCTAACCAAAATGACAACTCTAAAAGAAAACATAGAAAAAATGCAATGAAAGCATATGTAAGTGAATTTACTACACTCAATCAAGCATAGTAATGTTTGATATACAACCCGTTTCGGGGCTGCGACAGTGGAATCCCATCAAAATCGACTAGCTCATAAGCTCATTTTATCAACACACATTTAATGATGTAAGGGCCCATCCATAATGGTTCAAATTTCCCTGCTCCTAATTTGTCAGAATCCTAATCGTAAAGCAAGACCAAGTCACCTTCTGAGAAGACACGAGGCTTAACATTTTTTTCATATTGTGCCTTGATGTGTTTCTTATGTTCTTCGTTAGCCAATGCGGCATCATGACAGGTTTCATCTAGATGGATTAATTCCAAGAAATGAGCTTCTTCTTTAGAAGTTTTGGGTAGCAGGTCAATCGTGAGCTTCAGGGATGAGATTTCACACTGAATTAGTAAGACTGCTTCTAGACCATACACCAATTGAAAGGGCGTAAATCCGGTCGCATTTCTCACTGAGGTCTAGTATGCCCACAGAGTTGAGTACATGATTAAATGCCAATTCCGCTTATGGACTCCAATCATTCTTTGCAGCATGCACTTAAGGACTTTGTTGATTGCCTCAAATTGTCGTTAGCCTGTGGATAATATGGAGTAGAACTATCATGGGACAGTCCTAATTTGGTAGTTAACTTGATCATCATGTAATTGTGAAAATGTGACCCATGATCTGTGACTATAGCCTGTGGCACACCGAATCTAGAAACTACATGATTGAAAAAAAATAGAGCAGCCGTTTCGCCGCTATTGTTCAATGTAGGCATCGCCTCGACCCATTTTGTAAAGTAGTAGACAGTGACTATTATGCCAAGGTGGGGTTACATGTCATGAAATCAATGCCCCATTTCACGAATGGGCCAACAACAACGACCGGATGTAGTGGTGGAGGTGGTAATTTGGTTTTATGATGGAAAATCTGACAAGCATGGAACTTTCTGACTGCAAGTGTGCAATCTTTGAATATGGTTGGTCGGAAGTAACCAGCTCGTAAGATTTTTTGTGCAGTTGTGTAACCAGATAGATGCCCCCCACAAGCACCTGAATGACATTCATTCAAAGATTTTTCGGCCTTCTCATGCGTAAGGCACCTTCGTAAAATTGTATCGACACCACAACGATAAAGTATATCACCAATGATCAGATAATCTTTGGCTTGGTATTGAATACGTCGCTATTTAGAGCGAGAGGTGTTAGTCCTAAAAGCTTGGGTTTGGAGATAGACTAGTATATCCCCACACCACGGATCACTTGACGATATTAGAAATAGAGAATCATCCACGATTGATGCTTCTGATGTTAAATTGTTTGAGGACGAGGGAAGGTCGCAAAGTAACTCTGTAAAGACGAGAGATTTCTTTGATTTGGATTTGATGAATTCCAGATCAAACTCCTGCAAGATGACTATCCATTTGGAATATTTGCCCCCCAAAAATTTACATGATAGGGTGTATGTCATAGGGTTGCAATCTGACACAATGGTAGTTTTGCGAAGGAGAATATAATGGTGAAATCTCTGTACTGCTTAGACGGCTGCTAAAGCCAACTTTTCAACATAAGAGTACTTGATTTCTATATCATTAAGATTATGACTTAAATAATATATAGGATGTTCAATTCCATCATCTTCTTGCACTAAAACCATACTGATGGTTGTATCTGCAGCGGCGAGATACAGGTAAAATTCTCTTTGATAGTTTGGGGGCATACATTAATGATGCTTTTATCAGGGAATCTTTGAGAGCATCAAAGGAAGCTTGCTCAACCTGTTCCCAATGGAAGGGTATCCCTTTCTTCAAAATATTTGTATAACCTTTAGGAAGATCATCATAATTTGGAATGAACCTCCTTAGAAAGTTTTCCTTCCCTTGAAGTCTTTGAATCTGTAGAAAATTTGAAGGTGGAGGCATGTCAAGAATTGCTTGAACCTTTATTGGATCAAGTCAAAATCCATCCTTGGAAACTAGAAAACCAAGAAGTCAACCAGAGTCGACACAAAACACACATTTGTGTGGATGAGTCTTATCTTGTAGTGTCCACAACGTATAAATATGGCTCTCAAATTCTGCGGATGATTAGTTCGTTTTCGCAAATGAGTAGGCAAATCATCAAGATATGGTTGAACTATGTGTTTGATGTCATGGAAGGCATAATTCATTACCCTTTGAAAAGTTGCGCCTGCGTTCTTCAAACCAAAAAGTAATTTTAGATATGCGAATGTGCCCCACAGACATATAAATGCAGTTTTTGATTGGTCCTGTGGGTGGATAATGATTTGATTGTATCCGGAAAATCCATCCATGAATGAAAAGATTTCGCATCTGGCACATTCATCAACATTCTGGTCGATAAAGGGTGTAGGATAGTTGTCCTTCGGACATGCTTGATTTACATCCCTATAATTGATGCACACTCTTATCATTCCTAGTTTTTTCATCATAGGAACAATATTTGACACCTAATTAGTGACAGGCATAGGGTAAATGAAGCCAGCACGCAAAACTTTTTCAACCTCTACTTTAATGGAAACGACTTTCTTTGGATGAATAGGTAGAAGCCATTGACATACTAGTTTGACATCAAGATACATCTTGATTTCATGCTCAACAATGCTTGAGTCAATGCCTCACATCTCCTCATAAGACCATGCAAAGACATGTCTAAATTCACGAAAAAGAGCACAGTAATTTTCTAGTTCTGATGGAGAACAAGATTTGCCAATGTGAATATTTTCTACAACATTGGGTTTGGTCAAAATATTTATGGAAATAGTTTCTTTGATGTTAGACAGATTTCACTCAGAATCGACTATATTTATAGAATTCAATAAAAAATCAACAATTGAAGGGTGATTGAGTTCTTTTGAATAATCTTCATTGTCATCTCGAAGGTGGGAATGATGATGATAATCTTCCCATGGCGTCTCTCCTATCATCATTGATTGGATGATTCCTTCATCTGTAGAATGTGTATGAGACCAAGGATCAGAAGAGGTGCCATATTCTAAAGACCTATCTACCCAAACACTTGTTGAGTGCGGATTCAGGTTTGTTGCACAAGCCCAATAGATTGATTACTACAAATATTCGATGGGGCTTGGCGAAAACACCTTGTGATGATCATCACTTTCAAAATAGTTGGAACTCTTCTTAAACTCAGATGATGTAGAGGAGATCATGTTGCAAGTTTCCATTATGGCCACTTCCGCGAAACCAGATGGATACGGGAGGACAAAAGTACCCATCAAGGAAGGATCTTTTAGGAGACATACTCCAACATTTTGAAGTGATTGTGAATGTCCATGTATTAATGGAATGCTTCTAGTAGCTTGTGAACTATTAGCAAAAAAGGCTAGTTTGTCAATAAGTGTGATTCCACCTTTGAAGGGAAATGCAATCGTTTGAAAGTATGTGGACACAACCACAGCCATAGCATAAACCCAAGGCCTTCCTAGTAAAATATTGTAATCAAGAAGTCCATCAACAACCTTGACTTCAATATCTACTGTTTTGCCCCCTAGTTCTACTTGCAAGCTACTTAAAATCCCGTATGGAGTGTACGTTCTTCCATCAAAAGATTTTAGTGTTTGTGATGATCATGACAAGGGTGGTGAACCAAGAGTTTTCCAGCAACTCATTGACATAATACAGGTAGATGCCCCCCAATCAATAATGGTTCGATGAACATTTTTGTTGAGGGATTTTACCTGTATAAGGAAAGCTAGTTGTGCTGGTAATTGTGGTGTATATCTTGTATGATTAAAGACCACAAGATTGGAATCTGTAGGATCGATCCAACCTATTGCTGATAACAAAGCGTGCTTTTGGGAGGGACAATTTTGCAATACCTCAAGTGTCGACATAGCAGAAGGCGATTGAGCTAGATCCTCCACTATATTATAATTTTGGGCTACTCGAGTACGAGGATTAAATTTTGATTTCTGTACAACTCCCTTCGGTGGTTTAATTGTTATTTCGGGAATAATGAGTGGAACAACTTCTGGTGATGTCGTGGTCAAAGTACTAGGTTGATCAGTAGCCTGGTTGTTCGATGACGATGGATTCCCATAATCTTTATTCCTTGTTGATACCAAAACATCATTTTGCTTATTTGCGATGGAAAGCATTAGGACTTGGGATGTGGAAGCATAATTAGTGGCAACCAAATGTGTTTCTGGGTTCAGAAACGGATTTGTCAGTACCACTGAGGTATTCAAAGCCTTTAAAAGTTTGGAAACCTCAGATTGATGTGGAAAATCTCTCGTAAAATGCTCGTCATTGAATATTAAACATGGATAACGAGGTTTCTTTGCCGCAGTAGGGGTTTTAGATGATTTTTTAGTAGTGGAATTCTCCTGTTTTTTCTTATTATTCTTCCCTTTCTTCCTGCCTCCTGGTTGCTTTGGATTTTTTTCCTTGTTAGATGACACAACATTAATCTCAGAGGCAAGAGTGTTTTCAGATGAATTTGCATTTTGACTAGAAATAGCAAGAGCTTGACCAGATGGTCCTCTTACTGATTGCGTGCTCGAGGAACTGATCACGCCATCATCGGCATGAGGATCCCTACTCGATTTTGGAGGGGGTGGAACAGTAAAAGCTGGTCTAGGAGCATCAGGAATTTTGTCATAGAGCGTGCCTGATTGTGTATAAATCAGATCCAAATGTTGGGCACGAGCAATGACTTGCTCTTCTGTGACAACTCCTTTTGCTGCATCCTCAATGATAGATGGAAATAAGGAATTTATAAACCACTCAGCTAAAAGCCAATTAGGAACATACATCTTTACCATTCGACGACGATATCACCACTCATGAATATGATTAGATATTTGAGTGGAGGTAGTCTGTTTAAAGTTGGTAAGAAGTTCTGTTCCAATTTCATACCTGATAGGTAATTGAAAGTGGGTTAGAAAGGTAGTGGCAAGAATGGTGAAGTTATCAAAAGAAGCTCTAGACAATTCAATATACCATTTTACAGCTAGACCAGTGAGTGTTCTCTGGGAAAGATGAAGTCTAATCGAATCATCATTCAGGGTGTTGGATGAGCACCATAAATGAAAAGTCATGATGTGATTCGATGGGTCTTCTCCTAGATTTCCACTGAACTTTGGAATGTCAGATGGTAGTTTATGTGGAATAGCCGGCCACCAAGGGCGTATGCAATTGGATCATTAGTAAGCCGGTTCAAATCTGGTAGCTCTAGAGTTGCTACAAATGGCAATTTTTGATTCAGGTTGGGTGGAGCATACCTAGGATAAGATGGAATTGTTGGAGCAAGAGGTATTTTCATACCAGCATATGGCATCTGCATTTGGTAACCTTGATAAGGTCGTTGGACATAACCAATATAAGGCGGTTGTTGATAACTAGTTTGGAAACGTGGTTGCTAATATCCTGCAAAGCCTTGTTGCCCAGATCCTTGGTATGTTTGATATTGTTCCATACTAGCTTGAGCTTGGGAACCAAATCCAAACTGAGGTTGGCACTGCTGGAATTGAGGTTGTCCAATACTGGAAGATTGACCAAGTTGTGGATTAATGGTACCCGTGTATGTTTGAGTCGTTGTGGATAAAGGAACACTAACCTAAGGTTGCGGTTGAGACCCAAAAGCAAGTGGTTGTTGTATAACAACCTGAGAAACTTGAGCCCCTTGCCTTGAAACCTGAGGTTGCAAGGAAGAAGGAACAGGTTGAGGTTGAGACATAATAGGTTGTGCTTGTGATTGCGGCATAGTCGTAATAACAGGTGTAGTGGGAATATTCGACTCAGGTTGGATTGGTTGTGTTGAATATACAACCCTTGGTTGCTCTGGAAGTATTGGTGTCACACGGAATCTGTCAAGGGTGTGGACACGACTGACCTTCCTAGAAGTCTAAGACATTCTAATGACAAACAAGACAAAATGGAGTGATCTTTCTCTAAATACACCTTTTACAACATGAAAACTACAAGTGTTTAGGCTTACCTTATTCCAAAACGCTGTTGTTGAAGTCCGTTCTTGACGATCCGGATGAGCTCCTCCTTCAAGTCAATTCCTGCAACCACAAACAATCAAACAATTACCAAGCACTTGCATTTCATATAATAAAACATATATTCAACATGCAGACCAAGGAACACATGAAATAACTCATTAACACAAGCTATTGAGAAAAATAAACCAGTTTGTATTAATAACGAAACAAAGAAACTCTTACAACCTGGCCTTGGTGTTGTGCAAGTTCCTCCCAGGGTCCATCAAGGGTTTTCCTCTACTTTGACAAAGCTCACCCTCTCCCAAGTAGAATCAAGTGAAGACAATCTCTCCTCACAAAGGCTCTAATGGAAGACCTAAATCCTGCAGCATTTACCCAAAGAAAATGTATAGCTCCAACCTCCTCTCCTTCTGGCTCAATGCCTTTATTTATAGTGCTGTAAAGAGGTTATTCAGGTCCACTATCAATGGGATCATCCCCCTCTATGGGTGGGATAGCTCCCTTATTGATGGGATAAGTTCCCCCTTAATAGAGATACATGAACCAACTGGAGGCGCATCCATTTCATCAAACCGACCTCTAGAATGTTCTAGAAGTAACCACAAGTAACTTTTTCAAGATAAAACTCGCGCATTTTGCCTTTTACAGAGGGACGCACCTGTCCCTTAACATACAGAGCGTCCATGGACGCAGATTTTGTGAACATGGTCAGCGTCCCCGCAGGTAAGGCTAGAGAGAACCTGCGACCCCAGAGATAAACATAATTTTTACAAGACTTTCTCTCTTCTTTGAGTTTGAGATGGATAACAGAGGCATGAGACTTGCCTAAGAGGGTAGCATGACTGTTGATTTGAGCCATACTAACTGTAAGTAGTCAAGGTGACATTTTTTAGTGTAACAGATTGCCCCCTAAAGTGCGAAGCCTGGAATAGAATAGGGTTTTGTAATTCTAGGAAGGGTGAAGCGCTTTATCATTTCAAGGATTGCCTTGTGGATGGCCTGGTTGGAACCTGCAATTTTCAACACAAAATACATGGATAAGATTATATCATCACTGAGGTAGGCATTCCCATACTCAGATTTAAAACTTTAACTAATGGACTAACTATTCTGATACAGGAATGATCTTGCAGTACATCATTTTTATAGACTTTTGTAGACACAGTATGGACGCAGCCATCTGTTTATGATTAGTCTACATAGACAATGAATACAAAACTCCTCGCAGCCTGGATGGTAGAAACTAGATCCAGGGTCTTCACTTCTACTTCCCGAATTGGTACGATTCTAGCCATGTGATTAAATGATTCGATGTCGAACATGGTAGAAACCACTTGATTACCAGTCAATGATGTAAACTGTTAACAAGCGTGAGAGAAACCACCAGTAATGTCAATGGTTCTCAAAGTACCAAGCACAACCCGTGAAATGTGAATAGATGTTTTGATGTCGAACACTTCACGGAATCCTCTGATCGAAAGTCAATGATGTAAACTGACGTCAAAGGCGAGAAACCTGCCATTGATGCATGCAGACTTCAAGGTACTGTCGATTCCTAAGTCATCTTTCTAGATAATGTGTCGATGTCGATAGAAAGCGACCCGTTGCAGGCAAGCCCGCAACACGAAATCATTGTTCAAGTTGAAGAAATGTTGCTGTAAGGACTGACTCAGGGATGGTCAAATGGATGACAAGTATTTTGCAGATGAAAGTTTTGCTTGCAGACCTCTTGAACACATAACGACACAACAGATGGCTTTGGTGACGAATAACTCAAAGTTGATCCCTGAACCCGGTTAAAGACTTTCAAAGTGATTTGGTCAACTGTGAGGTAAAAGATTTCCCAACCCAGGTGAATGAAAAGTGTCGTGTTCAAGAGTGGTAATAAAGTTTCTTTTGAGACAAAAGGTGACAAATAGGTTCATTCTTCTCTCTTTTCCCCCACCATTTCTGGCAAGTACCTCTTTATTTTTAACAAGCTTGAGGAGGATAACATATGCTTGATTATAAGCTCATCCTTCGGACGAGTCCAACCTAGTTTAAATTCGAACCCTAGGAAGGAGTGGTTCGTTCCTGTTTGTAATTGAACAGGTCCTTTACTGTAAAAGTTTAACGAGCCCAGTATAGGAGAAACTCGGCGTTTTTCATTTTTAGAGAGTCTGAAAAACTTAAGGAAACTCCACGTTGAACTTTTTCGTATATTTGTGTCCCTCAAGCCCGAAAAAGTATAAAATAATACCTGGGGGAACCGCTTGATCTTGCGACCAAGGAGTACTTTCATAATAGTGTCGTTGACCTGAAAAGTAAAAAGCGATCAAAGACACGTCGTTTTATTTCCTTATCGAGTTTGAAACGACAAAAACCCGGCAATCTTTTCCTGATTTTGCGGTCAGAAAAGAGCTAAAAGGGGACCGTCTTTTAATTCCGTTTTAACGAGTGAAAAAGAAACACTCGGCGATCTTTTCATGTTTTAGGAGTCAGAAAAGGGCTTAAAAGATGACTCTGAAATTTTGTTTGTGAAAAATTACAATTTCCCTCGAAATCCCTTCGTCCTGCACAAAAGCGACACATTACTCATACCTGTTTAAAATAGGCAAAAATACATTCGAAAACATCTTTTCATGGTAAAAAATGAACTAATTCATCCAAAAAACCTATAAAAAGACCTTTTACCATGTCATTTTTACCGTTTCACTGTTGAGGTTGAAAAAGGAGCTTTTGACAAGAAACTTCCCGTGGTTGCTGCGGAAAATCTGACCGTCGGAATCGAACGCCGCTTCACCGAGGTATTTTACACATCCCACTCTTCATTTTTATCCGTTTAGTTTTTTGTTTTTGGTCTCTGTTTCATTTTTTGGGGGGGGTTTTGGGTTCAAAATGCGCCCCTCGGCGGACGCAGGTGCCCTTCGGGTGACCTGCGTCCCCCGACTTTTTCTCACACGGGAAAAAGGTCGGGGGACGCAGTCCGCCTTCAGGCGAGCTGCGTCCGGACGCCCTGTGCTACAAAGCCGGGGTGCGTCTTCCGCAAAGGGCGCATTTCAAAACCCCAACTCTCTCAAAAAACCACCAAATTTGCTCAAATTAATTTCTAATTGACTCTTTTGATGTGCAGGGCCTAAAACATGTTAGACTGGAGAGAGAGAGAGCACGTAGAGGACGATGAAGCTGCGATTAACCACCAACCCTCTCTGGATGCCTTAAGAACATGTGGATTGTACAAATATTGGACCATACCGGGCATGAGGGGCCAGGTAAGATTTTTGGAATGGCTGGTTGAGCGATGGAACGTTCAAGATCAATGTTTTTACATTGGAGGGCACCAGCTCGAGATAGAGCCCTCGGATGTATACTTTCTCACTGGCTTGCCAAACAGAGGTGAGCAACTCAACCTTGCGGGGACCAGGCCGGGTGGCCAATCCCTTGATGATCTCCGCGAGGAGTGGTGCAGACCAGGGACTCGCCATAAAAAAGGCGTGGAGATAAAGCACATCACTCTGGCGGAACTTAGAGTTATTGCATTTACGGTCACCAGGATTTGTGGCGCGGCCGCCTTGCACATTGCCTCCGGATCCCAAATGCGGATGGCAGTTGACTGTTACCAAGGCACCATCTTCAACTGGTGTGAAGCTGTGTCGGCTCATATGAAGAGCCAACTAACCAAGGCAAAGAACGGACGACTAAAACTTTTGGATATGGGCCTATAGTCGTGAGCTTTGCCTTGGAGAGAGTTCCTATGCTGATCCCTCAGCAACTCACTGTTGATGACTTGGGTCCTCGGGAGCCAAAGCTTGTTCGATGGGTTGCGGTGATGGCCCGGCATCCTGACGAGGGTGCTGCAGTGGTTCGATTCTCAGACAGTTACTTCGACTGGCTAGAGGGCCAGCTTTTTGTGATACAAGACTTTCCATATGCCGGAATGGATTTCAGAGGTGATCCGGACATGGTTCTTCCACAGGGAGAACAATGGGATGACAGAGGTACTTTCATTTTCACAAGTTTTCTAATTATGTATTTTTTATTTTTCATATATATCGTCTCAAAGTAACAGTAAAATTTTAAAAATGCAGATGTTGGACCACAGCGTCCAGCCAATCTCCGGCCTTACGACAGACGACATCCAGCTGCACCGGCACCGGCCCTACAGGATGCGACAGCAGAAGTACTAGCTGATTTGGAGCATGATCTAGAGCGTCTCACGGCAGATATACCTGAGACTACTATGGATGATATTCCTATGAGGCTTCAGCGCTTCGTAGTCGCGGTCCCTGGACCGTTTAGGAGATTTTTGCGTAAGGTAGCCCGCGCAGTGGTGTCGTACAGAGAGCACCACCAGTGATTGACTAGTCACTTTTGTAGTCACATGTGACATTTTTGACTTTTTGTACTATCATTTTGCCGATCATAAGGTGTGTTAAACCTATGATCGAAGACGATGTATATATTTTTGGACACACTTCTATCTATATCTATATATCACTATTACCGGCTTATCTTGTTTAACATGTATGATGAAATGTCTTTAAATTTACTTGCATGATTATTATAAATGTCTGTCCAACACTCGAGAAGCAATTGCATCTGCTAATGTATTCAAAGACCTTGGAATATGTTGATATTCAATGTAATCAAATTCACGTTCCAAGAGACGCACTCTCAAAAACAACCTTAATAACACAGGATTTCTAATGGCATAAACTCTATTAAGCTGTAATACAACAAGTTCAGAATCTAACCTCACTATCAAACGTCGAATTCCAAATGAAATAGATTCGGATAATAATTCAACCACTGCACTGTATTCTGCAATGTTATTCGTTGTTTGACCGAGGCTTACCCCATGCATAGAAACTAACTCGTCAGAGGGCGAATAGATAACCCAAGCTGCGGAAGAGATATTCCGTGTACTACGACAAGCACCATCAGCAAATCCAATGTATGTTTGGAGAGGCGTCGACATCTACAATATCAAGAGTAAAACCAAGATGAGCCAAAATAATGACGAAAAACCACACTTGCTAAGCTAAGCACACTGACTAAACTAACACACTTGCTAGCTAGAAAGAAAATCTAACCTATCTAAAAATTTCTCCATCCATCATTTTAAGCATAATACCTCTTTAGGTAAAGTCCATTTCTGGGTTTGCCCAAAGAGTCCCCATCAAAATCAACTAACTCATAAGCCCCTTTTGCTAGCTTTCGCTTTACAATGTAGGGCCCATGCCACATGGGAACGAATTTTCCAGCACCTAGCTTATCGTTCGCTTGATCATATAATAGTACTAGGTCTCCTTCCGAAAAACTTCGAGGGGTTACATTTTTATCGTACTGAGCTTTCATTCGTTTTGCGTGAGTCTCGATAGCTAAAGTAGCGTCACGTCGAGTCTCATCTAATTTAGCTAAGTATAACAACCGTTTCTCCTCTTCGGAAGTAGCTGGAAGTAATTCGACAGCCATTTGAAGTGATGGGATTTCGCACTCAATAGGTAACACAGCTTCTAAGCCATAAACTAGCTGAAAAGGGGTGAAACCTGTTGAATTTTTCACTGAAGTTCGATATGCCCATAGCGCCGAAAATAACATGTTATGCCAATTCGTTCGATGGATACCAATGATCCGTCGAATCATGACGACTAGAACTTTGTTGATTGACTCAACCAAACCGTTGGCTTGCGGATAATAAGGTGTAGAGCTATCGTGGCGCAAACCAAGCTGGCTTGTAAGCTCAGTCATCATGACATTTCGAAAATGGCTTCCATGGTCCGTAATGATTGCTTGTGGGACACCAAACCTAGTTATGATATGATTGAATACGAAAAGTGCAGCTGTCTTGCCGCTTGCGTCGAATGTAGGCATCGCCTCGGCCCACTTAGTAAAATAATCAACCGCAAGGATGATATACGCATGCCCCCGGCCGAGTGAGGGTTACAAGTAATAAAGTCAATGCCCCATTTGGCGAATGGACCAGCGGCAATTATAGGGTGGAGAGGAGCAGGTGGAGCGCGCATCTTGCGATCAAACACTTGACAGTTGTGGCATTTTCTGACGGCAAGGATACAATCTTTAAACATAGACGGCCAGAAATAGCCAGCGCGCAACACCTTCTGAGCTGTGGCATACCCAGACATATGACCGCCACATGCTCCAGAGTGACAATCATTCAAAACTCTCTCAGCCTCATCGTGAGTTAAACAACGTCGAAAAACTAAGTCTGCCCCCAGGCGATAAAGTGTATCTCCAATAATTCTGTATTGCTGGGATTGAAACCGAATTTTTCGACGGTTTTCCTTGGAAGCTTCAGGCCGAAAGGTTTGGGTTTGGAGATAGATGATTATATCCCCATACCACGGATCTACAGTGCTAATAAGAAACAAAGATTCGTCCGCAATGGACTCCTCTGCCACAGTCTCTGTGTCAGCACTCGGGAAATCACACATCAATTCCGCGAAGACTAAAGATTTCTTAGACTTGGACTTCTCAAACTCCAAGTCGAACTCTTGCAGGATGACGATCCATTTAGAGTACTTGCCCCCTAGCAGTTGTTTTGTCAAGATATAAATCATAGGGTTGCAATCCGAAATAACAGTAGTTTTGCGGAGAAGAATGTAGTGACGAAAACGCTGGACAGCTTGAACGGCTGCCAGGGCCAATTTCTCCACATGTGAATATTTTAACTCAGTTGGATTTAAGGTTCTGCTAAGGTAATATATCACATGCTCTGCCTTGAATTCATCTTCTTGAACTAACACCATTCCAATGGTGGAATGCGAAGCTGCGAGGTATAAGAAGTAGTCCTGGTTGTAGTTGGGAGGATGCAATAACGGTGCATGGGTCAACGCGTGTTTTAATGCATCAAAAGATTGTTGAGCAATCTCGTCCCAAAAGAATTGTACGTTCTGTTTCAACAACCGTGTAAAACCTTTAGTGACCTCGGCGTAGTTAGGGATGAATCGGCGTAAAAAGTTCGCTTTCCCTTGCAAACTTTGGAGTTGGCGCAAACTCGAAGGAGGAGGCAATTGGATGATAGCCTCGACTTTCGAGGGATCGACGCGAATGCCGGTTTTGGAAACAACAAATCCCAGCAATCGACCTGTTTCTATACAGAAAACACACTTGTGGGGATTCAACCGAATTCGATAATGCCTACACCTCATAAAGATTGCTCGTAAATGGACAAGGTGATCAGCTCGGTGTAAAGAATGAGCAGGCAAATCATCGAGATAGGGTTGCACAATGTGCTTGATGTCATGAAATGCATAAGACATGGCCCGTTGAAAAGTAGCACCGGCATTCTTAAGGCCAAAAGGTAATTTGCAATAAGCAAATGTCCCCCATGGACAAATGAATGCCGTTTTTGGTTGATCGGCAGGTAGAATATTGATTTGATTATAACCGAGAAACCATCCATGAAGGAAAACATCTCACTTCCGGCACAATCATCAATTATTTGATCGATATAAGGCGTAGGATAGTTGTCTTTTGGACAAGCTCGATTGATATCCCTATAATCGATACAGATTCTTATTGTTCCTTGTTTTTTATTGACGGGAACAATATTCGATACCCAATCCGTTAACGGGATCGGATAAATGAAACCTGCTTTCAACAGCTTTTCGACTTCTGCTTTAATTGCAGCTGCTTTTCGAGGGTGAATCTGACGCAACCGTTGCCGAATGGGTTTAGCATCCGGGTAGGTTTTGATTTCATGAACAACAATGGCAGGATCAATTCCCGGCATTTCCTCGTAAGACCAGGCAAACACGTCGCGGAATTCTTGGAATAGGGCCTTGTAAGTTTGGATTTCTTCTTCAGTACATGCGGCACCTATATGAATGTTCTCCTCGATTCCGGGCTTCACTGAAATATCAATGGGAATAGTACGAGAAATATTCCCTAAATTCAGCTCTGAATCAGAATGTTTCGTTGGATCCTGAGCGTCTTTGACATATTCAGCGGTAAAGATAGATGAAAAATCATTTTCAAATGCATCATCCTTAGGTAAAAACGAAGATCTGTGATGGAGATCTTCCCATGGTAGATCATCTACACTTAGGATTTCGCGAAGTTGTTCGTCAGATGACACTTCTTCGGGAAACGTTATCCGTTCTAAGGGTGAGGTGAAAAGTGACTCTTCACTGACCACATTCATTTGGTCGGTTGAATGAAAGTCGGTAAAAGACATAAGAGCTTCATAAGCAATCTCATACGGACTCAACGGCATAACATCACCGAGTGAGTCTAGCTCAGAGTCAGAGGGAACATACCAAGGATCATCATAAATAATGTTTTCTGACGTGATCATATGAATTGTTGCAAACGAAGGGTCTGCATTGAGTGGAGGGAGAGGAAAAGTTCCCAGTAAACCGGAATCCTTAACTAAACCTACACCAATGTCCCTATAAGGGATTGTCGTTTTACCAACATGCTGGATAGTTTCTAAAGAGGTTGGGTCGGATGAAAAGTATGTCAGCTGATCAATAGTCACGATCTTACCGTTATGTGGAAACTTAATGACTCTGAAGACCGATGAAACAACCGCTGTCATAGCATATGACCAACTTCGACCCAAAAGAAGGTTGTAGTCTAGAGGGGCATCAACCACTTCCACATCCAGACTAACGGTTTTACCTTCGACCCCTATAGGCAATTCTTGTAGAATACCAAACGGACGGAACCCACGGCCATCAAAGGCCTTAAGGATGGTGGGGGATTGGTTCAACGAAGGAGAACCAAGCGATCTCCAACATTGAATCGACATAATACACGTAGAAGCTCCCTCATCAATCACAGTCCGATGAATAGGCCTGTTTTTGACTATCACTGGAATTTGGAAAGCCATTTGATGGGGGAGACGCGGTGTACTACTTTCTAGATCAAAGATCATTAGGTTCGGGTCCTGAACATCGACAGCTCCAATAGCCGACAAAAGCAATTTTCGTTGCGCTGGACATGATTGCAGCACTTCGAGTGCCGACATTGCTGAAGGTGAAACAGCTAAGTCTTCAACAATGTTGTAATTCTGGGCTGCTCTCGCATGTGGGTTGAAAGCAGACCTTCGAAGTACACCCTTGGCGGGCGGCTTAATCACTAAGTCTGGGTTAGGTTTTTCGATCTGTAGTGGATCGGAACCAGGAGTTGAGGTTGATAGGTTAGAGTGAGAAGATTCTGCTTCTTTACCATCAACAGGAGCCTTACTACCATAATCTTGCGATCGAGTCGCAATCCTGACATGAGACATCATCAAAATGGGTTCTTCACTGGCATTTGAAGAAGAACCTATCATCTTATTTTCCTGCTCGGGAAATGGATTCCATAACACAGCAGGAGTGGGAGAACCTTTAACTATTTTCACTACCTCGGCCCGATGAGGGCAGTCTCTCGTAAAATGATCTTCTTCACAAATGAGACAAGGATAACGAGGTTTGCGCTTTTCGTCATTGGTTTCCGACTTTTCCGTTTTCTCCTTTGGAGCCTTGTCTGCTTTAGCCTTCTTCTTTCCTTTCTTCTTTCCACCGTTTTTGGATTTGGCCGTAGATGACTCTACAGCGTGAATGTCGGCGGTAAGTTCAGGAGGAGAAGACTCTCCGGTCGGAGAATCAGGCAAAGTGATAATTGGAGTATTGGAGGTCTTGGAAGACTTCTTCTTACTCTTCGTAGTCACGATACCGATCATACCATCAGCGGCATGAGATCCCGAAGGAGCAGCAGCGATTTGGTTTGACTTTGGAAGATCCGGAATTTTCTCGTGTAAAGTACCCGACTGAGTGTAAACTAAGTCAAGGTATTGTGCCTGAGCAATGACTTGCTCCTCAGTAACTACTCTGGCCTTAGCTACATCTTCAGTAATTCTTGGTAATAATGATTTTACAAACCATTCAGCTAAAATTTGGTCCGGGATAAAAACTTTCACTAATCTTCTTCGACGTCTCCACTCATGGATGTGATCAGAAATGTACGTGGATGTCGATTGTTTTAGTGAAGTTAATAATTCTGTACCATTATCGTATCTGATTGGTAACTGAAAATGAGTTAAGAATGAAGTCGCCAATTTGTCACACGGAATCTGTCAAGGGTGCGGACACGACTGACCTTCCTAGAAGTCTAAGACATTCTAATGACAAACAAGACAAAATGGAGTGATCTTTCTCTAAATACACCTTTTACAACATGAAAACTACAAGTGTTTAGGCTTACCTTATTCCAAAACGCTGTTGTTGAAGTCCGTTCTTGACGATCCGGATGAGCTCCTCCTTCAAGTCAATTCCTGCAACCACAAACAATCAAACAATTACCAAGCACTTGCATTTCATATAATAAAACATATATTCAACATGCAGACCAAGGAACACATGAAATAACTCATTAACACAAGCTATTGAGAAAAATAAACCAGTTTGTATTAATAACGAAACAAAGAAACTCTTACAACCTGGCCTTGGTGTTGTGCAAGTTCCTCCCAGGGTCCATCAAGGGTTTTCCTCTACTTTGACAAAGCTCACCCTCTCCCAAGTAGAATCAAGTGAAGACAATCTCTCCTCACAAAGGCTCTAATGGAAGACCTAAATCCTGCAGCATTTACCCAAAGAAAATGTATAGCTCCAACCTCCTCTCCTTTTGGCTCAATGCCTTTATTTATAGTGCTGTAAAGAGGTTATTCAGGTCCACTATCAATGGGATCATCCCCCTCTATGGGTGGGATAGCTCCCTTATTGATGGGATAAGTTCCCCCTTAATAGAGATACATGAACCAACTGGAGGCGCATCCATTTCATCAAACCGACCTCTAGAATGTTCTAGAAGTAACCACAAGTAACTTTTTCAAGATAAAACTCGCGCATTTTGCCTTTTACAGAGGGACGCACCTGTCCCTTAACATACAGAGCGTCCATGGACGCAGATTTTGTGAACATGGTCAGCGTCCCCGCAGGTAAGGCTAGAGAGAACCTGCGACCCCAGAGATAAACATAATTTTTACAAGACTTTCTCTCTTCTTTGAGTTTGAGATGGATAACAGAGGCATGAGACTTGCCTAAGAGGGTAGCATGACTGTTGATTTGAGCCATACTAACTGTAAGTAGTCAAGGTGACATTTTTTAGTGTAACAATTGGTTGCCAACCACTAGCTCTAATTCCAGTTTGACCTGAATACTATGGGAAACTCTCATATGGTTGTCCCTCAGAAAAAGGAGGAAACAGTGAGTAAGCATTCTGCTCTCCATATGGTAGTAGTCCAGTGTTTAAAGGATACATTGGTCTCTGATAACTAGCTTGCCAAAATTGATACTGATATGCATGATCAAATTGCTAAGTTTCCATGTGAGAAAAACCAGGTAGGAATCCGAAAGAATAAATGGGAGTTGACCATGGTGCCAAAGCAACCCTTGAGTGGGTTCCAACTAGTGATTGGTAACCAACTAGAATGGATGATGCACTATATAAATGTGACTTAGGTGTACCAGAAACATTGAAGGAGTAGCAGTAGAAGATTCTGTCACAGCAGAATCAAATGATACATTCCTAGATGTTAATGGTTGTTCAGACATGGTTAACTTATCCAAAATATCTCCTAACGATTTGACAGGAACTCGCGATGAATCAGGATTAAAGGAAGCAAACTTAGGAGTAGCAGGATATAAATGAATCCCAGTTCCAAAATGAAATGGGGTGTCAGATGGGGGATCCTCTACTATCTCCTCTATAGCAATCATACCAGGTGGAAGAGGTTGACCATTAGGTCCATAAAATATTTCTGGAGCCGAAGAAGGTGTATTTTCTGTAGTGATAGATGCTGGAGGGGTGACAACTTCTAGATACTGAAATTCAAAGTCCAGATGTTCTGGTAAATGAACTTCAGCCTCAAAAGGAGGTTCTTGAACAACTCTTGGTTCAGATGCTACCTCAGCTTGAACTAGAATGGGTTCCAGACCAACTCTAGATGGAGTTTTTTCAAGTTCAAAAGTGTTACACAACAATTTGTCATCGTTTGTCACCGTCCCTGTTACCCCTCTCCCGCACACTGGAGGATTCATTCCAGGACCTGTGAAAAGTGACATGACCTGAAACCACTTGCATCATATTCCTCTAAGTATGAGCTTCATATGCCCTGAAGACATCTCCTGCAGAATACCCATGAAAACAACTCTTTTTGGATTAGCGCGGGTCCATAGTTTACTGCCCGCGCCAATGAGGGAAATCCTCTAAAGAGGGCGCGCTATTGGTGCTCTGTCTCAGAGTCGCACTCGGGCCAACCGAATTGAGTAAAGTTTTCAACCAACAAGCTTCCGAAGGTTCTCCTTAACCCATTCACCAACTGAATCTATGTTGAGCTAGGATGGTTTGGCTTCGAATCTCCATAGAAGGGAAGTGGTTTGCCACCTTTCATGGAAATTTCCAAGTGATAAAGCCAATCCCATGAATAATGTGGTTGATCCTATCTCTTTCCTCTCTATCTATAAAAGCTTGTCTCTATGCCTTGAGCAAGCTAGTTCCAGTTCCAACAGAGTGCTAGTGATAACTAGAATTCCAGGAGTTCAAGAGATTGAAGTTGCAAGAGCCTTCTTTGCATCCATAAGGCCAAATCTAAGTGAGGAGATTCTTGTCACCAAGGAGAGAGAGGCTTGTTTCCTATTAGGTTTGCTGAACAAGAAATCAAAAATGGATTCAAAATGCTCTCAAAGGCTGCAAAAATGCTTATAATCATGCCAAAGGATTCATTGATGCTGTCGAAATCCTCAAATTATGGCTAAAAGCTTTCCACCGATTGAAAAAGTTGCAAGAGAAAAGCCCTATGGTGGGTAGAAATACACTATCGGGAGGCAGAAATACCCCAAAACCTATGTAAAAACTAAGATTGCAGGCTTAAGGATCCGCTTCAATCTCAGCCGTTGGATCTGGCCGATCAACGGTCCATATCGCATCGGCGTATCGCAATGGAGGACTTACAAAGGAGTTGGGCTTTATTATTCGCCGATGAGCGATCGCCGATATCGCATCGGCGTATCGCTATCGGCATTGTCAGAGGGGCGGGTGAAATCGCTGATGGGCCGGACCCGATAGCCATACAGCGCTGCATTTTATATTATATCGGGTCCGCGGTGGTATCGCTATTGGCCGGGGCTTTTAACATATGTATGTTGCGATGCGATGGGCCGGACCCAATGGATGTACAGAGCTCCATTCTATATTATTTCAAGTCTGCGCCCGGGCCATTTTCAATGAATTTTGTGTGTTTTTAATGTATAAAGGAAATACGAAGGAGGCCTTGCTGAATGATAAATGCGATGAAGCCCGGACCCGATGGGTTTCCAAAGGAAAGTGTATATATATTTCAAGTCTGCCAAAACCATTTTTCGTGGTTTTGTGGCGGTTTTGCATGTATTTGTCAAATGTTAAGAAACAAAGGAGGGCCTGCTTAAACGTGCATTGCAAGCCAAAGGCGGACCCGATAGTAAATAAAACTATGCCTGAAACCTTTAAAAAGTCAACATGGAAGCAGTGATGGGCGGGGATGAATAGTTTGGGCATAATTACTCTTTTTAAAAGCCAGAGCAGTCATATTAAAGCCATTCAATGATTCAGCAGCAGCATTTAATCAACAGTATGGCCGAGGAGGAGTAGGACACCGCCGATCAAATCAAAGCATTCAGTGGTTATGGGTTTTACCCATATTTCATTCCACCTGCCCAAAGAAGGACCGAAAAGAGCCAGAGGGAGGCAAATCCATTTACAGCAGAGCCCGATTCGTATCAAAGGCCCATTCCTGAATGTAAATGTTGTTGGCCCTCATTTATTGATCCCTCCACGTGTAGGTTAGGAGAGATATTTTGTAATGAAACACCATATATACCCAGAATAGAGATGTAATCGATTTGATGAGTGTTTGATGAATGAGAGCTTATTGTAGCCTTTTAACTTCTGGAGACTATTAATACTATGAGACCTACAGTTTCTGGTCTTCATTTCCATTAATACAAGCTTCTTTCGCTATCACCTGCTCGCTTTTCACTTCTTCTATGTTCTAGGCTCTGCCTGCTTTGCATTTAGTTGATGTGCTGTGAATATTTGGCATTTGAGGGGCTGTCATCCCACCTCTATGTTAAAATTTAGTGGTTCATTGAAAATTGTTTGCAGGTTGCTATTGTTCTAATAACAGAGAGCTGTCATCCTCGCTGTCTATCGAATAATAGTCTTACAGATCCTCTAACTGGTTGCAGCTGGCCATCACAGAGCACTGTGCATCTGCTGGTGCAATCAGTCTTCTCCATCATCACTTTTACTTTAAGCTGCGAGTAGTTGGTGGTTGAAAGCCTTGTAGTTTGGGGATCTTCACCCATGTCTGGGCCAAATCATAATAGGAGTGGTTATCTGGCTTAAAGGTGCTACACATCTTCCATTTACCATCATTTTATCCAACAAAACTGTTGAATCTTTAATGTTCCTGAGAATCACTAATATACAACCTAGGTGAGTTTCTTGGGGTGATAACATTAATTGGCGTCATTACCGGGGAGAGGAGAATCGAAGCTCAGCTTCCCTGGGAGAACGACACGGCTTCAAACTTTGATGACAGACAAAGTTTTGAACACAGATTTTGGTTTTAATCATCTGTCTGGCGACTCCACTGGAGGAAGGCCATCCTTTGGCAACTCCACATTGAAGTTCTGGCGTAGTTTGTGAGGCATACTAGAAGAAATCCCCAGAAGTCGCCAGCTGTTCCAGTGCCTGACCCTGAAAAGATTGTTAACCCAAAGAAAACATCGCAGAAAGGAGCATCAGGATTACGTAAGCCCAAGAAGTCTTATTTGTCTCTGCATGAGGAGTTTTTAGTTGAAGATACACAATTTGAAGACTTAGAGCCTAGTACCGTTAAAGAAGAAATACCTGCAGAGATTCATAAAGCTCCTTATCCATTTAGTTCCCCTTTGAATCTGAGTCCGAAGAAAGTTTCCCATACTGTCCAAAACATCCCAATATCTTTCCCATCCATTACATTATCTCCTACTGCTCCATCTATTAGTATTCTTCCGCATATTCCAAACATGGCAGGACAACAAGCACCTACTAGGATTGAAAGGATTGTTGCTGCTAGATATGGACCTTTGATATTGCCTATACCTTTAAATGCCATGCCTATAGGAGAATATCAAAAATATATGCCCAAATTTACTGGAACAGAGGGAGTGACAGCAAAAGAACATCTTGAAGCTTTTTACAGTTATGCTGATAATTTAGACATAAGTGAGAATGATGTATGGATGAGAGTTTTTGTCCAGAGTCTTGATGGAGAAGCTAGGAAGTGGTTTAGAGAATTACCCCAGAGATCTATAACAGATATAGAAGCATTAGATGAGGCATTTTTGAAGCAATGGGGAGATAAGAAGGACTTGCTGTATTATCATACAGAGTTTGGAAACTTGAAAAGAGAAAAGGGTGAGTCTTTGCCTGAATTCAATAAAATATTTAATAGAATGTATAGTAAAATACCAGCTGAGGTAAAGCCTACCCCTACTGCTGCCAAACTCACATATGTCAATGGTTTTGATTCTGACTTTTTCTTATTGTTGAGAGAAAGACGATGTGCTACGCTGGGTGATATGCAAGAGGCAGCCTTGGAGGTGGAATCAAATATTATGGCAGCAGAAAAGTTAAAGAGTCAAGGTGACAGAAGAAGGCCGAGAGGTGAGGCTTCTTCTTCCACTGCATCAACTTCCGAGCCTAAGTTAGACAAAATGACCAAAATGATAGAGTCATTGTCTTCTGAAATTTCTAAGTTAAAGGTTGAGCAGACATCAGGCAAAACAAGGCAGCAAAACACATTTGTCCCAAGAAATCCAAACCCATTCAGAAAAGCAAATGAGCAGCTACAGATTATGCAAAGGGGTGAAGAAGCAAGAGAAGATCATAAAGTAAAAGCTCCCTTTCAGAATGCAGTCATGGAGGGGGAACAATCTGAAGAAGATGAGGATGAAATTCACTGCTTGGAGGATAAAGGTAGTGCTGCATTTTTAACATTGGCCGAATATGAAGAGTCATTGCTGCAAGAGCAAAACAGCCAGAGGTGGGACAGTGGTGCCATTTTGCAATCTGATGAGCAACAACAAAGATATAATCTAAGATCCAATGCAAAGAATGTAAAAGAAAATGTTGCGCAAGAAGCAGCTGCTCAAACAGTGCCACACAATAGTAGGCAAAGAAGACCAGCAGTTGATCCGGTCACCCTCAAAGCTCCAGTTCAAGAGGTAAAAACTGCTGATAAAGTATTCTCTTCCTTTAGTTTTGAGTCAGAAATTCAGAAATTGAAAATATCCATGCCTCTGGCGGAGTTGGTGAAGAGTGAATTATTTAGGAAGCCCATCCTTGAGGCCCTTGAACTAGAGCCTAAACAAACCTCCATTGATTCTGTCAATTTGCAAGATGACAAGCCTGCTATCGTGCTTAGCCCCATGGTTGAACCTGCTGATAATAGTTCTCCATATTTCTATGTTTCATTAACTATTCATGATAAAATCCTTCACAACTGCCTGCTAGACACAGGGGCCAGCCACAATTTAATGCCTAAAACTGTCATGGAAGAGTTAGGCCTTGACATCACCAGACCCTATCATGATTTGTTCTCGTTTGATTCAAGGAAGGTAAAATGCCTTGGATTAATTAAGGATCTGGCCATTACCTTAACCCAGCTACCCATGAAGAGTATGATGATGGATATAGTGGTGGCCGATGTTCCTCCTAAGTTTGGTATGCTGTTGTCTAAAGGGTGGATTAAGAGACTGGGAGGGACATTCCAGAATGATTTATCTTATGCAACTGTTCCAGTGTTTGGAGGAGAAAGCAGGAGGTTGTATAGAGAAGCACAACTGGCATATGTTATTAGTGATGACAAGAATCCTACAAACCATCCCATATATGCAGTGGACACTGATTTTGGAGCTTGCATTCTCCAAATAGAAGAATCTCAGAAGGCTACATTGCAGATCAAGAAACCAACAACTCAGGATGAGCATGATACAGGAGGTCAGATTTGGGAGATGTTCTTTGATGGAGCATGTACTAAGGAGACTGCAGGAGCAGGGGTGGTGCTAGTATCTCCACAACAAGAAACAGTTCAGTTGTCTCTAAAGCTGGTTTTTCAGGTGACAAACAACATAGCAGAATATGAAGCACTGCTGTTGGGCCTTCATGAAGCCAAAGATAGAGGAATAAAAAATCTGAAGGTATTCGGAGATGCTGATCTGATAATTCAGCAAGTAAACAGAACGTTTCAAGCAAAGCATCCAAGGCTGAAAGCTTATAGAGATGAGGTATGGAGAGTCAAAGAGTTTTTTGATTTTTTCTGCATTTCATATATTCCTAGAGCCCAAAATAAGCTTGCTGATTCCCTTGCTGTCTCTGCTAGTTTGTTCATCCCTCCATCGCCTCCCAAACTAGTTTATGAGGTACAAATGAAGTATAGACCCTCTGTGCCTGATAATGTCCACCATTGGAAGGTTTTTTATGATGATGATGAGTTAAGTAGGTTCCTTCAAGTCATTGATGAGTTCTCTGAAATGCAAATTGACCAAAACAATGATGCTTTGTTAGAAGATCCCAAGTCCCAGCTTAGAAATAAAATTGGCAAGAATAGCATAGTCCAGCTTCCTAGTAACCATATTCCTAAGGGTCTAATTCCTCTTGAGAGATTGTTTGACCACAATGATGTGCCTTACAAAGCTGCCCAAAAAGAAGATCAGTCTGAAGTTTGCAAGCATGATATAGGAGGTCCAGGTCAGCCCAAATTCATAAATCTGTCCACTAATCTATCTGCTGATCAGAGTGCTGAATATTGCAAATTAATGAGGCAATTTGCTGATGTGTTCGCTTGGGAGTACAGTGATCTGAAAACATATGACAAGAATATAATTCAGCACAAAATTCCACTTGAGAAAGGCACTACTCCTTTCAAACAAAAGCTGAGGCCAATGAATCCTGTGCTCCTTCCTCTGGTTGAGAAAGAAATTAAAAAGTTGCTGGCTGCTAAGATTATAGTGCCTCTCAGATATTCTAAATGGGTGGCCAATCTGGTTGTTGTGAGGAAGAAGAATGGAGAAATCAGACTGTGCGTTGATTTCAGGAATCTAAGCAAATGCTCCAAAAAAAATAATTATCCCTTGCCAAAAATGGAGCATTTGTTGCAGCAAGTCTCAGGTGCCAAAGTGATGTCTTTCATAGATGGGTTTTCAGGCTTCAATCAAATCGCTGTGCATCCAGATGATCAAGAAAAGATAACATTTACCACTCCTTGGGGCACGTTCATGTATGCAAAAATGCCATTTGGGCTAATGAATGCTGGAGCCACCTTTCAGCGCGCTATGGATATTGCTTTTGTGGGTGAAAAGGATAAATTCGTGTTGATATATCTTGATGACATAACTGTTTATTCTGGCAGCCACCATGATCATTTACAGCATTTAAGAAAGGTGTTTTTGAAGTGCAGAAGGTTTGGGATTTCACTCAATCCCAACAAATCCCAATTCGCTTTAGAAGAAGGCAGACTATTGGGACATATAGTGTCTGCTGCAGGTGTTCAGATTGACCCAGAAAGAGTCAAATCAATTCAGTCCTTGACTCTTCCAAGATCAAAGAAAGATATACAGTCTTTTCTTGGCAAAATCAACTTTGTAAGGAGGTTCATTCCTAATTTTGCAGAGCTAGTCAAGCACATAACCTCCATGTTGAAAAAAGGAGCAGAGGTGAAGTGGACTGATGCAGCTAGAAGATCTTTTGAGTCCATTAAAATGGCTATTGTGCAAGCTCCTACTTTAATAAGTCCTGACTATAGCAAGGAGTTTCATCTGTTCTCATTTGCCTCTAAGGATACCATTACAGCTGTCCTGTTGCAGCAAGATGAAGTAGGCCAAGAGCATCCAGTTGCCTTCTTCAGCAAAAATATGAGGGATGCTGAACTAAGGTATGAAATCATTGAAAAGCAGGCTTATGCCCTTATCAAATCTTTGAAGGCTTTCAGAGTTTACATCTTGCACTCCAAAATAGTTGCATACGTGCCTTCTGCTGCAATAAAGGATGTTTTAATACAGCCTGATGCTGATGGAAAAAGAGCGAAATGGATTGCAAAAATGATAGAATTCAACATAGAGTTGAAGCCCACCAGGCTGGTAAGAGGTCAGGGGCTTGCTAAACTGTTGGCTGAAGAAAATTGCAGGTCTTTGGACATTGATTTCTTGTTCAATGTAGCAGAAAATGGTCAAATGGAAGAGCATGAAACAGCTGAAATGAAAAGAGGACAATCAGTGGTCAAAAACCTAGCTTCATGTAGCTGGTATGCTGCAATAATTAATTTCCTGCTAAAGCTAGAAGTTCCTTTAGAATTTTCTCAAAGTCAAGAAAGAACGTTAAAGCTCAAGGCAACGAAATATTGCTTCAAGGGTAGCTTGCTTTATTGGTGGGATCCATCTGGAGTGCTTTTAAGATGCCTGGATAAACACCAGTCAATAGAAGTTATGCAACATTTCCATGACAGCATGTGTGGAGGACATCATTATTGGAGAACTACAGCCCAAAAGATTCTCAGAGCTGGGTATTATTGGCCCTCTTTATTTTCTGATGTATTTGCTTTTGTTAAATCTTGTGACAGGTGCCAGAGATTTGAAGGTAAGCAGCAGTTGAAATCCCTGCCCCTAAAGCCAATCATTGCAAAAGGAAGTTTTCAGCAGTGGGGTTTGGATTTCATTGGTGAAATCAACCCACATTCCAGTGGCCAGCACAGGTGGATATTAGTCACCACTGATTATTTTACAAAATGGATTGAAGAAATCCCAACAAGGAAGGCTGATCATAATGTGGTAGTGAAATTTTTATCAGAAAACATTTTCAGCAGATTTGGTTGCCCACATAAGCTTATAACAGATAATGCAGCAGCCTTCAAGGCTAAGGAGTTGGTGGAAATGTGTGATTCAATGGGCATTAAACTTGTTCATTCCACCTCCTATTACCCCCAAGGGAATGGTCTAACAGAGTCCTCTAATAAAAGTCTGATCAGGATTATAAAGAAGTTGTTAGAGGAAAATAAGAAGAATTGGGATGCCAAGCTCAAATATGCACTTTGGGCAGACAGAGTGACCATCAAAAGATCTACAGGCTGCTCTCCTTTCAAGCTGGTATATGGTACTGATGCTATTTTTCCAATTCAACTTACCCTCCCTGTGGCAAAGTTGCTCCAAACAGCGCATAATGAAGAAGATGATATGGCCAATAGAATCATTGATTTAACAGAATTATATCAGATCAGAGAGCAGCTGATTGAAAAAGCTACAACACATCAACAAAAGGTCAAGGAAGCCTTTGACAAGAAGACAAAAAGAAACAATTTTCAGGTTGGGGATTTGGTCATGAAATGGGATGCTTTTAAAGAAAAGAAAGGCAATCATGGGAAGTTTGATGCTCTCTGGACAAGCCCTTTCATCATTTCACAGATTCAAGGGAACAATACCTTCATACTGAAAAGTATGAGAGGAGAACCAGTCTTTGATGGCCCAGTTAATGGGCGGTTTCTGAAGAATTATGTGATTTAAGGTCTTTTGGCCTTAAAAGCTGTAAATATTCTGCTTTTATCAGTTTTTTGTGTAGCTGTAATAGACTCCATGCCCAATGGAACACTAGGAATTTTGGCTAATTTGTTTGCTGCTGGAAAGGCATCGATCTGCAGTCTTGAGACCTCATAGGGAGGATCTCATCCCCAGAAGGAGCCAGTGTTAGCTTTGTTGAACAAGAAATAAAAAATGGATTCAAAATGCTCTCAAAGGCTGCAAAAATTCTTATAATCATGCCAAAGGATTCATTGATGCTGTCGAAATCCTCAAATTATGGCTAAAAGCTTTCCACCGATTGAAAAAGTTGCAAGAGAAAAGCCCTTTGGTGGGTAGAAATACACTATCGGGAGGCGGAAATACCCCAAAAACTATGTAAAACTAAGATTGCAGGCTTAAGGATCTGCTTCAATCTCAGCCGTTGGATCTGGCCGATCAACGGTCCATATCGCATCGGCGTATCGCAATGGAGGACTTACAAAGGAGTTGGGCTTTATTATTCGCTGATGAGCGATCGCCGATATCGCATCGGCGTATCGCTATCGGCATTGTCAGAGGGGCGGGTGCAATCGCTGATGGGCCAGACCCGACAGCCATACAGCGCTGCATTTTATATTATATCGGGTCCGCGGCGGTATCGCTATCGACCGGGGCTTTTAACATATGTATGTTGCGATGCGATGGGCCAGACCCGATGGATGTACAGAGCTCCATTCTATATTATTTCAAGTCCGCGTCGAGGCCATTTTCAATGAATTTTGTGTGTTTTTAATGTATAAAGGAAATACGAAGGAGGCCTTGCTGAATGCGATGAAGCCCAGACCCGATGGGTTTCCAAAGCAAAGTGTATATATATTTCAAGTCTGCCAAAGCCATTTTTCGTGGTTTTGTGGCGGTTTTGCATGTATTTGTCAAATGTTAAGAAACAAAGGAGGGCCTGTTTAAACGTGCATTGCAAGCCAAAGGCGGACCCGATAGTAAATAAAACTGTGCCTGAAACCTTTAAAAAGTCAACATGGAAGCAGTGATGGGCGGGGATGAATAGTTTGGGCAGCATTACTCTGTTTAAAAGCCAGGGCAGTCATATTAAAGCCATTCAATGATTCAGCAGTAGCATTTAATCAACAGTATGGCCGAGGAGGAGCAGGACACTGTCGATCAAATCAAAGCATTCAGTGCTTATGGGTTTTACCCATATTTCATTCCACCTGCCCAAAGAAGGACCACAGAGAGCCAGAGGGAGGCAAATCCATTTACAGCATAGCCAGATTCGTATCAAAGGCCCATTCCTAAATGTAAATGTTGTTGGCCCTCATTTATTGATCCCTCCATGCGTAGGTTAGCAGAGATATTTTGTAATGAAACACCATATATACCCAGAACAGAGATGTAATCAATTTGATGAGTGTTTGATGAATGAGAGCTTATTGTAGCCTTTTAACTTCTGGAGACTGTTAATACTATGAGACCTGCAGTTTCTGGTCTTGATTTCCATTAATACAAGCTTCTTTCGCTATCACCTGCTCGCTTTTCACTTCTTCTATGTTCTAGGCTCTGCCTACTTTGCATTTAGTTGATGTGCTGTGAATATTTGGCATTTGAGGGGCTGTCATCCCACCTCTATGTTAAAATTTAGTGGTTCATTGAAAATTGTTTGCAGGTTGCTATTGTTCTAATAATAGAGAGCTGTCATCCTCGCTGTCTATTGAATAATAGTCTTACAGATCCTCTAACTGGTTGCAGCTGGCCATCACAGAGCACTGTGCATCTGCTGGTGCAATCAGTCTTCTCCATCATCACTTTTACTTTAAGTTGCGAGTAGTTGGTGGTTGAAAGCCTTGTAGTTTGGGGATCTTCACCCATGTCTGGGGCAAATCATAATAGGAGTGGTTATCTGGCTTAAAGGTGCTACACATCTTCCATTTATCCATCATTTTATCCAACAAAACTGTTGAATTTTTAATGTTCCTGAGCATCACTAATATACAACCTAGGTGAGTTTCTTGGGGTGATAACATTTCCCATCCCAACAAGCTTTGCAAGACTTGTGTAGCTGATCACCCAGCCAAAGGAGGATTTGACGTCAGAACTATGGTTGTATTCTTCTTTGTTGTTTATCAATAATAGATGACTGTCATTATGGTTCCACTCGCATTGTCCTTTTTAATGATTGATGTTGAGTTATATCTTCTCTGACTGATATATAATTGCATCTATTGGATTTTATGCTTCTATTTGTGTTGTTCTTTGCATGTGCAGGTGTCCAATCATGGAGATCGTGGGGATCGTGACCGGCCGAGGCAAAGGAACGAGAGCGACGTATCTTCTATGAATATTAGCGTTGGAATCCAAGTAGGTTCTCATCATCCACCTTTAATTTGCAATTAAGTACTTGCGTGATAGCATTGTTTGATTGTTGCTAGACCCGGTCTGGGCTAGTAGGGATCATCTCTGTCCGTAGAGAGGATTTACCTCCACAACAATTTGACGACTCCACTGGTGAGTTAGCTTGTTGTTTGAGTTGTAAACTTTAGACGGAGCCTGAAGTACGGCCAGATAGCCTTCGAAACGCTATTGCTTTGCATTAGCGAAGTATATCAAAGCCACTTCAGTCAATCTTCGGTTTGGTTTACGAACTAAACAACTTGGAGTTTGTCTTGTCTCTTTGGTTTCTCTTGTTTTGATTGCTTAGATAGCTTTTTGGGTTGGATGCTCTGTTGTCTCTTGCTGCCTGGTCTGTCTGGATACTGTCGACCAAGCCTTGGACTGCTTGTTTTTATTTTTAAGCTAGCAAACTTGATTGGCGATCTTTTTTGCATGACAGTCGCGCCAATTGGCGCCACTTGCCAGTGTACAACCCACGCCAATCCTCAATTGGCACTATTTTTCCGCCTGACAGTCGTGCCAGGCCTATGAAATTTTCCGGTTTGCTTGTTTGCAGCCTTCCAAGCTTGGGTTTTGTGTCTAGCTACACCTTTTTCAAACACTTGAGTGTGTCAGAGTCTTGTTTGACTGGTTCTGAGTCTTTTTTTTGGAAAATTATTAATTTGATTTCCTTTGATCATTACTTGGATGTTTGTCTCGGTCTTTTCACAATTTTGCATCTTTTTGCTTTTGATTTTGCAAAAAAAATTACCCCTCATTCGCCGGGGGGGCTAGATTGTGTATGAGTGTCAATCACCTTTGAGTGTTTTTAGTTTATGACCTTTGGAACTCACACCCATTTTTCTTGATTTGCACTTGCTTGGTTCTTAGATTACATTAGAATCATCATGTGTTTGAGAATTCTCTTGCATAGATCACACTTGCATGATTAGAATTCTCATTTTCAGGATATGAATGAAAAGTGTGCATAGATTACATTTGCATACTTTGGGTGTTTTCCATTTTCTATCAATTTCACGTTTTAGCCCTAGGACATCTAGTGGCTTTGCGTGTCGAATTTTTGGTCTTCTATCATTCCAGTTGACTTTTTGGTTACTCTCTTTCACTTTTTCAGTGGTTGTTAAGTATTTTATTGCGTTATTCGAGTGACTTACTTCTTTTTCACTTGGATTCCACTCGGCTTCGTTTTGGGCCTAGATCACATGGCTCATTGAAGTCTTTGGTGTTTTTCTTCGTTTTGAAGGACTGCCTTTGTATTTCGGGGACTTGATTGTGTTCTCATTGAGTGAAGTTTGTCTCTTTTACTCGTCATTATTATCTCTCAAAATTTGTTTAGTGCACTTTGCCATTGAAAAGAAAACAAACAATCTCTTTTTCTTTGAATTAGTTAATGGAAATTAGAGCTTTTCGTTGTTGTTAGCGATTAGTGACTTTAAAGAAAAGTTTCGTTTATTGCCATTAGCTGCATTAGAGTGGTTCTTGATTGTTTATGGACATTTTGTTTGATTGAAAAGTTCTCAACTCTCTCGTAGTTAGTGTTCATCGAACGAAATGATACTTTTTGGCATATAGCTTGCATTTGGGGAATTGTGAGAGATTACATACGGTAGGACCTGGAAATCGAAACCTAATCAAAGATCAACCATAAAATGAACTGAATGAACTTAAAAATGCATTGGAACATAACGCTCACTGTTTAGAGGTCTAGGCTAGAGACGTGCTCCGGCGTCGTTAAACCTAGTCACTTTTGTTTCACTTAAGGTTGGGTGATTTCTCCTTCTGTGACGCAACAAGTGGTCTAGCACGGACTTGAGCTCCCACGTACCGTCGAGTATATGGGGAGACCCCACTAGGTTATAATCCTTTATCCACAGGAAGCCGTGTCTGCCGCCTTACAAGCCGTAACGCACCGAACATAGCATTCGGGAAGATTGACTGCTGTACGGGAAGTCCTTGGTTTTCATATGACTGCCAAGGTGTATATGCATTTTTACGGATTTGTTTGGTAAACCCTTGCCTAGTTTCTCCAGAGTAGTCACTTTTGATCCTTTTAATAATCCTTAAACGAAAAGGCTCATCTGAGCATTTGTCACTTCGGGCTCACTAAACATTCGAAGGACAATAGAGTCACCTTTTTGTCCTTTTCTCGACTCTTAAAACATGAAAAGGTCAAGTTGTGTCCTTGCGTCTTAAAATTTATTTAGCCGCGATTAACATTACCCAGTTAGATCTTGTTTGCATTAGCTTGAGTAGGCTTCTTTTCATTCTCGATGGCAACTTTTCTGGGGTTCACCAACCCAGGAATCCCCTCTGACGGGAACCCTGGTCATTTCGCTCCTTTTGGAAATGTTGGTGCTCCTTATATGGCAACGTTGTCCCTCCCAGGGTTAACTGTTGGGTTGCCGGTTTGGTTTTTCTCAACCTCTTTGGTCCCTGCCGTCTCACCATCTAGTCAATCCGTCCCTCCACTTGAACAACATCATGTTGATTCTAAGGTGGATCTCTCCCCTTCTACGCCCACTTCTACTTCCTCATCTTCCACTTCACCTGGTGAAAGTATCGATTCGAGTAACCCAGTGGCTAAGAAGAAGAAGAAGAAGAAGATGAAGAAGAAGAAGGCTCCCAAAGGAGAGGCTAGAAGTACAACTCTTACTCCGAGTACACCTGAAGTCGGGCCACCTTCTGCTCCTCCGCGGAAGGTCAAATTTCCTTGTAGATTATGCAAGGGGGACCATCTTCTTCGTGATTGTCCTTGCATCCCCAGGGTATTAGAAGTATGGTCTCATGATCCGGCCCACCCCTCATCGTCCACTGAGGCTCACAGCGATGTTCCCCTATCAACTCACAAAGGTAAGGAGAAAGGGAAGATTCGAATCCCCTGTAGACTTTGTGAAGGCAATCATCCCCTTCACCTTTGTCCGCTCATGGATAAAGCCTCCAGTGTTTTGGCAAGTCTTACAGCTCCTTCACCCCAACTACCCGTTGGATATCAATGTCTCTCTACAGCTGCAGATCGTCCCCCTGCTGACAAAGAGATTGCTTCAAATTCTTCTCTTGTCCAGGCCCCTCTTCTCGAACACGGCTGTCCCCAACTTGTTCTAGACCAACCATTGGTCGGAAAGAGTGTCGACTCGAATCCGCAGCTCGCTCACTCTGTTTCGGAAGAGAATCACGGCCATGTTCTTCTCGTCTCTTCAGATTCTCCTGAGTCCCAAAATGACTCTCCTAACCCAGCTGCTCCCGAAGGTTCTCCTTCAGTTCCTTTAGCACATGGGGGCAATCATACGATTCTCCCACCAAGTAGTATGGTCTGTCACGTGGAAAGAGTCGTTAGTGCACACACAACCGACCTTCCTAGAAAGCCTAAGACTTTCTAATGAAAAACAAGACAAATAAGAGCAATCCTTCCCTAAATATTCTTTTACAATATGAGAAATCAAGTGTTTAGATCCTACCTGTAATCCAACGCTGTTGCAGTAGTCCAGCTTCGTTGATCCGGATGAGCTCCTCCTTCCCTTCGAAACCTGCATTCACTAACAATCAAACGATTAAATAGCACCTGAATATCACATAAAATAAAAAATATTTAACATATAGACCAAGGAGTATATGAAACAACTCATAAATAACAAATTGTTGAGAAGAATGGACTAATTTGTATTAAAAGGTAACAAAAGGAACCATTACAACCTGAGCCTTGGTGTTGTGCAAGCTCCTCCCAGGGTCCACATGAGTTCTCCCTTACTCTGATCAGCTCACCCACCTCCCAATGGAAACAAGTAAAGATGGTAATCTCTCCTCACAAGCTTCTACAAGGAAGTCCTAATTCTAGCAGCATCTACCCTTAGGAATGTTCAGCTTTCAACCTCCTCCCCCTTTGGCCCAATGCCTATATTTATAGTGCTCTAGAGGGATTTATTCAGGTCCACCATCAATGGGATAAGCCCCTCTTTGGATGGGATAGCTCCCCTATTGATGGGATAAGTTCCTCTTTGGTAGGGATACATGAACCATCTGGAGGCGCTTCATACACGTCAAACAAGCTTCTAGAAGACTCTAGAAATGACCGCAAGTAACTTTTTTGGAGTGAAACTTGTGCCTTTTGACCTTTACAGGAGTACGCACCCACCCCTTTACATACAGAGCGTACAAGTACGCAGGTATTATGAACTTGGATTGCGTACCCGCAGGTAAGGCTAAGAGAAACTGCGTACCAGAGATAATTGACTTTAAATGACTTTTCTCTCTTTCTTGAAGTTTGACATGGAGAGCAGAGGCATGAGACTTGCCAAGGAGGATAGTATGACAGTGGATGGAGCCATACTAACTGCAAATAGTCATGTTGACATTTTTTAGTGTAACAGATTGCCCCCTAAAGTGCGAAGCCTGTAGTAGATTAGGGTTTTTATGATCTAGGAAGGGTGAAGTACTTTATCATTTCAAGGAGTATCTTGCGGAGGACCTGGTCAAAACCTGCAAATATTCAACACAAAATACATATTTAAGATGATATCATCGCTGAGGTAGGCATTCCCATACTCAGATTGAAAACTTTAACTAACAATCTAACTACTGCTCTGATACAAGAATGATTTTGCAGTACATCATAATCATAGACTTTTGTAGACACAGTATGGACGCAGCCATCTGTTTATGATTAGTTTACTATATAATGAATACAAAACTCCTCGCAGCCTGGATGGTGGAAACTAGATCCAGGGTCTTCATTTCTACTTCCCGAATTGGTACGATTCTATCCATGCGAATGAATGAGTTGATGTCGAGCATGGTAGAAACCACTTGATTACCAGTCAATGATGTAAACCGTTAACAAGTGTGAGAGAGACCACCAGTAATGTCAATGGTTCTCAAAGTACCCAGTACAATCCATGAAATGTGAATGAATGAGTTGATGTCGAACACGTCACGGAATCCTTCGATCGAAAGTCAATGATGTAAACTGTCGTCAAAGGCGAGAAACCTGCCATTGATGCATGCAGACTTCAAGGTACTAACGATTTCTAAGTCATCTTTCTAGATAATGTGCTGATGTCGATAGAAAGTGACCCGTTGCAGGCAAGCCCACAACACGAAATCATTGTTCAAGTTGAAGAAATGTTGTTGTAAGGACTGACTCAGGGATGGTCAAGTGGATGACAAGTATTTTGCATATGAATGGTTTATTTGCAGAGACCTCTTGAACACATAACGACACGACAGATGGCTTGGTGACGATTGACCCAAAGTTAATTCCCAGAAACGGTTGAAGACTTTCAAAGTGGTTTGATCAACTTTAAGGCAAAGGATTTCCCAACCCAGGTGAATGAAAAGTGTCGTGTTCAAGAGCGGTGATAAGGTTCTTCTGTAACAAAGGATAACAAATCGGTTCATTCTTCTCTCTTTTCCCCCACCATTTCTGGCAAGTACCTCTTTATTTTTTACAAGCTTGAGGAGGATAACATATGCTTGATTATAAGCTCATCCTTCGGCTGAGTCCAACTTAGTTTAGATTCGGACCCTAAGAAGGAGTGGTCCGTTCCTGTTTGTAATCGAACAGGTCCTTTACTGTGAAATTTTAACAAGTCCAGTATAGGAGAAACTCGGCGTTTTTCAATTTTAGAGAGTCTGAAAAAACTAAAGAAGACTCCAAGGTGAACTTTTTCGTAAATTTGTGTCTCCCAAGCCCGAAAAAGTATAAAATAATACCTGAGAGAACTGCTTGATCTTGCGACCAAGGAGTACTTTCATGATTAGTGTCTCCGACCTGAAAAGTAAAAAGCGATCAAAGACACGTCGTTTTATTTCCGTATCGAGTTTGAAACGACAAAAACCCAGCAATCTTTTCTTGTTTTTACGGTTAGAAAAGAGCTATAAGGGGACCGTCTTTTAATTCCGTTTTAACGAGTGTAAAAGAAGCGCTCGGCAATCTTTTCATTTTTTAGGAATCAGAAAAGGGCTTAAAAGATGACTCTGATGTCTTGGTTTGTGAAAGATGATGATTTTACCCTAAAGTCCTTTTGTCCTGCACAAAAACGACACATTACTCATACCTATTTAAGATTGGCAAAAATACATTGAAAAATATCCTTTCATGGTGAAAAATAAACAAACTTGGCATTCATTCATCCAAAAAACCTATAAAAAGACTTTTTACCATGTCGTTTTTACCATTTTACTGTTGAGGTCGAGAAAAGGGCTTTTGACAAGAAACTTCCTGTGGACTTTGCAGAGAATCCGACCGTCAGAATCGAGCGCCGTCTCTTTCAGGTATTTCACAACATCCTCCTCTTCAATTTCATCCGTTTAGAATTTCATTTCAAGTTTTAGTTTGATTTTTTGGAGAGTTTAGGGTTTTAGAGTTCGTTTCTTGGGGGACGCAGGTGCCCCATGGGCGACCTGCGTACCCCGACGTTTTCGTATATGGGAAAAAGGTTGGGGTACACAGCCCACCTTCAGAACAGTTGTGTACCGCTGCTCTATTTTCTAAACGCGGGGTGCGTACCCCGTGAAACGCGGATTTTCAAACCCCAAACCCCAAATTTAACCAACCAAATTTTGTTTAAGGAATTCTAATCATTTTTTTTTGTGTGTAGGTCACTCACCATGCTAGATTGGCGTGAAAGAGAACACGAAGACGTTGATTTGGCCGCAATAGGTCATCAACCTTTTATTGATGCGTTAAAGGCATGCGGTCTCTACAAGTACTGGGCCATACCTGGCATGAGGGCCCAGGTGCCATTCTTAGAGTGGCTGGTTGAAAGGTGGAACATTCAGGATCAATGTTTTTACATTGGAGAAAACCAGCTCGAGATAGAGTCCTCCGACATATACTTTCTCACTGGCTTGCCTAACAGGGGCGAGAAACTCTCTCTATTCGGGACTAGGACGGGTGGCCAATCCCTTGCTAGTCTCCGGCTAGAGTGGTGCAACAATCAAAACCAGGAGAAGGGGATAGAAATCAAGTACATATCCCAACCTGAACTTATGGTATTTTCCTTTACAGTTACCAGACTTTGCGGCGCTGCCGCTTTGCACATAGCCACTGGTTCCCAAATGCAGATGGCTATAGATTGCTTCCGAGGCACCATTTTCAACTGGTGCGATGCTGTGTTGGCCAATATGAAGGGCCAACTAACCAGGGCAAAGAACGGACAACTGAAGACCTTTGGATATGGGCCTTTAGTTGTGAGATTTTCCCTAGAGAGAGTTCCAATGCTGATCCCCCAGCATCTTACAGTTCCAGTTGGGGCTCCTCGGGAGCCTAAGTTGACGAGATGGGTTGCGGTAATGGCCCGGCATCCTGATGAGGGAGCAGCAGTTGTTCGATTTTCTGATGGTTACTTTCACTGGCTAGAGGGCCAGGTCTTTGCGATTCAGGATTTTCCGTATGCCGGAATGGATTTTCGCAATGATCCGGACATGGTTCTTCCACAGGGAGAACAATGGGACGACAGAGGTATTTCATTTTTCACAAGTTTTTTAGATTATATATTTTTTTGGTTTTTTATATATCGTCTCAAAACTGACAACACAAATTTTCAAAATGCAGATCTAGGTCCACAGCGTCTGGGCAATCTCCGGGCTTTTGAGAGAAGAGTACCAGCTGTACCAACACCGGCCCCACAGGATGCGGCCGCAGAGACCTTAGTCGAGCTGGAACAGGATCTAGAGCGTCTGACGGCGGGTATACCAGAGACCACTATAGATGACATTCCTATCCGACTTCAGTGCTACGTGGTCGCAGTCCCAGGACCTTTCAGGAGGTTCCTGTGTAGGGTAGCGCGGGTAGTGGTCTCGTATAGAGAGCACCACCAGTGATTGGCTAGTCACTTTTGTAGACACATGTGACATTTTTGGTTTTTTGTACTTATCATTTTTGCCGATCATAAGGTGTTTTTCAACCTATGATCGAAGACGATGTATATTTTTGACACACTCCTATCTATATATATATCATTATTACCGGCTTATTTTGTTAAACATGTGTGATGAAATGTTTATAAATTTACATTTATGATTGTTACAAATGTCTATTTAACATTCGAGACGCCATTGCATCTGCTAATGTATTTAAAGACCTTGGAATATGCTGATATTTAATGTAATAAAATTCACGTTCCAAGAGACACACCCTCAAAAAAAATCTTAATAACACCGGATTTCTAATGGCATAGACTCTATTAAGCTGTAATACAACGAGTTCAGAATCTAACCTCACTATCAAACTCCGAATTCCAAATGAAATAGATTCAGATAATAATTCAATCACTGCACTGTATTCTGCAATGTTGTTTGTTGTTTGACCGAGGCTCACCCCATGCATAGAAACTAAGTCGTCAGAGGGCGAATAGATAACCCAAGCTGCGGAAGAGATATTTCGTGTACTACGACAAGCACCATCAGCAAATCCAATGTACGTTTGGAGAGGCGTCGACATCTGCAATATCAAGAGTAAAACCAAGATAAGCCAGAATAATGACAAAAACACACTCCTTAAACTAAGCACACAGCCTAAACTAAGCAAACATACCAGCTAGAATGAAAATTAACCTAACTAGAACTAACTAAATCTCCATACCCACCATTTAAGCATAATACCTCTTTAGGTAAAGTCCATTTCTGGGCTTACCCAAAGAGTCCCCATCAAAATCTACCAGCTCATAGGCCCCTTTTGCCAGCTTTCGCTTGACAATGTAGGGTCCATGCCACATGGGAACAAATTTTCCAGCGCCTAATTTATCGTTAGCTTGATCATATAATAGCACTAGGTCTCCTTCCGAAAAATTACGAGGGGTCACGTTACGATCATACTGAGCTTTCATCCTTTTTGCGTGAGTCTCGATTACCAAAGCAGCATCACGTCGAGTCTCATCTAATTTAGCTAAGTATAACAGACGCTTCTCCTCTTCGAAAGTAGCTGGGAGTAATTCGATAGCCATTTGAAGTGATGGGATTTCACATTCAATGGGCAACACTGCTTCCAAACCATAAACTAGCTGGAAAGGAGTAAACCCTGTTGATGTTTTTACTGAGGTTCGATACGCCCAAAGTGCTGAGAATAACATGTTGTGCCAATTCGACCGATGAATACCAATGATTCGTTGGATCATGATAACTAGAACTTTGTTGATAGATTCAACCAAACCGTTTGCTTGAGGATAATAAGGAGTAGAACTATCATGGCGTAAACCAAGCTGGCTTGTAAGTTCTGTCATCATAATGTTTCGAAAATGGCGCCCATGGTCAGTGATGATCGCTTGTGGGACACCAAACCTAGCAATAATATGATTGAATATGAAAATCGCTGCTGTTTTGCCGCTTGCCTCGAATGTAGGCATCGCCTCGGCCCATTTAGTAAAATAATCAACCGCAAGGATGATATACGCATGCCCCCCAGCTGAGTGAGGGTTACAAGTAATAAAATCGATACCCCATTTAGCAAAAGGACCAATGGCAATTATAGGGTGGAGAGGAGCAGGTGGTGCACGCATCTTGCGATCAAACACTGGACAGTTGTGGCATTTTCGGACCGCAATGATGCAATCTTTAAACATGGACGACCAGAAATAGCCAGCACGCAACACCTTCTGAGCTGTGGCATACCCAGACATATGACCGCCACATGCTCCAGAATGACAGTCATTCAAAACCCTTTCTGCCTCTTCATGAGTTAAGCAACGATGAAAAACCAAGTCCGCCCCACGACGATAAAGAGTATCTCCAATAATTCTGTATTGTTGGGACTGGAATCGAATTTTCCGGCGTTCCGACTTTGAAGCTTCGGGCCGAAAGGATTGGGTTTGGAGATAGACGATTATATCCCCATACCACGGATCTAAAGTGCTGATAAGAAACAGAGATTCGTCCGCAATGGGTTCCTCTGCCACAGTTTCCGTGTTAGCACGCGGGAAGTCACACATCAATTCCGCAAAAACTAAGGATTTCTTAGACTTGGACTTCTCGAACTCCAAATCGAACTCCTGCAGGATAACAATCCATTTGGAGTACTTGCCCCCTAGCAATTGTTTTGTCAAAATGTAGATCATAGGGTTGCAATCCGAAATCACTGTAGTTTTACAGAGAAGAATGTAATGATGAAAACGTTGGATAGCCTGAACAGCTGCCAGGGCCAATTTCTCCACATGCAAATATTTTAGTTCAGTGGGATTTAACGTCCTACTAAGATAATATATCACATGTTCCGTTCCGAATTCGTCCTCCTGAACTAAGACCATTCCAATGGTGGAGTGGGAGGCGGCGAGATACAAAAAGTAGTCCTGGTTGTAGTTGGGAGGATGCAGCAACGGTGCATGGGTCAATGCATGCTTAAGTGCATCAAAAGATTTCTGAGCTATCTCATCCCAAGAAAATTGAGTGTTTTTTTTCAACAATCGGGTGAAACCCTTTGTAACCTCGGCGTAGTTAGGAATGAATCGACGTAAAAAGTTTGCTTTCCCCTGCAAACTTTGGATTTGGCGCAAACTCGAAGGAGGAGGAAATTTGATGATGGCTTCGACTTTCAAGGGATCGACGCGGATACCGGCTTTTGAAATGACAAATCCTAGCAATCGTCCCACTTCTATGCAGAAGACACATTTGTGTGGGTTCAACCGAATTCGATAATGCCGACACCTCATAAAAATAGCGCGTAAGTGGACAAGGTGATCAGTTCGATGTAAAGAATGAGCAGGAAAATCATCGAGATACGGTTGCACAATGTGCTTGATGTCGTGAAACGCGTAAGACATTGCCCGTTGGAAAGTGGCTCCGGCATTCTTAAGTCCGAAAGTTAATTTGTAGTAAGCAAATGTCCCCCAAGGACAAATGAAAGCCGTTTTTGGTTGATCGGTAGGTAGAATATTAATTTGGTTGTAACCGGAAAAACCGTCCATAAAGGAAAATATTTCACTGCTGGCACAATCATCAATTATTTGATCGATATAGGGCATGGGATAGTTGTCCTTTGGACAAGCACGATTTATATCCCTATAATCGATACATATCCTTATTGTTCCTTGTTTCTTGTTAACCGGAACAATATTCGATACCCAATCCGTTAACGGGATCGGATAAATGAAACCTGCTTTCAACAGCTTCTCGACTTCTGCTTTAATCGCAGCTGCTTTCCTAGGGTGTATCTGACGCAGACGTTGCCAAACGGGTTTAGCGTCCGGGTAGGTCTTGATTTCATGAACAACAATGGAGGGATCAATTCCTGGCATTTCCTCATAGGACCAGGCAAACACGTCGCGGAATTCTTGAAATAGGACCTTGTATGTTTGAATTTCGTCATCTGTACACGAGGCACCTATATGAATGTTTTCAATAACTCCGGTTTTGACTGAAATGTCGATGGCAATAGTTTGGGAAATATTTCCCAAATTCAACTCGGAATCAGGATGTTTCATGGGATTCTGAGCGTCCTTGACATATTCAGCTGTAAAAATTGATGCAAAATCATTTTCAAAGTCATCACCCTCACGTAAAAATGAAGATCTATGATGAAGATCTTCCCATGGTAGATCGTCTACACTTAGGATTTCGTGAAGTTGTTCGTCAGATGACACGACTTCAGGAAACGTTATCCGTTCTGAGGTTGATGTGAAAAGTGATTCCTCACGGACCACATTCATTTGGTCGAATTGGGTTGAACTGGAGTCGGAAAAAGACTGCACAGCCTCATAAGCAATTTCATATGGACTCATGGACATTGCATTACCGAAGGAGTCTATTTCAGATTCAGATGGGACAATCCAAGGATCATCGTAAATAATAGTGTCTGAAGTAATCATATGAATGGATGCGAATGAAGGGTTTGCATTGATCGAAGGAAAAGGAAAAGTTCCTAGTAAACCGGAATCTTTAACTAATCCCACACCAACATCCTTGTAAGGGATAGTCATTTTACCGACATGCTGGATACTCTCTGAAGAGGCTGGGTTGGATGAAAAGTAAGCCAGCTGGTCTATCGTCACGATCTTACCATTATGTGGAAACTTTATAACTCTGAAGACCGATGACACGACCGCTGTCATAGCGTAAGACCAACTGCGACCCAAAAGAAGGTTGTAGTCTAGAGGGGCATCAACCACCTCCACATCCAGACTAACAGTTTTTCCTTCAACCCCTATAGGCAAATCTTGTAGAATGCCAAACGGATGGAACCCACTGCCATCAAAGACCTTAATAATCGTCGGGGATTGGTTCAGTGAAGGAGAACCAAGCGATCTCCAACACTGAATCGACATAATACACGTAGAAGCTCCTTCATCAATTACAGTCCGATGAATAGGCCTGTTTTTTACTATCATTGGAATCTGGAAAGCCATTTGATGAGGGAGACGAGGTGCACTATTTTCTAGATCAAAGATTATCAGGTTCGGGTCCTGAATATCAACAGCTCCTATAGCCGACAAGAGTAATTTTCATTGTGCTGGGCATGATTGCAACACTTCCAAAGCCGACATTGTTGAGGGTGAAACAGCTAAATCCTCAACAATGTTATAATTCTGAGCTGCTCTCGCATGTGGATTGAAAGCAGACTTTCGAAGTATACCCTTGGCGGGCGGTTTAATTACCAAGTTCGGGTTAGGTTTCTCGATCTGTAGTGGATCGGAACTGGGAGCTGAGGTTGATGGATTAGAATGAGAAGATTCTGCTTCTTTACCATCAACAGGATTCTTACTACCATAATCTTGTGATCGAGTCGCAATCCGTACATGAGACATCATCAATATGGGTTCTTCACTGGCACTCGAGGAAGAACCTATCATTTTACTCTCCTGCTTCGGAAATGGATCTTTCAAAACAGCAGGAGTTGGGGAACCTTTAACGATTTTCACAACCTCTGCCCGATGAGGGCAACCTCTTGTGAAATGATCTTCTTCACAAATTAAACAAGGATAGCGAGGTTTGCGCTTTTTGTCGTTAGATTCCGACTTCTCTTTTTTCTCCTTTGGAACCTTGTCTGCTTTATCCTTCTTCTTGCCTTTCTTCTTACCACCGTTTTTTGATTTAGCCGTAGATGTCTCTACAGCATGAATGTCGGCGGTAATTTCAGGAGAAGACTCTCCTGTCGGGGAGTCCGGTAAGGTTATTATTGGAGAAGAATTCTTTGAGGATTTCTTCTTACTTTTCGTATTCACCGTACCAATCATGCCATCAGCAGCATGAGACCCCGAAGGAGCAGCAGCGATTTGATTCAACTTAGGAAGATCTGGGATCTTCTCGTGCAACGTACCTGACTGAGTGTAAACTAAGTCAAGGTACTGGGCTTGAGCAATGACTTGCTCCTCAGTAACTACTCCTGCCTTAGCTACATCTTCAGTAATCTTCGGTAATAATGATTTTACAAACCATTCAGCTAAGATTTGGTCCGGGATAAAAACTTTCACTAAACGTCTTCGACGTCTCCATTGATGAATATGATCGGAAATATAGGTGGAGGTCGACTGTTTTAATGAAGTTAATAACTCCGTGCCATTATCGTATCTGACCGGCAACTGAAAATGAGTTAGGAAAGAGGTAGCTAACTGGCTAAAATTGTAAAAAGAGGCCCGTGGTAACTCAATGTACCACTTGGCCGTGAGACCAATGAGCGTACGCTGGAAAAGACGTAAGCGGATCGAATCATCCGAGATAGAATTGGAAGCACACCAGAGGTGGTAAGTCATCACGTGATTGGACGGATCCTCTCCAGACTTACCTTCGAACTTGGGTATATCACTGGGCAACTTATTCGGCATTGGTGGCCAGAACGGAAGATATTGAATTAGATCGTTCGTTAGGCGCGTCAAGTCTGGTAAATCCAAAGTTGCGATAAACGGTAACTGCCGGTTAGGATCTCTAAAACTCTGGGTCACAAGACCAGTCCCAGGAGGAGGATATCCAGGATAACTAGGAACAGGAATCGCATTAGGGATATTATATCCTCCTGGAAAACCAGGATTAACCGTACCGTACTGGGGTTGTTGATGTTGTTGATAAGTGTACCCAGGATACGGTTGATACTGGTAAACCAGTTGTTGGACAGCTGGACCGAATTGGTACTGTCCCTGGTACTGTTGGTAAGTAAATTGAGGTTGACTTGTTACAACAGTGCTTAAACCAGGTTGCCCTACAGGCATCTGGACCGTAGTTTGAATCGTAGATCCGGACAACGGTAAAGATGTCTGAGGAGTGGTTGCAGAGAGAGTAGAAACCGGAGCTGTCGATACTCCAGAAGTAAGCGCGGTAGATGTTGCGGTAGTTGCAGCAGCCGTTTGAGATGGAGTACTAGGTGCAATTGGCGGCTGAATAACTACCAAAGTTACAGAAGTTTGAACGTTTGACTGGACAGGTTGCGGTTGCTGGGGTGAACCAGAAACTACGGGTTGTCCAGTTTGAGGTAGCAACTGTATACTTGGCTGCAACACCTGTTGACCCTGTGATGGATCCCACACTATCATTCCGGGGTATTGACCCGTAACAGGTTGAGGATACTGAGATCCATAACCGGATTGAGGATAGGATTGATAACTGAAAGGCATAGTTCCCATACCTTGAACATATGACTGACCTTGAGGTGGTTGATAACCTTGACTCGAGTATTGACCTTGAGGTTGATAACCTTGGGGTAAATACTGATACTGGGGTTGACCTTGACCTTGAGGTTGATACCCTTGAGGTTGATACCCTTGGGGTTGATACCCTTGAGGTAAATATTGATACTGAGGTTGACCCTGGGGTACATATTGAGGCTGGGGTTGACCTTGAGGCATGTATTGTACCATAGGTACATACTAACCTTGAGGCTGCCCCCGAGACACAATTTGTGTACCTTGAGGTTGCCCCCTAGGCGTTAATTGAGGCTGCCCCCCAGGTGGTAATTGACCACCTTGAGGTTGAGAAACGGGAACTGAACCTGACATCATGTAGATGTCCCCTACACCCAACGGTTTATTACCATTGTTTCCAGCTAATAACCCATGATCGATGGGTTGAGGAGATGCCCCCGCAAAGGTACCAGAAAGTGACTGATACCCGGTGGGAATAGAAGGACCGTTGTGTAAGAAAGATTCAGGAGATTGAGTTAACACGGACGACTGACCAGACATATTTACAGGAGTATAAATACCTCCAGGTGGAAAAGGAGTACGAGGTGGAGAAAAACCTACCCCTGAGTTGTCTAAATAATTGGTTAACGAAAGGTACCAAGTAGTACTTCTAGGAGGACTGTAAAAGATAGATTCATGCTCCCTTAGATCAATAGTAGGTTGATCTTCAAGGATAGATACGCCTAATTCTTCCTCTGGAGCAAGTTCTTCAATAGCTATCAAACTAGTAGGAAGATTTTCGGTGATGACTCTTTCTACCCTAGGTGAATCTGGTACACTAGAAGTTGGAGTAACAGGTTCAGATATTTCAGGTTCTTCGCCTATATCACTAGTAGATGAAAAACTACCAGCAAGCTCAGAAACTTCAACTGCTTCAAGATTATAACCCGTTTCTAGACTTTGGTAATCTTGATGGACTACCAACGAAGACTCTCCTTCTTCTGGTGAACCTACTCTACTGCCGCTAGGAGGAGTTACAAGGACCTTTAAACCTTCGTAATGACTTGGGACGTCTTGACGAGGTTCACCCCAAAGTCTACGGGATTTCCTCAACAATTCGGCCACAGAAACAACCTCAGGAGACTTGCCCCGAAGTCTACGGGACTGTCTCGGTAATTCCGCCACAGTTAAAAACTTTTAACTACTGCACACGCAAACAAAGTAAAATCTCAAAGCAAACCACCTAAAGTCTCTAAAGAACCAAACAAATTTGAATCACATGCCTAAAGAATCTAGGGCGTCAAACCAAGCACAAACAGTAGCCTTCCAGACCGAAAACGCTAGTTGGAGATGAAACCCAACATCGCTGGATTCAGTACAGAAGTGGCGGGTGGAACAGTTACCCCGGCAACCTGCTTAATGAATAGACCGACACAAGTTCCTCCACTTTAACCGTCTCGAGTGAAGTGAACCCCTCGGAAAATCCAAATGAGTCTAGCTGACGTCTGCTCCAGGTACAGTGGGATCTTCCCTCCACCGTCACCTCGGTAGAATCCTAAAGATAATGGTCACTAAGGTTACCAACCGCAACAAATGCACCTGGGGGAACAGTCTACACTCCGACAGCACGCAAGGGCAGAGTATCAAGCTCAATCCCCTTACTGGCTCCTTGACAATAATCCAAGGTTTACCGACAAGTGACCCCTGGCTCCTCGACAATGGTTAATCCGAGGTTTACCGTTTGTAATACGTGCGTGTCTGGCGTCGTTCCCAAGGAGGGAGGATTGATCCCCTCACTGGTTCGGACACGAGCTCGTGCTTCTCCTTTAAGAGGAGCTTTCCTAGAGTACAAATGAGACAATTGGATTTATTCTATCACATGATAAGCTACTTGTTTGGTTTTGTTGTCTTGGAGAGTTAATTACTCTCCTACTCCAAGACACTAGCCTGATCTAAATTGGTGTTTCAGAGCCCTAGTAAATAAAAGTTACTACGTTGATTTTACTTTAAGCGTTAATTTTATGGTTTTTCTTAAAGATAAAAGGTAGTGGAGATGAAACTGGTGGTGTGTAGACTCGACTCGCAACCACTACAAAGATGCACCTAAGATGATTTACACTACTTTTTCTTTTCAATGAATCTCCTAACTAAGAGAGTTGGAAAATGCAAATTTTATAGAAAACAACTTTCTTAGTAAAGACAATCAAAGAAACAATTCTCTTTATCTTTTCAAAACACACAACTCATGACCACTAATTACTCTACGAAATTTCCTTTTTCTCCCAAAAGTCTACAAATGCTACCAAAGAAAACTTTTTCCAAAAGAATTTTTGTGTTTTTTCTATGTTAATAAAGCATGTAAAACTATTTTATCAAATCAAATTTAGCAAATCTAAGACAATCAAATCAAATTCACTCAAAAGCAAATTAAAATGAATTTTTCCTAAAAGAAAAAAATAATGAGGACAAAAGCCTACAAGGATGATTCCCGGATGTTTTACTTAGTCAAAATGCAACTAAGGATCAGTTCATGCAGAATCATAAACTAACCAAAAAACAAAAACGAAATCATTTTGTTCTTTTTTCTCAAGAATGGAATTCAAGGCTTTAACAAACAAACTTTTCGAGATTCGCAAAGAGAAGACACAAAGGTAGGTCTCTCACTAGGGGGACTTCTATGACAGGCCCGACTCTTAAGAGGACTGATCAAAACCAGGGAGATCCAAAGTTTGACAACCTCTATCGCCAAAGTCACTACAGGACCAGTTAAAAATCAAACCCTAAGGCAAAATCCCTATGAATTCCACCAAAACCATCGACACTAACGGGACAAGTTCAGGTGAAGATCTTTGACAGTAAATTGATGGATCTGGGCAGTAAAAACAAATTGAAAACAAAATCTAAAGAGCAAAAAAGCAAAAATTGAAATTTTCTCAAAATTGACAGGGGTACGCAGGTCATCTGTTCACACAGGCGCGGGTACGCACTGTGAACAAAGACGGAGTGCGTACAAGTACGCACTGTGTTAAACTCAGAGACTGCGTACTGCTGGCAAAGCTAAGAAAAATAAAAAACTAAATTGACTCTAAGCTAACCCACCCAAATACACAGCTAGACAACCAAAAATCAGAAAACAAACAATTTTTCTCAGACCAAAATATCAAATCAAAAAGAACTCAAACACATTCATGGAGTCCCCAGCGGAGTCGCCATTTTGTCACGCGGAAAGAGTTGTTAGTGCGGACACAACCGACCTTCCTAGAAAGCCTAAGACTTTCTAATGACAAACGAGACAAATAAGAGCAATCCTTCCCTAAATATGCTTTTACAATATGAGAAATCAAGTGTTTAGATCCTACCTGTAATCCAACGTTGTTGCAGTAGTCCAGCTTCGTTGATCTGGATGAGCTCCTCCTTCCCTTCGAAACCTGCATTCACTAACAATCAAACGATTAAATAGCACCTGAATATCACATAAAATAAAACATATTTAACATATAGACCAAGGAGTATATGAAACAACTCATAAATAACAAATTGTTGAGAAGAATGGACTAATTTGTATTAAAAGGTAACAAAAGGAACCATTACAACCTGAGCCTTGGTGTTGTGCAAGCTCCTCCCAGGGTCCACAAGAGTTCTCCCTTACTCTGATCAGCTCACCCACCTCCCAATGGAAACAAGTAAAGATGGTAATCTCTCCTCACAAGCTTCTACAAGGAAGTCCTAATTCCAACAGCATCTACCCTTAGGAATGTTCAGCTTTCAACCTCCTCCCCCTTTGGCCCAATGCTTGTATTTATAGTGCTCTAGAGGGAGTTATTCAGGTCCACCATCAATGGGATAAGCCCCTCTTTGGATGGGATAGCTCCCCTATTGATGGGATAAGTTCCTCTTTGGTAGGGATACATGAACCATCTGGAGGCGCTTCATACACGTCAAACAAGCTTCTAGAAGACTCTAGAAATGACCACAAGTAACTTTTTTGGAGTGAAACTTGTGCCTTTTGACCTTTACAGGAGTACGCACCCACCCCTTTACATACAGAGCGTACAAGTACGCAGGTATTATGAACTTGGATTGCGTACCCGCAGGTAAGGCTAAGAGAAACTGCGTACCAGAGATAATTGACTTTAAATGACTTTTCTCTCTTTCTTGAAGTTTGACATGGAGAGCAGAGGCATGAGACTTGCCAAGGAGGATAGTATGACAGTGGATGGAGCCATACTAACTGCAAATAGTCATGGTGACATTTTTTAGTGTAACATGGTCGCTTCCTTTGATTGGAATCGCCTGATCGCTGGTCGCCTTCCATCCCATATGCCTTTCCAGATCACAGTACATGCCTGTGCTAAGGCGCTACCGGGCACTGTGTTGGATGAGGGAGCATCGGTTAGTCTTATGCCTGCCACTATTTGGCAAGCTTTAGGTTCCCCGCAGCTTGGGCCAGTCACTCAGAATCTGTTGGCCTTCAACGGAGGAGCCTGTCCATCTCTAGGAGTTCTCCTGAAGTTCCCTATTACTTTGGGAGGCAAAACTGTCTATATATACGTCTTGGTTACCCAAGGTGTTTTAGACTTTAGTCTTCTCCTTGGTCGCGACTATGTTTATGCCATGGGGGCCCTCGTTTCTTCGCTTTTCTGTGTGGTTTTCTTTCCGCACGATGGAAGAATTGTGACTATCGATCAAGTGTCATTTGTTAGTCCCCCGATGCCTCCTGCGCCGTTGTCGTCTCCTCCCAGTTTTCAGCCACCAGTTGCATCTGCCCCACCACAGATCAACTATGTGGCCACCTATCCCGTGCCTGGATTCAGTGATGTCGCCGTCGTGCATAGTGTCCTGGAGGCATTGGACCCTAACTTCCATGATGTTGGCCTTCCATCAGGCATGGCACTCTTGGGAGCCTCAACTTCCTATTCATTATGGTGAAGTTCCATCGGAGCACAGTTCCTTGTCTTGTGTCAAGCTCGTTAAAAAATGAAACAAAGAGTCCAGAGCACAGTTCCTTGTCTTGTGTCAAGCTCGTTAAAAAATGAAACAAAGAGTCCGGAGCACAGTTCCTTGTCTTGTGTCAAGCTCGTTAAAAAATGACACAAAGAGTCCGGAGCATAGTTCCTGATCTTGTGTCAAGCTCGTTAAAAAATGAAACAAGGGTTTTGAGGATAGTTTTTCACTGTGTCAACCTCATTAAAAAATGAAACAACTCCCTTTCCAAATCGAGTCTTTTGATTAAGATCTTGTAAAATACAAGTCGAGTCTTTCATAGATCTCGAGACTGAACCTTCATTCCATCCACTTTGTTGAATGCAATGAAGCTTGGGGGGCATGTACATCGATTTTGCGTCATTATGCTGGGGGCATGCAAACTTATAAAAAGCATAGTTTTTTGTTTCAAGCTTGTGTAAACATGAAACCGAATCCAAGCAAAGTTCTCCTTGGTTCAAGCTTGTGTAAAAATGAACCCATACTTGATTTACACCTCGTGATTGCCGTTGTTATCCGCTAAATTATGCTATATGAGCCTTGGTTGTTTCATTCCATCGCCACCATCTCTTTGGCCGATCATATCCTTTCACTTGGTTGTTTTTCCTTTCCTGAGGAACCACAATTATGAGTGATTTTATTAGCCAGCCTCTTGACCATTATATGTTTTGAGAAATTCCACCATTGCCAGAACTAGTTGCTACCCTTTATACCACTCGTTCCTCTAGGATGAGTCACCTTTAAGCTCTTTTCTGACTCGTAAAATATGAAAAGATTGCCGAGTATTTTTCCCTTTTTGACTCGTTAAAGAGAATAAAAATGGAGGTCTGCTTTTAGCTTTTCTTCGACCGTTTAAAGATGAAAAGATTGCCAAGTTCCCTCTTGACTCGTTAAATGCAAATAAGAGGCGGTCGTCTTTAAACTCTTTTCCGACCGTGTAAAAAACAAAAATATTGTCGGGTCTTTGTCGTTTCAGGCTCGTTAATGGTTACGAAATGACGTGATATCAATCGCTTTTTTACTTTTTCAGGTCGATGTCACTACATATGAAAAGTACTCCTTGATCGTAATGATCAGGCGGTTCTTTCGAGCATTGTTTTATACTTTTTTGAGCTCGAGAGACACAACTTTACAAAAAAGGACCCCCCTGGAGTTCACTTTTCTACTGTCTTTTCAAACTCTCTAAACATGAAAAGATGCCGAGTTCTTCCTTTGTCAGGCTCGTTAAAACCTGATGACATCAGATCCCGTCGGAATGACGCCTCACAAGCATATGCTATCCCCGTCAAGCTTGTTAAAAATAACTGGGGTACTCGCCATAAATGGTGGGGAAAATGGACCCATAATTATTGTCGTGTCGGCAGTATGTCGCTCTTGAACATGGCACTTGTCTGCATTCGTGTCTGGGTGGGAACCTCTCATCTTGTCTTACACTAGCCTCCATGGGTTTGGGTTATCCTGTTTGACCTCTCATCTGCTCATTGCCTTGTCACCATGACCCTTGATCATTTAATGTCAAATACTGCCAAGTCCACTGTCGTGTCGCCAATATGTTCAAGAGAAGTTGACCTCTGCAAAATTACAACCTCCTCTGATACCTCACATAATTCTGATTTACCACAACATTCTTCCTTTGCCTCGTGTCAATGATGTGGGAAACACTATGGCCCACCTTTGATCATGGTCACTTCCTGTCGACTTCAGCTCATTATCCAGGAAGTTGATCTAGAGACTCCCTTCCGGTGCCTTGGAGCCTGCATGCCTCAATGGAAGGTTCTTCGTGTTCGACGAGAGGTTTACATCATTGGCCTCCGATCGAATGATTCTACGGGTGTTCGACACCAACTCACTCATTCGCACACCGTAGATTGTACCGATAGTACCTTGAGGGCCATTGTCATTATTGGTGGTACCTCTCACCTCTGTTAACAGTTTTCACTATTGGCTAGTAATCAGACGATGTTCATGAATGTTTGACTCCAACTCATGTATTCGCATGCCTAAAATTGTACTCTGTTCGGGTCGAGATGGAGCGCAAGACCCTAGATTTTGTTTGTTGGAATCCAGGCTGCAATTTGTGGCTTATTATGATCATTACATGACTCATTCACTGGATGGCTGCGACCATGCCTAAGTCTATTTATCGATCCTCACTGGATGGTTGTGCCCATACCTTGGATCTAGATTCTTGTGTGCTCTGTTATGTATGGTTGTGCCCATACCACATATATCATATACTTGAGATATCAGTTGTACTTCTTTTCACAGGTTCTCCGGCGGTCGTGTTTTCAGTTACGCATGTTCTTGTAAAGCATTTCACCCCTCTCTCTCCGTCGGGCCTCATGCTTTAGGGGGCATCTGTTACACAGCAATTTTTCACCGTTTGTCACTGTCCCTGTTACCCCTCTCCCGCACACTGGAGGATTCATTACGGGACCTGTGAGAAGTGACATGACCTGAAATCACTTGCATCATATTCCTCTAAGTATGAGCTTCATATGCCCTGAAGACATCTCCTGTAGAATACCCATGAAAACATCTCTTTTTTCATTAGCGCGGGTCCACAGTTTACTGCCCGCGCCAATGAGGGAAATCCTCTAAAGAGGGCGCGCTATTGGTGCTCTGTCTCAGAGTCGCACTCGCGCCAACTGAATTGAGTAAAGTTTTCAACCAACAAGCTTCCGAAGGTTCTCCTTAACCCATTCACCAACTGAATCTATGTTGAGCTAGGATGGTTTGGCTTTGAATCTCCATAGAAGGGAAGTGGTTTGCCACCTTTCATGGAAGTTTCCAAGTGATAAGGCCAATCCCATGAATAATGTGGTTGATCCTATCTCTTTCCTCTCTATCTATAAAAGCTTGTCTCTATGCCTTGAGCAAGCTAGTTCTAGTTCCAGCAGAGTGCTAGTGATAACTAGAATTCCAGGAGTTCAAGAGATTGAAGTTGCAAGAGCCTTCTTTGCATCCATAAGGCCAAATCTAAGTGAGGAGATTCTTGTCACCAAGGAGAGAGAGGCTTGTTTCCCATCCCAACAAGCTTTGCAAGACTTGTGTAGCTGATCACCCAGCCAAATGAGGATTTGACGTCAGAACTATGGTTGTATTCTTCTTTGTTGTTTATCAATAATAGATGACTGTCATTATGGTTCCACTCGCATTGTCCTTTGTAATGATTGATGTTGAGTTATATCTTTTCTGATTGATATATAATTGCATCTATTGGATTTTATGCTTGTATTTGTGTTGTTCTTTGCATGTGCAGGTGTCCAATCACAGAGATCGTGGGGATCGTGACCGGCGAAGGCAAAGGAACGAGAGCGACATCTCTTCTACGAATATTAGCGTTGGAATCCAAGTAGGTTCTCATCATCCACCTTTAATTTGCAATTAGGAACTTGCGTGATAGCATTGTTTGATTGTTGCTAGACCCGGTCTGGGCTAGTAGGGATTGTCTCTATCCACAGAGAGGATTTACCTCCACAACAAAAAGTATTTACCATTACAGTAGGATCAGTTCTAATGTCCTCTGGTAACTGTGAAACTTCCTCTTTAAAGGTGGATGTACCAGAAATAATTAGAGTAACTGGAGTCTTTGAAGATTTTGAAATGAATGTTCCAAATAACCCAGATGAACTAGATGGTGAGTCCAGTATTGCAGCAATGATGCTGCAACTCTTGGGACTCCCTACTTTACTTTTATCAACCTGGTAGTTCATAACAAACTTGGAAGCGACGGTGCTATATGCACAAGTACTAGCTCTTACTGCAGGCTGTCACTTGATCAACTGGCACAAGTTTGCTAGGAGCTTAAGCCAACTTCTATGAGTTCTTAGAAGAAGATTTTAACTATGATGGATGAAAGCTAACTCAAAAGAGGCTAGTCTACTTGCAGAAAGAAGATGAAAACTGAAAGGAAATGCAAACCCTAGCAAACCCTAGTTTTACAGACTAACCCTACTTGTGTAAGAAAAGAGATGTACCACTACTAAAATGGATGCCATGGACTATTGCAGAGGTAAAATACATGTGTTTAAGATACTTCTGAAAGAAAATATGAAAAATTCATCCTTTTGTATTTTTGAGCAATTTTATGCAAAATTACTATGCATGTGCTTTCTATTTTTTACTGTGCAGAGGTTTATTGGTGAAAGCAAATGAAGTGGGTGTTCACAGGGGGTTTGGAAGGTATGGAGAGGCCCTAAGGGGTCCCTAGAACCCTTCTAGAGATTCCCACTGTGCTCAGATCTCGAAAAACTGCTCGCGTTATCTTCTATAGGAGGTTGCAGGGGATCTACAGGAAACTCTATAGGAAGTTCTACAGGAATAGGCCGAAAGTGATTTTTAGAGGATTGATGGAGGAAAAATGGTGAGAAAGTGAAAATGAAGGATGGATAAGGATGTTAAGAGGTGTGGGATCTGGTAAATGAAGCTAAAGAGTGATGAGGTTGGTTGGATTTGTTCAAATATGTAGAAAGCAATGTTGCACAAAATATAGAAATTAGGGTTAGTTGGGAAAGTGTGGCGAATGAAGGGAAGAAATATTGAGTGAGGGATTGGAATAGGTTGCATGATGGAGGAAAGATAGGTAGGGATGTATTACAAGTGTTCTGGACATTACTTTCCGAAAATTGATCCAAACAAGGATAATAAAAAAAGAGATCTATCTACATTGACCTAATCTACTCTTCAAAACCAGAAATATGATGAACAATAGTGTATAAATAGAAAATCATGCAAGGGAGATATGGAAACTAAGCAAGAACGAATCTGAAAATGAAGAGATGATTGATATCAACTTTTCCCAATTCAAAATCTAACACTAGCAATTGCATTAGAAGGCAAAAACAATTTTTTGTGGTAGCAAGTGTACTTTGGTCTCAATTCATGATCCCAAGGAGGGAGAACTGAGATCAAGGACTGCTTGGTGGCCTTTTTGTGGATCTTTTCTGTTATCAAACTGTCAAATCAACCTGAAGCATGAACAACTATCTAAATCATCAAAATCAACCTAAGAAATGAAGCAAGATTTTAACCTCAATAAAAAAAATTAGTCTATGAATGTAAGAAAAACACATAAAAGTACACAAAGGAGGTACTGGCACTTGGGTTGGGCCCAACCCCAAAAGTTACAGCCTCCTAAGAAAAATAAAAGCTAGTGCAAAGCAAGATTCATCTTCATTGATGAAGAAATAATAGCTACATCCAAAAATTGTTTACAAGAAGAAGCTCGAAAATGTGCTGATACAAAGCTGCACTAAAGTGAGAAAGTGGATTAACAAAATGACTAAACTACCAAGGCTTGAAGCCTTCCTATTTATGCATACGAGGACCCCCAACAGTCCTCCTTAACTTGAGGAGCTTGGCTACCCAAAACTGTAGTTAATCAGCCACTTCACTAGACCTGCTCAGCTGCCCTTAAAATCATCTTTGGTGGGCTGTAGAACTCCAAGATGATGGTGGATAACTCGTGGAAGGGGTCATTTAGTCCAGTAGACATCCCTCCTACAAATCCTCAGCCTTGTTTCCTCATATGTGGCTACAAATCTGCTCATAAATGCCTGATCTTGGTCCCAAAAATGTCCAAAAATCTACAACAAGCACGTGTTAGACCTTGTGGTAAAGTGACTATTCCCATTCACACAATTAACATAAATATATTCAAAGGCATGCATAAAACTATGGAGAATGGTGGATTAAATGAGAATATTAGGCAAAATGAGCCCATATAGTTACCCATTTCTGGGGCTCATCATCACCCCACTGCTGAATGGGTTGCTCATCCTCTGAGAAACTAATCCAGTTCATCATCCTTGATTGCGTTGACTACCTCTCTAACATCGCAGGCCTCTGAGGTGATGTCCTCTTCCCTATCATGAAATCCTACCTTTCTATCTACCTCCTCCCATTGCCTTTGCTCCTCTTCTTCTTTGACCCCTTCTAACAGCCCCAACAGTAGTGGAGGGTTGAACTTAAGGCCAATCCAATTGGCTTTCAGGATCTGCATTGATTGTTTGTAGAGGGGTACTCTTTTCATAGCCTCCCTCATCCTAGTTGGGGAGTGGTACTCTCTTATTTTCAGACTATGGGACAAGGTGTTCCATCTCCTTATGCAAGCATGAATGCAATTATCATCCAATAGTCTTTCCATGTCCTCAAAGTGGGAAATGGCCTGAGCTTGTCTTTCAACATAGTCAGGCACAATGTGAGGGTTGTCTGCAAGGTACCGATGGGAATATATAAGGGTTGAAGGATCTTCTGGTTCTACCCTGATCATAAGTGGCTCATTTAGTTCCCTGGCCATAATCTTCTGAATCTCTACTCCCCTTTTTTCCTCATGGCTTAACCAAGAAGCCATGGCCATTAGTTGCAGATCTCCTAATACAATGTTTGGGTCCCATAGATTCATGTTAGGTAGCGCCAAGTTATGCAAATAGAATTTTTCCATCTTGGCCTTATCTTCTACTGAGCTACTGTCACACAATTGTAAAAACTGATTGTAATTCTGAAATGGAGTAGTGCCCCTTTGGGCCAGTGTGTTAATTTGAAATTGCAACCATTGGTATTTAAGGTATAATGCATAAGATTTAGCAGGTTGCCTACATTGTAAGGCTTCTATTGCCCAACTGGCCATGCAGGCCAATTGGGCCTCTTTCTCTTGCAACTACTGTTTCAAAACCTGTATTTCTTTTGATACCTGAGATTCCTATTCTTGCAGCAGTTTTGTTAGCATTTCCACATTACCTTATAGCTCTTCCTCTTTCTGTTGTTTCTCAGTTGTGTCCTGGTTTGCTGGAGGTCCTTCTTGCTGTTGTTGCCCTCCCAAAATGGATAGCCTATCTTCCTTGTGGACTTCCTGTAGCTGTAACTGCTTTTTCAGTAGCTCGTTCTCCTCCTACAGCTGGGCTCTTTTGTAGCTTTCTACATGCCTTACCATGGCCAATTCTCCCCTTAATTCTTTTAACTTTTCCTCTATGTGGCCTATGTCCTAAACTCCCTTAGAGTTGGTGATTTTCATCCATGTGTGTGTTTTGATCCTCTCTTTCTCTAATTCAAAAAATAATGGTACAACAAATTTCTGTGGGATGATTTTCCCACCCTGTAACAGATTGTAATATGAGCCCAAATCAGGTTGACGGGTAGGTTTAGGTATTTCTTCAGTTTTTCTCTCCCCTTGTGATTGTTTAGCTACCTTCTCCTCCAATTTCTCAGTCTCTTTTAACTTGGCTAGAGTTTCCTGTAGAGATGTTGCAACTTCCTATAGAACTGCCTTTGAGTCCATTATCTTAATTTTCTCTTTCCATGTAGAGGTTTCTGGGCTTCCTCTTTCAGAGGTGATGGATATCTTGGAAGGAGACTCTTCCTTCTGTTTAGTGGGTGAGTCCTCAATGACAATCGGTTCCTTGGATGGTAGCTAAGGTTTGCCTACTTTGATCCTTGTGCTTTTTTTAGATTTGAAGTACATGGAGGTCCTTTTTCTTTTCCCTCTTTGTTTTGTAGGTGTGCTTAATGCAGCAAGCACAGCTGCTGCCTCTCTTGCCAACATTTCAGGGGATTTTTCTTCCTGCTATTCTTTTTCTTCACTTCCTGTAGAAATCTCTATGCCCCCTGTTTCTACTTGTGCCCCTGATATCTCAGGGTGTGTCTCTTCTTTCTCTTGCTGGGTACCTGCCTTGGCTGTGGCAGCCTTCTTTTGGGCCTTCTTGGCCTTTTTCTTCCCAAACTTTGTCTTTCTTCCTTTCTCTATTTTTGTTGTTTTCTCCTTTGCTGTCTTAGGTTCAGCAGTCTTGTCGAATTCCTCTTTTCCCTTCTGTTCTTCCTCTGTTTTAATGTCCTATGTTCCCTCATCAATGCTCTTCTCAGTTTCTTCAATTTGCTCCCCCTCATCACTGCTGGGTGGGCTGATGTTCTCAGCCAAAGTTTTGATGTTATCATCCCTGGACATATTTCTGAAGATTTCCCAAGCTATGGGGACAGTATAGGTGTGTAAAGAATCTTCCACCAATAGTTTGATGAGTCCATGGTGGGCTAACTAATCTAGGACTCTTGCATTTAGCTTTGTACCACATTCAATCAAAGACTGAAGGAGGAAATATGGGATATTCAGTTTCTTAGCTGGAGGTAAGTCCATGCCATACCTTAATTCATGTAGCAACCTGAAATGATAACCATAAATGATGCTAAACCTCCCTTCACATGTGATATACTTCATGATTTGATAACTGACTTCACTCCAGAGAGGAGGCAAGCTTGTCCTTCTAACCCCGTTTTTGTCTTCTATAGGATGCTCCTCAGGCAGAAAAAATGTTTTCTTAGCCACTTGTCCCAATGACTTCTCCTCTTTGCTCCAAGGGAGCCCCAATGGTAAACCGGTAATTCTACTGATGAAATCAAGGGTAAGTTCTAGGGTCAAACCCCTAAAACTAATTGTGGCATGTGTCTTTGAATGTAGTCTCAGGGACATCAAAAACTCTTCAGTCACCTCCTCATCATAACCCTAAATTCTGTCAAAGAAGGATATCCAATGTGCCCTGGTGAAAAGGTCCACCACCTCAGGGTTTTCATACAATTTGGTAGATTTTAAGGGCTCTTTCATCATGAATCCTCCTGGCATGGTGTTGAGTTTGGTCTTTAACCAGAAAAGAAAATGCTCAGGTGGAAACAAAACATAATCAATCACTGAAACAGAGGATAGCTGAATTTGGTTTTTTTTCTTAGATCAAAGGAGGAGATTTTTGTGTGCTCCTTACAATATCAAATGGAAATAATTCCCCTGTTTGAAAACTGTTGTCAGCCAGAATTTGGTCTGACTGTTTATGAGAAAGAATTTTTTTTCCTACAGAACAGAGCATAGGGACACAGGTTTTTTCTCAGCACATTGATAGATATGCAAATTCGAGTTTTTCTTCACGCAGACAGGTTGGCCTCTACTGTTGCATTCCTTCCTTATAGGAGAAATTTAAGAAAAACTAATGAGGATATTTCGGATGCAGGAGAAAAAAACCGGGTAAACTCAATGAATCATGCAGGCAGACTTCCACTTTTTCTCAATGTACAAGCAGACTTTTTACTCAAAATTTTCAATCTAATGCCGTGTTCAATTCACCATTTTGCACCAACAAATCATGAACAGATGAGTTTTCGCAAGCCTACCTCATTTTGAGCGTGAAATTTGGTGAAGGTCCCGGGTTTTCTTTCTGCAGAGCCATCCTCTATTTTTCCTGTAGAACCCTTCCTATAGAAGTCACCGACTCCTGTAGAATGAAACTGTGCTTCCTGTAGAGTCCTATAGGCGGGAGATTTTCAAAAAATAGGCAGAAATATTGCGGAATATGACTGGTTAGCTGCTCTGGAAGTGGTAGATGCGTACTCCAGTTGAAAACGTCATGAGTGCAGAATGAACAAAAGGTGATGAATGGCTTAACTGAGCTATGGTTTATCTGCGGGCGTGATTCATGGTGAGGTGATGAGGTGGCCAGATCGGACCATTAATCCAACGTCACAGCCATAATGTTGCGGCATGGTGTCTGACCGCCATCACCTCCCTTACTCCCGTTATCCGCTGCCACCACTACTAGTCCCGATTAACTCTTCGTGAATGGACATTCCACACATGCTGGTTGCGTATCTTATCAGCAATTTTGAATTTAACAGGGCTTGGTTGGATTTCACGAGGACGTGTAACTGACCGAGGGTGGCCAGTTAAATGGCCACTGATTCCATTCAAAATGAACCATTCCCATAGTTACGCAACCTTGAAATATAATTCATGTAATTGCAGAATAGGTTTTAGTCACTTACCCGTGTAATTGCGGATGTGTTTTGCGCATTTCTGATGTTGGAACCCATTTCTTCGTTGTTGTGGCTACATGCGTTCTGCATGCTAGACCTCAGACTGTTTTTGATGTTTACACGTTCAAACAGAGCTCATGCATGTGTCATAGGCTATACTTTGTTGTCCCTGACTCTATAGTTTGTGTGTCAGAGGGATAAGTTGCTACAGGAATCTTGTAGGATTTCCTGTAGCTACTTCTCCTTCTGATACTCAAGCTACTATGAGCAGGGCTATAAGTACTAATGAGGATCTCTACTGTCAAGGAATCTCAGATGGAGTGTAGTAGGTATGGTGAGTGAAAAGAAAAATTGTTGTTTTGATTTGTCACTACAATTTGTTTACAGCATAAAAAACAAGATTTTTGTGTGACTGTGCAGGGACATGAAAATGAGTGGAATGGAGGTGTACAGAGATGGAAAAGGATGAAATATGGTGAGGGATGGAGGCAAAGAGGTTTATAGGCCTCATAGACAAATTTCAAACCCTCGAGCCCTCTTCTGAGACCAATTTCGGCTTGTCTGTATTTTCTAAGGATCCTCCTGTAGAAGATACAGAGCTTCCTGTAGGATGTGGAATTTTAGGCCAAATGAAACCAAATCTTGGGGAAAGGTAATGATGATTGAGGAATGGATTGTGAGGGATGCATGCATCCCGGTCATGTCCTCTGTCTTTGACTTGCGCGATTTTCCCAAAACCTGTAATGACCTTCCTGCAACCTGCAATTTCTTCAACAGTAATTAGATTTATTTTTCTTTTTTCTTTTCTTTTCTCTCTCTTTTTTTTTTGTCTCATATAGCTGGGGCACCTCCAGGAGGTTTTCACCCAAGGATCTTTTATTCTTTATTTTTTCTGTGCTTTTTCTGTTTTTTTCTTTTTCATTTCTTTTTTTTTGGATGTTTTTTCTTCATGATGTAGGTAGAGTGGAGGCAGGGATCTACTCCATTGCCAATACTGATTTTCCAAGAGTCTCAATGAACTCTTGCTTAGAACGAGGCTTCTTGTAGATTTTCAATCGAGGCCCACTGACCAGCATGGGGATGGCTTCTTCATCAATGGTCCGAATAAGGATTGAACCATTGTCATTGCATGTTTCCACTATATATGGTCCCAACCATCTTGTCCTCAGCTTGCCCTTGAAATTCTTGTACCTTGAATCATAGAACAAATCCCAATCTCTTGGCTGAAATTGATTTTTTTTGAGGTGCTGGTCATGCCATATCTTTCTTTGATGCTGGATTACCTCTGAGTGGAGAAGGGCCTGCATTCTCTGTTCATCTAGTCCATTCAACTGAAGCAATCTTTTATGTTATGCATGGCTAAGATCTAGGTCTAGCTGAGCTGCCAACCTCAATGTGTTATATTCAAATTCTATCGACAACAAAGCCTTCTTCCCATAGACCAGCTCATAGGGTGTAAAACTTGTTATAGTTTTCTAGGTAGTGTTATAGGCCTAGGTGGCCTCAACCAAGCGATCTGCCCAATCTTTTCTACTGCTACTCACTACATTAGTCAAAATCCCTTCCAAAGCTCTATTGGTAACTTCTACTTGTCCATTTTCTTGTGGATGATAAGGGGTGGAATTTATGTGCTTAATCTTGTGATGAGTGAGTAGGTATTCAATCAGGTTAGAGGTAAACTGACTTCCTTGATTTGTGACTAATTCTCTTGGGTAGCCAACTTGTAGAAGATACTTTCCCTCAAAAACTCAGCTACCTTTTCTTCTGTTGCTACCTTGATTGCCTTTGTTTCTACCCACTTTGTTAGGTAATCTATGCACACAATGATGTAGGACCTTTGTTTTGAAGGAGGGTTGATAGGACCCACAAAGTCCATGCCCCACTTCTCAAATGGCTCGAAAGTCACCTGAGGCTGCAAGGGAATCTCATCCTTTGGAGTAGGTTTCCCCATCCTTTGACATATGTCACATTGGCTGATGTATCTCTTGACATCTTGGTGAAGAGTGGGCCAATAATAACCTGCCTGTAGAATCTTGAAGGCGGTCCTCTTTGCTGCAAAGTGGCCTCCACAGGGCCCATCATGACAGGTTAAGAGGATGTCAAAAACTTCCTCCTCCCTGACACATCGCCTCAAGATCTGATCAGGGCCAAGCTTGAAGAGATTGCCCCCAATCCAAGTGAATCGGGTACTGTTCCTCACGATCTTGCTCTTCTCTTTTGAGGATAGGTATGGCAGAAACTGTGCTGAAACCAAATAATTTGCTATATCAGCAAACCATGGAGAGAGTAATGAAATAGAAAACAGGTGTTCATCTAGCATATGATCATCTACCATCCCTTCTTCACCTATAGGCAAATCTAGTCTAGACAGAAAATCACCAACAACATTTTTCTTACCTGGCTTGTCAATAATGTTCAAATCAAATTGCTACAATAAAAGTAACCATATAATGATACAAGTGTTTACATCAGGGTTTTTCATCAAATACCTAATTGCAGCATGATCATTATTCACAAAGGTTTGATAGCCAGTGATGTAGTGTTTGAACTTGTTTAGGGAATGGACTATAGCTAGGAGCTCTTTCTCAGTCATAGTATAGTTCAACTATACCTTGGACAGGTTTTTACTAATAAAATATATGGCATACGGTAGCTTCTCCTCAAATTCTCCTAGGGCTGCTCCTATGGCTTTGTTCGAGGCATCTGTGTGAATGTGAAAAGGTAGGGCCTAGTTTGGACCTCTCAAGATTGGGGCAGTTATCAGCTTACCTTTCAAAGCATCCAGAGCGTCTTGACAGTTGTCAGTCCATGTGAACTCAACATCTTTTCCCAAAAGACCAAACAATGGAGAGGCTAGCTTACTGAAATCTTTAATGAATCTTTTATAATATCCTGCTACACCTAAAAAAATCCGAACATCTCTTACCTTTTGAGGAGGTGGGACCCTTTGGATGATAGCAATCTTGTTGGGATCCACTTGCAAACCTTGTTGAGAAATTGTATGACCTAGCACAGTCCCTTCAGTCATTAGGAATTCACATTTATCAGGACTGACAAACAGGTTCATCTCAATTCACTTGGCTAAAACTTTCCTCAAGTTAGTCAGAGCTTCTCGGAAGTTAGAACCATAAGGGGTAAAGTCGTCCATATAGATTTCCACTGAATCATGAACCAACTCAGCGAATATACTTAGTACCACTCTCTGGAAAGTGGCAGGAGCATTGCGTAACCCAAAGGGAAGGACTCGGTAGGCAAAGGTACCCCATGGACAAGTGAAAGTGGTCTTATCTTGGTCTTCTAGGCTGATTTGGATTTGATTGTACCTGCTAAACCCATCTAGGAAGGAAAAGAACTTTTTCCCTGCCAGGCCATCTAACACTTGATCTATGAAAGACAAAGGGAAATGGTTCTTCTTGATGGCTTTGTTAAGTTCTCGATTATCTACACAAATTATCCACTTCTCATTTTTCCTGGGCACAAGCACCAAAGGAGAAACCCACTCACAGTCAGAGATGAGGTAGATGAATCCTGCATCTAGCAACTTTTGCAGTTCTTCTTTGACAATGTCCTTAAGGGCTGGATTCACCCTCCTTTGAGACTACCTGATTGGTTTGCAATCCTCTTTGATGTAGATGTTATGGGTACAGACTAAAGGATGGAATCCTTTCATCTCCTTATAGCTCCAAGCAAAAGCATCCAAATGGTTGTTCAATAAGCTACACAGCTCTTTCTCCTGAGAGGTGGATAGGGATGAGTTGATCTTCAAGGTTCTTTCAGGGCCAAATTCCACATTCTTAACCCAGAGAGAGGTCAGATCAACCACACAGAGATCAACTAAAGCAATAGCTTGGGTTTCTTCCACCAACTCTTCTAATGGCAGCACACTGGGGGGTGGATTTTGAATCAAATTCTCAATAAGATCATCCTTGGTTTGAGGACCTCCCCTGGTGGCTTCCACTGTGCATAAGGGGGCAGAGTAGACTTCACCTTCATCTTCCTCCTCCAACCAGAGAGGTAAGTCATGTTCTAGCAAAGGTTGGGCAAGAGGATATAGGACTAGCTATTTGGACATATGCCCATTCTTGATGGTCATGCTCCCGGCTCGACAACTGATGTAAGCATCTACAGTAGCTAACCAAGGCCTTCCCAAGATGAGGGGATACCCAGTGAGTTTTGCCTTTGGCTGAAGGACCAAGAAGTCAGCAGGGTACTCCCAGGAATCAATGGAGACCATGACATCTTCCACAATCCCTTTAGGAGTCACAGTGGAGTGGTCTGCCAACTGCAGTACTGTTGAGGTCTTTCTTAGGGAACTCTAAAGGTTGAGTTTGAGCATAGTGTCCCTAGTCATTACATTAATGGCAGCCCATAGATCAATTAAAGTGTGGGGGATTATAGTGCCATTTATGTCGACATCAACTACAGGACTCCCAGGGTCCAGATAGTTTGGACAGATTATCTGTCCCAACATCAGGTCAGCCAGTTGTCCTATGACATTGATAGTTGGGGCATCTCTCTTGTGCCTACCTGGGTGCCTGAAACACTTCTCTTTTATCAACTTATTGTAGATTGGTACATCTTTTATGGCCTGGAGAAGTGGTATTTTCACACATAACTGTTTAAGTTCTCCCAAAAGTTTAGTTTCTTTTGGGTTTGGTTGCATGGTTCCAGTTATTCTCTCAAGAAAGAGTGGAATGGCTTTGGGCTCACTTTCCTGTTTTTCTTCCTCGTCCTCCTTAGGAGGAGGTTGGCTATCTGGGAGAACCTTCCCAGATCATAGGTTGATCTCCTAAATCTCCACAGCATAGGTAGGGCATGTGGTTTTTCCAGTATATACCTGCTGGGCCTATCTCTTATTGGGGTTCGAGTTTGGTTGAGCAGGTATCTGGGGTTGTCTTGGAGGAGCAGGAGGTAATGGCTGTGGTTGAGTAGGTGGTGGAGGCAAAAGAGTGGGAGTAGAGTTGTATTGGGGCCTCCACCCCTGATGAGGTGCATTCCACAGAGGTTATGGCTAAGTGTGAGAATGAAATGAGTGAGCAGCTGGCTAAGTATGGTATTGAGGAGGATATGACCAAGGAGGGGGTGTGGACTGGGAAGGGTGAGCAAGGGGACCCCAAGAAGGCATGGAAGTGGCTTGATTGGGGTTGTAATAAGTCTGGGATGTCCCTTGCATCCCCTGCTGGTAAGGTCTGGGTCCATGTGGTCTCCTTTGGTTCATGAAGTAAAGCGGTTCAGTGGCTCCTTCAGCCCCTTGGTACATAGCTTTAAATTTGGGCAAGGAAGGGCACTGATTTGTAAGATGGTCTTCTTTAGAGACAAAACACACTTCTACAAAGTTCAATGGACATTCGTTCCTAGGATGCTTTCTGGTGCACCTGGGGCAAAAGATGGCCAAAGCCCTCTCGACTGCCTCTTGCTTCTTTTGGATTTGCAAGGTATCCATTTGCATGGCAATGGTCTATCTCATCTTGCTTTTGAAATCTTCCATTTGATTTGCAAACTTGTTTTTAAGGAATGAACTAGATAAAGGGGTATTGGCTGAGAGTTGACTTCCCCTACCTCTCTTTTTGGCTACCCTAGAATGGTTTCTAAATACAATCTTTATGTCATCATAAGGTAGCTGGTAGATGTCTCCTCCAGCCAGCAAATGGAGGGTACCTAGAAGGTCTTCAGGGACTCCTCTGAGCAGAACCAACTTCAGAGATTTGGGGTCAAGTGTGCACCTGGCCCTTTTATAACTGAGTTGAAACCTCTCTTCATAGTCTTCTAAAGATTCATCACCTCCCATGGTCATTCAAAATATTTCTTCCTTTGTATCCTTTGACCTACAATAGTCCTGGTATTTGTTGTTAAAGGCTTGTTGCATTTGAGCCCAAGTTGTGATACTATTTCCAGGTAGCCCCATGAACCAGCAGAGTGCTGCATCCTTGAGGGTAGAAGGAAAAAGTTTCAACTTTTTCTCATCTTCTGCATAGTCATAAGCTCGACAAAGGAGAGCAAACTCAAACAAAAAGGTATCAGGGTCTTTAGTAGTCAACCCATGGAAGTGAGGGAAGGCTGAGGGACTGATGTTTTTCATTTTTGTTTCCCCATTGGTCTCTCAGATGGGAAAGGTACCTTCTACTCTCTCCCCATTACCATTTCTGTTTTCAGCCATGGTTTCAGGAGGAATGGTTTCTTGTTCTTCTTCTGTTATAGGATCTTCATATATCTCTGGAGGTTCACCTATAGGTTCTTTAGGATCACTGCCACCAAAGAAGAGAGAAGGGTGACTCAATGATGTGGTGGGGGTGTTGGGTAGGAATTTTCCTAAATTGTCTCTATTCCTATGAGGCATGAAATGAAATCTTCTTTTTTTTTGGGTGATTTTTGGTTGTTTTTTCTGCTTGTACCTGCAAAAACTGAAATAGATTGAACTGCAACTAATTGAAATCTATCTTGCTAAAATGAAATTGCAGAATTGAAATGAAAGAAGGAAAGGCTAATCTATTTTGCTGAAATGAAATTGCGGAATTGAAATGAAAGTAGGAAATGCTAATCTACGCTTGTTGAAATGAAATTGCAGATTTGAAATGGAAGCAAGAAATGTCTAATCTACGCTTGTTGAATTGAAATTGCAGAATTGAAATGAAATCAGGAAATGTCTAATCTACGCTTGCCGAATTGAAATTGCAGAATGGAAAGGAAGCAACTACTCTACTCTTGCTGAAATAAACTACTTAGCAAAAAGTTTGCAGTAGAAAATAGAAGAAAAGCAGTAATCACAAATATAATGTGACGCTTCCCTAGCAACGGCGCCAAAAAGATGGTGAGCTCTAGTATTGCAGAAATGATACTGCAACTCCTGGGACTCCCTACTTTACTTTGATCAACCTGGTAGTTCGTAACAAACTTGGAAACAACGGTGCTATATGCATAAGTACTAGCTCTTACTGTAGGTTGTCACTTGATCAGTTGGCACAAGTTCGCTAGGAGCTTCAGCCAACTTCTATGAGTTCTTAGAAGAAGATTTTAACTGCGATGGATGAAAGCTAACTCAAAAGAGGCTAGTCTACTTGTAGAAAGAAGACAAAAGCTAAAAGGAAATGCAAACCCTAACAAACCCTAGTTTTACAGACTAACCCTACTTGTGTAAGAAAAGAGATGTACCACTACTGAAATGGATGCCATGGATTGTTGTAGATGTAAAATACATGTGTTTAAGCTACCTCTAAAAGAAAATATGAAAAATTCATCTTTTGTATTTTTGAGCAATTTATGCAAAATTACTATGCATGTGCTTTCTATTTTTGACTGTGCAGAGGTTTATTGGCGAAAGCAAATGGAATGGGTGTTTGCAGGGGGTTAGGAAGGTATTGAGAGGACCTAAGGGGTCCCTAGCACCCTTTTGGAGATTCCCACTGTGCTCATATCTCGAAAAACTGCTCACGTTATCTTCTACAGGAGGTTGCAGGGGATCTACAGGAAATTCTATAGGAAGTTCTACAGGAACAGGCCGAAAGTGATTTTTAGAGTATTGATGGAGGAAAAATGGTGGGAAAGTGGAATTGAAGGATGGATAAGGATGGTAAGAGGTGTGGGACCTAGTAAATGAAGCTAAGTAGTGATGAAGATGGTTGGATTTGTTCAAGGATGTAGAAAGCAATGTTGCACAAAAATATAGAAATTATTGCTAGTTGGGAAAGTGTGGCAAATGAAGGGAAAAAATATTGAGTGAGGGGTTGGAACAAGTTTCATGATGGAGGAAGGATAGGTAGGGATGTATTACATGTTTTTTGCACATTACTTTCCGAAAACTGATCCAAACAAAGACAAAAAAATAGAGATCTATCTACGTTGACCTAATCTACTCTTAGAAACCAGAAATATGATGAACAACAGTGTATAAATAGAAAATCATGCAAGGGAGTTATGGAAACTAAGAAATAACAAATTTGAACATAAAGACATGACTGATATCAACTTTTCCCAATTCAAAATCTAACACTAGCAATTGCATTAGAAGGCAAAAACAATGTTTTTTGGTAGCAAGTGTACTTTGGTCTCAATTCATGACCCCAAGGAGAGAGAAATAAGATCAAGGACTACTTGGTGGCCTTTTTTTGGATCTTTTTTGTTATCAAACTGTCAAATAAACCTAAAGCATGAACAACTATCTAAATCATCAAAAGCAACCTAAGAAATGAAGCAAGATTTTAACCTCAATAACCGAAATTAGTCTATGAATGCAAGAAAAACACATAAAAGTACACAAAGGATGTATTGGAACTTGGGTTGGGCCCAAACCCAAGAGCTAAAACCTCCTAAGAAAGATCAGAGCTGGTGCAAAGCAAGATTCATCTTCATTGATCAAGAAATAATAACTACATCTAGAAATTGTTTACAAGAAGAAGCTAAAAAATGTGTTGATATAGAGCTGCACTAAAGTGCAAAAATGGATTAGCAAAATGACTAAACTACCAAGGCTTGAAGCCTTCCTATTTATGCATATGAGGACCCCCAACAGTCCTACTTAACTTGAGGAGCTTGGCTGCCCAAAACTGTAGTTAATTAGCCACTTCACTAGACCTGCTCAGCTGCCCTTAAAATCATCTTTGGTGGGTTGTAGAACTCCGAGCTGATGGTGGAGAACTTGAGGAAGGGGTCATTTAGTGCAGTAGACATCCCTCCTACAAATCCTCAGCCTTGTTTCCTCGTATGTGGCTGCTAATCTTCTCATAAATGCCTAATCTTGGTCCCAAAAATGTCCAAAAATCTTCAATAAGCACGTGTTATACCTTGTGGCAAAGTGATTATTCCCATTCACACAATTAACATAAATATATTTTCAAAAGCATGCATAAAAATATGTAGAATGGTGAATTAAATATTAGGCAAAATGAGCCCATATAGTTACCCATTTCCGGGGCTCATCACTAGACTTAGTTAAACGAGACCACTTTTTCCGAATTAGTTTTTCCTCCGGAGGCAAAGATGGTTAACTCGCTAATCTCCGCGAACGATGTGGTTTTGATTGAATTTCTTCCACGATTGCAGATTACTTGATCAACTTAAAAATCAACTAAGGTAAAATGATGTTATTTCGTGGTCAATTTATTTTAACGACACTTGGACACAACTTTGCTTTTTTAGTTTTAAAGAGTCGAGAAAAAGCTAAAGATGACTCTAGTTGCCTTCGATTTTTAATGAGCCTGAAAGGACAAGTGCTCAGATGGACCTTTTCTTTTAAAGAGTCGAAAAGGAACGAAAGTAACTACTCTGGAGAATATAGAGAAAAAGGTTTACCAGACCAATTGCAAAACTGCAATATACACCTTGGTGATAAATTAAAGAGAAATTACCAAGGACTTATGTACGGCAATCAATCTTCCCGAATGCTGTGTTCAATGCATTGCGATCAATAAGGCAGCGGACTCAGTTTCCTATGGATAAACGATTTAATCCTATTGTGGTCTCCCAATATATACGTGATGGTACGGGGAGCACAAGTCCTTGCTAGCACTTGTCATATCAAAGAGGAGGAATCACCCAACCTTCAATGAAAATGATAGCAACTAGGTTTAACGACGCCAGAACACGTCTCTAGCCTAGACCTCTAAATGTGTTGCGTTAGATTCCAAAGCATTGTTAAGTTCATTGAAGTTCATTTTAAAGTTGATCTTTCTTAAAAGTTTGCCTTTGATGGTTCACCACGTGATGTATGATCTGAAATTCCTAAAGATGCAATCTACAATGATAAACAATCTTTTCGTTTATTTAACCAATGAAAATCCTAACTGCAAAGGATAGAGCATAGAAGTGCTTTTAAAGCAAACAGCAAAGAGCACTCACTAATGAAATTTCCATTAATCCTCTTTTTGCACACAAACCAAAATTCTAAAATGCAAATTCATGTATTTGTTTTTAGCTCTCCTTAATGTGAATGATTCAAGAAGGAAAACCAAACGCAACAATGACTCAAAATGTTTTACTCAAAATGATAATTTTCGACAATTTTTCTTCAAAGAGGAAAAGGAAGACTCAAAAAGACACTTTCAAACTTGAAGAAATATCTTTTCGACACTTTGGACAAACTCAAATCAAATCAAATGCATCAAAAAATTTTAATCGATAAGCTATGAAGGAGGATTTTGCGACACTTCACTTTTCGACAAAAATGGAAGACTTTACGACACTTTTTCTATCAAAAACAAAAAATCGACTATCACTACTTTTGACAATGGATTGTAAATTAAGAAAAAACACACAAAAACATTTACCAATCTTAATGTAAATAGAGGTTGATCTGAGTGATGTAAGTTGGCTTCAGTGATGAGGTATTGTTCAAATTCAACAAACAATCAAACAAGTCTGAAAACAAGTCAAAAACCCTCAACTCCTAGATGGGAAATTGAGTTCAATCAATTATCACACCTTGCCTTTGTAGATAGTTAGATGCATCGCGCTTTTCACACTTGGGAGATGAGATGCATATTAAGTCACAATGAAAGATAGTGCATGGTCAGGGAGTGCTTATAAAAATGGTTTTGGCTCAAATTTGTAGCATTTTTTAATGGATCAAGCTTGGTTTTGATGAATAATGATAAGCAAAGTATGATGGAATGTCCTAGGAGGTTACTGAGATATAAAAAGGGAATCTACATGTGTTTGCACGTCAAATGTTTAATTCATAACTAAACTAGAGATTGACTGAAGCAGCATTTATCTACTATGCAATTGCATAACAAAAGTGGTTCGAAAGCTTCCTGGCTGGCTTCAGACTCTGTCTATAGTCTATATAATTCAACATAGAACAAAAAATAGCAACAAACAATCATCGTTGTTCCCCAGTGGAGTCGCCAATTTGTTTATGGGAAAATTAGTGTCTTGTCGAAGGAATAACCCTCTAGGTTTGGTAGCTAACGTAGAAACAACAGTTTAAAGCAATTCAATGATCTTTCCTATGAATGATAAATAAGAGAAACATTGTAGAGGACCAACCTGAAACTTTCGCTTGATACTCACTTGATCTCCCTCTCCTTTGATTGATCTCTCAACTCCTCCCCACACTTAACATGCTTGGAGAGTACCTGCACAGTTACAACAACAAATAACTATCAAAGCATCGTGATCTATCACAACATAAAAATTATATAATCAGAGATATAATGAACATATGAAAGCAATTACAACTAACATAATCAATTGGGAAAAATCTCAAAGAACTTTATTGATAATAAGAAGAATTACAACCCAATTTTCTACTCTAGCTTCATCCTCCTAGCTTCAATCCTTCTTCACCTCATGAATTAGCAAGAACACACCAACAATAATACAATGCTCTCTCCTCAATACTGAAACTAGCAGCACTACCTTACAATTCACAACAATTCAGCCTTCTGATCTCTTGGATGGGAGATCCTTTTATAGATGATTGCAAGAGGGTGAATCATCATTGGGGATGATGAATTCCATTCCATTTGTTGAAATTAGTTCGACAAGAGAATGGAATTGGAGATGGTTTCCTAGTTCCCTTATTCATCCTTGGGTGAATTCAGAGAGGCAAGTGGCACAGGAGAAGTTTCTAGAAGATTCCATGAGAAACCAACTAACAAATTGTCTTGGAAATATGTTCACCTTGCCCATCGGACTTGCTAAAGGGCCAAACTACGATGCATCTTGTTTTGATATTGTAGCAGGTGAGATGCATCTCACCCTAACATAAGGCTTGTTAGAGCCTAGATTTGCCTCAAGCTGAAAAGACAAGGTTCTAGGTCCACATCAAACCACGCTCATCCTCGTAGCTTGCCCTACGAGGACAGGAGAGGGCTCTCTCCGGGTCAATCTCGGAAAAAGATAATCGATGGGGCTCGAGATGACTATAATAAAAGCTAATCTTAGGCTAGGTATGAAGTGCAAGGATTAAATTTGGGTTTTTTGGGGGGTTTTGTTGGAAAAAGGGACAGGCAAATTTTGGGTCCGGGGATGAGGCTAGATTTTTGCAGAGTTCTGATTGGGGCAAGGAAGGAAATCATTTTGATGCTTTGAATTGAATGAATGGGTGGATCAGATCGGTGAGGAGCCAAGGAGGGCAAGAGGGTCTCAAGAGTCCTCCTCAAACAGATGAAAACATGAAGAATTAAACAAAATATCCAGGCAGAGCATAACAGTCCATGAATTCTACCTTAATCACTCATTTGTTTAATTGCAGAAGACAAGAGAAGGGAAATGGAATACATAAAACATCAATGAACTTAAAAATACATAGAGAAACACACCATCAAAACATAGAGCCACATGGATCCCAACAAGTGCTGCAAAACCCTGGTCTTTCCTTTGCCAAAATTGTAGAAATGAAATGTACAATAGAGTGCTAAGCAATCCCAAGTGTCCAACCCTGAAAATGACTCAGAAAATACATGATATAGACTAGCCAAACCTATTCCCTTGCCTCTATGGGTCGAGCTCATCATTCTAGGAGTTGTTTGAACTAATTCTAAACAAGGAACTGAAATCTAGGTAGTCAAACAACTTACCCCTATATGCTAGGAAACTGATTCATTCATTTAATTTTCACCTTTTAGTGAATGAATCATCTAGAACAAGTAAATATGTGCCAAAATTACATCATGTTCATCAATTTACATCAAGATAGATCAATAATTACATCAAAACGTAAAACTGGTCAAAACTGGGTGAAATTCTAAGCTGCTGAGTGAACAACAGGCTAAAATTCTCTATGCGCCGTGCCAAAATCTGTATGCATCACGCCACTTTGGAGAAAATTTTGAGGCACTTCCTGAAGTCAAAATTGAGCCCAAGTGTGCTTGTTGGAAAACCCTACCTGTCTACTTTCCAACCCGAGTGGAATTTCTAGATTTGGATGTCATTTGCTCCTCCAAAACCTCAACCTCCCAAGACTGCTTCCTGTGTGTCAAAATAGGGGCAATGAGTTCATTTTCAGGGTGCTTTTGACCCTTTAAGCAACCCAGAACTGGATGAAATCCTTAGGTAATCCATGAGCATACATAAAGTTTTATGAAAAATCCAAAAACGTAAAGTTTTCCTCCTGGAGATCTCCCAATTATAAGCGTGCGCCAAGTGGTGCTACAGGTTGGGTAGAAAAACCTGTTTTTAAAGCCAAAAAATTCAAAATTGACAAAATTTTCTCCAAATTTTTGAAATTTGGGCTGTAGGTCCCCAATCAAGTACCATGCTTAGCCAAATAAGCTTCGACAAAAATTTGGAGTCGATCATGTTTCTTTTTCCTCTTTTGCTTCTTTGTCGCCTTCTTCAATTTTTCCTTTAAATTCCTTATTCATGCCTTGGAACTCATATGTCGCGCCCTGTAATGGAAAACCATGTGCCTCAACAATGATTTATCTCTATCAGCCTTGTCCAGCAGTCTCTCCAAGTGGATGTTGATTCTTTCGAGCCAAGATTCCCAATCCTCATTAATCTCTTGCTCCAATGAGGTGAGCTCAATCCTCCTCCTTTGTGTCGCTTGGCGATTCTCACGAATGTTTTGTAACTCCATGATAGCTTTCTGATCTTCAAGTTGTTTTTTCCTCTACTCCAAGTATTTCATAGTCCACTTAACCCTCTCCAAGTCAAGGGATAAGGCTTTGATCTCTATTTTCTGCTCCTGGATGATCTCTCTAAGTTTGGCACTTTCCGAGCCCGTATCTGTATCATCATCATGAATGAGAATGAAGTCGGTCTCTCGAACCTGTGATGCTGATGGAGGAAGCGAGGCCCCTTCCACCACGGGTGGAGATAACACTCGCTTTGCTGCTGCAAACAAATTTCTAGTGCCCCTCTGATATGTGATGAATACCGGCACACTAACAGTCTCAGGCGCTCATACTGATGAGAAGGTCTACCTATCTCATGCCCAACTTCTGAAAACCCCTGTGAAGCTCTGAAAAAATCACGGGAAATGAAATCATCCCATGTGATACCCTGCAAACCAAGCTGATGCACAACAATGATCTTGATGAGCACATAGTGGTAAATGTTGTTGTACTGTTGTTCAAGAGTCTTCTTTTGCACAAGACTGGTCATCCTCTTAATGTTTTGGCACATGAAATATGGAATGTTCATGAATCTCACTCTTGTGAAATCCATCAATAACCTGATATGGTATGCATAGAGGCGTGAGAAGCGACCTTCACAGCTGAAGTATCTAATAATGAGTCTCATCAATGGTGCATAAGATTCCTTCAGAAACTGAAATGGGAATACTCTCCTGAGCTGTCTCAAATAGCTAGGCCTGATGTAAGGTTCATAATATGATCTATCCAACTGCTGCCCCTTGTTCCACTCTTCCCCTATATTTGGTATCCTGGTGGCCTGAGAGATGGTTTCTGATGTTAAGGTAAAGTTTACTCCAGCAAGAGTAACATGACTATCATGCAAATGTAAAACAAACAAGCGAACTAACTCCTGATGATGCTAGATCTGAGTAATCATCTCACAATACTGAAAGCATGACATTTTCTGAAAGCATGTCATTGCAAGCGGGCAGGCCTGCAATTGAGTTAAGGAAGTAGGCTCTTCTCTGACATGTCTGCCACCTTTTTTAGGCCTTCTCGGTACATTAAGCTCAGTGGTTGAGTCACTGCTTTGTTCATATTCTTGCTCATATGGTGAATCTGTCTCTCTCATGGTGCATGTTTGACTGGTTTTCCAAAGAGAAAAAGGTGATGTGTTTTTCAATGCTGAATGTGCCAAAGGGAAACGGGACTGTGAGGAAGAATATGGGACAGTGGGAAAAGTGAATGATGGAGCTTTCCAAATGAAATTTAAAATGTGCAACAGTCACTTTGAGGGATGTGGGAATCTAGGGATTTTGAAAGTGATATGGGAAAGGGAGAATGATTGGGAATGATGGGATCTTAGGATATGGAAAATGGGAAGCAGGGATGGGACGTTAGAGGATAAGGGATTAATTATAATGACAGGATTATGAAAAGGGAAGGGATCACAAGTGGGAAAATAAACTTGGCACCAAAATTATAATTTGAAAACACCAATTTCTCAGCACCAAAGGAGCAACTTTTAATATATAGGGTTTATATTCTCACACCTTGAACCTTTAAATCTTTCTTCTAAACAACACCCCACACAAGTTAAATTCACTAGAAGAGCTCTTGAACTTACTTGGAGTAGAAGAAATTGTGAGTTTTGATGACCGATGGCATGAAACTGGCATGTAGGCTCTATGTGTCGCACACAAACCCAGTGCGCCGCGCCTCCTGGATGCGCCGCGACAGTGTAATTTTACACTGTGGAATTTCACCAGATGCACCGGGCAGCCTGTGTGCGCCGCGACCTCCTCCAATGCGCCGCATGGCCCTTCAAACATGGTCTTTGCTCTTCAAACAAGAAACTCGCTCCTCCAAACCTCTAGTTGATATCCTATGACCTCTTGGCACAAAAAAATATGTTTCAAGCAATGAACATGGCTCATGGAGTAATGGGTTTGATTTTTATTGAGGCCACAATGAGTTTTTGTGTTGGAGGTTCTGTGCGCCGTGCGCAAGCCCAGTGCACCACGCAGCCTAGATGTGGCGCACCCTTTAGAAAATGCATAGTGTATTTGGGCTCTATGCGCCACTCTCTGTGGGTGCGCGGCGACCTATCCCAATGCACCGTGCTCTGTATTCCAACACATAGTCGGCCTTCCAAACCTCAACATTGACTTATCTCTTGATTTTTTAAATGTCTCTTGATGCAAATGGATCAATAACTTGAGAAATATCTTATATAGAGATGGATTAAATTTTTGCTTCTTAATAACCCATTTTGTAATGTTTTTAACTTTGGAACTTTTTTCATTTAATACAACTTCAGTCTTTTAAAATTTCCTTCTGATTTTTGACTTGAATAATGAATCTTTCGGCGATTAATGCAGGGATAATGGCATGTTTTGAAAAAGGAAGACCAGGGCTGCACCTGGAGATTTCAACAACTAAAGAATTCTGAAAATTACATGGCAATTTATTACAAAACAGAATGATGAATTTTCTTCAAAACAGAGTTTTGAAGAAAAGTCATAGTCGAGTAAATGATGATGAAAATATTGAAACTGAAAACTTATTAAGGACCTCCCTCATGAGTCATGCTGGAATTATTGGACACTTTGAAGACACAATTTATGAAACCCTAGACCTAGTGACTGAAATGACTCTGCTGATCAACAGACTAAAACTTGATTTTGATGGATAGACCTGAGCCAACAATGATAAGGCATGAGGGGTAATGAATGACAAGACCCTTCCGTCAGATTATGGCATGCTCCTAGCAGAATGCAACTGAGTGAATCAAGTGAGACACCTAAAAATGAAATGCAATAAGAGAACTGATCTCTGATGGAGGGATGTAAAGACTGACTCTAACATTGGCTCCAATGGGGATGGTAGTTCCTTGGAGGTTCCAAGAACGACAGATCTCTGGGAGAGCTAGATAGTGCCTTCATCCATTGGGCTATGGAGTCATTATTTCGACAAACAACACAAGACTTTGACTCATTTATTGACTAAAACCTGACTCAAAATGGCTCGATGGTGAAACTGAAATGACTGAAAAAATGACTCGACAAACTGAACTCAAAAATGAAATCTTTCTTCAGAATTATAGCCTTCACTTCGGGCCCCAGACTAAAGAAAAGATCACAACACACACTTGCAATGATAATGAAATAAAATGGTATTTACAGTGAGAATGTAAATAGTAGAAATAACTGAGAAATGATACCACTTGAGCAACCGAGCAGTGACTGGCCCTCCTGGACAATCTTCCCCGTTCATCTCCTTTAGAAGAAAGGCATTCTGACCCCAATATGTTGCAATTTTGAAGGGACCTTTCCAAATATTCTCAAACTTACCATGCTTGCCCTTTTCCTCATTCCTTTCATCCCACTTCAGCACCACATCGTCCAACTGAAATTTGTCCGCCTTTGCTTTTCTGTCATAAATTTTCTTAATTCTTTCCTGCAACTTGAATGTGTTTTGAAAAACTTCTTCCTATGTCTGTTGCAAATGAATCATTTGATTTAGTCTTCTCTGCATTGGATCATCTTCACTACCAGCCTCTTGAAGAAGTTTGACTACCGGAGCTGCGAGAGAGGTAGGAAACACTGTATCAACTCCATAAACTAGCTCAAAGGGGGACATACCAATGGATTTCTTCTGACTCACTCGATCTGCCCAAAGTGCATGGACCAACTTCTTATGCCAACTTTTCTTGTTTATTTCCAGCAACTTTTTAATGATATTAACCAAAGATTTGTTGGAAGACTCCGCCAATCCATTGCCTTGTGGATGATAAGTGGTTGAGTGCCCCAAAGTAATGTGATATTTATTACAAAACTCAACCATCATTTTTGACTTGAAAGCTGCTACGTTATCAGTGATTAGCTTATTTAGGCAACCAAAACAAGACAAAATATTATTCTCAAGGAATGAAATTATTACCGCATCCATAGCTTACCTAGTGGGAATTGCTTCGATCCAATTCGTGAAATAATTTGTCACCGTGAGGATCCATCTATGCTAACATGAAGAAGCAGGATGAATTTCACCAATGAAATCCAACCCCCACTGCTGAAAAGTGGCACTCACCTCAATGGGCTTAAGCGGCAAAGGCTGTAATTTCTACTTTCCTTCAAAAATCCGACAGTTATGATAGCTCTTGACAGTTTTGAACACATCAGCAAACAATGACGACCAATAGTATCCAGCTCTCATAATTTTATTTGCCGTTGTTTTCCAAAAAAGGTGACCGCCACAATCTCCTTTATGGAAATCTTCTATCACCTGCTTCGCTTCTTCTTCCACCAAACAATTCAACAAAACGCCACTGGGATCTTTCCAATAAAGTGCAGAATTCAAAATACAAAACTTAGCAGCCTTTAGCTTAAAAGTTCTAGCTTTGTTTCTAGCCATACTAGGTGGTGAGGACAAATTTTGAAGCACATATATAATATCTGAATACCATGGAGAAAGAACAAAGATTTCAGCTACCTGAATTGACGGACCTTCCTCATTTTCATCGGACATAGTAGCAATCAGATTTATGTCTAAGATGTGCAGATTTGATTCAGCCATTAACTTTGCCAATCCCTGTCCTTTGAAAAGTTTTGTGGGCTTTATCTTCACATCATACTCCAGCAAAGATGCAATCCACTCGCCACGTCTTCCTTCTAGATTTGTTTGTACCAAAATATCTTTGACAACAACATTAGTAACATAAGCCAAAATATGGGAATGCAGAATATATACGCGAAAATCTTCCAATGATTTTACGAGTGCAAGGGCTTGCTTCTCAATAATGTTGTATTTCAAAGCAGCATCTCTTATAGTTTGGCTGAAGAAAGCAATTGGTATTTCATGCTCATCTTTTTTTCTGCATTAATACAGCTGCCATAGTATGCTACGAAGCAAATGAAAACAATATAAAATCCTGAGTGTAATCCAGGCTGATTAGAACCGGAGCTGAAGAAAGAGCCAATTTTACTAGATTGAAAGATTTTATAGCCTCTTTGGTCCATTTCACTTGGCTGTCCTTCTTAAGCATGATTGTAATCTCTCTTAGATGTTCAACAAGATTAGGCACAAAGCGACGTAAAAAATTCATCTTACCATTAAAAGATTGAATCTCCTTCTTGTTCCGGGGAAGATCTATTTGCTGAATCACTTCTACACATGCTGGACAAATACGAATGCCATCTTTTGATATGATGTGTCCAAGTAGTTTGCCTTCATCCATGGCGAACAAGCTATTCTTCGGATTCAACGACACACCATATTTTTTGCACTTTTGAAAAACAGTTTTCAAATGATACATGTGTTCTTCATCTGAATTAGGAAACATTGACAGATCATCAAGGTACACAACCAAGAAGACATCCTTCTCATTTGCGAAAGCCATATCCATTGCCCACTGAAATGTGGCACCTGCGTTCTTCAAACCAAAAGGCATTTTAGCGTAATGAAAAGTCCCCCATGGAGTGGTGAACGCTATTTTGTCTCAGTCATCTTCATGGACTAAAATTTGGTTATATCCAGAATAACCATCGAGTAATGACATACTAGATGCCCCAACTACTCGATGAAGTATGTGATCCATTTTTGGCAGCGGATAATTATCCTTCAATGAAACTTTGTTGAGATTCCTAAAATCAATGCACAAACGAATCTCACCTGTTTTCTTTCGCACGGGGACTAAATTGAATATCCAATCAAAAAATCGGATGGGGACGATGATTCTTGATTTGCGCAACCTATTTACCTCCTTCTCGATTGATGGCAACAATTTTGGATTAAGCCTTCTTAACTTCTGTCTGAAAGGTTTCTGATTAGGCTTAATAGGAATTGTGTGCTGAATTATATTTGTATCATATGTCTTCATGTTGGAATAGTCCCAAGAAAACACATATGCAAAGGATGACAAAAAACTGATATATTTGGCCTTTACCTTTTGTGGCAATGTTTTGGACAACTTTACCATCTTCGGATGTTCAGCTATTCCAATATTCACCTCTTCGACTCTCTTCTCTATTGGCTGCAATGTTGGTTTGCAGGCTACGTCATCATGATCAAAGAGTTCTTCTAAAGGTATCAAGCCTTTAGGAAACACATTATCCTTGAGCTGCAACACTTCCATTTGATTGATCTGCACACCATCTTTACCATCATCATGTTCTACATCAATTGAGGTATCTTTGAACTTACCCTTGTTTTGCAGAAAAACATCAATCTCCTCATCATCTTGAAAAACTTGCCAATATCTTTGATTGTTCGGGACAGTCGAATGATGTTTCACATGGATTTCAAATTTATTACTTGAGTTCATAGGAATCTTCAAATTACTCGCTGCCTTAGCAAGTGCATCAGCAATACTATTTTGAAGATGAGGCACACACGTCAAAATATAATTTGAAAACAATGTCAAAATGTCTAGAACAACATTCTGGTATGCTCGCATCCGAGGATGCTTTGCCTGATTTTCACTTTTAACTTGCTTAATCACCAATTTGGAGTCGCCATACACAGCAATCCTCTTAGAATTCAGCTTTCTTAGGATTTTTAGGCCAGCAATCAAAGCCTCATACTCAGCCTCATTGTTTGAGCAATCAAAAGCAAGCTTGTAAGAACATACCCGCACATTACTAGGCACTTTGTTTGGAGCAGAAAAAGGACTGCGTACCCAAATTCCAATTCCAACACCATCATTTCCCACTGCTCCATCGAAATCCATGGTCCATAGGTGATCTTCCTCTTCTTCCAAGTGCTGAAACTTTGTTTGCTGTATTTTTTTTGCATGCTGTCCATTATCCTTTCCTGATCGCTGAATGGTATTATCCTGTTCTTGACTTTTTTTCTTCAAAACTTCTCTGAAATTATTTGCTATTTCTGGAATATCCTCTGCTACACCTAACTGACTATCAATATCACTGAAACTATCTGAATACAAAACAAAAGACTCTAAACCTGTACGTACATAATTAATCGGATGATTAATTGGTTTCTCCTTGCTTGTAATCATGTATTTCATTTTCTGTTCCCGATAAAGTTTTCTCATTTGGCCAAACACAGGAATCATTGCATAGGAGAAATCAAGTTGCATAGTTCCTTTAATCTTTGCTCCCCAAGATCTGGAAAGAAGCATTCCAAATCTAGGAGGTATATCCGCCACCACCACATCCATCAACACATTTTTTGCCAGAATCTGATCCAAACTGACCACCAAGTCTTTAATGAGCCCAATACATCTCACCCTGCTGGAATCAAATGAACAAAGATCATGGTATTTCCTAGTGATGTCCAAACCCAGCTTCTCCATGATAGCCTTCGGCATACGATTGTGGGAGGTGCCGGAATCAAACATAGCATTATGCAACACAAACTCATGCACTCTCAAACTGAAATAAAAAGGAGGCACATCACTGTCTGGAGACTCACCATTCAACGCTGGTCCAAAAATCAATTCAGGTTGATCATCTTCCACACTCACCATATCAAACATTGGATCAAATTTCAAAATTTTGGAAATCTGACCTCTATAACTGCTGTTCCTCATCAGCTCAGTCAAGGGAATGGATACCTTTAATTTAGAAATTTCATTTTCTAAACTAAAAGTGGAAGTCTTTTCTATTTCTTTGGCTGGAACATCTTTCTTTTAAGCTTTATCTTTTGATGCAATTGGTTGATTGACTCTTTCATTTGCTAGTGGAGATTTGCTAGGCGTAGGATCAACAACTTCTTTTCCTTTATTTGGTACAACAGGTGGCTCATTCTTAGATGCTAGACCTTCCTTTCTCTTCTGGATTGGATTGATGGGGACATTTCTATTTCTTAATGAATACTGACGCTGCTGGGTGGACAAAGCATGCATATACCCTCTCTGATACTCATCCGACTCCTCTTCAAGAGTTGTGTCATTCGCCAAGATAAAATCTGCATCCTGCTGTACAGCTAAACTTTTTGCATACTCATCATCTTCAGTGATAAATGTGGGCATATCATCAGGAGTAAAGAAGTGATTTTCTTCTCCTATTACATGGTCTTCATCATCAGATTCAGGACCAACAAAATTCTGCTGAAGAGGTGTCTTTACTTGCTGCTGTTGTGATGCCGGTTCTTGTGCTCACTGCTCACGATGTTTGATCCTGAATTGAGGTTGCTGATGTCAATGGAAATTAGGATTCTGGATCTATGGTTCAGGCTTATCAAGTGCTAACCTTTCAATCATCTTTTCTACCTTGCGGAGCACCTGATCTAAGGTAAAAGCTTCTTCCTTTATTGAAACTCTCTTCTCGGTTTTCAATCTAGCTCTCTTGTCATTCAAATTTGCCTCAACACTAACGGCGATTTTCTGCATTTCTTCTAAGGTAGTTGGATCTCTCTCTCTTAATTGATAAGCCATGTCTAGATCAAAACCATCTGGGAACTTAAGCAAATTTGACTTTCTAGTTGGCCTTAAATCATCAGGAATTGCATTATAAACCGCATTAAATCTAATAGAATAGTCTTGCACGGACTCACCAGCATTTCGCTTAATCTTGGTATATTCAGAAGTGATTTGAAGAGGATCTTTCTTAACTTCCCAGTGATCTAAGAACTGTCTTTGAAGCTCTTCTAATGTGGGAATACTTCTAGCTGTCAAAGCTCTGAACCATTTTCTCACCTCACCTGCGAAAGTCTGCACGAATAATCTCATGGTCACGTTTTCTGCATCAATCTCATGAAGCTCGAAGAAATCCATCATTTTGTCCACATGTTGCTGAGCCGTGGTACCTTGAGGAGTGCCATCAAACAAAGGAATTTTGCTCTGATAATCTACGAGCATGTCACCCAAAACTTGAGGCAGCACGAGAGGTGAAAACCGAGCAGCCATTGCTCTTGGTAGTGGTCTTGGTGAAGTTGGAGGAGTGGGTGCAGCTGATGTGTGAGGTGTGTGAGGAGGTGTATGCGGAGGTGAAGAAATTTTGGATGTAGAAGGAGTAGATGGAGGTGAATTTATAGTAGACTTTTGATCAGAAATAGTAGGCTGCAGGGGAAGGGTGGGAATGAAGAGAGGTTCGATAGGAATTTTTGAGGTGGATGCAGTTACGGAAGATCCGAGGGATGCAAATGCAGCTTCTAAAAAATCAGTGATATTTGAAGCGTGAATTTCACTCTGAAGGTGCTTCAAGATAAAATTCTCAATTGATTTATTGTTTCTTTCAACTTCAAGAGCTGCAGCAAAGTCAAGATTTGGGACTATGGAGTCTGGACCCAAGAGAACTTTCGGATTTGGTTTCAAACAATGACAATTCAAAATTTTAATCAAAATCAAGCTCTTCAAGATACTTAAAAACTGCAGGACATGAACAAGATTTAAACACAGGAGTCACAGAGCTCTCTTGACGAACAATTATTGAAATCAAATTGGGATTTTCGTAGATAGGGGGAGGATTTGGATCTGGATTAGCTCTGGTATATCTCTTTGAAGCCAACATGTTATTTTCAAGAAATCAAAGGGGCATAAACAACTTGTTCAGCCTTTCAAATTCTAAACTTATCATCCAAAAGCTTAGAATTCTCAAATGTACTGGGGCAATTTACAGGTCAAGTGTCACGATTACAAGCTAGACCGGAGATTGACTGAAGCAACATTTATCTACTTGTGCTAATGCAAAGCAAAAGCGTTTTGAAGGTTGCCTGGCATAACTTCAGGCTCCGTCTACAGCTTATAAACTAAATGACATCAACAAGCAAACCATTTTCTTCCCTAGTATGGTCGCCACTATGTTAGATCCTAAATTTGCCTCAGGCTGAAAAGATAAGGTTCTAGGTCCACATCAAACCACGCTCAGCCTCGTAGCTAGCCCTACAAGGACACGAGAGGGCTCTCTCCGGGTCAATCTCGGCAAAATATAATCGATGGGGCTCGCGATGACTGTAATAAAAGCTAATCTTAGGCTAGGTATGAAGTGCAAGGATTAAATTTGGGTTTTTTGGAGGGTTTTGTTGGAAAAAGGGACAGGCAAATTTTGGGTCTGGGGATGAGGCCAGATTTTTGTAGAGTTCTGATTGGGGAAAGGAAGGCAATCATTTTGATGCTTTGAATTGAATGAATGGGTGGATAAGACCAGTGAGGAGCCAAGGAGAGAAAGAGGGTCTCAAGAGTCCTCCTCAAACAGATGAAAACATGAAGAATTAAACAAAATATCCAGGCAGAGCATAACAGTCCATGAATTCTACCTTAATCACTCATTTGTTTAATTGCAGAAGACAAGAGAAGGGAAATGGCATACATAAAACATCAATCAACTTACAAATACATAGAGAAACACACCATAAAAACATAGAGCCACATGGATCCCAACAAGTGCTGCAAAACCCTGGTCTTTCCTTTGCCAAAATTGTAGAAATGAAATGTACAATAGAGTGATAAGCAATCCAAAGTGTCCAAACCTGAAAATGACTCAGAAAATACACTATATAGACTAGCCAAACCTATTCCCTTGCCTCTAGGGGTCGAGCTGACCATTCTAGGAGCTGTTTGAACTAATTCTAAACAAGGAACTGAAATCTAGGTAGTCAAACAACTTACCCCTATATGCTAGGAAACTGATTCCTTCATTTAATTTTCACCTTTTAGTGAATGAATCATCTAGAACAAGTAAATATGTGCCAAAATTACATCATAGTCATCAAGTTACATCAAGATAGATCAATAATTACATCAAAAAGTAAAACTGGTCAAAACTGGGTAAAATTCTGAGCTGCTGAGTGAAAAACAAGCCAAAATTCTCTATGCACCGTGCCAAAATCGATATGCGTCGTGCCACTTTGGAGCTGATTTTGAGGCACATCCTGAAGTCCAAATTGAGCCCAAGTGTTCTTTTTGGAAGGCCCTACCTATCTACTTTCCAACCTAAGTGGAATTTCTAGATTTGGATGTCATTTTCTCCTCCAAAACCTCAATCTCCCAAGACTGCTTCCTGTGTGTCAAAATAGGGGCAGTGAGGTCATTTTTAGGGTGTTTTTGACCCTTTAAGCAACCTAGAACTTGATGAAATCCTTAGGATCCAAGAGCATACATAACTTTTGATGAAAAATCCAAAAATGTAATTTTTCCTCTTGGATATCTCCCAATTATAAGCGCGCGCCAAGTGGCGCTACGCGTTGGGCAGAAAAACCTGTTTTTAAAGCCAAAAAATTCAAAATTGACAAAATTTTCTCCAAATTTCTTGAAATTTGGGCTGTAGGTCCCCAATCAAGTACCATGCTCAGCCAAATAAGCTTCAGCCAAAATTTGGAGTCGATCATGTTCCTTTTGCCTCTTTTGCTTCTTTGTTGCCTTCTTCAATTTTGCCTTTAAATTCCTTATTCGTGCCTTGGAACTCATATGTCGAACCCTGTAATGGAAAACCATGTGTCTCAACAATGCTTTATCTCTATCGGCCTTGTCCAGTAGTCTCTCCAAGTGGATGTTGATTCTTTCAAGCCAATATTCCCGATCCTCATTAATCTCTTGCTCCAATGAAGTGAGCTCAATCCTCCTCCTTTGTTCAGCTTGGCGATTCTCGCGAATGTTTTGTAAATCCATGATAGCTTGCTGATCTTCAAGTTGTTTGTTCCTCTGCTCCAAGTATTTCATAGTCCAATTAACCCTCTCCAAGTCAAGGGATAAGGCTTTGATCTCAGTTTGCTGCTCCTGGATGATCTCTCTAATTTTGGCACTTTCCGGCCCCTCATCCTACATTGGCCTCTTGCCTTTGTCCTGTACCTGTGATGCTGATGGAGGAAGCGAGGCCCCTTCCACCCTGGGTGGAGATAACACTCGCTTTGCTGTTGCAAACAAATGTCTAGTGCCCCTCTGATATGTGATGAATACCGACACACTAACAGTCTCATGGCACTCATACTGATGAGAAGGTCCACCTATCTCATGCCCAACTTCTGAAAACCCCTGTGAAGCTCTGAAAAAATCACGGGAAATGAAATCATCCCATGTGATACCCTGCAAACCAAGCTGATGCACAACAATGATCTTAATGAGTGCATAGTGGTAAATGCTGTTGTACTGCTGTTCCGGAGTCTTCTTCTGCACAAGAGTGGTCATCCTCTTGATATTTTGGCACATGAAATATGGAATGTTCATGAATCTCACTCTTGTGAAATGCATCAATAACCTGATATGGTATGCATAGAGGTGTGAGAAGCGACCTTCACAGCTGAAGTATCTGATAATGAGTCTCATCAATTGCGCATAAGATTCCTTCAAAAACTGAAATGGGAATACTCTCCTGAGCTGTCTCAAATAGCTAGGCCTGATGTAAGGTTCATAATATGATCTATCTAGTTGCTGCCTCTTGTTCCACTCTTCCCCTATATTCGGTATCCTGGTGGCCTAAGAGATGGTTTCTGGTGTCAAGGTAAAGTTTACTCCAGTAAGAGTAACATGACTATTATCCAAATGTAAAATAAACAAGCGAACTAACTCCTAATGATGCTGGATCTGAGCAATCATCTCACAATAATGAAAGCATGACATTTTCTGAAAGCATGTCATTGCAAGTGGGCAGGCCTGCAATTGAGTTAAGGAAGTAGGCTCTTCTCTGACATGTCTGCCACCTTTTTGAGGCCTTCTCAGCACATTAAGCTCAGTGGTTGAGTCACTACTTTGCTCATATTCTTTCTCATATGACGAATCTGTCTCTGTAATGGTGCTGCAATGTGTATGTTTGACTGGTTTGCCAAAGAGAAAAAGGTGATGTGTTTTTCAATGCCGAATGTGCCAAAGGAAAACAGGACTGTGACGAAGAATATGGGACAGTGGGAAAAGTGAATGATGGAGCTTGCCAAATGAAATTTAAAATGTGCAACAGTCACTTTGAGGGATGTGGGAATCTAGGGATTTTGAAAGTGATATGGGAGAGGGAGAATGATTGGGAATGATGGGATCTTAGGATATGGAAAATGGGAAGCAGGGATGGGAGATTAGAGGATAAGGGATTAATTACAATGACAGGATTATGAAAAGGGAAGGGATCACAAGTGGGAAAATAAACTTGGCACCAAAATTATAATTTGAAAACACCAATTTCTCAACACCAAAGGAGCAACTTTTAATATATAGGGTTTATATTCTCACACCTTGAACCTTTAAATATTCCTTCTAAACAACACCCCACACAAGTTAAATTCACTAGAAGAGCTCTTGAACTTGGAGCAGAAGAAATTGTGAGTTTTGATGACCGATGGCATGAAATTGGCCTGTAGGCTCTGTGCACCACGCACAAACCCAGTGCGCCGCGACAGTGTAATTTTACACTGTGGAATTTCGCAAAATGTGCCACGTAGCCTGTGTGTGCCGCGACCTCCTCCAATGCGCCGCGTGGCCCTTCAAACATAGTCTCGGCTCTTCAAACAAGAAATTCACTCCTCCAAACCTCTAGTTGATATCCTATGACCTCTTGGCACAGAAAAATATGTTTCAAGCAATGAACATGGCTCATGGAGTAATGGGTTTGAATTTTATTGAGGCCACAATGAGTTTTTGTGTTGGAGGTTCTGTGCGTTGCACACAAGCCCTGTGCACTGCGTAGCTTGGATGTGCTGCGCCCTTTAGATAATGCACAGTGTATTTCATCTCTATGCACCGCGCTCTGTGGGTGCACCGCGACCTATCCCAATGCGCCGTGCTCTGTATTCCAACACACAATTAGCCTTCCAAACTTCAACATCGACTTCTCTCTTGATTTTTTAAATGTCTCTTGATGCAAATGGATCAATAACTTGAGAAATATCTTATATAGAGATGGATTAAATTTTTGCTTCTCAATAACCCATTTTGTAATGTTTTTAACTTTGGCACTTTTTGCATTTAATACAACTTCTGTCTTTTCAAATTTCCTTCTGATTTTTGACTTGAATAATGAATCTTTTGGCGATTTTTGCAGGGATAATGGCATGTTTTGACAAAGGAAGACCAGGGCTGCACCTAGAGATTTCAACAACTGAAGAATTCTGAAAATTACATGGCAATTTATTACGAAACGGAATGATGAATTTTCTTCAAAACAGAGTTTTGAAGAAAAGTCATAGTCGAGCGTATGATGATGAAAATATTGAAACTGAAAACTTATTAAGGACCTCCCTCATGAGTCATGCTGGCATTATTGGACACTTTGAAGACACAATTTATGAAACCCTAGACCTAGTAACTGAAATGACTCTGCTGATCAACAGACTAAAACTTGATTTTGATGGATAGGCCTGAGCCAGCAATGATAAGGCATGAGGGGTAATGAATGACAAGACCCTTCCATCAGATTATGGCATGCTCCTAGTGGAATGCAACTGAGTGAATCAAGCGAGACACCTAAAAATGAAATGCAATAAGAGAACTGATCTCTGATGGAGGGATGTAAAGACCGACTCTAACAAGGCCTTCAGATATGGTTCAGTTTTAGGCACTTTCTGGATGATTTCTGAGATGAAAATTTTGGGGAATGAGGCATTCAGATGACTAAGTTTCTTTAGGGTATAAAACAACTCTTCTAGGGGTTGATGAGCCCTAATATCATTGACATAAGAGTTTGGGGTTGATGCGCCCAAATATGTCTATAACAGACGCGTGCTTTGAGAATTTCCTGTTTCTGTCGTGTCACATCCACCTACTCCTTCAGTGCCTTAGCTTTCTACATCTTTGCAAGATGTTGAGTGAGGATTACTATCTGTGTAGTTCCTCAAACATTGTCGTACTTGTCTTGAAGTTAGCATTCTTCTATTTCCAAGCGCTGTATGTTGGGGTCCTCCTGCAAAGATGTGAGGACCACATATGCTTGTCCCAACATACCGCTATAGTCTTGCATTGCACGTCCAATTTCTTCCAACCCTATTTGGATAGCACTAGCACATTGTTCTCTGACTTCTGGGGGAGTGGAAAGCTATGCCTTCAACCGCAACTTGGCGATTTGAATATTCAGATCCAGCTAAACCTTTGTTGTTTTTGCTCTGGCTTTGCGGATGTGGGTCACCAACCTGTGGATCTGCTCTGCTGCTAGTAGATATGCTGGGATGGCCAACTCTGGGATGCATTTGTAAGCGTTGTCTACCACCTATTCCAACCGACGATTCTGTGATACTAGTTCATCACGCTGTAGGTTGAGTTGTTCGATGTTTATACTTTGCTCACTCAGAACCTATATCGCACGACCCTCCTCGCATGGAGTTCTGTTGTTATTCCATCCTGTAGTTGGTACAGTGTTTCTCGCGGAAGGGTAGCCAAATTGAGGCCAAGTCCTTTGTTCCTACTAACCGCAGCTCTATCAATCTCATTTGCTGCTGCTAGCGCTCCTTCTGGTAACACTATAGTATTGGCCATCCTTACGCGTAGCATCTATTTTGCTGCTGATATGCCTGCTGCGACATAGGTGGCTAAGGTACCTTCTTGTGGGGGTTGCACCTATAGTTCCTACAGCTATGCCCTTAGGGCCCCCAACACTTTGCTGCTCTGTCATAATTTCTTGGAATTCTTCCTTGGTGACATCATGAACTATCTCCCCGATGTCGTAGAGGTCTCCTTCAATTAATGTGATTGGGTTGATGGCCAACTTCGAGGCCTTGACCTTTTTCCGTGGACCTGATCTCTCTGTGACGCATGGTCGTTTGAGTTGGGTCGAAGTGGTTGCTAGGTACGTGCCCTCTTCTGCAAGGTTTGTGTCCTCTACCTCCTATATCGCAGACACTTCTTGGCCATCCCCTGCTTGCGCTGTTGCAGCCTCTACTATCTGCACTGTTTTTGTTGCTTCAACGACCTTCTTTTGCTCTGTGGCTACCTGTGCCACTTCACAGACTGACCTTACCTCGGCTGCCACCTTTTCATTACGCCTTTTCTCGGCCAGCTGTGTGATGTGCAATTTGGCTTCATCCTTCCTTTTCTATGCGGCTACCTTTTCCAACTCTGCCAAATCCGAGGCATGCCACTTAGGAGGCCATGTCTCTAACACTATAAAGATCGCGTCGTCAGTGGCTATGAATGGGAGCTTTGTCCACTGCTGCATCGGATCCTTTCATGCTCAGATGTAGATGTTGTGCATGTTTGCCTTGAAGTCTGCAAAACTCTACAGATTGTTGTGCACTGTGGGGGATAGGTGTGGCCTCCTACTAATCCACATTCAGATGCTTTCCTCCATGAGCACCCAGAAAATCTTGTTATCGTGAATCTGTTTCACGTCGTTGGTGGCCCGGTGCAAAGCATACTTCACAGCCTTTGGTAAGTCTTGGTCAATGCTCGGGAACTAGTTATCCTTCGGTAGTTCCCCTGCTACCAACAAGATGGATAAGAGAAACCACGGGTAGTGGAAGGTCTTACCCTATTCCTGGGCCTCCTGGAAGTTGAGCAAAAATTCTTCGCAGAGGAACTCGACCCAGTTGAACTGGACCCCTTCTGCACACTGTTCGGCCAACGCAACTACCAGTGCTGGTACTTCATTACCACGACATTTTCTCATTACTTTACTAGCCAAGATTTTGGTGGCTATGTGCACCCCTTTATCCTTGATAATAGTGATAGTGTAACCCATATTTTTCTTCTCGAGCTTATATTTTTTCTTCATGGCTTCCGCGAGAGCCAAATCGCTACTTTTTCCTGCTATTGTCATGGGGTCCTTTCCCTTACAGGGAAAATGAGAAATTCTATGGATGAGATCCGCTGTGATGGGAATAGGCTCCTCCAGCCATAAGTACCCATCATGCACCAGGAAAAGAAGTTGCCTGATGACGAAAATGGTGATGGGCATGTAGTGAAAGTGTGTTATCTTCAACAGATGAAGCAACTCACCCTTCTCCACACCACGCAGCCATTTTCATGTTTCTAATGTGATCACTAGCCCCTCTACATTTTGTTTCATTAGGCTTGCCATCTCTAAGTGCCGGAACTTCTCACTATCTGCAAGGTCCCAATCTTCAAATTTCAGGGTAGGCACACGTCCTAGGAGCAGACGCTCAAAGGTAATTCCATCAGAGAGGAGCAGGGTCTGGAGTGCACTCTTCATTGCATCCAGTTCCTTTGGTACCTTAGCTTTCCATTTTCATGGTGGGACATACTTGGGCAATTTCGCTGTAGAGTGCATCGGTTGGATGTCCACCTCCACATCTTCTTCTTCCTCTACCTCGACAATAAGAGCGTGTAAGTCCTCCTCCTGTTCATCTGTCTCAATGGTGATAGCCTTTCCTTTTTCCTCCATTGATAACTTACATAACCACAAATTCCTCGGGAACATGCAGACTAGTCCCATTGCCTACTAATCTATTTTCGGTCTCAGCGTCTGAGGTGATTTCGGGATTTTTGGCGCAACCCCAGACCTTCAGGAACATCGTGTACTGTATAGGTCGCCGCGGCCTCGCCGACAGTTCCTTCTTCAAAGCCCAAACCTCCCCTAGTAGCCGCCATCTTATTTGTACTGTATGCGGTCTTTCATGAACCTAGGGGCTCGAATATCACTCGGCGCTCAACACTCTATGCTCTATTCAACCGCTCAAGTCTCAAGTGAACAAGTGTTGTCTCGTGGCTAGGCCTTGGAGTTTTATAGCACCTTTTGAATTCAAATTCGACTGTTCCCCCCAATTCTAGGCCATCATTTCTTTCTTGGCAGCAAATTTTTCGAAATCTTGCCCATAACTGTTGTCTTAAATGTCCGCCGCCCGCTCCATTTGGCCTCAAACTAGACATCCCGTCATGAACAGTGACACCAAGGGTCACATCCTAGCCTACCTACGTGGTAGCACAACCCTCCGTGCATGAGCACAAACCTTGTGACATGCTGACTCTACGCGCACCACCCTTATCGTGCAGCTCCCAAGCAGGCTCTTTTATAGTCCTGCGCTGCCTTTCAACTGCCTGGAGCGTTGAGACTTTTCTTCCAACAGCTAGTCAAGTGGTCACACCATTCGTGCGGGGCTCCATTTCACCCCTCAGGATAGTCCACGGAAAACCCTCAGTTGTCTTCTTGACAATCGGCACTGCACGGTCTACTGTTTGTAGTGCGCTTTCCTAATTACTGTGTTTGGTGATATACGGTCCTAGCTCTAGCAATAGACTAATTAAATATCGGCGGTAGTTCTCCCACTTATCACTATGGGTGTGCGCACCTTGCTATACCACCCTTGGTTTTTCGAGAAAGGATTCCTTTATTTTGTCTTCCAACTTCTTGACCTTTGCGTCCATCAAAATGCTTTTCTTCCTTAGCCATACCCGATCCTTTTCAAGTTTGCAAAGTCCAAGGTTCCCTTGCCAAATGGCTTCCCGAAGCCTTATGTGTTCTACCTTGCATAGCTGTGTGATTTCTTCGTCATTGGCTTTGCACACTTTTGCACCTGCAAGTGTTATTATGTGTGGATTCATCATTGCATGCCCCTTAGAAATTACGGTCCCTACCCTGTTCCTCAACCTTAGAATTGTTTTCATGGTCAGGGTTTTTCACATGGTCCTATAGGCCCATCGAATCGCTAGTACGCACAAGTCCTAGTCAGTGCGTCTCACTTGGTGAACCCTACTCAAAACTTCGCATACCCTGTCGAATGCTTCTCTGCGGATAGTCCTTGGTGTGGTTCACCTTTCGTGCTGTTGCGTTTTGTTTCGATTCTCTTTTCTTGGAGTGGTGTGTGCTTGTGCAGGCTGCATGTTATATGTTTGTACCGATCGAGAAAGGTGGGCGCACAAGTTGATCTGCCCTTGGTAACAGGTTCTCATCCTTAGCTGCGGTTTTCCAAATCATAGGAACATCATCCTTTTGCATCCACACCTGTCCTCAAAACTTCCCTGGTGCGCACCCCACCACCTTGCGGGCATTGTGCGTAGTGCCCATTTCAGAGCATCGAACCACTATTGTTTTGGTACTGCTCTTTCAAATTTGTTCAGGAATTCATCCACCACTGTCAATCTATCATATGTAGGTAGATCCCTTACCTCTGTTGTCATGTAGTGCAATGATCCAACCAGCATGTTGCAATTAAGCGTTGTTACTTTGTGTAACCGATTCTGTTTTCGTTCTATTTCTTCATCCGATTCTGAAATGCTGGAGATTTTCCACTCCCATGAAATCCTTCCATCTGTAGTGAGATTCACCCAATCCTATTCTCATGCAGTTATCTTGTAGATGCAATTGAGATCGTCATCACTATCATCGTCGTGAATCGATTCAGTGTATCGCGCTCCTTTGGCTGGATCTAGTGGTACTACTACGCGTAGTGACTTTTTCTCAAAAATCATTTTGCGCTTCTTCAGATTTATGACTCCATTCATATCAATGGCCCAATCTATTCCTAGTAGCATGGGATAGGGATTGTTTTCATCGGCAATCTCTATCACTTCAAAATCCGCCTACGCACTCGCACCTTGAATATCCACTGTTACCCCTTGCAATATTCCCATGGGAAATATCTTCTGCTGGTTTGCCATTCACAATTAAATAGGAGACCATTGTAGCATGGGTCTGCCCATGTGTTCCCATGTTTGTTTCGGTAGTACATTCATGTTCAATCTGAGATCTAGGATCACCTAATCCATTTCATATTCACTGATTTGCGCAGTCAACCTCATTTCCTTTCCTGTGCGCAATGCATGCTTTCCAAGTTTCCTGACCATGCACGGTTCTCCTGACGTTGCACACCTAGTGATAAGTTCCTATAGTCCTTTTACTGCCTTGCTGTTGCGTAGCAGTTTCATGCATGTCGCCATAAAGGTAGTGAGCATTAAAGGATGAATCCCTAGTTCTAGTTGATCCTTACTACCTAAAGTGGAGGCCTCCGTGAAGCTCTTCTTAGCTTCCATGAATGTCTCCTTCACACATTCTAAATCAAATTCGGGTTCCTTTGTAGAAGCCATGTGAACCCACGCACTTTCTTCTGACTGCTTACCTTTATCATCGCTATTGGTCATACCGCTCTTGAGCACTATGTTTACATTCGGGCCTTCTTCGCACGGCTCAAAACTCACCATATGCAAATTCTTAGTCAGAGGAGGCTGGAGTATCTGTTTTTCACATTGCCTTGCTACCAATGTAGGGCAGTATTCTGCCTCATGATCAAACTAAGTACAGTACAAACATGATGTCCTTGTCGGTTTTGTGCAATTGCGGGCATAATGTCCTGGCCCTCCGCAATTGTAACAAATTACTTTTCCACGACCCCTTCCTGGTCCCTTTGCACCTCGACCTCGTTCATGCCCTTGAAATCTAGCGCGCACCATTCCTGTATTTGGGTTGAGGGCTCGCATTTTGGTCTACACCATGTAGGTAGGAGTCTGATCCATCATTAGTTCATAGATTTTGCAGGTGCATTCATCATAGCCTATCGTCTTGCAAAAATTACAAAACAATTGCTAGGACATCTGCGTATACTTCTGCAATAGATGACAGTTATCCGTAGTGTTTTTTCCTCCAATCTGACAGATCATGCACCATAGTGAAGGCACCATGCTTGGTACTGCTGTGCCTCAGGTCTTAAAGGCATCGACCCTCCTCCCACCAAGTAATTTGCAAACACTAGACAGTGGTCCTTATCATGCCCTTGGCCTTTGCATTTTATGCACCAAACCTTCTTACGCGCCTCTGGCTAAGGTGTCTTGTTCTGTTTCAAACTTTGCATCTCCAAACACAAATTTTGTAGTTCCTAGTGGATTTGTTGGACTCCCAGACCAGGGTCTTGTATAGGGGTCTCATGCAATCTCATTGTCATTTCCAAAGCTTCAGCCTGGGTGGAAAGCTTTTGTTGTGATAGCACCGTCCTTAAATGCGGTGTTAGTGATGCTACAAACCAGGCGCGGTGTTTTCCATATGTCAAAGTCATGTTGGCTTTATGAATCATACTCTTAAGTCTTTGTTCCAAATCCTAGGGGGTCTCGCCTGGGAGCATCACAATCTCCTTAAACCCAATAATTGATTGTGTCTCTGACTTTGGCCTGCTAAATTCCCTATTCAACGCGGCCTGGATTTCTACAATTCTTGCATTTGGATGGTCATTAGAATGCTTAATGTACCATGTTGATGCATGATCCTACAATGCACTTACCAGTGTAGCCTTCTTTATATTGTCGTCCATGACTCCTTGTGCTTCCCATATCACCCTTACCACGAACTAGAATTGGTCCAGATCTTCCTTCCGTACTCCTCTAAATATCAGTAGTTTGATTGCACTTGCCATACTGAACTGTGGTGGTGGCGGAGGTGGTAAGTGCGGAATTCGCCGCCTTATCAGACTGATTGCGCTTCTCAGAGAAACTTTCACGATCTCTTCCTCACTTTCGCACAAGGGTGAAATTTAGGGATTGGTTTCTAATTCTTCACTACCTTCGCTGTAGATCTTCCCACTTCGCATAGTCCAAAACATTAATTTATTCGTATAACCCGCTTTTCACACAATAGCATCTTAATCCAAGTGTTCAAATATTTAATATACTTACCTTCCAGTCCCTTGAGGAAGCATCATTCCGCCTCACTATAGCTACCGTTCGTATCTACCGTGATCTCAGTGATAAATCCTCCTATAATTTGATCGAGCCAATAGTCCACAGCTCGCACAATTTTATCTCCTAATGCTTCTAGTCTGTGTACTATTTCTGGAGTCCACGTAGTTGGTTTGTTGAGCCGACACCTTCCCTGACTATCTGCTAGCTTCGTGATCCACTCATATAGCTCAAAAGGAAAGGATGCAAAGAAAATTTCATGGATTTTCGTATATAAGTAGCAGTCCAACCACTGTTCCTTAGATACTCGTGGATTTATGTTTTCCTATGCTGCGAACTTATGAATATTCTTGTCCAACCACCCTTAAATTTCTCTCTTTGTTGGATTCCAGTGACACAACATTAGACATCCCTCATGTAGATCCTGTTCCTCACAACGGAACCATTTGTTGGCTTGTAGGGGCCTGACCCAGGTTCAGAGGTGATTTAGATAAACAAATCCTGGTACTACTAGCCCTTTTGGCAATAGTTCGCGGAGTGCGGACTGAGGTCTCACCCAAAGTAGTATGGGAGGGTGCTAGAACTAGGTTTTTGCACTCCAGAGATGTCTAATGATTTTCATTGGTCTGCAGATTTGCCCTGTGCATGTCGTTACGCACATGTATCAGTGCCTCACAGCCTGCAATGCTGCCTTCACGCAGCCCTGCTCGAGGCATGATCCGTGTTATTACCAAAGTTCCTTACTATTAACCCGATATTAGTTGATTACTTAACTTATCTGTATGAGCCCAATTATACTTAACAATCTTCAGTATTCATATAAGTGTGTGCGATAAACAAAGCAGTATAAATGCATAGAAAGTAATATAAAAGCAGATACATAGTAATTGGAATCAAAATTATTTTTATTATTCTTATTCTTGGGTTACAGACTCAACTCCACCATGCGCACTCAGTTGCAGGGGTCTGCGCACTTAACTGCAGAGCCTCTTCCTATTTCTACGACCCAAGACACTTAGACCTTTTCTCTATGCTCGCTATCTCATAGACTCCATTTGTTTTCTTCTATCTCCCCCTATCTTTAAAACTTAGAGCCTCGCTCTTATTTATACAATCCCATGGTGCGCAGAACATGGGTAGGCCGACATGACATGACATTACATTACAAAACATAGGGTGGACAACCCTATGACTCAACATACATTTCGCACTCGCACCCGCAATTCGTGGAGTCTTACAACATTATTTGACCAAAAATTGGGCTTTGAGCCCCAAAACATGTTGTGGGGGGATTCCATGCCCAAAAAACCAAGAGATTCAACCGTCTGAGTCAACTCAGTGTTGGATCAAAGAAACCCATTTCATTATCATCAAAATATCAAAAATAACATGAGAATAATAGTAACAATATCTTAGCTCGAAATTGCCTCTTGGCTATAATAAAAACATAAATCCTAATGAGGCTCTTGGCCTTCTTATTTATACAAACTGAAGCTACCAACAACTTCCTAAAAATTAGGGAGAATTGGCTCCTAAACTCGAGAATGACTTGTCTTCAATGTCACTGGCTTGGCTGCCAATGAACCCAGTTGGCTTGACTACTTGTAACTCTGAGTTGATGAGATCTAGTGGAGGAACCTTCGAGTGATTGAGGAGTTAAGGAGGGAGATCAAATCTCCTAAAATATCTCTTTCTTGTCTACTTCAAGTTCCTTCACTTAAATTAGCCCAAAAAAGATCCAAATCTTGCAATTAATGCACATTAGGCCACATGACATAACATCTCACATTTACCCTTCTCACTAAGTAAAATATAATAAAATGTGTAAAGAAATGTGAGAAACGTTGATTTTAATATGTTGGAGAGTGGCATTAAGGCCCGAATAATTTACCTATTGATGACCCTAATCAGTTATAAAGCTCTAATAAGTGATATGGGTGTCATTTCATTATGATGTTATACTTGTTATGTTATGATGTAGGTTTGCTTCTCAGTGGGATGATCATTGTAAATACTGCAACAAGCTAATTTATAAATCTCCATGGGCAGTATGTTTTGCTTACAACAATCTTGTTGTTTGTAGGTGTTTTTGAACACCGAGGACGGTGTTCCCCTAAGGGGGAGGGTTCTATAACAACCCTAGTGAAAATTCCATGTAATAGAAGTTAATAAAGGAAAAATAATAACCATAGTTGATGGGACACGTATTCCAAGCTAAATTTTGGGCGAACACATAGTGATGGGGATCATTGGTGATTGATTAATGGCTAAGGAAATTGGTAAAGGAAATGACAAAGGCTTTGGAAAGGAAAAATTGCACTTTGGTACATTTATTTATGAAAATAATAGAAATTAGGAGAAAAGGGAGGTGAAAGGTCGCAAGTTGCATCTGAGGATCAGTTCATAAACTTTGTTTAGTTTAGTTTTAGAGCTCTCTCTTTATTCTCTCTCTCATACTCCTGGACACTTAGAGTTTTCTTGGAGAACTCTTGGAGGAGTGTGGCATACTTGCAGTTTTGGAGCAAGAAGAAAAAGTAAGAGTAGAAAAGTGCAAGAGGACATCGGGATCAAAAATTACAATGGGTTTTGTAGGTTTTAACCCAGTACATAAATTACCTGCATACGAAATCTAAAACACATAAAATAAATAATGTGAGAGCATAACACATAAAACATATATACACAGAGATTTTCCCATGGATCGCAAAACCTGGACTACCAGCTTGATTTTTCATTATGTTCCTTTCAATGTTATAATACATATTTATAGATGCCGAAGCTTCCAATACCATGGACCAAAAACCATCGCATCCAAAAACATGTGCAAAAATCATGCAAAAAACCATAGGTGGGTCTGCCCATCCTAACATAGGGTCCAAAACCAAAATTTTCTAGGGCACTACCTTGGACCCCATAAAGTGGGCTTACGGGTATGCCTCAAACCCCCTGTGACCCCCCCCCCCCCCCCCCCCCGCTACACAATCGGTGCAACGAAGTGGGGCTCCGCCCCCCCTCTAACTGCTCAATTAACTATGTGGGCTAGTCGTGGAAAGAATATAACACAACCCAACATTCTCCCACTTGTTGTTTTCTTTCCACAGGGGGCCACAAGAGAGCTTAGCCATTTTTCCAGCCCTAAAACACCCATAGTCTCTCTACACCAAGAGAACTTCTCAAAGCTCACAGATTTTGTCAATACATCTGCAATATTCTTCAAAGTGTACACCTTTACCAACAACACCTTTTTGTCTTCTATCATATCCCTCACAAAGTGATACTGAACATCAATGTACTTTGTATTTGAATGATATGCGGGTTCTTTGCCAAGAAAATTTCACTTTGGCTGTCACAGTCTATCCTTATAGCTCCCTGTACTAACCTCATACTTGAACACAATCTCTACAACCAAACTACTTCCTTGCTTGCATGAGTGGCTGCCATGAATTCTGCCTTTGTAGTTGATAGTGCCACTACAGATTGTTTCTTACTCATCCAACTGACTGCACCTCCAAATAGGTTAAACACATACCCACTTGTAGATCTTCTCTGATCCAGATCTCCAGCCCAGTCTGCATCAACAAAGCCATGAATATCCAACATTCTGTCCAATCCCGATCTTCCTTGGTAGCACAAACCATAATCGCTAGTGCCATGCAAATACCTGAAAACCCGCTTCACTGCTATCCAGTGCTCCTTCCCTAGTTTTGACATAAACCTGCTCAATACTCCCGCTGCATGTGCAATGTCTGGTCTAGTACAGACCATTGCATACATCAGGCTACCAACTGCACTTGCATATGGAACACGGGACATATCCTCTTTCTCTTCTTGTGTCTTGGGACACTATTCAGCAGATAACCTCACACCTACAGGAATAGGAACCTTTACCTGTTTACTATCCTGCATATTAAACCTCTGTAGTATTGTATCAACATACTTCCTCTGGTTTAATCAGAGCTTCCTCTTTGCCCAATCTCTTTTAATTTCCATGCCCAAAATATAGTTTGCATCACCAAGATCTTTCATGTCAAATTTGGAGGAAAATTGGGTCTTCAAATCCTTGATAATTTCTTTGTCATTTCCGACCAGCAACATATCATCCAAATACAGAAATAGATAAATAACATGGTCACCAATTAATTTAAAATACACACAGTGATCTGCTTTGCTTTTGGTGAAGCCAAGTCCCCGTATAAATGTATCAAATTTCTGATACCACGTCCTTGGTGACCGTTTTAACCCATACAGAGTGTTGGGTCCCTATAATACTAGTTATTACCCCATTACTATTGTAGTTATACCCCTTATTAATATTGTTTTGCCCCTATTGCCCCCATATTGTTATTACTGTGCCCCATAGAATCCCTCTATTGTTATTTTTGTGGCTTTATATTATTATTGTTAGGTCGGCTGGATTATATTGTGACTCCTTATACTCCTATATATAGAAAAGAGGTTTTGTCATTTGAATCATCCAAGAATTGTTCATTTATGTAATGTAAAGGAGGTTTCCCCCTCGAAGAGGCTGAATTCTAAGGCGTTGATCTATCTTTTCTATCTTTTTTTGAGCTGGTTTCATAACATTTGGTATCAGAGCTTTGGATTCTAGGGTTTCACTGCTCCAAACAGTTCATCGTGGAATTTTCGCTATAAATTTTTTTCTGTGACGTTTCAGAAGTCGCAAAAAAGACCCATTTGAGAAGAAATCATGCTGAACCTTGGGTCCAAATTTCAGAGCTTTTTGCGCGATATTTGCGGAGATATGATTTGAGGAAGTTGGTCTTTTTGCAGACTCCTGAATTACATTCAAAACAGGTGACCTGGGGAAAATCGTCATAACTTTCTCTCTGGGGATCGGATTGAAATTTCGTAAGAAGGTATAGAAAGAGGATGTAATGTAGTTTCTTGTATGCATGTTTCATATCCAAAGGTCAAAACAGTGACTCGTGGCATGTCGTACAAGATCGCTCTACTGAACTAGTCTATAAGCAAGTCACTGTGGGAGATTTCACATAACTCTTCCTTGGAGAATCCAATTTGTGTCAGACTTGTGGCATTGGAAAGAGGACACAGAGGGCTACTAAAGCTCACAAATTTAGAACTAGATCATTGGAAAGTACAGTACATCAGAGGCAATATCGAGCTCCTACAAAGTGAAAAAAGGTGTGTAGATTTTCTTAAATTTTTGCTTAAGCTTGGTTTGAAATTTTATTTTGAAGGAATTCAAAGGGCATAGTAGAGCATTATTATCGGTAACTGATGCACCGAGGAAATAAAATTCAAACACCTAGTAAGGAACCTGAAAGCTCTAGCATGACTCATGAAGAAGAGGAAGAAATGCAACATGATATATCAAAATTACAAGACCAAGTGCAACAACTGTCCCTTGCACAAAAAGGAACAGAACCTAAGATGGATGGTTTAAAGAAAGATGTAGAAGGTAAGATGGATAGTTTAAAGAAAGGTGTAGAAACTAAGATGTACTATTTAAAGAAAGGCGTGGAAGCTAAGATTGATGATTTGAAGATAGATTTGAAGACAAACATGGATGAATTGAAGATAAATAAGAATAAGTTGCTACAAGAAATGGTCCCTAAGGGTGGAAGGGTACTAAAGGAAACTCATGATAAGAACAAAATAAATGTTAATCATGATTCCATAGATGCTAATGTTGGATCGAAGACTCACCATATTCCAAAAATCGACATGAGGAAGTTTGATGGCAAGGATCCTGCCACATGGATATTACAGATGGAGCAATTCTTCGATCTCAATAATGTGAAAAACACACAAAAGGTACATATGGAAACTTTATATTTGGAACCAAATCAGTTTGTATGGTATCAATGGCTTTTCTCTCATAAACCATTTATCACTTGGGCAATTTTTACGGAAGAATTGATAGCACATTATGAGGATACAAAAAGCAACACTCTTTTTAGCCAATTGATAAGTCTCAAACAAAAGGGTTCAATAATGGAGCACATTGAGGAGTTCCAAAAATTGAACATAAGGGTAAAAGATATTCCAGAGGAGCATAGGATTGATGTGTTCATAGGTTCTTTAAAGGATAATATCCAACATGATGTTCGCCTTTGGGAACCTGATTCATTAGAGAAGGCATTCATGTTAGCAAGAAAAATGGAAAGCAAAATTATGGCAACCAGGAAGCATACCACTCACAACTATAAAGATGGAAGTGTTGTTGCCCCTAGTCTTCCACAACCTATAAGGTTGAAACCACAACAATTGGAAGGAAAAAGAGCAAAAGGGCTTTGTTACAGTTGTGAGAGCAAATACACTAAATGTCATAAGTGTGCTGAGAAGAAATTATTCTACATAGATTGTGAAGAGGAAGAAGAAAAGGAGCAAGAAAGGTCAAAAGAAGAGGATATACTCCAGGAACAAAGCCTCGATGAAGAACAAATAAATCTGACCATATCTTGTAATGCATTGGCGAGAATTACCACTCCTTAAACAATCAAGATAGAAGGACAAATCAAGAAGAAAAAGGTAATAGTGTTGATTGATTCAGGAAGCACCCACAATTTTATTCATTGTAAGGTAGAAAAAGAATTGAATTGCTTCCTATATCCAGCAGCAGAGTGTCAAGTGATGATTCCAAATGGAGGAACAATAAATTGCTCTAGAAAGTGCCATAATATCAAGCTATCCATGGGAGAATATGTATTGACTAGCCCAATGCTTTCCATTCCAATGGGAGGTGCTGATGTTGTACTAGGAGTCAAATGGCTACAATCCCTGGGTACAATAGCTTTTAATTTTCAAGAACTTTTCATTAAATTTTCTACAGAAGGAAAGGAAGTTGAATTAAGGGGTATTGCAGGGAAACCAGGAAAGATAATTAGCTCTAATAGTATGAAAAAGCTTCTAAAAAAGGAGCAAAGAGGTGTAATTGCACAATTATGCTCGCTAGATGTTTCCACATCGGAATCATCTATTTCTCCAGATCTCCAAAAAGTCTTGGACAATCATTCCAAGGTATTTGAGACTCCCAAAGGTCTCCCACCTATGCGTGATCATGATCATGCTATTCATCTGATTCCAGGAAGTGTTCCTCCAAACATCAGGCCGTACATATATCCCTATGTCCAAAAGAGTGAAATTGAACTAATGGTTGCAGAAATGCTAGAGGATGGTATAATTCAACCGAGTCAAAGCTCTTTCTCTAGTCCAGTAGTATTGGTGCACAAGAAGGATTGATCATGGCACATGTGTCCGGATTATAGGGAGCTCAACAAGCTCACTATTAAAGATAAGTTTCCCATTCCTGTCATTGATGAATTACTAGATGAATTGCATGGATCAATGTACTTCACCAAGTTGGATCTTCGTTCAGGATAACATCAAATCAGAATGAAGACTGAAGACATTCCGAAAACAACATTTAGAACTCATGAGGGTCATTATGAATTTTTGGTCATGCCTTTTGGCCTTACCAATGCACCTTCAACATTTCAAGGTTTTATGAATTCATTTTTCAAACCATTCCTTAGAAAATTTGTGTTAGTATTTTTTGATGATATACTAATCTATAGTAAGTCTTGGAAGGATCATGTTGAACATGTTGACAAGGTGCTACAACTATTGAAGGAGAAACAATTATATGCAAAAGGATCCAAATGTTTCTTTGGAGTCCAGGAGGTGGAATATTTGGGTCATATTGTATCTCATGAAGGAGTTAAGGTAGACCCTAGCAAAATTAAAGCCATTAAGGAATGGAAAATCCCCACATCCATAAAGCATCTGCGAAGATTTCTTGGGTTGACAGGGTATTATCGCAATTTTGTTAAGAATTATGGGAGAATAGCAGCACCTCTAACAACATTATTGAAGAAAGATGCATTTTCATGGACTCCGGAAGCAACAAAGGCCTTTGAACATCTTAAAGAGGCAATGTGCCAAGCACTAGCCTTAGCTACACTAGACTTCACAAAAACCTTTATTGTGGAATTTGATGCTTCAGGAAATGGAATTGGTGTTGTTCTAATGCAAGATGAAAGACCCATTGCTTTTGAAAGTCATCCAATCAAGGGAAAGCTTTTAAGCAAAGCTAATTATGAGAAGGAAATGTTGGCAATACTCCATGCACTCAAGAAATGGCGACCCTACCTAATGGGTAGACACTTCAAGGTAAAAACAGATCATGATAGCCTTAAATACTTTTTACAACAAAGATTATCCTCTGAAGAGCAACAAAAGTGGGTCACAAAGATGTTGGGTTATGACTTTGAAATCATCTACAAAAAAGGGAAGCAAAATGTGGTGGCAGATGCACTCTCAAGAAAGGATGAGGATGTGGAAGCATTGTTGTGCACCATTTCTATTATCCAACCAGATTGGATAAACAAAGCAAGGGAGGAATGGAAGAATGATGAAGAAGTGTGGGCACTTATTCGAAAGCTACAACAAGATTCCAGTACGTCTGGTACATTTAGTTGGCAAAATGATTCGTTATGGTACAAAGATCGCTTATACCTCTGTAAGAATTCCCAGCTAAAACAAAAGATTCTTATGGAATTGCACACTTCTCCCTTAGTAGGGCACTCAGGATTTTTAAAAACTTACCACAGGGTTAAGAAGGAATTTTTTTGGGATGGCCTTAAATCAGATATTCAAAAGTTTGTGGTTGAATGTTTGGTTTTCCAACAAAATAAAGTTGAAACAATTAAGACAACGGGTCTATTGCAACCTTTATCCATTCCAAGCCAACGTTGGGAGGAGGTTTCAATGGATTTTATCATAGGTTTACCCAAGTCTGAGGGAAAGAGTGTCATCATGGTGGTAGTTGATAGACTTACTAAGTATGAACACTTTTGTGCATTATCACATCCATTTAAAGCCAGTACAGTTTCTACTGCATTTATGGAAACAATTCAAAAGCTACATGGAAACCCAAAGATTATTGTAAGTGACAGAGATCCCATTTTCACTGGAAATTTTTGGACAGAATTATTTTCTTGTCTTGGTACTCAGTTAGCTCATAGCTGATCTTATCATCTTCAATCTGATGGGAAAACTGAGATAGTAAACAAATGTTTGGAAGGATATCTTTGTTGCTTTGTATCTGATAAACAGACACCATGGGTCAAATGGTTGCCTCTGGCTGAATGGTGGTATAACACTTCCTTCCATACAGCAACAAAAATGACCCCATTTATGGCACTTTATGGGTATCAACCACCATCCATCACATCATATTTAAGAGAAAATTCTAAGGTTCAGGCAGTGGAACATCACATCGAACATCAACAACAAGTCCTCCAACTCTTAAAGGATAACCTCGTGTTGGCACAGAATTGAAACAACAGGCAGATCAACATCGCAGTGAAAGAAGTTTTGATGTAGGTGATTGGGTATTCCTACGACTACAACCATATAAGCAAATGTCCCTCAAGCAAGCTAACAAGGATAATAAATTATAACCAAAGTATTATGGTCCGTACAAGGTGTTGCAAAAGATTGGTACTATGGCATACAAATTGGAGCTTCTTGCAGCTTCTCAATTGCACCCAGTTTTCCATGTTTCTTGTTTAAAGAAGGTTATAGGCGACAAGCTCCTAGTTCAAACAATATTGCCAGAAATTGACGAGGAAGGAAAAATTATATTGGAACCAGAAGCAGTCACAGAAACAAGAACTCGACAACTACGAAATCGTTCAATTTCAGAGTATCTTATCAAGTGGAAGAACTTATCCACTGAACATTCCACATGGGAGGATGAGAATTTTATGCAGAAGTATCCAGAACTACTCAAGCGTTGAGGACAACACTTTTTTGAAGGAGAGGGGCATGTTGGTCCCTATAATACTAGTTATTACCCCATTACTATTGTAGTTATACCCCTTATTAATATTGTTGTGCCCCTATTGCCCCCATATTGTTATTACTGTGCCCCATAGAATCCCTCTATTGTTATTTTTGTGGCTTTATATTATTATTGTTAGGTCGGCTGGATTATATTGTGACTCCTTAGACTCCTATATATAGAAAGGAGGTTTTGTTATTTGAATCATCCAAGAATTGTTCATTTATGTAATGTAAAGGAGGTTGCCCCCTCGAAGAGGCTGAATTCTAAGGCGTTGATCTATCTTTTCTATCTTTTCTTGAGCTGGTTTCATAACACAGAGACTTCTTTAACTTGCATACCAATTCTTTCTTACCCTTCACCGCAAAGCCTTCTAGTTGCTTCATGTATATTTCCTCTTCCAGATCCCTGTGAAGAAATGTTGTCTTCACCTCCATCTATTCTACTTCAAAATCAAAAGAAACAACAAAAAATAAAAGTAATCAAATAGAAGCTACCTTGGCAACAGGAGAAAAAATATCACCAAAATCAATTCCCGGCACCTGAGAATAACCTTTTTCTACCAACCAAGCTTTGTATTTCTCCACCTTTACTTCTGAATTTGTCTTCTTCTTGAACACCCATTTGCTGCCAATGGGTTTCCTTCCAGCTGGAAACTCCACCAGATCCCAAGCCTCATTTTTGTGCAAAGATGCCATTTCGTCAACCATGGCTTCTTTGCAAAGATTGCCATCCTCTGAATCTACTGCTTCCTTCATAGTTCTGGGATCATTATCAGTAATAGATAAAGAAAAATTTGAACAGAAAGCAGATGGACTATACCTTTTAAGCTACCTTCTTTCTCAAACTGATCTTCTCACATTCGAAGTTTGTCGCTCTTCATCTTCTGATTCCTCCTTTGCTGTAAAGTCTGATTCTTGCTCCTTTAGCTCAAACTCTATCTTCTCAGGTTCCTTTGGTTGGACTTCATGTTTAATAACATATTTTACCTCTCTGAACACCACATCTCAACTGTACACAATCTTTTGTGTGACTGGATTCCAAAGCGTATAACCATTTAAACCATCCTTATACCCAATAAAGATGCACCTTTCAGATTTACTATCCAACTTGGTTCGTTTCTCCTTTAGAAAATGTACATATGCATCACATCGAAATACCCTCAGATGTGAAAGAGATGGTTTCTTACCAGTCCATGTCTCTTGTGGAGTCTTATCCTCCAACGCTGATGAAGGTGACCTGTTGACCAGGTAACATGCAGTATCCACCACCTCTGCCCAGAATTCCTGTCCTAACCCGGCACCACTGAGCATGCTTCTTGCCCTTTCCATCAATGTCTTTTTCATTCTTTCTACAACTCCATTTTGTTGAGGTGTATATGGAGTAGTCTTCTGTTGTGATATACCACACTTCTTACAGAATTATTCAAATTCCTTGCTGCAAAACTCTCCACCATTATCTGTCCTCAACACCTTTATCTTCTTCTCTATTTGATTTTCCACGATGGCCTTAAGTTCTTTAAACCTATCAAAGGATTTAGATTTCTTCTTAAGGAAATATATCCATGTATTCCTTGAGAAGTGATCTATAAATGATACATAGTACATAGACTTACCCAGTGATGGAACCTTCACAGGTCCAAACACATCACTGTGCACAAGCTCTAATGTCTGTTTTGCCCTCTTACCACAAGAGGGAAACTCACATGATTCTACTTCCCGTATACACAATTTTCATAAAAATCAAAATCCAGGGAGCTATTACTCATACCTTCTACCATAACTTTACCATGAAGTATTCGAAGGCCCTTCTCTCCAATATGTCCAAGCCTTTGATGCCACAACATGGTCTTCTCTCCAAAGACCACTAGATTTTCAGCTCCACTTTCAGGAACCACAGAACTGTTGCACCCATCAACAATAGTGCTACCTTGCAACTTGTACAGAGTTCCAATCCGAACTCCCCACGTCAATACCAGTGCTCCCCGAACCATTTTTCAGATATCTTTCTCGAACACCGTCTTTACACCTGCATCATCCAACTTGCTTACAGAAATCAGATTTCTAGCCAATGTAGGAATATGTAGAACACCCGAAAGTGTTCTAACCCTTCTACCTTGCAAATTCAACTTTACTTTTCCACGACCAATGATTCTAGCATTCCTATCATCCCCCAAGAAGACATCACCACCATCGTATTTATCATACACATAGAACCAACCTCTATGGGGAGTGAAGTGAAAGGATGCACTTGAGTCAATCAACCATGCCTCATGATCTACATGTGTACTTGAAGAAGCCAAGTGCACATCCCCACCTTCATCTGAGGTGGTTTTCGCCTCTATACAAGGAGCATCATCAGATCCCTTTCCTTTATCAGGAGCTTTATATTTACAGTCCCTTTTGAAGTGCCCTTCCTTTTTGCATTTCCAGCACACCACCTTTACAGGTTTCCCTGAAGATTTAGATCTCCCTCTAGATTTAGATCTCCCTCTAGATCTAGATCTCCCACTTAATGACTTATTTTTGTTTCTGTTCAGGGACTGTCCTCGTATAGAAAAGGAATCACCATTCTAGATCTCCATATTTTTCCATCTCATCTCCTTCGTTAGCAAGCTTGAGACTATTTCATCAAACTGCAAGGCAATTGCATTGCTACCTATTGCAATGACCAGACTATCCCATGAATCTAGTAGAGAACACAACAAACTGATGCACTTATCTTCATCTGAAATTTTAATATCAACAGATGCTAACTAACTTACCATAGTATTAAATGAGTTCAGATGCTCTGTCACCAAGTCTCCATCTTTCATCCTCAGGTTATACAACTTTTTCCGCAAGAACAGTTTATTCACCAGAGCTTAGATTGGTACAAAGTCCCTAACTTGTCCCACAAAGCCTTCGCTGTAGCTTCCCTTGATACATTCAGCAATACTAAATCTGAGACACACAATCGTATTGTGCTCTTTTATTTCTGATCCAACTTCTTCCATTCTTCATCGGACACTCTCGTTGGTTTAGTACCCAGATCTACCACGATCCACTGATCTTTATCCACCAGTGAATCCTCCATCTTGAGTTTCCACAACTCAAAACTTTGACCATTAAATTTCTCGATCTCTATCTTTCCACAGCTCGCCATCTTCTTTCACCACCAGAATCGATCTCGTAGATCTCCCACTGAACAGGGTCTACCACAAGCCCAAGCGAAACACCTCAGCAACAAAGTCATCCCCTTGAAGCCAAAACTACTCTGATACAAAATGTAGGCTTTAACCCCGTACAGAAATTACCTGCATACGAATTCTAAAACACATAAAATAAACAATGCTAAAGCATAAAATAAACAATGCGAAAGCATAACACATAAAACACATATACACAGAGATTTTCCCCTGGATCCCAAAACTGGGACTACCAGCTTGATTTTTCATTATGTTCCTTTCAATGTTATAATACATATTTATACATGCCGAAGCATCCAATACCATGGACCGAAAAATGTCGCGTCCAAAAACATGTGCGAAAATCATGCACAAAACCATAGGTGTTTCCGCCCATCCTAACATAGGGTCCAAAACCAAAATTTTCTTGGGTGTTGCCCTAAACCCCATAAAGTGGGGTTATGGGTATGCCTCAAAACCCCTATGACCCCCCCCCCACACGCTACACAATCGACGCAATGAAGGGGGTTTCCGCGCCCCCTCTAACGCCCCGGTTAACTGTGTGGGCTAGTCGTGGAAAGAATATAACACAACCCAATAGGTTTTGCTTGTAGGTACTAAGTTGCATGTATGTTACCCTCACTAGTTTTGGCATGCATGGCATATGCATGTGGTTTATTAGTCATGATTTTTCATTGGCATGGAGGATTTCTTGGTTTGACAGTGGATTTTCATAGCCTTAGAATTTCCTGGATAGCCATGGTGGTATGGGTTCATTTCTTTGTTTTTCTGGTTGGTTCTCATGTTTCCTTTAGCTTTGGTTGAGTTACTAGTTCCTGGAGCCTTGGTTGGAGAAACGCTTTGGAGCCATGTAACAACTTGGGTTAAGAAACTAGTCCTAGAGCCTTGGTTGGACAAATTCTATGGATCCCTTAGTGGTTTGAGTTACTAGTCCTAGAGCTTGGTTGGAAAAACACTCTAGAGCCCTGTCTCAGTTATGGGTTGAGTTACTAGTCCTAGAGCCTTGGTCGGAACAAACACTCTAGAGCCCTAGAAGGCTTGGGTAGAGACCAATCTGGTGATGGTTTGTGATGTCTGATAGTGAGGTGGAATCATTGTTTTATGGACTAACGTGGTTTGGCCTCTATAATCCCTGGATGGTTTTGATTTATGTGTTTTATGAGATCCCACATTCATGCTTGGAATATGGTGCAGGGATGACTAGATGAAGAGAGATTTGGCTCAACCATATCTACGGTCGGGTGGTTCGTGGAAGTCCCAAACCTAGATGGCCTTTGCATAATTAATATGAGGTTATTTCTCCTTGTTATTTAATGTGTAAATGTACTAATTTATATGTGGATTCTATGGCAGAGGTATCCTTGATATTTCTATTGTTGTTATGCTGGTTATAAGCATGTGCTATGACATTGATGATGTATGGATCTCATCATGTTTTAATTTGTAAATGAATGAACAATGTATCTATGGCCTAATATATGAAAAGGAAGCTAGTGTGTTGAGGCATCAATGCTTCTTAGCGATTCTCAGATAAGTATGAGACCCCTATGCTAAGATTTGTTGTTTAAACTTGTAGAGTGCATACTTGTGACATGTTTGACAAAATGCTTACCATGGATAGGAGGGGTCTAGTCTATACCTTGTCAATGTTTTTGCAAATGTATCATTATTTTATTATATAAATTCATTTTTTAACTTGTCATGGAGTTTTGGGAAGTTACATGGGTTTTGAGCTTGAAAAAGTGGCACGAATCCTGGAGTTGCAGGCACAAGTCTGAGGAGAAAATTCCCCAGACACATGCATACCCATGTTGTGGGAGTGTATGGAGCCTCCTTGATGCATTCTTATCCATATCAAGGGAGTGTCTAGTGGTTTAATGGTCTAAAACTCAGTGGGACCTAGGGGTTAGTTACTTGAGTGGTTGGAATAGCTCATGGGAGTTCTGTTGTTGATGTGGAAGTTCTATATGGTGTGTCTCCATCAGTTCCACTTCCTTCACTAACACCTAAGGAGTCGAATCATATCATAGTAACTTATCCTCCCATGTTTACCCAAGTTGTCCAGTTACTTGGGTAGATGTGGGAGGAGGGTGTTATAGAACAACTTGCTGAAAAGAAAACCAACATGACAAACATGGCGACATAACCACACTACTTATTGGAGCTTTATAACATAGCTCATTGTAGTATTTACAAAAAAAACCATACATGAATATATAAATATACCAAAAATCACTTTCCTTCATCGAAAAATAATGAAGGATACATATCGCGCATTTTATCAACCATCTCCCATGTAGCTTCATTGGGCAAGAAGTGCTTCCATTGCACTTTAACTTTCTCGATTGCTCGATTCCAGAGAATGAACATCTTTCGCTAAAATATGCACTGAGGTTTCGGCTGGAATTCTCCTTCTAGATCCAACCGCAATACATACCAATCAATAATATGATCAACATCATTTACATATATTTTAAGCAATGAAACATGGAAAAAATCATGGGATTTCACTGTTGGAGGTAGTGCAAGTCATTAGGCCACTGGTCCAATCCTCTCAAGGATCTATAAAGGTCTACAATACCAAGGTTCCAACTTCACACATGACCCAATCCTCAAGGATCTCTTCTTGGGCTTGATGCACAAGTACACATGCTCCCAAACCTGAAACTCCTTAAATTCCCTGTGTTGATCTACATCACTTCCATGCTACCTTTATATTCTGCTTAATAACCTGCATTTCATGTTCCTTGTCTACTAACATGTCTGGTCCAATCAGTACCTTGTTCACCATATCACTCCAACTGATAGGAATATTATAACTCCACCCACAAAGTGCTGTAAATAGACTCATCCTCAGTGATTCTTGATACCCATTTTTGTAATCAAATTCAATCAGTAGAAGATAATATTTCCACTTTCACTACTGATGCATAACATACATTCTCAGCATGTCCTCCAAAATTTTGTTGACCCTCTCTATATTTCCATTTGTTTGCAGATGATAATATGTACTGAAGGAAAAATTTGTACCCAAACCTACAAATAACTCTTTCCAAAACCTAGAAGTGAACTTAGCATATTTGTCTAACACAATCTTTTTCGAAACACCATGCAACCTCACTATCTCCTTGATGAAAAATCGTGCTGCATCGCTAGCTTAATAAGTAGACTTCACTAGAATGAAGTGTGCTACCTTTGTCAACATGTCAACCACAACCATAATATAATCATTTTTATAGAGGTCCTCAGAAAACCTGTAATAAAATCCATGGAAATAACCTCCCATTTCCACTCTGGAATTAGAATTAGATGTAGTAGACCACTTGGAGGCCTACACTCTACTTTTACTTGTTGGCAATTGAAACATCTAGCCACAAACTCTGCCACTTCCTTCTTTATATTTGGCTAATAGTAGCACTTATTCACCATTGTTAGAGTCTTATGATAGCTCGGATGACCTGAATATCGATGGACATGAAATTTTCTCAAGATAAGATTCTTGAGCTCATTGTTTCTCGATACATAGATATTGTCCCTAAATATAGCCAAACCATTTGTTGTGAGATGATAGTCCAAATCCTAATCACCTATACTCTGATGATGTAACTTGTACCTAAGATCCCTATACATGTCATCTTGTTGTTCTGCTTGTAAGATCTGATCCTATAAATCTATCCCATAAAAACTCATACTTGTTATGTGGTTTACTTGTACTCTTATGCTAAGAGAATTTGCAACCTTATTGTATTTTCCTTTAATGTATATGATCTTGAAGTCAAACTCACTAATCATGGCCAACCACCTAGCATGTTTGGAATTTAGATTCGGTTGGTTAAGGAAGCACCTCAACCCACTGTGATCACTCATCAACACAAACCTGTCACTAAGAAGATAGTGCCTCCACATCTTCAATGCATGAATGATCACTTGCAAGTCAATATCACGTGTCACATATTTTTTCTCATGCTCATTCAACTTCCTTGATTCATAACATACCACCTATCCTTCCTGAATAAAGACTCCAGCAAGTACTCTCCTGCAGGTATCTATACACACCACAAACTCTTTATCTGGGTCCGCAATCTTGAGAAATGGATCATTTGTCAACAAATGCTTCAACTACTCAGAACTTGTTGCACATTCCTTTGTCCATTCAAATTTCTTTCCTTTCCTTTGCAATGATGTAATAGGATAGGAAATTCGTGAGAAATTCCCATTGAACCTCCTGTAATAGCCTGCTAATCCCATGAATGATTTGACCTCATCCACATTCCTAGGAGCTACCCATTCCATGATAGCTCTTATCTTTTACGGATCCACTGTTATGCCTTCCTTGGAAACCAAATGCCCCAACTAATGTACCTTGGTCTGAAATAAATTACATTTACTAAGCTTCGCATACAACTGATGCTCTCCTAGAAATCTTAGCACTTCTAAATGTTCATCATGTTCTTCATCATTCTTAGAATATAACAATATATCATCAATGAATACAATAATAAAATTGTCCAGATAAGGAAGCAACACATTTTTCATCAAGAACTTGAAAGTAGCTAGAGCATTAGTCAAACAAAAAGCAACTACATCAAAATCATAATTCCCATACCTAGTCCAGAAAGCAGTCTTGTATATTTCCTCTTCTTTAATGCGTACATGATGGTATCCTGATCTCAAACCAATCTTCGAGAACAATGCTACTCCCTTAGACTGATCAAATATGTTATCTATCCTCAGTAACATATACCTATTATTGATTGTTACCCTGTTCAACTACCTGTAATAAATGCATAACTTGAGAGTACCATCCATCTTCTTCACAAACAACATTGGTGCACCCCACGACGGTACAGTTGACCTAATGTATCCATTGTCAAGAATTTCCTTCAACTAATACTTCAATTCCACTGACTCTAGAGTCCTCATCTTGTAATGTGCCTTTCACATTGGTGCTACCCTTGGTACCAGCTCGATAGAAAACTCCACTTCCCTATGAGGCGACAACTCTGAAATCTCTATTGGGAATACATCCCGAAAATGCTGCAAAACTAGATACTTATTCAAGACTTTTGCATCATTAACATCCTTAACTTTATCAATAGAAATATGCACTACAAAAAATACACATCCTTTTATGTGACTACACTTGGCCTGCATAGATGTAACCATCCTCACTGATGTCACCTTCTTCTTACTGTTGAAAATAGCAACATGAAATGATAAGAATAGAATCCAAAAGTTCCAGTTTAATTTGTCCTTGAATTAAAATAAGGATTAAAATCGAATTCTATTCTCATAGAAACTTGTAAATAGTTAATTAAGTTTAATTAACTTAATTAGATTAGGAATTTTGAGTTGGAAGTCTTTCCGAAGTCATGTATATGTTCTCCCTATATTATAGGGGTCCAAGATGAGTTAATTGTGAGTTGTAATTAGATAAGTCAGTTTATTGAGTTACGTTAAGTTAAACTAGTTCCAAACTGTTTGAGGAACTAATAGTGAGTTAACAGTTAGTTGGTGCCCTAATGCATTAACTAGTGCTACTTCAGTTAACTAAATATTCCCTCATTAGAAACTCATGCACATCAATTATGAGAAATACCTAGTTGAGACTAGAGTGCAGGGATAGAATACTATTTGTTGTAGAATTTTCTGAGTTGTATAGATGGTGCATTCAATCAGGAACTGAACCTTGAAGGGAATGTACAGTTTTGGATGCACTGGTTTCCCTTTAAGATGGGCCAATCAGCCATAGGAATTGCGCAAGGAAATAGGGGCTTGGAGAGCTAGAGAATTGGCTAAGTGTTGGCCAAGTGTTTTCTTGTGAGCCAGGATATTTATCATACTGAGTGCTGGGATTGTTCTTGTGAGAACAAGCATTATATTATCATCTTGAATTTTTTATTTAATGAAATACCAATAGTGGGGGTTTTCAGCTGAGCCTTTCCCCTAATACTTATTGCATTATGTGCCATTTATTTATCTTCTTCTTGTTCATATTATTTTCATCGATCTATTAGCTTCCGCTGGTTGATATTAGAAGTAGTTTCTTGTCTCTTGCTTTACTACATTGCATGAGCTTATGAATCTACAAGATTTTCTACATGGTATCAGAGCTAGATTTGTGGAACTTTTATACATGGTATTAGAGCTGAGAACAATATACTAGAGGAGATTTCAAAGTTTTGAGTTCAGGGTTACAGGTGAAATTCGAATTTGCATTTCGTACTTTAGGATTGCCATATGTCATTCTACGGTTTGCGACTCGAGTATGCCTTGGATTGAGGCTCAGATTATATAGCTTGGAAGGAAAGGATGGAGGACATGTTGGAGGATAATGGCTTGAAGGAATTCATTGATTAGGACATTCCTAAGCCACCAACATTGGATGCTCAGAATCTAGCCGAATGGAAGAAGTGTGTGGCAAAGGGCGAGGTGGATAATCCTTGAGGGAGTTCAAGACCACATTGTCTCGATTCTCCATGGGAAAGAAACTTCACATGCTATGTGGAAAGAATTGAAGGACATTTTCCAGAACAATAGTGAGTAAATGAAATTGGCACTGAAAGATAAACTTTGAAAAATCAAGATGGAGGTGGGCGACTCAATTCCTAATTATTTGACCAAGTTCACTCAATGTCGTGATGAACTTGGAAGTGTTGGAATCATGGTTGCTGAGGATGATATGGTGAGTCTTTCTCTTCTAGGACTCCTAAAGAGTTGGCATATTTATTAGGACTCTATCAATGGCTGGGAGAAGTTACCAGATTAGGAATGACTATTGTCATATTTGATGCAAGAGGAGATCAGGAGGAACATTGTTGGCTTATTGGGGCCTGACCCAGGTTCAGAAGTGATTTAGCCAAACAAATCGTGAAACTACCAGCCGTTTCGCCAACAATCCGCGGTGCATGGACTGAGGTCTCACCTAAGGTAGTATGGGAGGGTGCTGGAACTAGGTTTCCGCACCCTAGGGATGTCTTGATGAAATCTAGGAAGTTCGTGAACTGAACCTGTGTGCTTGCGTTGCTCCACGCAGCCATCTGTCCTTCACAACTTGTGCAACCGCTTCCGTGCAGCTTTACGAAGAGGTGCTATCTAGATCCTTATTCTTATTGTGCTATTATTATAGATCTTAACTTAATTGTGCGGGCCCAATATTTTCATTAATCATTCAACAGTCATAACAAGTGCATGCAATCATAACACTGTAAAGAGATGCATAAATATAATAGAAGCATAGACACCCAATATTCTAGAATCAACTTATCTTTTATTAATTCTTCATCCTTGTACAATCCCAACTCCGCCCTGCGCACTCAGCTGCAAGGGTCCACGCCCTCAGCTACAGACTCTACCTGGCCTCTGCACACTCAACTATAGAGCCTCTACCTATCACTACGAACCAATACCTTCAGATCTACTTCTAACTTCTAACCATGCCTTCGCATCTATCTATTACTTGTCAAAAACTAAGACTGAATTTACACTTTTAGAGCCTTACTCTATTTATACAATCCCATGGTCCGCGGACCATGGGTATGCTGACACACTTTACATTAAATTACATTATCTTAGGGCAGACAACCTTAGACTCTTGTGCTCTGCGCTCACATTTCGCAGGGTCTTTACATTACACCTGACCAAAATTCAAGGTTCAAGCCCCAAAAGCCTGTTATGGGGGGATTCGATGCCCAACAGGCCATCAACACAATCATAGTGACTCATCCTCGAGTCACTCTGTTGGTGTGGTAATCTTTGCACAAAGTCCATGCAGCAGGTCTCACGTAGCTTAGGTGTCTGCAACACACTGTTCCACCGCCTGTTGTACTTGTTGCATGCGTATCTATGAACTTTCATGAGCAGGGCCACATTCCTATCCAATTGTGTACAATTCCTACATCTGTGCCAGCTTCCCTTCAATGGTAGTTGTGATTGTGAATGTGTCATCGATCCATGGATGGATGCGTGCTTTAAGCAGGGCCTCCTTTTGGTTCACAACATCTAATCGGTCCTTCAGTGCCCTTACCTGTTGTAGTCTGGCGAGTAATTAAGTAAGGGCAACTGTTTGTACGGTGCCTCGGACACTGTTGTACTCCTACTGCAACTCACGTGCCTCTGTCTCTAGGTGTTGTAGGTTTGGGTTTTCCTACAGGTGCATAAGTATGGTTAGTGCTTGCTCTAACATCCCGGTACACCCCTGTGTCACCTGGGCAATTTGTTCCAACCCCATCTAAGTAGCGCAGGTGCGTTGCTCTCTGAATTTTGGGGGTGTGGAGGGTTGAGCCTTCAATCGCAGCTCAGTGATTTGCAGGTTCAGCTCCAACTGAACCTTTGTCATTTCCTCCTGGGCCTCGTAGACTTCGGCTACCAATCTATGGACCCACTCTACTGTTGGTAGTTCTGCTGGCATGACCAACTCTAGAATGCTCCTACATGAATCCTCTATGGCCTACTCCAATCCACTAGCCTGCGCAACTAATGCATCCCTCTGGATGCTGAGCTAGTCCATGTTGATTTTCTACTCATGCAGGACCTAGATCGATCGGCCTTCCCGGGCGAGGAGTTCGACGATGACCCCATCTTGCAGCTGGTACAATATTTCATGTGGCAAGGTAGCTAAGTTGAAGCCAACGTTTATCATGCTGCTCATTGCAGCCCAGTCATCCTCACTTGCTGCTGCTAATGCACCTACGGGCAAGATGAAGATGTTACCCATACGGGCGCGTAGCGGCTGTTTGGCCTCAGCGGTTCCTGCTGCGACATACTAGGCCATTGTGACTGTTTGGGGGCGTTGTACCTATAAACCTTGCAGTTGCACACTGAGTGCCCCCAACACACTATTCTGCTCCATCCTCAATCCTTGGAGCATGCCCTTGACGACTTCTCGAATCATTTTGCTGATATCAAATAGGTTGCCTTCTCTGAGCATGATCTGGTTGTCGGACGTCTTTGTGGATTTCCCTTTCTACTTGGGGATGGTTTTCTCTGGGTCATGTGGTTGCTTGAGTTGTGTTGATGTTGTACTGGGGTCCGCGCGGTCCTCCTCCCTGTCCACTTCCCCGGTCCGCTACCCTGAGGACATCTCCTGGCCTTCCTCGGCCTCTCTAGTTGACATGGTTGTGGTCTCTACCATCTGTGTTGCTGCTACTACATTGGTCGTCTTCTGCCGTGTGGTTGCTTCTTGTTCCTAGTGCTTTCTCTTAGCCAGCTGCATGAGGCACAGCTTCGTGTCCTTCTTTCATTGCTGAGCTGCGACCTTTTCCATTTTTTCCAAGTCTAAGTTGCACCACTCTAGAGGCCATGAATCCATCACTGTGAAGATCACATTGTCCGTTGCAATGAACGAAAGCTCCACCCATTTTCGTGCTGGATCCATGCGTGCCCGGATATACAAGTTATGCATATCCGCTTTGAATTCTGCCACACTTTGCAAGCTGTTATGAACTGTAGGGGACAGGTGCGGCCTTTGGTTGATCCATTTTTGGATGCTCACTTCTATTATGAAACCAACTCAAGAAAAGATAGAAAAGATAGATCAACGCCTTAGAATTTAGCCTCTTCGAGGGGGCAACCTCCTCTACATTACATAAATGAACAATTCTTGGATGATTCAAATGAAAAAACCTCCTTTCTATATATAGGAGTCTAAGGAGTCATAATATAACCCAGCCTAACTAACAATAATAATATAAAGCCACAAAAATAACAATAGAGGGATTCTATGGGGCATAGTAATAACAATATGGGGATAATAGGGGCACAACAATATTAATAAGGGATGCAACTACAAAAGTAATGGGGTAATTACTAGTATTATAGGGACCCAACATGCCCCTCTCCTTCAAAAAAAGTGTTGTCCTCAACACTTGAGTAGTTCTAGATGCTTCTGTATAAAATTCTCATCCTCCCATGTGGTATCTTCAGCGGATAAGTTCTTCCAGTTGATAAGATACTCTGAAATTGATTGATTTCGTAGCTGTCGAGATCTTGTTTTTGTGACTACTTCCAGTTCCAATATAATTTTTCCTTCCTCGTCAAGTTCTGGCAATATTGTTTGAACTGGGAGCTTGTCGCCTATAACCTTCTTTAAACATGAAACATGGAAAACTAGGTGCAATCGAGAAGATGTAGGAAGCTCCAATTTGTATGCCATAGTACCAATCTTTTGCAACACCTTGTACAAACCATAATACTTTGGTGATAATTTATTATCCTTCTTAGCTTGCTTGTGGGACATTTGCTTACATGGTTGTAGCCATAGGAATACCCAATCACCTACATCAAAACTTCTTTCGCTGCGATGTTGATCTACCTGTTGTTTCATTCTGTTCTGTGCCAACACGAGGTTATCCTTTAAGATTTGGAGGACTTGTTGTTGATGTTCTATGTGATGTTCCACTGCTTGAACCTTAGAATTTTCTCTTAAATATGATGTGATGGATGGTGGCTGATATCCATAAAGTGCCATAAATGGGGTCATTTTTGTTGCTGTATGGAAGGAAGTGGTATACCACCATTCAGCCAGAGGCAACCATTTGACCCATTGTGTCTATTTATCAGATACAAAGCAATGAAGATATCCTTCCAAACATTTGTTTACTATCTCAGTTTGCCCATCAGATTGAGGATGATAAGATGAGCTATGAGCTAACTGAGTACCAAGACAAGAAAATAATTCTGTCCAAAATCCAGTGAAAATGGGATCTCTTTCACTTACAATAATCTTTGGGTTTCCATGTAGCTTTTGAATTGTTTCCATAAATGCAATAGAAACTGTACTAGCTTTAAATGGATGTGATAATGCACAAAAGTGTGCATACTTGGTAAGTCTGTCAACTACCACCATGATGACACTCTTTCCCTCAGACTTGGGTAAACCTGTGATAAAATCCACTGAAACCTCCTCCCAACGTTGGCTTGGAATGGATAAACGTTGTAATAGACCTGGTATCTTAACTGTTTCAACTTTATTTTGTTGGCAAACCAAACATTCCACAACAAATTTTTGAATATCCGATTTAAGGCCATCCCAAAAAATTTCCTTCTTAACCCTGTGGTAAGTTTTTAAAAATCATGAGTGCCCTCCTAAGGGAGAAGTGTGCAATTCCATAAGAATCTTTTGTTTTAGTTGGGAATTCTTACAGAGGTATAAGCGATCTTTGTACCATAAAGAATCATTTTTCCAGCTAAATGTTTCAGACGTACTGGAATCTTGTTGTAACTTTCGAATAAGTGCCCATACTTCTTCGTCATTCTTCCATTCCTCCATTGCTTCGTTTATCCAATCTGGTTGGATAATAGAAATGGCGCACAACAATTCTTCCACATCCTCATCCTTTCTTGAGAGTGCATCTGCCACCACGTTTTGCTTTCCTTTTTTTTAGATGATTTCAAAGTCATAACCCAACATCTTTGTGACCCACTTTTGTTGCTCTTCAGAGGATAATATTTGTTCTAAAAGTATTTAAGGCTATCATGATCCGTTTTTGCCTTGAAGTGTCTTCCCATTAGGTAGGGTCGCCATTTCTTAAGTGCATGGAGTATTGCCAACATTTCCTTCTCATAAATAGCTTTGTGTAAAAACTTTCCCTTGATTGGACGACTTTCAAAAGCAATGGGTCTTTCATCTTGCATTAAAACAGCACCAATTCCATTTCCTGAAGCATCACATTCCACAATAAAGGTTTTTGTGAATTCCGGTGTAGCTAAGACCGTTGCTTGGCACATTGCCTCTTTAAGATGTTCGAAGGCCTTTGTTGCTTCTGGAGTCCATGAAAATGCATCTTTCTTCAATAATGTTGTTAGAGGTGCTGCTATTCTCCCATAATTCTTAACAAACTTGTGATAATACCCTGTCAACCCGATAAATCCTTGCAGATGCTTTATGGATGTGGGGATTTTCCATTCCTTAATGGCTTTAATTTTGCTAGGGTCTACCTTAACTCCTTCATGAGATACAATATGACCCAGATATTCCACCTCTTGTACTCCAAAGAAACATTTGGATCTTTTTACATATAATTGTTTCTCCTCCAATAGTTGTAGCACCCTGTCAACATGTTCAACATGATCCTTCTAAGACTTGTTGTAGATTAGTATATCGTCAAAAAATACTAACACAAATTTTCTAAGGAATGGTTTGAAAATGGAATTCATCAAACCTTGAAATGTTGAAGGTGCATTGGTAAGGCCAAAAGGCATGACCAAAAATTCATAATGACCCTCATGAGTTCTAAATGCTGTTTTTGGAATGTCTTCAGTCTTCATTCTAATTTGATGATATCCTGAACGAAGATCCAACTTGGTGAAGTAAATTTATCCATGCAATTCATCCAGTAATTCATCAATAACGGGAATGGGAAACTTATCTTTAATAGTGAGCTTGTTGAGCTCCCTATAATTCGGACACATGTGCCATGATCCATCCTTCTTGTGCACTAATACTACTGGAGCAAAGAAAGAACTTTGACTCGGTTGAATTATACCAGCCTCTAGCATTTCTGCAACCATACATTCAATTTTACTCTTTTGGGCATAGGGATATCTGTACGGCCTGATGTTTGGAGGAACACTTCCTGGAATCAAATGAATAGCATGATCATGATCACGAATAGGTGGGAGACCTTTGGGAGTCTCAAATACCTTTGAATGATTGTCTAAGAATTTTTGGAGATTTGGAGAAATAGATGATTGAAATGTGGAAACATCTAGCGAACATAATTGTGAAATTACACCCCTTTGTTCCTTTTTTAGAAGCTTTGTCATACCATTAGAGCTAATTATCTTTCCTAGTTTCCCTGCAATACCCCTTAATTCAACTTCCTTTCCTTCCACAGAAAATTTCATGAAAAGTTCTTGAAAATTGAAAGCTATTGTACCCAAGGATTGTAGCCATTGTACTCCTAGTATAACATTAGCACCTCCCATTGGAATGGAAAGCATTGGGCTAGTCAATACATATTCTCCCATCGATAGCTTGATATTATGACACTTTCCAGAGCAATTTATTGTTCCTCCGTTTGCAACCATCACTTGACACTCTGGTGCTGGGTATAAGAAGCAATTCAATTCTTTTTTTACCTTACAATGAATAAAATTGTGGGTACTTCCTAAATCAATCAACACTAGTACCTTTTTCTTCTTGATTTGTCCTTCTATCTTGATGGTTTGAGGAGTGGTAATTCCCGTCAATGCATTACAAGATATGGTCGGATTCATTTCTTCTTTATCTAGGCTTTGTTCCTGGAGTATATCCTCTTCTTTTGACCTTTCTTGCTCCTTTTATTATTCCTCTTCACAATCTATGTATAATAATTTCTTCTCAGCACACTTATGACCTTTAGTGTGTTTGCTATCACAGCTGTAACAAAGCCCTTTTGCTCTTTTTTCTTCCAATTGTTGTGGTTTCAACCTTATAGGTTGTGGAAGACTAGGGGCAACCACACTTCCATCTTTATAGTTGTGAGTGGTATGCTTCCTGGTTGCCATAATTTTGCTTTCCATTTTTCTTGCTAACCTGAATGCCTTCTCTAATGAATCAGGTTCCCAAAGGCGAACATCATGTTGGATATTATCCTTCAAAGTCCCTATGAACACATCAATCCTATGCTCCTTTGGAATATCTTTTACCCTTATGTTCAATTTTTGGAACTCCTCAATGTGCTCCATTATTGAACCCTTTTGTTTGAGACTTATCAATTGGCTAAAAAAAGTGTTGCTTTTTGTATCCTCATAATGTGTTATCAATTCTTCCGTAAAAATTGCCCAAGTGATAAATTGTTTACGAGAGCAAAGCCATTGATACCATACAAACTGATTTGGTTCCAAATACAAAGTTGCAATACGTACCTTTTGTGTGTTTTTCACATTATTGAGATCGAAAAATTGCTCCATCTATAATATCCATGTTGCGGGATCCTTGCCATCAAACTTCCTCATATCGAATTCTGGAATATGATGCGCCTTTGATCCAACATTAGAGTCTATGAAATCATGATTAACATTTCCTTTGTTTTCATCATGAGTTTCCTTTACTACCTTTTCACCATTGGTAAGTATTTCTTGTAGAAAATTTGTCAAATTTGTCTTCAAATCTTCCATGCCTGTCTTCAAATTTGTGTTCAAATCTATCTTCAAGTTGTCCATCTTAGCTTCCATGCCATTCATCTTAGCTTCCACGCAATTTATCTTAGCTTCTGTTAGCTTTTGTGACAGTGACATTTGTTACACTTGTTCTTGTAATTTTGATATATCATGTAGCATTTATTCCTCTTCTTCATGAGTCATGCTAGAGCTTTCAAGTTCCTTACTAGGTGTTTGCATTTTCTTTCCTCGGGGCATCAGTTACCAATAATAATGCTCTATTATGCCCTTTGAATTCCTTCAAAATAAATTTTCAAACCAAGCTTAAGCAAAAATTTAAGAAAATCTACACACCTTTTTTCACTTTGTAGGAGCTCGATATTGCCTTTGATGTATCTCTATACTTTCCAATAATCTAGTTCTAAATTTGTGAGCTGCAGTAGCCCTCTATGTCCTCTTTCCAATGCCACAAGTCTGACCCAAATTGGATTCTCCAAGGAAGAGTTATGCGAAATCTCCCACAGTGACTTGATTATAGACTAGTTCAGTAGAGTGAACTTGTACGACGTGCCACGAGTCACTGTTTCGACCTTTGGATCTGAAAAATGCATACAAGAAACTAAAGTCCATCCTCTTTCTATAACTTCTTATGAAATTTCAATCTGATGCCCAGAGAGAAAGTTATGATGATTTCCCCAGGTCACCTATTTGGAATGTAATTCAGGAGTCTGCAAAAAGACCAACTTCCTCAGATCATATCTCCACAAATATAGTGCAAAAAGCTCTGAAATTTTGACTCGAGGTTCAACGCGTTTTCTTCTCAAATGGGTTTTTTTTGCAACTTCTAAAACATCGCAAAAAAAAGGTTATAGCAAAAATTCTACGATGCCCTGTTTGGAACAACGAAACCCTAGAATCCAAAGCTCTGATACCAAATGTTATGAAACCAACTCAAGAAAAGATAGAAAAGATAGATCAACGCCTTATAATTTAGCCTCTTCAAGGGGGAAGCCTCCTCTACATTACATAAATGAACAATTCTCGGATGATTCAAATGACAAAACCTCCTTTCTATATATAGGAGTCTAAGGAGTCACAATATAACCCAGCCGACCTAACAATAATAATATAAAGCCACAAAAATAACAATAGAGGGATTATATGGGGCACAATAATAACAATATGGGGATAATAGGGGCACAACAATATTAATAAGGGATGCAACTAAAAAAGTAATGGGGTAATTACTAGTATTATAGGGACCCAATAGCTTCCATGAACATCTAGAACACCTTTCTCTCGTGAATCCTGTTCGTGTCTCTTGTAGGCTAGAGCGAGGTGTACCTTGCAGCTTCGGGCAAGTCACCCTTAGTAGTGGGAAACTGGCTATCCGCTGATAGCTCCCCTGCAACCAACAGGATGGATAAGAGAAACCACGCATAGTGGAAGGTCTTACCCTACTCTTGGGCCTCCCTACAGTTTGTCAAGAATTCATCACATAGGAACTGCGCCTAGTTGAACTGGACCCCCTTTGCGCATTGCTCTGCCAATGAAATCACAGACGCTGGTACTTTGTGGGGGTGACATTTCCTCATTAGCTTGCTAGCCAGTAGCTGGGTGGCTACATGCACCCCTTGGGCTTTAATGCTTTCTATTGCATACCCCCACTTTCTCTTTTCTAGTTTATACTTGGCCTTCATAGCTTCTGCGAGGGCCAATTCACTGATTTTTCTTGTTATGGCCACGGGGTCATTTCCTTTGACTGGCAGTCGAGAAATTTGGTTAATTAGATCAGCCATCATGGGAATCAGCTCCTACAACTAGAGATACGCATCATTCACCAGAGATAGCAACTTCCAAATGACAAAAATAGTGATGGGCGTGCGGTGGTAGTGGGGTATCCATCACAAATGGAGTAACCCAACCTTCTCCACACTGCGCAACCATTGATGCTTTATTAATTTCTCTTCAGCCAACTGTGGGAACTTCTCATTATCCACGAGGTCCCAATCTTGGAACTTCATAGTAGGTACTTGTCCCAATGGCGGACCTTCAAACCTTACATCATCGGGGAGGAGCGGAGTCTGGAGTGCACTCTTCGTGGCCTCTAGGTCCTTCGGTACCTTGGCCTTCCCCTTCCATGGGGGGATGTAAGGTGGTAACTTTGTTGCGAAATGCTTTTGGGAGGCATCCCCTGCATCATCTTCTTGCATCTCAATTTGGGTGATCAGGGTTTGCAAGTCTTCCTCCTCCTCCTTTGTTTCAATGGTGACGACTTTTCCCTTCTCTTCCATTGACAATTTGCCAAACCGTGGGTTTCTTGGGGATACTTGGAATGGCCCCATCATTTTCTTATCTTTCTATGGCCATGGTATGCATGGTGATTTTGGAACTTCGGGTGCAGCTGTCGCCTCTCCAAGCTCCTCATGGGCCATACCGGGCTCCATGGTAACTTCGTCGAGTCGCACTTTTATTCTAGCAGTTGTCATTATGTCTACACTTGAGGATGGTAAAAATATGTAGCACTCACTGCTCTGTACTTTCGCAATTCTCAAACAACCAAGTGTTGCCTCGTGGGCTGCCTTCGTATTTTTATAGTGTCCCTTGAATTTGAATTTGATTGTTCCCCCCATTTCTGAGTCATTAATGCATTCTTGGCGGTAGATCGTCCCAAATTTATTTCCGACTCTGTGTCTTAATTGCTCGTCTTCCACTCCTCATTGCCTTAACTTGGGCATCTTGTCATGAACAGTGACACCAACGGTCACTTCCCAGCCTACTCGTGTGGTAGCGCAGACCCCTATGTGCGACCACGACCCTCGTGACATACTGGTCCTACACACAACCTTTGTCTCGCACAACTCCCATACATACTCTTTTATAGTCTCACGCTCTCTTTCAACTACTTGGAGCATTGAGACTGTACTCCCTACGAATAGGTAGGTAGTCACACTACCAGTGCAAGGCTTCAATTCACCTTCCTTAGTTACCCTCGTGCCAGTCAGTGCCACACGTTCCTCCTTTTTCGGTGCGCTCCTCTATTTACTTTGTGTAGTAAGGTGCGGTCACAACCATGGTAGCAGGGTCATAAATTCTTCTACTACAGTAGTATGGTTGTCTATTCCTTGTTTCATCATGCTTAGTTTCTCAGCGCAGCATGCTTGCATGACTTCGGTTTCCAGATTGTTGATTTCTCCGTCCAATATCATGCTTTTCTTTCTCAGCTGTACCCGTTCTTCTTCGAGTTCATGAAGTTTCAAGTTCCCTCACCAAATGGCTTCATATAACTGCATAATTCCTTTACCTGGGTCCTCGCGTACTGTCCCAATTGTGGGAGTTGTTTCAGGGTGATTCTTCTTTTCTCTTATGGTTTTGTCTCTTCTCGTCAGTGTTGGGATCACTTCCGCGCTTTGTTTTTTGCTTATGGCCCTATAGGGCCATTAAACTGCTGGTACGCGCAGGTCCCAGTCAGTTTGTCTCACTTGGTGAACTTTGTTCATGATTCTGCATAGCTCTTTGAATGCTCCAACGTGGAATATTTTTCAATTTTCCTGCTGCCGCATCTGGTTCTGATTTTCGATCCTTAGTTTGGGATGTGCTTGCACAGCACTCGTCTGCACCCATCGGAACAGGTGGGTGTGCAAGCTGCTTCGTCTTGGCTACCTGGCTCTCGTTCAATGATGGGGGCTTCCAAATCGTAAGCGCATTCACCTCCTACATTCACACCAATTTACAATGGTATTTTGATGTGTACTCCACCATCATGCGGGTATTTCACATAACACCCATTCCAGTGCACCGTACTGCTACTGTTCCGGTACTGCACTCTCAAATTTTTCCAGGAATTCATCCACCACTGTTACTCCATCATATGTTGGTAGTTCCCTTGCCTTTGTGGTCATGCAACGCAGTGATCTAATCATCATGTTGCAATTTAGCATTGTCTCTTCGTGCAACCAGTTTTGCTAGCGTTCTACTTCTTCATCTGAATCCAAGGTACAGGAACTGTTATGCTCCCATGAGATTCTCCCATCTACAGTCAGGTTCACCTGATCCTAGTCTCACGTTGTTATCTAGTAAATACAATCTAGCTCATCCTCGCTTTCATCGTTGTGCACAGGTTCAGTGTAACGCGCTCCCTCGGCTAGGTCTAGCGGAACTACTATGCATAGGGACTTTTTCTTGAATAACGTCTTCCACTTCTTCAGGTTAATCACTCCATTCATATCAATGACCCAGTCTATTCCTAGAAATGTGCGATAAGGATTGCTGTCATCGACAATCTCTATTACTTCAAAGTCCATCTGTGTGCTCACGCCTTTGATATCAACTATTACCCCTTGCAATCTCCCCATGGGAAAAATCTTTTGTTGGTCCACCATTTGTAATTGAATAGGGGACCACTGTAACGTGGGCCTGCCCATACGTTCCCATGTCTGCTTCGGTAATATATTCACATTTGAACCCAGGTCTAGGATTACCTGATACATTTCATACTTGCCAATCTGCGCCATCAATCTCATTTCCCTCCCGTTGCACAATACATGCTTTCCCAGTTTCCGGACTATGCGCGGTTCCCTTGACCCTGCGCACCTGGTGATCAATTCATGTAGTCCCTTAACTACCTTATTGTCATGCAGTAGTTTCATGCATGTCTCCAAAAAGGTAGTAATCATATAAGGATCCATCCCTGGCTCTGGTTGATCCTTACTACTTGAAGTAGAGGCCTCCGCGAATCTCTTCTTAGCTTCCATGAATGTCTCCTTTGCGCGTTCTAGGTCAAACTCAGGTTCCTTTGTAGGAGCCTTATGAACCCATGTATCTTCCTTGGGCTACTTCCCCTTATCCTCCCTTGTGGTCACACCACTCTTGAGCATCATGTTCACATTTGGGTCTTCTTCGCATGGTTCAGACCTCATCATTTGGATATTCTGAGTTGGAGGAGGCTGGAGTACCCCTTTCTCGTGCATCTGTGTGATCAACGTAGGACAATCTATCATTTCATGATCAAACTAAGGACAATATGAATAGGATATTCTCGTCGGGTTGGTACAATCGTGGGCGCAGTGCCGTGGTCCTTCGCAATTGTAACAAATTAACTGTCTGCAGCCCCTTCCTAGTCCATTCCTCCTCGTCCTCGACCTCGCCCCTTAAATCTAACACGCGCCATCCTCGTGGCTGGGTCGAGGCCTCGCATTTCTATCTTCATTCTATAGGCTGGGGTCCGATCCATCGTTAACTCGTAGTTGTGACAAGTACACTCGTCGTGGCCCATTGACCTACAGAAATTACAAAATAGTTGTTGGGGTGCCGGTGTATACTTTGCAACAAATGACAATTATCTGTCGTGTGTTTTCCTCCTATCTGATAGATCGTGCACCATAATGCAGGTGTCGTACTCAGCCCTACCTGTGCCTCCGGTCTGAATGACATTGGCCCCCCTCCTGCCAAGTAGTTCGTGAATACTGGACAGTGGTCTTTGTCATGGCCCTGGCCTTTGAATTTTAAGCACCATACTTCCTCGCGCGCCTCTTTCTGTGGTGCCCTATCTCGCTTTAAGCTCTACATTTCTAGGTAGAGATTTTGTAGTTATGAATGGATTTGTTGAACTCCTAGCCCTGGATCCTATATCAGTGTCTCATATAACCTCATCGCCATTTCCAACACTTCAGCCTCGGTAGAAAGTTTATGTTGTGACAGCGCCGTCCTCAGGTGCGGTGTTAGAGATGCGACAAACCATGCGCGATGATGTGCATCTGTGAGCGTCATATTAGCCTTGCAGATCATACTCTTTAGCCATTGATCTAGATCCCATGGGGTCTCACCTGGAAGCATCGCGATCTCTTTGAACCCAATGATTGACTGTGTCTCTGATTTCGGCAGGCTAAATTCTCTATTCAATGAATTCTGGATCTCTGCTATCCCTGCATTTGGGTGGTCATTATAGTGCTTGATATACCATGTCAACGCACAATCCTACAATGCGCTCACCAATGTATCCTTCTTAATGTTGTCATCCATGACCCCTTGTGCTTCGCACACTGCTCTTACCATGAACCAGAATTGGTCCGGATCCTCATTCCCTACTCCTCTGAATATAGGTAGCTTGATCGCGCTTGCCATGCTGAACTGCGTGGTTGGTGGGGGTGAAGTGGGTAGAGATGGAGGTGAAGGAGGTGAAGCGGTTGGTGGCATGGTTGGAGGTGGTAACTGCGGAATGCGTTTCCTTATCAACTGACCGCACTTCTCGAAGAGACCCAAGCGAGCTCTTCCTCGCTCTCCTGTGAAGGTGAAATTAAGGGACTGTTTCCTAATTCCCCACTACTTTTTTAGATCTTTTAGCTCTACGTCGTTCCAAACATTAATGTATTCACATAACCCTCTTTTCACATAAAAACATCTTAATCCATTTATTCAAAGATTTAATGTACTTACCTCGTGGTCCCTTGAGAAAACATCGTTTTGCTTTGCTGTAGCTCACGGTCGTGTCTATCACAAACTCAGTGATAAATCCCCCTATTACCTGGTCGAGCCAATGGTCCACAACTCACGCGATCCTATCTTCTGATGCCTCTAGTCTGCGCACAAATTCTGGAGTCCACACTATTGGTTGGTCGAGCTTACACCTTCCCTGGCTATCGGCTAACCTCGCGATCCACTCATACAGTTGCGAAGAAGATCTCATGGATTTCAGTATACATGTAGTGATCCAACCACCTTTTCTTAGATACCTGCGGAGTTCTGTTTTCCTGTGTCACGAACTTGTGAATCTTCTTGTCCAACCACTCTTCAATTTCCTTCTTTATTGGATTCTAGTGGCACGACATCAGACATCCCTTAGGCAGATCCCAATCCCAGAAACGGAACCATTTGTTGGATTATTGGGGCCTGACCTAGGTTTAGAATTGATTTAGCCAAACAAATCTCAAAACTACTGGCCCTTTTGGCAACAGTCTATGATGCGCGGACTGAGGTCTCACCCAAGGTAGTATGGGAGGGTGCTAGAGCTAGGTTTCCGCACCCTAGGGATGTCTTGATGAAATCTAGGAAGTTCGCGAACCGAACCTGCGCGCTTGTGCTGCTCTGCGTAGCTGTCTGTCCTTTGCAACTTGTGCAACTACTTCCGTTCAGCTCTATGAAGAGGTGTTGTCAAGATCCTTTATCCTTACTATGCTATTATTATAGATCTTAACTTAATTGTGTGGGCCCAATATTTTCATTAATCATTCAATAGTCATAACAAGTGTGTGCAATTATAAAACTGTAAAGAGATGCATAAATATAACAGATGCATAGACACCCAATATTCCAAAATCAACTTATATTTTATTAATTCTTTGTCCAAGTAGAATCCTAACTCCACCCTGTGCACTCAACTGCAGGGTTCTATGCACTCAGCTACGGACTCTACCAGGCCTCTGTGCACTCAGCTGCAGAGCCTCTACCTATCACTATGACCCAATACATTCAGATCTACTTTTAACTTCTACTCATGCCTTCGCATCTATCTTTTACTTGTCAAAAGCTAAGACTGAATTTACACTTAGAGCCTCGCTCTACTTATACAATCCCATGGTTCGTGGACCATGGGTAGGCCGACATAGTTTACATTAAATTACATTATCTTAGGGCAGACAACCCTAGACTCTTGCGCTCCTTGCCCGCATTTTGTGGGGTCTTTACATTACACGTGACCAAAATTTAGGCTTCAAGCCCCAAAAACCTACAATTGGTGGATCTGCTACCCAACAAACACCAAATATGGGACCTCTTCCATGGAAGTGGAAGAGGATTTTTCCTTAGCGAGTAAGGAAATGAAGACCAAGGGAAATAATTCCCAAGGAAAGGAGGGTGGAAAGAAGATGGACTTGATGAAATTCAAGTGTTTTCATTTCCACGAGTACGAGCACTATGCAAAGAACTCCCCACAAAAGAAATCGAGCAAGAAGGAGCCGATAGTAGTTGCAACAAGTGAAGTTCTAACTTCACAATTTGAACTTGATTTCACTCTCATTGCATGCATGGCCAACACTACCATGGGAGGCATGTGGTATCTTGACAATGGTGCCTCATTCCATATGATGGGGAATAAAGATATATTTAGTGATTTTGAGGAGAAATACCTCAAGTAGATCATAGAGTTTGGAGATGACGAGAGGTATAGAGCTATTGGGATTGGTACAGTTACCTTTTAGAGGGAGTCTGGCTCACCTCTCAGGATCACAGATGTGATGTATGTTCCAGGACTGTTATCGGGAAATCTAGTGTCCACTCGGAGCTGCTAGTCCCACTAAGACTGGTAGCTATCTTAGAAACAAACAAACTAAAACCACTTTCGTTTTCCTTTAAGAGAAGTAGATAATAAGTGAATGAAGGACACCAACCTCAGTCTTGCGCTTGGTTCCTTGCTCAGTTCCTCTCCCTTCTGGCAGATCTTTGCCACTTCTCCTTCGTCTACCTAGCTTCAAAGAGCACCTGTGGAATCATAGCAACATAATAATATCGAAGAACAAAGATCTAGAATCATAAACAATATAGGACCAGATATATATTGACCACACAAATGCATATATCATCAAACATACAAGACTGTGGAGGAAAAATTGAATATCTTTATTAATAATCAAGAATACCAAAGAGGATTACAACCAATTGTTTTGACCCAGCATCATCCTCCAGCATGAAAGCCCTTCTTTCACCTCATGAAAAGATTAGATCACCCAACACTATGATATTCCAACAAGAAACCAACAACACTTCCTTACAAGATACAAAATTCCAGCCTCAGGATCTCTGGGATGAGGGATCCATATATAGATGATTGTAGGGGGGTGAGTCAGCTTCTGGAATTCTGATTAGTGTCCTCTCTCTGATAGTTCTTGATTCCACTTGGATATTGATGATCTCTTACTCATCCCTGGGCGAATTCAGAGAGGAAAGTGTCATAGGAGAAGTTTCTGGAAGATTACATGATCATCCACCTGGCAAACTATCTCTACCATTTGTCCACTCTCACCCCATAGAAGGGCTTTTCAGTATGCATCGTACCTCCCATGTGCATTAGGTGGGATGCATCGCACTTTTACCATGGAGCAGGTGAGATGGTCCAGTTTTGACCAATTCTGAGCAGTTTTTCATGGAGAACTTCTGGGAGATGATGTAATCAGCTGACCTTGTCCTTTTAGGGTATGGAACAACACTTTTAGGGACTTAGGAGCCCTTGGCTTATGGTCATGTTTGATTGGGGTTGCAGTGCCCAAAAATGTCTATAACAGTTGCGCCCTAAAGCATGAGGTCGTTAATCTTTTGATGTCGGGTGAAATTCTTTATCATGAGGATTCGAAGTTTTTTCGAGCTGGAAGGTGACCTGTAATAAGATACAATACAATACATTATCTTCATAATATTTTTCATGATCTAGCTGAGGCGGGCATTCCCAAGCTCAACTTTATAAATTATTTTCATGTACATAAGACAGACAACCGTCTGTGTGGGAGACTGATGATTCTAATAGAGTCATCATCCTTTGATTCGGATGATCATCTGTGCAGCAACAATGTACATTTGATGTCTTTATTTTCCTGAATATATCACAGCCTGGATGGATGAAACTAGATCTGGGGTCTTCAAACTTGTTCAATCTTCACTCGGAGTACAAGTCGATCCATGTGAAAGATGTTCTGGAGTCGAACATGGAAAGACATCGCCTGATTACCAGCCAATGATGTAAGCTATTAACAGGCCCAAGAGGAATCACCGATAATGATGATGACCCTCAAGGTACTACAGTACAATTCGCGTGGTGTGAATAAGGGACTTGGCATCGAACATCGCGCAAAATCTTTCAGTCAAAGGCCATTGATGTAAACCTATCACCGGAAGTGAGAAACTTGCCATTGAGGTATGCAAGCTTCAAAGTACTGAAAGGGTTTTTCCTAAGTTGAATTCTTGGATAATGAGCTGATGTCGAAAAGAAGTGACTCACCGTAGGAGGGCCTTAATGAATCCCACATCAATGACACAGATCAGAGTAAATGATTTTGGAGGTGAAAACGATCTGATGATACAGGGTTCAGGGTGGTGGTCATGAAAGAATGGAGCGTGAATGTATTGCAGCGGATGAGACACAGGTGAATTCTCTGAGCGACTTCTCTTGAACATACTGGTGACACTGACATGATGGATTGGTAGCGTTAACCCCAAATGTGGATGGTGTGATGGACCCATGGTGATATGACCAGTGAATGGAACAACCCAACCCGACTCGGATGTGGAGTGAAAGTGTCATGTTCAAGAGCGACTTGCAACCAATAAAGTTTCTTCAAATTTTCTTCCCAATTTTTCCCCAGTCATTACTGACCAGTGCCTCTTTGTTTTTGCCAAGCTTGAGGAGGATAACATATGCTTGTTTTATAATTTTCCCTTCTGGCAAACCCGTCGCTATATTTTAACGAGCCTAGTGACAATGAAAATCGTTCTTGTCTATATGGACAAGTTTGTCGCTATTTAGTTTTAACGAGTTTAACGACAAAGATAACTCGGTCCTTTTCAATTTTATAGAGTTTGTAAGGGACATAAAGGAAACTCCAATAATCCTTTTTTATCATGTAATCCCTTAAGTCTGAAAAAGTATAAAATAATACGAAAGGGATGAATTTTCGGTAATTTTAACGAGCCGAACAAGACAAGCGCTCGATCTTTTTGTGTAATAATCCCTCAACTCCAAAAAGATTAAAATCTAGAGGAGGGATAGCACTTCCAGTCACCTTAACGAGCTGGAAAGGCCAATCGCTCGGCAATCTTTTCATATTGTATGACTCAGTTGAAAAGAGCTTAAAGGAGACTCGTTTTTTGAGGAACGAGTGATAATTTTGGGTAGCAGCTGATTCTAGGTAAGGTTTGGAACTTTCCAATCACGACAGTGTCACAAGGATGGCTAATAGGATCACTCTTTGCAGCTGTTCCTCAAAAGGGGTAAACAATCAAATGGAGGTGAATGATCGACTAAAACCGAGTAGAGGTGATGATGAGAACATGACCAGGGCTCAAAAGCTGATGATAATGCATTCACAATGGTTATTTACTGAAAATTGGTTCATTTTTTAATGAGCTTAAACTCTGGGGGAACGTTTGCTCATTGCTTATGTTTAATTTTTAATGAGCTTGAACTCCACATAAAAACTGCTCGTGATAATGGTCATTGATTTAATTTCACCGCTTATCACTTTGTCCCTCCAAAGGTTGTACCACCTGTTCAATTGCTTCATCAAACCGATTAGAAATGGACAATATATGTTTCAAAAATGAGCTAAAATACTAATATTTTACTCGAATTACGTGAAAAGTAATTTGAAAGTGGTTTTTTACCCTTCATTTTACCATTTCATTTGAACTTTGGTTTGTTGGAGCTCTGGAGGTGATTTTCCCCCTTGATTTTCACTAGCTGATTTCGGGAGATTCTGTGGATGATTCTTGGTGTTGTCTGGACCAGGTAGGAGCTAAACCTGAGCTCTTCAGTTGCATTCCTTCCTTTTTGAATTCTGTGCATGTTTCCTTATTTTTCTAAGCCTCTGGGGTTTGAAAAATTTTCCCTGGCTCCATCGCACCCTTTCTACATCGAAAGGTGCGATGCATCCTGGCTTGGCCATTGGCTAGTCAGGATGCATCCCACACAGTACACTGCTGGGGGTGCGATGGGTGCGAGAAGGGAAGTTTTTGCACTTTTTTCTCATGGAATTTTTTGCCAAATCAGGATCCTGACTCTTCTCTTGCTTGTTTTGCAGAGATTTATCGGATCAAAATGGTTGTTACATGGCGAGAATGTGAGCATGAAGATGAGGACATGCTTGCTCTACATGATCCGTTTATGGTAACTGCACTGTGGAACTATGGCCTGTTCAAGTTTTTCCGCATTTTTAGCATGAGGCAACAAATCAACTTGTTGCAATATTTTCTTGATGCATGGGATCCTACTACTCAAGTGTTTCATATCAGAGGCAAATCTATCCCTTTGACTGTCATGGACATCTATTTTTTGACTGGTTTATCAAGGCATGGTACCCCTCTTTCACTATCAGGTTCCGCCCGTGGGGGTGAATTCGTGAGAGATTATATTCGCCAGTTTTGCAAAGAGGGATCTCAGCCGAGTAGGGATGGCAAGATCAACATCTGAGATGTTGATGACCGGTCCTTGAGGACCATTCTGTTCACTTTTACTAGAATGGTTGGTAGTGCGGCTCCTCACGTGGCTAACAGGTCTTATATGCAGTACGCCTTGGAATGCCTGGAACCAAAGGTGTTCAACTGGTGTGACACAGTACTCCCTATGATGAAAGAACACTTGATGAAGGTAAAAAAATGGAAAATTGAAGAACTTCGGCTATGGTTCTATTTTGACTGCTTTCGCCTTGGAAAAGATCCCGCTGATGCAGCCGCAGTACATCTCACTTGGCTTACCTCTCCCGACTGAACCACGGATGCAGAGATGGGTCGACCTTATGGCCTGACATGCTAGTCAGTCCCAGGTTTCCTTTTCTGATAGCTTTTTCAAGTGGTTCAACCATCAGGAGATGGTTTTTTCTGAGTATCCGTATGCTGGTATGGATTTCTGGGGTGATCCGGATTTGGTGCTGCCGGCTGGTGAGCAGTGGGGTGTTATCGGTGAATTCTCTGACCATATCTTTGTTCATCATTTCTTTTTATAATTTTCTTGTGCTTTCTTCTATCAAGACTAATCAAAACTCATGTGCTCATGTAGATGTTGGACCAGTTCGACCGGTAGTATGTCTGAGAGTACCAGCTGTCACTCCAGCAGGAGAGGCTGTGGGGAGGGCTATCCTTCGTGACCTTGATGTGGCCGAGACACTTTCAGAATTGCAGGATCAGGTCGAGGGCCTCACTCTTGGTATTCCGGACGTGAGGACTGACGAGTTTCCCCTGAGGTTGCAGCGACATACTACTGGCGTGCCGAGTTGATGGACTAGGCTTTTACGCATGATTGCACATGCAGTGACTTGTTATCACCAGCATCATTAGACTAGGGTGCCCCCTAGAATTTTGAGTTTTGGGTCATTTGATCGATTTTGTCCTAGTTATAGAACATTATGTATGAACCATAAACAGTTATATATATATATATATATTTTTTATTTTCGGAGCTTTATTTTGGTTGAGTTACGTGATCTTGATGCAAATATTTGATGAAATGCTTCTTTTATAAATGTTGCAAATGTCTATCTAACACATAATTTGCGAATGAGTCTGTTAATGTGTTTAAGTTTCTGGAAATATGCTGATATTGAATAAAATCAAACTGCCTTTCCAAAATCTCGACCCTTAGGAACATGCGATAGATAGCTGGATTCCGTATGGAGTAGATACCAGTGAGCTACAGGATGATGAGTTGCGAGTCTAGCCTAACGACTAGTCAGCATATGCCGCGTGTAATGGCATTAGAGAGGAGCTCTATCAATGCACTCTATTCAGCAATATTGTTCGTTGACCGACCAATACATACCCCTCTGAAACTTACTAACTCGCCGCTTGGATCGAAGATGGCCCAGGTTGCAGAGGATAGGTTCTGTGAACTACGACTCACTCCATCAGCATATCCAATAAATGATTCCAATAGGTCCGACATCTACAACAAATGTAAAAGCGGATCACTTAACCAAAACAATTACCCTTAGCGAAAACAAAAATGTAACAAAAGCATAGGGGTTACTATCTTGAGTCAAGCATAGTAACGTTTAAGGTACAACCCATTGCAAGGTTGCGCCAGTGGAATCCCATCATAATCTACTAACTCGTAGGATCCTTTTGCTAATGCATGTTTAACAATATAGGGGCCCATCCATAAGGATTTGAACTTACCTGCTCCCAATTTGTCAGATTCCTGGTCGTAAAGTAAAACCAGGTCACCTTCTAAGAAAACATGGGGTTTGACATTCTTGTCGAACTACGCCTTGACTCATTTCTTATGGGTTTTTTAGCCAAAGTAGCATCACGACAGGTTTCATCCAACTGGATTAGTTCCAAGAAATGACCCTCTTCTTCAGAAGTTCAAGGGAGAAGGTCGACTGCGAGTTTGAGGGACGAGATTTCACACTGAACTGGTAAGATTGCTTCCAGGCCATACACCAATTGAAAGGGTGTAAACCCAGTTGCATTCCTCACCGATGTCCGGTATGCCCACAATGCTGAGTACAGGATCAGGTGCCAACTCTTTTTGTGGACTCCAATCATCCTTTGCAGCATCCGCTTCAGGACCTTGTTGATTTCCTCAACTTGTTCATTAGCCTGCGAATAATATGGAGTAGAGCTGTCATGGGATAGCCCTAACTTGGCAACCAACCCAACCATCATGTGATTGTGAAAATGCGATCCATGATCTGTGACTATGGCCTGTGGAATGCCGAATCTAGAGACTACATGATTGAAAAAGAAGAGGGTAGTCATTTCACCGCTGTTGTTTAATGTAGGCATCGCCTCGGCCCATTTGGTAAAATATTCTACTGCAACTATGATATACCCATGCCCCCAGCCGAGGTGGGGTTACATGTCATGAAATCTATGCCCCATTTGGAAAATGGCCCAACAACAACTACTGGTTGTAGAGTTGTGGGTGGTATTCTGGTTTTTCGATCAAAGATTTGACATGCATGGCAACTTCTGACTGCGGTTATGCAATCTTTAAACATTGTTGGCCAGAAGTATCCTGCTCGTAAAATATTTTGCGCCGTAGCGTAACCAGATTGATGCCCCCCACATGCGCCTGAATGGCAATCATTCAGGACTTTTTTAGCCTCCTCATGGGTGAGGCACCTCCTCAGAACTGTATCGACACCATGACGGTAGAGTGTATCACCGACGATCATGTAGTCTTTTGCTTGGTATCGAATGCGTCGTTGTTCCGAGCAAGAGGTATTAGACCTATATGTTTGGGTTTGGAGATAGATTATTATGTCTCCATACCACGGATTGCTTGAAGATATCAGAAACAAATTTTAATCCACAATTGTTTCTTCTGATGTTACATCGTTGGACGACGATGGGAGATCACATAGTAACTCTACAAAAACCAGGGATTTCTTTGATTTGGATTTTATGAATTCCAGATCAAACTCTTGTAGAATTGCTATCCATTTTTAATATTTGCCCCCCAGCAAATGTCGCGACAATATATAAGTCATGGGGTTGCAATCTGACAGAATGGTAGTTTTTCGAAAGAGGATATAGTGTCGAAATATCTGTATTGCTTGAACAACTGTGAGAGCTAGATTTTCAATGTAGGAGTACTTGCTTTCTATATCATTTAAGTTTCTACTTAAATAATATATATGATGTTCAATTCCATTGTCTTCTTGAACTAAAACCATTGCGATGGTTGTATCCGCTGCAGCTAGCTACAGGTTAAAGTATTTTTGATAATCAGGAGCGTACATTAATGATGCTTTTATTAGGGATTCTTTTAAAGCATCAAAGGAAGCTTGCGCGACCTGATCCTAGATGAAGGGTACTTGTTTTTTCAATAGATGAGTATAACCTTTAGCAAGTTCGGCGTAATTTGGAATGAACCTCCTTAGAAAGTTTGCTTTCCCTTGGAGTTTCTGAATCTGAAACAACTTTGAAGGTGGAGGCAAATTAATGATTGCCTGAACCTTACATGGGTCAAGATGAATCCCGTCCTTTGAGACCACACAGCCGAGTAAACGACCAGAACTGACACAGAATACACATTTGTGTGGATTGAGTCGTATCTTGTAGTGTCGGCAACGTAGAAATATTGCTCTTAAATGCTGCGGATGTTTGGTCCGCTTTCGCGAATGCACCGGAAGATCGTCGAGATATGGTTGAACGATGTTTTTGATGTCATGGAAGGCATAATTCATTGCCCTCTAAAATGTTTCCCCTACATTCTTTAAACCAAAGGGTAGCTTGCGATATGCAAATGTGCCCCACGGAAAAATAAATGCACTCTTTGACTGGTCCTGTGGGCGGATATTTATTTAATTATACCCAGAAAATCCATCCATAAATGAGAAGATTTTACATCCGATGCATTCATCAATTATCTGGTCAATGAAGGGTGTAGGGTAGTTGTCTTTCAGACAAGCTTGATTTACATCCCTATAATCGACGCACACTCTAATCATTCCTTGTTTTTTCGTTACAGGAACAATATTTGATACCCAATCGGTTAGAGGAACCGGGTAAATAAAACCAGCATGGAGAAGTTTTTCAACTTCTGCCTTGATGGTAGTGGCTTTCTTAGGGTGCACCTGCCGTTGCTGTTGTTGTACCGGTTTGACATCTGGATACATCTTAATTTCGTGTTCAACTATGCTTGAGTCAATGCCTGGCATTTCATCATACGACCAAGCAAAGACATCTCTGAATTCGTGAAAAAGAGCATTATATATTTCCAGTTCTGAAGGAGAACAAGATTTGCCGACATGAATATTCTCTACAACGTCTATTTTGGTCGAGATATTTATGGCGATAGTCTCTTCAATATTGGACAATTTTCGCTCGGAATCCACCATGTTCACAGTATTTGATAGAAAATAAAAAACTGAGGGGTGATGAAGGTCACTAGGAGTATCTTCTTTGTAATCCAGAAGATGGGAATGATGGTGGTAATCTTCCCATGGTGCCCCGTCAATCATCATTGACTGAACAATTCCTTCGTCTGTATAATGTACTTGCGACCAAGGATCTGAAGGGGTACCATATTCCTTAGACCTATCTATCCAAACGCTTGATGAGCGTTGATTTGGGTTTGCTTCCCATGCTGAAAACATTGATTGCTACAAGATTTCTATTGGGCTTGGGGGCAATCCTGTAGATGATCCATTTTAATATTGTTTTCAAAGATCTTTTGAAAAGAAGATATCATATTGCAGGTTCCCACTGTTGCCACTTCCACCAGATTGATTGGAGGCGGTAGGGCAAAAGTCCCCATTAATATAGGGTCTTTTAGTAGTCCTACTCCGATATTTTGAAGCGAGTGAGGGCTTCCGTGGATAATCAGAATGCTTCCCGTAACTTGTGAACTATTGGGGAGAAATGTTTGCTGGTCGACAATTGTAATTCCTCCTTGAAAGGGAAATGCAATCTTTCTGAAGTAGGTCGAGACAACGACTGCCATAGCATATACCCAGGGCCTTCCCATTAGGATGTTGTAATCGAGGTTTCTGTCAATTACTTCAACATCTATTTCTACTGCTTTTCCCCCCAGTTTGACTTGCAAGTTACTTAAAATCCCATATGGGGTGTATGTTCATCCATCAAATGCTTTTAATGTTGTCGAAGATCGCGACAAGGGTGGAGATCCTAAAGTTTTCCAGCAACTCATCGACATAATACATGTAGATGCCCCCTCATCAATAATTATTCGATGAATAGTTTTGTTGAGGGCTTTCACTTGAATGAGGAAAGCTAGTTGAGCTGGTAACTGTGGGTCATATCCTTTGTGATTAAAGTATACAAGATTGGAATCCATTGGGTCAATCCCACCTATTGCTGATAATAAAACTTGCTTTTGGGAGGGGCAATTTTGCAGTACCTCATGTTCGACATAGCGGATGGTGATTAGGCCAAATATTCCACTATATTATAATGCTGTGCTACTCTGGCACGAGGATTAAATGTTGATTTGTGTACTACTCCCTTTGGCGGCTTTATTGTTAGTTCATGAATGATGGGTGGCACAACTTCGGTCGAAGTTGTTGTCGAACTACTGGGTTGATCATTGGCCTTGTCATTCGATAGTTGTGGATTCCCGTAATCTTTATTCCTTGTCGATATCAAAACATCGTTTTGCTGCTTTGAAACCGACAACATTAGCACTTGGGACGGGGAAGCATTGTCACTAGCAACTAGATTTTTTCCTGGATTTGGAAACGGATCAGTCAATACTGCCAATGTTTTTGAATTCTTGAAGAATTTTATAAGCTCAGCTTTATACGGACATTCTCTTGTCCAATTATCCTCATCACATATTAGGCATGGACGATTCGGTTTCTTTCTCCATAAGGGTTTGCAAAATATTTTTCAGGGGATGACTCTTCCTATTTTTTCTTCTTCCCTTTCTTTTTCTTCTTGCCTCCTGGTTGCTTGGTTTCTTTGCTTTGTCAATCGACATGGCATTTACTTCCAAGGTGAGAAGTTCTTCATTTACATTTTGACCTGAAACCGTACGGGCCTTTTTTGACTTAGCCTTTACAGTTTTCGTGCTGGTCGTTCCTATCACGCCGTCCCCTGCATGAGAGTCTTTGTTTGATTTAGGAGATGGAGGAATGGAAAATTCTGGTCTAGGAGCATCAGGGATTTTATCGTAGAGCGTGCCAGACTGAGTATAGATCAAGTCTAGATATTGCACATGAGCAATTACTTGCTCTTCAGTGATGACTCCTCCTTTTGCCACATCTTCTATAATAGAAGGTAACAACGACTTAATAAACCATTTAGCCAATAGCTGATCAGGAACATATGGTTTTACCATTCTATGACGACGTCGCCACTCATGAATATGATCAGATATGTGAGTGGTTGTCGTTTGCTTGAAATTGGTAAGAAGCTCTGTTCCCGTTTCGTACCTTACAGGTAACTGAAAATGGGTTAAGAAGGTTGTGGCTAGGGCGCTGAAGTTATCAAACGAAGCTTTAGGCAATTCGATATACCATTTTTCTACTGGACCAGTTAATGTTCCTGGAAAAGGCGAAGCCTAATCAAATCATCATTTAGAGTGTTAGATGAACACCAGAGGTGAAAGGTCATCACATGATTCGACGGGTCTTCACCCGAATTTCCATTAAATTTAGGAATATCTGACGAAAGTTTATGAGGAATCACTGGTCACCAAGGGGCGTAAGCTATTGGATCATTTGTTAGTCGGTTTATATCTAGTAACTCTAAAGTTGCCACAAAGGGCAATTGTTAATTCAGGTTCGGCAAAGCATACCCAGGATAAGATGGGATTGCTTGAGAAGTGGGTCTTTGCATACCAACATAGTGCATTTGATGCTGATAACTTTGATAAGGTTGATGGGCATAACCATTATGAAATGTTTGATTTTGTCCGTTTTGAATATACGGCTGCCCATTACTTGCAAAGACTTGGTGCTCAGATCCTTGGTAAACTTGTTGGAATTGTGGTTGTTGATATTGCACCAGCCATGGTTGTGAGACCATGTGGTGTTGCCCCATACTAGCTGCTTGACTGAGATGAGGGGTAATGGTACTTGTTTGAGCCTGGGTCACTCCAGTTAAGGAGCCACTAACCGATGATTGTGGTGGCGTCGTGGGGACAAGGGGCTATTGGATTGCGACCTGAGAGACTTGAGGTTGGCATACAACCGGTAATGCTTGTACTTGCGACACTGTCACAATAGCTGGTGTAGTGGGAATATTTGACATAGGCATACTTTGTTTCATTGAGTATACAACTCTTGGTTGTTGAGGCAATATTGGCATCCAACCACTGGATGTAATTCCAACATAACCTGAATTCTGTTGGGAACTCTCGTATGTTTGACCTCCTGGAGGAGACAATGAAAGGGCATATTTCACCCCATATGGTGGTAATCTGATGCTTAAGGGAATTATTTGCCTTTGAGGACCAGACTGCCCAAATTGACATTGTGAAGGATCAATTTGCTGAGACTCAACATAAGAGATTCCAGATATTATTCTGGATGAACAAACGGGAATAGACCATACCGTCGAAACAGACCCTGGATGGATCCCATCCAGTGATTAAGAGCTAGTTGTGATAGATGGTATGCCGATGAACATTGTTGGAGTAGCAGCAGGAGATTCTGCCGCTGCTGTGTCAGATGACACAGTCTTAGATGTCGATGTTTGTTCAGACATATCTAGTCTATCCAAAAGGTTTCCTAGTGATTCTACAAGAACTTCCAATAACGGTAGACTAATTTCTGATGAAGAAGGATATAGAGTGACCCCTACTCCAAATTACGATGGAGTACTAGATGGTGGATCCTCTACAATCTCTACTATAGCAATCAAACCAGATGGAAGAGGTAGACCGTCAGGTCCGTAAAATATTTCCGGTGCCGAAGAAGGTATAGATTTTGTAGCGACTGATGTTTGGGGAACAACACCATCCGTATCAGCTATGGATGAAGCCGGTTCAGTTATAGAAGTGTTTACCTTCACACTAGGATCAATTCTACTGTCCTCTTGTGGCTGTGGAACTTCTTCTGTAAAGGCAGGGGTACCAAAAATGTTTGGAGCAACCGGAGTCTCTGAGGGTGTCAGAACACTTGTTCCAACCCGACCAGGGGACTTTGAGCCGGTTAAACGAGTTCGCTTTGTCCGAAATAGTTTTGATTCTAGGGACAAAGATGGTTGACTCGCAAGTCTCCGCAAACGACGGGGTTTCAATTGACTTTCCTCCATGATTGCGGATTACTCGATCAACTAAAAATAAAGGGGAAAATGTTTTCGAATTAAATGAATTATAGATGCTTTGACACAACTTGTTTTTTCAATTTTTAAGAGGCGAGAAAAAACAAAAGATGACTCTAGTCGCCTTCGATTTTTAATGAGCCTGAAGTGACAAGTGCTCAGATGGACCTTTTCCTTTAAGGAGTCTGAAAAGGAACGAAAGAGACTACTCTGGAAATCTAGACAGAGGGATTACCAAACGAATCGCAAAACTGCAGAATACTTTTTATGGTATGGCAGTCAATCTTCCTGAATGTTGTGTTCAGTGCATTGCGATCGATAGGGCGACAGACACAGCTTCCTATGGATAAAGGATATAGCCCATTGTGGTCTCTCAATATATACTCGATGGTACGTGGGAGCACAAGTCCGTACTGGAAATTGTCATCTCAAAGAGGAGGAATCACCCAACCAACAGTGAAAACGACATTTACCAGGCTTTACGACGCTGGAATACGTCAATAGCCTAGACTTCTAGATGTTGTGCGTTAGGTTCCAAAGCACTTTTAGGTTCATTAAATTTATTTTACGGTTGATCTTTCTTAAGAAATTTTCCTTTCAGGTTCACCATGTGATGTAGATGTACAATTCCTAAAATGAAATCTAAGATGATAAACAATCGTTTAATCTTCTTTTTGCAATGAAAATCCTAGCTACTAAAGAAAGAGAGACGATATTCTTTCAACATAGAGCAGAGAGCACACACTAGATGCACTGTCCTAAATCAAACCAACAAGCAGTCTAAATGCAAATGCACATGCATGTATTTTTTTTCAACTTTCTTAATGTGTGAATGTCAAGAAGAATGCTAAGTATAATTCTGAATTATCTTTTCAAAGCGACAGTACTAACAAATTTCTCTTTAAGACGAAAGGAAGATAATGATGACACTTTACTATTTTGAATTGAAAACTGCTTTAGACACTTGAAAAACTACTAATTCAAATCAAATACAAGATTAACTATATAATCGACCATCAAGAACAATAGAATTCTTTTCTTTGACTGAAAACAACACTTGCGACACTTTCAAATCAAAAGACGAAAGTTTGACTATGCTACTACTTTGTAAAAGAGAACTGAAAATGGCGGAAAATACATAAAAACATTCATAGTTATTTTCAAAATGGAGGTGGAATGATGGAAAGGAAGGGGGTTTCCACAGTGGTATACTGATCACAGACAACAAAACTCCAGAATAACGCTAAAAAGAGTGAAGAAAAACCAAGACCTGGAGGAAAAGTTAGCCTTTTCTGATTATCGCACCTGTAACACACGGAAACAAGGATGCATCCCACCTACTGTGCACGGGAGGTGCGATGCATACTAGTTTCCTTGAAGAGAGGGTGTGATGGTACCAGGACGAGACTTTACTTGGCTCTTGGTCATAGTTTGTAGCTCAGTTCAGGGATTTAGGCCGAGAAAATGATGACCAGCAAATAGAAATCACAGAGGCTGATCTAATGAGGTTACTAGAGCCACCACTAGGGAAATTAGAAAGTTTACAAATCGATTGTTCAGTTTATAAAAAAAACTCGGAGATAGACTGAAGCAACATTGAACTAATTTGCACTTGCATAACAAATGTAGTTCGAAGGCTAGCTGGCTTGACTTCAGGCTCCGTCTATAAGTTTATAAAAAAAACAAATATAGACAAACAAACAATCTATTCGCTCCCAGTGGAGTCACCATTTTGTTATCGGGAAATCTAGTGTCCACTCGGAGCTGCTAGTCCCACTAATACTGGTAGCTATCTTAGAAACAAACAAACTAAAACCACTTTCGTTTTCCTTTATGAGAAGTAGATAAGAGGGGAATGAAGGACACCAACCTCAGTCTTGCGCTTGGTTCCTTACTCAGTTCCTCTCCCTTCTGACAGATCTTTTCCGCTTCTCCTTCGTCTACCCAGCTTCAAAGAGCACCTGTGGAATCAAAGTGGCATAATACTATCGAAGAACAAAGATCTACAATCATAAACAATAAGGACCAGATATATATTGACCACACAAATGCATATATCATCAAACATACAAGAATGTGGAGGAAAACTTGAATAGATTTATTAATAATCAAGAATAGCAAAGAGAATTACAACCAATTGTTTTGACCCAGCATCATCCTCCAGCATGGAAGCCCTTCTTTCACCTCATGAAAAGCTTAGATCACCCAACACTATGATATTCCAACAAGAAACCAACAACACTTCCTTACAAGATACAAAATTCCAGCCTCTAGATCTCTGGGATGAGGGATCCATATATAGATGATTGTAGGGGGGTGAGTCAACTTCTGGGATTCTGATTAGTGTCCTCTCTTTGATAGTTCTTGATTCCACTTGGAGATTGATGATCTCTTACTCATCCCTGGGCGAATTCAGAGAGGCAAGTGTCACAGGAGAAGTTTCTGGAAGATTCCATGATCATCCACCTCGCAAACTGTCTCTGCCATTTGTCCACTCTCGCCCATCGCACCCAATAGAAGGGATTTTCAGTATGCATCGCACCTCTCATGTGCATTAGGTGGGATGCATCACACTTTTACCATGGAGCAGGTGAGATGGTCCAGTTTTGACCAGTTCTGAGCAGTTTTTCATGGAGAACTTCTGGGAGATGATGTAATCAGCTGACCTTGTTCTTTTAGGGACTTAGGAGCCCTTGGTTTATGGACATGTTTGACTGGGGTTGCAGTGCCTAAAAATTTCTATAACAAGGACTAAAGAAGAATCTTGTTTCAATCGTAGTATTGGAAGACTGTGGCTATGGTGTGTTTTTTAGAAGGGAAAGGTTTTCCTTAGACATAACACCACGAAACAAGTGAAATAGATCGGTGCACGAGTCAAGAACCTGTATTCTCTTGAGGTTCAGGATGCATGCAAAGCCTTGAGGAGCAAGGAAATGGTTAGATACTTGGTGGTTGATAAGGAGAATAAATTACCTCTCAACATGCAGCCCCAGAAGAAGCCTCAGAAGAAACTTCAAGAAGTTGTGGAGAAGCCACAACTAGAGAAGCTCAGAGGAGACCGAGCGGAAAGATCCACTCAAGCAAAGAAGAAGTAGTCTCAAAAGTTGTTTCAGACAATTGTGGAGCAACCACAATTGGAGAAGCCGAGAGGAGACCAAGTGGAGGCGTCCACTCATGCAAAGACCTCCAGTAGGGGGGATTTTGAGCCATGTGGATAGAGGGATCACATGCAACCATATCTCTAGGTGTGATGTGTGGTGATGTGAAGTGAGAGTCCCAAGAGGGCTGAAATTGGGCAGGGTCCATTGAGAGGTTTTATCTCATGGATCATACCTTGCTATGGGAGCCCAAAGTACATAGTAGCAGGAGGAATCAGTGATATTGATGTAGTTAGATATCAAAGTGATAGAGGATGGAGCAGTGAGATACTGAAGAGCATAGATAAGGGTTGACAACAGTCCAAAAAGGTAGAGTCAACATAAGAGCAAAGTTTTTAGTTGACAGGGGCAATAACACTCAGAGACTTTGATGATAGAGGCATCATTTTGATTCAGGTTGGATCTTTTTGTTTATGGAGTTGTTGGAGCAACAACACTAGAGAGAAGTGTTTCATGCAAAATATTCCAAAGAATTAGGATTGGGATCGAGTTGAATTCCTTTATTGTTGAGAGGGAGTGTTGAAAATAACAATAAGAAATGATAAAAATGGAATCCATAAATTCCAGTTTAATTTGTCCTTGAATTAAATTGAGAATTAAAATCGAATTCTATTCTCATACCAACTTGTAAATAGTTAATTAAGTTTAATTAACTTAATTAGCTTAGGAATTTCGAGTTGGAAGTCATTCTCAAGTCATGTATGTGTTCTCCATATATTGTAGGAGTCCATGATGAGTTGATTGTTAGTTGTAATTAGATAACTCAGTCTACTCAGTTAAGTTAAGTTAAATTAGTTCCAAATTGTTCGAGGAACTAATAGTGACTTAACAGTCAGTTGGTGCACTAATGAATTAACTAGTGCTACTCCAGTTAATTGAAGATTCCCTCATCAAAAACTCATGCATGTCGATTCTAAGAAAGACCCAGTTGAGACTAGAGTGCATGGATAGTGTACTATTTGTTGTAGAATTTTCTCAATTGTACATATGGTGCATGCAATCAGGAACTGAACCTTGGAGGGATTGCATAGTTTTGGATGCAATGGTTTCCATTTAAGATGGGCTAATCAACCATAGGAATTGCACGAGGAAATAGGGGCTTGGAGAGCTAGAGAATTGGCTAAGTGTTGGCCAAGAGTTTGCTTGTGAGCAGGGAGATTAATCATACTAAGTGTTGGGATTATTCTTGTGAGAACAAGCATTATATTATCATCTTGGATTTCTGATTTAATGCAACACATATAGTGGGGTATTTCAGTTGAGGCTTTCCCTGGATACTTATTGTGTTATGTTTCATTGATTTATATTCTTCTTGTTCACATTGTTTTCATCGATATATTGGCTTCCACTGGTTGATAGTAGAAGTAATTTGTTTTCTCTTGCTTTAGTACATTACATGAGCTTGTGAATCTATAGGATTTTCTACACTTACCCTACAAGATTCTCTATTCTCCATTGTCATCTAGGAACTCAATTGCCTTCTCATAACAATCCACTTTAGTCCTATGAAGATACAACCAATCCATACCTTGAAACATATTGTATGATCCCAATGGAAGTACATTTAGATGCGCTAATGTAGGCATACAATTCAACTCAAATTTACAAGCTCTTAACCAATGATGAACTCTTTTCTTAGTACCTATAGCCAACTGCACTAACCAAGTCTCTGCATGCACTTCTTTATTCAAACCACACTTATCGACCATGTCAATGTTAATATAACTATAATTAAATCCAGGGTCAATAAAAATAGAAACAACTTGATCACAAATCTTACCCTCCATCTCAATAATAGATTCCTGGTGATCCTCCTACCTATTATCCAATGCTGCATAGATCCGAGGAATTCTCCATCCAACATCGCCGACTATCTTCGATTCCTTAGCATTATTGAACTAAGGCCTACCACCCTGATCTGATGGGAAATCCCTCTTGAGATTCTCCTTGCCACATATCCAACACTAAAATTGTCCCTTACCCTCACCTTTATTCTACTACCCTCTAGGTTGTGACCCATGTCCTTGTCCAACTACATTAATCTTCTTGTAAGGAGCAAAATTCTCTTTCTCGACTACATCCTTAGGTCTTGTTCACTTCAGTGGCCACTTTCCCGTAGCTTTGTCCTTCCCTTTCCAACCCTATTAAGGCTTTGTCTTATGCTTTGATTACTATTAACAATGTTTCAACTTCCTGATGCATTCCTCCAATGATCTAGGCTCATCATACTCGATCATGTCTTTGAATGCTTTCATAAACCCACTGATGAATATTTGAATCTTCTCTTTCTCCTCCTTAAGATAAGGAAAATAACTCAACAAATCCAATAATCTAATAGTATACTCCTCATCAGTCATAGATCCCATCTTCAACTCACAGAACTCCTTCGCCATGTCATCACATTATCTCTAAAATAGGTACTTCTTGAAAAGTATTTCAAACTCCCTCCAAGTCAACTCCCCTTTCCGAATGCCTCTGAAATTATTCACGTCTTACCACCAAATGTCTGCTTTACCTTTAAGACTGAAGGTAGTTATCCCTTTCATGTTCTCTGAATAGCCATGCAATTTGAGGAACTTATTCATCCCAAACAACCAACCTTCTACATCCTGTGACTTCTTCATTTCTCCATCAAATGTAGGTGGCTTGGATTTCTTGAAATCATCCAGAAAAATGTTCCCTATCGCTCCTCTTATAAGAATGATAGTGATGATGACCATGGTACCTGTTCAAACTAGAAATAGAATAAATCCCATGTCCACTACCTCTCCTATCAGGTGTATCCAAGAATATTCCATCCCTGATGGTATTGTCCCTATCCAACATGTGTCCATAATGAGATATGCTACCATAGGATCCATTAGTCCTATCCTCCTATCCATGACTAATCCTAAGTGGTCCCAATCTCTGCAACTTTGAAAAACTCTCAAGGATAACTGCATTGACCTCTTCTTGTTTCTCCTCTTCCCTGGAAAGTCTCTCTTGTGACTGAATGATTATGTCATTATTTTCCTTGCAACTTCTTATTTCTTCCTCTGAACTTCTCAATGTATCTACTATGTGAGGGGAGTACTCATCACCATGCTACTCATCTAATATACAGGGAGAATCTCATGAACTATAATCCGTCGTTTTTCTAATCATATTTGATCTTATTCTTCCTGCAAGTAAATTATGTCAGCTAAACCAAAATACAAATATAACCATGATGACTCAGTATAGTTCAAGGGAGGATATATCATCTGCAATATCAACCATATTAGCAGAATACATATATAAACATAATCATAACAATATATCGACATCATCTCAATCATCATCTAGTTACTATGCATGATGCCACAAACTATAACACCAACTGGACACAATGCATGCATATATACTAACATGCATAAAAAATGCATATAAAACCAACATGCATTCATGAAAAACACATCCCAACAACAACATCATCAAATTTTACATGACAAAAAAACTATATAAATGACCATTACCATGCATACATAACAAGGACATATACAACTTTCATGCATGCATGATAAACACATTCTGCCCACCTAGTCCAAAGGTTGAACCATGCTCTGATACCATTCTATAAAACCCTCCTCCCACACTTACCCAATTTCACCAGTCCACCGAGGTAAATATGTGACGAATAGTTACTATGATATGAATCAACCTCCTAGATCACCTTAAGTAAGTTGAATTGATAAAACTAAAACCTCACTAACTTCCCTTAGGTGCTATTAGACCCCCAAGTGATAAACCACTCTTCCAGGTGCCCGAACCTTGAGATAAGCCTATTTTTCGATGTTTCGATTCCCAAACATTGGCACAACACTACATAAATTTGACTCTAACCCTCCATTCACATGCATAAGTCTGCAAGGGAGAAACTACAATATTTTTCACCCAATTCTACGCTTGTGACCATGAGATTTGAGGAAGTTTTTCAGGGCTAGTCTCCAGACATTGCCTAAAACTTAATGAAAATTTCCAGAATAATGACTGACACAAAGACAAAGCCTTTAATTCAAAACTTGATCAAGAAATTAACCTAACCCATCCTAACCATGACAGAAATTTAGTCAAACAAATCATGAGCATGTAATCTATAGGTCATAATTACATATTTTTTCATAGGGATATCATACTTATCTGAGAATCACCAAGAAGGTTTGATTCCCTCTCAAAATAGTTGCATTATCATATATTAGGTCATACTTTCATTAAGAATTCATTTAGTAATCAAAACATGATGAGAGCCATAACTAAATTCTGTCATAAAACTATGCTTATAACCAACATACAACCAGAATAATAACAATGTTAGAAAAATCATCAAAGATACATAATCAAAAGTATAAATACTCATGAAATACAAGAGGAAAAGGGATCTTATTAACATATGCAAATCCAACCAATTCAGGGACTTACACGTACTACCCAACAATAGATTGGGCTAAATCGAATCTTTCTTTCAGCCAATAATCCTTGTGCCATATTCCAAGCATGAATGTGGGACTCAGAAAAAAACAACCAAGGCTTCCTCATGCTTTACCGTGTATCCCACCATTACTGGTTAAAGGATTCCTAGGCCTAAAACCCTCATCTATATAACTAGGCTTTACCATATATCTCTCCATTACCAGGTAAGGGATTCCTAGGCCCAAACAAAGAAACAAACACTAGAGGCTTTACACAATCACACCAAAACCAATCAAGGGATTACTAAGCCTAAATAAGCATGGACACCTCTAGATTTCTTCACCAATACCTTGAGGATTTTTCATGTCTCTACCCTTAGGATTTACCATGTATCCCACCATTACCGATTAAGGGATTGCTAGGCCTTTGGGATTTTTTCTAAGACCACCTCACTTGGTTCCAAAACAATCCAACAATCCAACACAACTAATTGAAAGAACCTTATCAAACCATGGCTATCCAGAAACGTCAAGGCAAGGCCAAAAACATTGTCATACCTATAAAAAAACATGACAATGACATCAAGAGAACTAAATACACACATGTATGTACCATGCATGCCAAAAATATCAAGGAAATCATACATGCAACTCGATATCTACAATTGAGCCCATTGTATCCGCTTGATCCACCTCTTCCTTGCTTGCTCTTTGCTTCCTTTGCTTCCTTGTCCTTCCTTTTCCTTCCTTTCTCCAATGTTAGAGTGCTCCTAGAATGCTCTAAGTGTACAAGAGTATGAGAGAATAGAGAGAATAGGGAGAGAGCTCCGAAACTAAACAGACGAAAGGTTTTGAATTGATCCTCATAAGCCTTTTTATTAACAAGGTCCCTATTTTATTCAATTTCCATCATTTTCCTCCAATTTCCTCCTCACATGCAACCTGTGACCTTTCGCCTTCCTTTTCTCCTAATTTCCTTTATTTTCATAAATAAAATTCCAATTAATGTCTCTTTCCTTTTCAAAGCCTTTGCCAATTTTCCATAGCCATAATAAACCAAATGAACATCTACTAGGATGTATTGTCCAAAATTCAGCTTGGAATAAGTGTCCCATGCCCTTGGTCTTATTTTTCCTTTATTAACTTTATTACATGAAATTTTGACCCGGGGTTGTTACACTATCAAGGAACAGTATTACCCCTTGCAAAGCTATGAGGAAAATTACATACAATGTACTACACTGTAGCACCAAAGGGATCAAAATGTGCATGAGTTGACGAATTGTTTCCATACCCTGTGCACAAAGTTGGGTATCAAATATTTTGATAAACAAATGGTGCTCAACTACCATAGTTGTTTGCACAAATATGTTTGAAGAAAAACCCTTGTCATTTAAGTCCATTTTCTAGGCTACACACTGTTAGTATCATAGTTGGTCACAAGCATTACGGGGTATCTATATCCTCGAAACTTCATTTTTCATGGTTATGGATCATCCATGTTATCACCAAAAAATGATCATCTAGCTATAACTTACTAGATGGATCAAAGTACACCTCCCAATTTTATAATAGTAAAATTGCTTTCACTATAAGAAAGTACTTAATAAACCACATTTTTTAAGTTATCTCTAGTTAAACCCATCAAGAATGATTAAATAAATTATGAACCCACGTTTCATCGAATTCCATTTGTTAGGTCGCACACTGTTAGTATCATAGTTGGTCATAAGCATTATAGGGTATTTCTATCCTTGGATCTTCATTCATCATGGTTACAGGTTAACCACACAAAACCCTCCTCTTCAGTGGTTGTTCATATTCAACAAATGCTTCTTATAAGGGAACTTCATGCAATTGTGAGAATTTCTTCTTAAGGAGGGAGGAATGATCTGAATGGAAAGTGGCATCCACCCATGGAATTTACCCATGGTATTGTAAGTGGCATCCACCCATTATATTCATTCACCCATGGTATTTTCCCATGGTATTGTAAGTGGCATCCACCCATGGTGTTCATCCACCCATGGTATTTATCTACCCATGGAATTTACCCCTGGTATTGTAAGTAGCACCCACCCATGGCATTCATTCACCCATGGTATTTACCCACCCATGGAGTTTACGTGTGGTATTGTAACTAAAAAAGACTATAAGTAACAAGTCACATTTTGTAAAATGATAGATTTTCCACCATAATGTAGCTCTTACAATTATTCTCTATTTTAATAAAAAAATTCTTGGTGGTTTTGTTTACTGTGTTCTTATCTTTTTCCGACATTTCAATTTTTATTAGAACTTGAGGCCTCCCCCCAAGATCTGGATCAAAACTGCAATAACCTCATCATGAGTTGTAAGAATAGGATATGAGAACATCATCACTAGTGATAGTATAAGCATGAAGGCCCAAAGTTATATTGTTAAATATAGACTTCCTTTCTATACAATTATGATTTTTGCTGCAACAATTAAGGGCCCAAGTAAAATTGAAAGGCCCAAACCCACAACCATATCTCTGAGAAAAAAAACCAAAATCTTTTGTTTATTGAATTCATGTCAGGCCTCAATGAAAAAAGTTGAATAAAATGAAAAAGGAAGATCTATCAACTGAGACCAAAGGGTAACAATTACTAAAAATAAGAGCGTATGAATGCTTTCATTATGAGGATATAAGCCCAAGTTTGAAACTATAACTTATGATTTCTATCAAAACAATGGTAATGCTCGAATAAGTAAATTTGTTGAATGTCCTATGATTGTCACTACTACATGAACAAGTGGAAGTGGTTTTTCAAAAGCTCGACCTTGGTTTTGATATGATAGCCATAACTAGTATGGAACAAAATCCCGTGCATGAATGCATCCACACACAACATATTTTTGCATTGTTCCATGACATTGTTGAATCTGATATGTACATAGAGAAGTATAAATGGTAGATGGGAATAACCTTATCTTGAAGATTTAGGTTACAAACCATGAAGGAATATATCCAATACAAAGCTCCATTAAAGGATAGCACACAACACGTTTATCAAAAGAATGTGGATACCACAGTATGGAGAACTTGTGTCATTTCATAACATATAAAAGAATGAAACTAAAAGTGACACCATCTTGTTGGCATGCCTTTATATTTTTTCCTTGTCTTTTTTTATGTATCCATGTCCAAAACAACATAGAAACACAAGAAAAGATATCTCAACAACTAGATAATAAGCCACTTCGAGGTGGAAACCTCCCTTTACATCACATGAATGAACAATCCTTAGATGATTAAAATGACAAACCCTCCTTTTTATATATAGGAGTCTAAAGGGCCAAAATTTAATTAGGGCCTACATAACAATAATAATGTAAGGGCTCAACAATAACAATAATGGGTTTCTATGGGGCACAACAATAACAATATGGGGGCTACATTAGTATTATAGGAACCTAGCATGCCCCTCTCCTTCAAAAACGTGTTGTCCTCAATGCTTGAGTAGTATCATCCTCCCATGTGGAACCTTTAGCAGGTGATTTCTTTCACTTAATGAGATACGTTGAAATTGATTCATCCTGTAGCTATCAAATTCTTGTTTCCGTGATTGCTTTAGGATCCAATATGATTTTTCCTTCCTCGTCAAGTCATGGAAATATAGTTTAAATAGTTTAAACTGGGAGCTTGTCACCTATATCCTTCTTTAAGTATGAAACATGGAAAATTGGGTGTACTCGTGAAGATGCAAGAAAATCCAATTTGTGTGCCATAGTACTAATCGTTTTCAACACCTTGTAAGGGCCATAGTACTTGGGTGATAATTTATTATCCTTCTTAGCTCACATAAAAACTTCTTTCACTGTGATGTTTATCTACTTGTTGTTTCATTTTTTTTTCACCAGAGCTAGGTTATCCTTGAATAGTTGGAGAAATTGTTTTTTATGCCCGACGAGATCTTCCATTGCTTGAACCTTACAATTTCCTCTTAAATACGATGTGATGGATGGTGGATGATATGCTTAAAGTTCCATAAATGGGGTCATTTTTGTTGCGATATGGAAGGGAGTGTTATACCACCATTTTTACAATGGTAACCACTTGACCCATTATGTTTGTTTGTCAAATACAAAGTAACAGAGAAATCCTTCCAAAAGTTTGTTCACTATCTTAGTTCCCATCAGATTGATGATGATAAGAAGAGATATGATCTAATTAAGTACCAAGACAAGAAAATTTTTTTTCTTAAAAATTTCGAGTGAAAATGGGATCTCTATCACTTACAATAATCTTTGGATTTCCATGTAGCTTTTGAACTATTTCCACAAATACAGTGGTGATTCTATTAGCTTTGAAAGGATGAGATAGTGCAAAAAAGTGTGCATACTCTACCACCATGATGGAACTCTTTCCTTTGGACTTGGGTAAACCTAAAATAAAATCCATTGAGACCTCCTCCCAGCACTGACCTGGAATGGATAATGGTTGTAAAAGACCTGGGGTCTTAATTGTCTCAACTTTATTTTGTTGGAAAAACAAACATTCTTCCACAAAATTTTGAATACCATATTTAAGGCCATCCCAAAAATAGTCCTTCTTGACCTTGTGCTAATTTTTTAAAAATCTTGAGTGCCCTCCTATAGGACAGGTGTGAAATTCCAAAAGAAACTTCTTTTTGAGTTGGGAGTTCTTACATAAAGTCATTTTTGTACCATAGAAAATCATTTGTCTAGATAAATGTATCAAATGCACTGGGATCTTCCTACAACTTTTGAATGAGTGTCCACACATCTTCTTCATTCTTCCATTGATTCCTTGCTTTAGTTATTGAATTAGGTCAAATAATAGAAATGACACAGAGCAATGATTCCATATCCTCATCCCTTCTTCAGAGTGCATCTGCAACAATTTTTTTTTTCACTTTCTTGTAGATGATTTCCAAGTCATTTCCAACATCTTTGTGACCCATTTTTTCTACTCTTCTAAAGATAATATTTGTTCCAAGAATAATTTAAGACTATCATGATCTGTTTTTACCTTGAATTGTCTTTCAATTAGGTAAGGGCACAATTTCTTCAAGGCATGTAGTATTGCTTATATTTCCTTCTTATAAATAGGTTTTTTTAAATACTTTCCCTTAATTGTAAAACATTCAAAAGAAATGGGTCTTCCTTCTTGCATTAAAAAAACACCAATGCCATATCCCAAGGCATCACATCCCACAATAAAGGTTTTTGTGAAGTCTAGTGTAGCTAAGACTTGAGATTGGCACATTTCCTTTTTAAGATGTTCAAAGTAATTGCTTATGGATTCTGAAAAACTACATCTTTCTTCAGTAGTGTTGTTAGTGGTGCTGCTATTTTCCCATAATTCTCAAAAAACTTGTGATAATAACTTGTCAACTTGAGAAATCCTCGAAGATGCCTTAAGGTTTTGGATATTTTCCATTCCTTTATGGCTATAATTTTTCTAGGGTCTACCTTAAAACCCTCTTGAGATACAATATGACCCAAATATTCCACTTCATGTACTCGAAAGGAACATTTGAAGGGTGTTGCACACAATTGTTTCTCCTCCCACAGTTTGAACTCCCTATCAACATTTTGAACATGATCTTTCCAAGACTTGTTGTAGATTAGTATATCATTAAAAAATACTAACACAAATTTTCTAAGGAAGGGTTCGAAAGTGGAATTCATCAAACCTTGAATGTGGACGGTGAATTATTAAAGCCAAAAGGCATGGCCAAAAATTCATAGTGACCTTCAATAGTTCTGAATGTTATTTTTGGAATGCCTTTTGTATTCATTCTATATATCCTAATGAAGATCCAACTTGGTGAAGTAAATTGCTCCATGTAGTTCATCCAACAATATTAATGATGGGAATGGGAAATTTATATTTAATAGTGAGCTTATTGATCTCTCTATAATACAGACACGTATGACATGATCCATCCTTCTTTTGCACCAATACTACTAGAGAAGAGAAAGAACTTTGGCGAGGATGAATTATACATGCCTCTAGCATTTCTACAACCATGCATTCAATTTCACTCTTTTGTGCATAGGGATATTAGTAAGGTTTGATTTTTGGAGGAAGACTTCCTGGAATCAATTGAATAACATTATCATGATCACGAATAGGTGGGATACCTTTGGTATGTTTTCCATGAATTTTCTTTCAACTTTTCTTGTCACCCTGAATGCATTCTCTAATGACTTAGGTTCCTAAAGGCGAATCTCATGTCAGATGTTATCATTTAAAGTTCCTATGAAGAAATCAATTAGACACTACTATGGAATATTAATTACCTTAATATTCAATCTTTGGAAGTCCTCAATGTGCTCCCCAACTTAACCCTTTTGTTTGAAATTTATCAATTGGATAAAGAAGGTATTGATATTTATACCTCATAATGTGCTATCAATTCATTTTTGAAAATTTTCCATTAAGTGACAAGTGATTTATGAGAAAAAATCCATAGATACCACAAAAATTGATTGGTTTCTAAATATAAAGATGCAATGCATACCTTTTGTGTGTGTGGCACGTCATGTAGATCAAAGGACTACTCCATCTGTAGTATCCATGTTACTGGGTCCTTTCCATCAAAATTTACCATATCAATCTTTGGAATGTTGTTGGAATTAAACCACAAGTTGGAGTATCTCAAATCATGATTCACCTTCCTTTTATTTTCATCATGAATTTCATGGACTACCTTGTCACCATTAGGAAGCCTTTATTGTAACAACTTTGTCAAACCTTCCTTCAAAAAATGCATGTCTACAATTAAACTTCCATGTCCCATTTTAAACCATCCATGGCCCCTTTTATTTTTTTTATAAAGCATACATATTAACATTCAACATTGCTCCCAGGTCATTTTTTGTTTCTCTTTGTGACAACAAAAAAGTCTACACTTGGTCCCTTAATTTCGATATATCATATTGCATTCTTCTTCTTCATGCATCATAGTAGAAATTTCTAAGGGATTAATAGGTGTATAATTTTTGTTTAGGAGGAATTTTGGAATTAATTAATGAAATATATGATTCACTATGCCCTTTGGATCACTTCAATCTATTTCTTCAAACAAAAGCTACGCAAATTGAAAAATACACAACTTTTAAGAGCTTGATTTTGAGTTTGTTGATAAGGCTGCCTTCAAACTATTATATCCTTGTGATTTTAGCCTCTCAATGTTTGAAATTAGATCTTGTGGTATCCATTTTTTTCTTCTTTCCAATCTCACAAATTACACCGATATTATATTATTCAAGATAAAGGTATGTCAAATCTAGCACAATGACTTGATTATGAACTGGTTTAGTAGAGCGAATTTGTATTGGATGCTACTGTCACTATTTTAACATTCGTCCCTGAAACTGATACTCGAAAAAACAAATTTCGTGAAATTTCATTTAATTTTACGAAATTCAAATAATATGCTCAAAGATAAATTTATGATGATTTTCCCTAGAACACCTGTTTGAGACTGAATTCTAGAGCACACAAAAATACTAACTTCCTTGGACCATATCTCAAAAAATAAAGTGAAACAAGGCATGAAATTGTCTCCATATGTTCATCAATATTTCACCTCAATGTGGTAACAATTTCATGGTCTAAAGCTTCACATAAAAAATTTATAGGGAAAATTCCACAATGACCCGTTTGAAGCATCAAAACCCTAAGATCAAGAGCTCTGGTACCAAATGTTATATATCTAGATCTAAAACAACACAAAAACACAAGAAAATGTAGCTCAACAATTATATAATAAGCCACTTTGAGGGGGAAACCTCCCTTTACATCACATAAATGAACAATCCTTGGATGATTCAAATGACAAGACCTCGTGGCTATAAATAGGAGTCTAATGGGTCAAAATATAATTAAGGCCTACATAAAAATAATAATGTAAGGACTGAAAAATAAAAATAATGGGCTTCTATAGGGCACACCAATAACAATATGGGGGCTACACTAGTATTATAGGGACCAAACATCTTTATTTGGAATTAGGGCCTAAAACAAAACATGCCCAATTCTATTAATTTCAATCTAGGGGGACCTTATTATAATTTGAGTGATAGGAGAATCACACCTTTATATCTCTCAATTAGTTCACTATTTCCCTATGGAAAATGTTGGAGGGAAAATTGCCTCAGTTTGATGGCTTCTTTTGTGAATGCTACAAATCCACATAGGATTTTGTTGGGTCAAATCAAGTTCAAGTATACAAAGAATCCCTAATAAAACATTTATGCACTTACATGAATCAAAATATCATTAAGTTCATTGCCAAGGAGGGAGATCCACAACTCATAACCAATTGGAGGTAAATTGGTAAGAAATATCAAGCTCACTCTATCTAAAAACCATACCTCTCTAGAGGCTCAAACATTAACATAAGCAACCAATCTACCATAGATCCACGCTTATTTTTAATGGCCAAGCATTGGTCACACAAAATTTTGAGACTAAGAATAGGTTATCATTATAAACAACAAGAATAATATGGTGTCCCAATAGTTGGTAACAAATTTTCGGCTACCAACCACTCACCCCAGGTCGTTTCAACTTTGAAAGTTTAAGGAATATTTACAATCTAATTGCATCACAACTAGATAATGTGCTTTCAAGATTTTGTGAGAACTATTATAGGGAATCTACGATTGCAAAAATAAGTGTCTTCCCTAGTCCTAGTGGATTGACCTAGAACAACAGAAATAAAAGGGAACAATGTCTTCTGTAAAGTAATTAAATAATGGGATAAGGCCTACCTGGAATTTCTCATAAGCTTCTCTCCTTCCTCAGCTTGTATTCTCCAATTCTAGCTCTGATCGCTATAATTAGAACCCACACAATCAAGTAAGGAAAGCCCAATATTTACGACATCTATGTAGCATAATCAAATAACTTCATTCAATATATCAACATAGTATTGAAATACATGAAATCATAACATCATATATAGGAAAACAATATACTCTTTGTATTAATATATATGGAGATATTTACAACCAAAAATAGGACTTGATCTTGTAGAAGAGCTCCCCAAGTTGACATGTCCTTTCCTTTCCATAAATTATGCCTCTATGTCACCCTAATGCATGGAATAATGACTCTCAAAGAAACGTTAAGAGGGTGGAATCAATCTCCAAAAGCCAACGCTTTCCCATGGATTCCTACAAATACATAGATATGGGAGGTAGTTCATGAATTCTTATCTATTTACCAATCTAGGCTTGAGATCTAAAAGTGATGGGAGGATGAGCTCAAGGGATAAGATGGTGTTTTCTCCAAGGTGGAATCAGATAGGATTCAAATTTTTATCCAAGGAAAATGGTTGAAACAACCTCATGAAGCTTCTGGAAGAGGAAGCTTGAGGATTATTTTTATTTTTCTTGAATTTCTAGAATTAGTGCAACCCTAAGATTAAGCAACCTTCAGGTCATCAGTGCAAGTGCATAGAGGGTCAACCTGGTATTCAACGCTAGTCTCTAAAGGGCCAGGGTGCACTAGGCCTTAAAATCTTGGGAATTCAGTTGTTAAGAGAAGAAACATAGGGATTTGGCATAGTCATGCATAGGGATTTGTGTAGGGATGACGAAAATATGTTGAAGTATGTGAATTGACCTCGTTTGAAGGCTTATTGAACATATGTGACAAAATGGCCTATAACAAGAATGACTACAAGTTTTTAAAGCATACACAAGTTATTAGAGCTCATATTTGCTGCAAATCATTCATTTGTTGTTAAAGGATTACATCAAGACCTTGTTCACATGATAACCTTCTTATCTGTTCTAATAGGTTGAATTCCAAATCATAAAGGTCTAGCAAATTTCTAGTCTGACAAGTCGAATTCCAAATCATAAAGGTCTAAAAAATATTTCGTCTAATACCCTAATTAGTTTTTCATTGCATAATGTTTTACACATCTCGTGCACTATCAATACCAACATATTGTCTGATGCACACTATCAATACTAACGTACTCTATAAAGCTAAGAATATTTTAACTAATTTGGCTATTTTAATACCTTAACACATAATCACTAGGGAATTAAATTTGAATTTATTTTATCTATTGGTTCATCTCTATCTATTTTTCACCTCTGTCAATTGGCATACCTCTTTCCATCTAGGGTTCCTTACCTACCTGGCATGCCATTCAAATTTTCTACGTTACTAAATTCGTGCCAATTCTTTGAATTGTCCATCCAAATATTTAGAGCCATTAAATATCTATCCTTGAGATCATTGAGATCTATTTAGTTATTTGTTTGTCATACTCCTTTCAGTTTGAATGTAATCATTCTCTATCTCCCCCAATGCATATGGACGTCTCTGCTCATTTTTCGATGAAATGCCTCTTTATGTCCATGAAGTAAGAGGTCCAACTATGTAACCTCTTGTTGTAGTGGCTACAACCACCCTCCAAAATGTTTCCTTAGCCTATTTTGGAGCCTCCCTACCAACCTTACACAAAACTTTGTCTTGCTTCATTAAGTACCCAAGCTTCTATGTTTTCCTCGCACAAAGGCAGTCTGTCGATCATAGTCAATCCATTCCCCTCATAGGTTTCTTACCCAGAATTTGTCGAACTACAGGCTGAGCAGCTTCCCCAAGAAAATTGCACATTTGTGGAGGGCAACCAACCTTCCCTCCAGAAATTATGAAATCCTGTCTGGCACCCTGTTGGGCTTCAAGTTTGTGTAATTCTGCCAGTCAACACTCCCAACAGGATTTGCACAATTTTCCCCAGCAGGGCTGCTCAGCCTAGAATTTGTGCAAATATGGGTAGCAGTCAACTTCTTTGCCCAGAAAGTGTGCAAATATCCCGGTCAGTCAACCCTGCTCCCAGCGAGAAATGTGCATTTCCTTCAGGCAGTCAAGCACTCTCTTTCATGTGCAGTTGAGTTGATTAGTTCCCTCCCGGACTGAGAAAAACATACTTGCATACATGGGATGCTTCTCCCAAGGTAGCATGTAAAGGCATCCCTTGTTTCAAGGATCTATGTTTAGCAGTTGGAGGTTACATGCAAAGAGAAATTCTGAAACCTCCCACCAAGTGTTGCTTCCCCTAGATTTGTGGCATCTGCATCACAACCTCATTGTTATCGACACTCATCAACCAGACACTACAGAGATCATTCCTCACATCAACCTTGCAGCTCTAACATCCCACATCACATCTAGGAGCAGTCCACACATTCGGCTTAGCTGTTTTGGGGTAAGCCCGCTTCCCATGCCTTGTGCTACATTTCTGTCGCTTTTTGTGTTTTCGCTTGTGGGAGTACTTTTTACTTGATTTCTTTGAACACTTTCTGTCATTTACATGTATACTAGATTTTCCTAGCTATGTTTTAGTTTTTGTTTCTATCTCACTGTTGTCGCATGCATGAAACTGTTTTGCATGGACATTCGCCCAACTGACGAACTGCCTTGGCCACATGCATGTTGATCTGTTTGCTGAATATTTCATTCATGTTTTGTATACACTATTAATCACTTCTGCTATCACTTAGTGTCACCATGCATTCACTTAATAACTTGCTTTCAGTTTCCCATCGGTGAGTTGGGCAAACCTTCGCCCGGGCTCTGCCTTCACCAAGGCTGCATTGCAATTTGGGAAAGGAAGGCTCATCTTCCTCTCCAAATTTGTGCATTCCTACCCAGGACTGGCCTCTAGGACTGTTTTGTGCATTTATGGAGGACAGTGGCTTCTTGGCCCAAGAAATTGTGCAAATCTATCCTTAGGCCAACAGTCCTTCCCAACTGTAACTGCGCATTATGCAATTCCAGCAGTGAGCAGCCTAGACTATGCATTGTGAAGTCTTGGCAATTGGTCTCAAGACCTCCTAGCCTAAATTGTGCAACCTTCATGATCATTCACCCAGGTATGTTGCAAGTCAATTCTCATGTTCATTTTGGTTTTTGACTAACAGATTTCTTTCCATTAGTGTTGCCATGTCTCCAGGTATCACAAGTGTTCATCTACCTCTCAGTAGTGTAGGTACAATGGTTTCCAAGAGAGAAGAGACGAAGACACCGTTCAAAGTGTTATCACTCCAATATTTCATTAAAGTTGTTAGAAAAAGAAATGATTAGAGGTAACCACAAACCAACTTGGGAGATTAGGATCTAGCCTTCCTAATCTTAGAGAGGGCTCTCTCTTTTTTATTTAACTTTGTTTAGTTATTTGATTTTAGGCTAGTTATGATTGTGCTAGGGTTTTGATTTAGATTTGGTAGTCGAATCACTTACTTAGATGAAAAAGGGTTGTCTTTTACCATTGTGCTATGGGGTCACATGTCATACAAATAGGACTGGATCAAGTTCTAAAAACAATGTCTACAAGGAAAGATAGCAGAGTTACTTCAAATCTCAAGGTTGGATGGTGAAGTGGTTTTCAATTGGATCCAAAGAGAAACTAAGGGTTCCTTAGGCCGGATTATGAAGAAAGTGAAAGAGGTCAACCAGGATGGGAGAGCAATTAAGGACTCTTAGATCCGGATATCAGAAGAAAACATATAAATAATTAACTGTGGAAAACAGAGTGTACTTAAACTAATTCAGGGATAAATTTCCAATTAATTCATTCAACTTTAGATAACATTTAAGTTTGTGAAAAACATAAGAGAATAACAAATTGACAAAGAAATTACTTCACTGTAATAGCTCTACACATGAATCCTGTAATGCAATCTCTTTATCACTTGCTCCAGTCCATTGACTTGAAAATTGGTACAATAGCCCTCAGGTTTATGATCAAAATAACTTTACAAATGTATAGCAATCCACCTTCAATACTTGAAATTATGAAGTATTTATACAAAAATGATTTACAAAATATCCCAAACTGTGTTGGGAACTAATCTAGGAGAAAAGAAAATATTCATGCAAGAAGATAGAGATAGCTATTGAATTGATGCTTGGTGTCCTTGCTTATTAGGTTGTACTAGATTTAATCTTTGATATTTTTCACTTTAATCTATGCTTTGATGTTTGGTCTTCACACTGGATGCTCTATTCACTCTGATATTTCAAATGATACACTTTCACCTGATACACTTTGACCTGTCATTATCCTTTTACTGTGCCCTTTTACTTTCATTGTACATTTTTACCTTTTAACTTTTTATAGTAAGTCATTTAATTTCTCCCATGTTTCGGCATCTGATAATTGGATATTGATCATTTTCCTGAAAATCTCATCTAACTCTGTATACTTGGCAAAAGTAGGCTTATTGACAAAAATGTGTTTTACCTCATGCTGGAGGTAAAACAGATTCTCAAAAGTTTGATATAATACTTTGCCAGTAGGTATGCTCTTCATGGATAAAGTATTCACCTGATCTCTGGCCACTTCCTGGATTTTTCTATTATAGTCCTCCTCTGGCATTAGCTTATCATTTATTACCAAGGGATTTGGTAAACCTTTTTTGCCTCAAAATTTCAAATTTGACCATGAATCTATCAATGGACATCTCCTTGGTTTCGCACTTGTCTTCCAGGTTTAGCATTAAATTCCTCTCGGTGAGGACCATTTTCACTTCCAAAATTGTACCTGTTATGTCAGGTATCTCTAATTCATGTAGCTCATACTTGCTCTTGGAGTTTAGGAAGTGAATGATCCTTGCAACTTCCTCTGGAATGCCTCCAAGTTCTACTTTGACTCTTTGTATGGCTTCTGTAGCCTGCTTTATTAAATCAATCTGTTCAAAAATAACTTGGGTGGATGGAAAAATATCATTGACAGAATCAATGATATTGGCCCACAATTGTTCTTTAGTCTGACCTAGGGGTTCATTCAATGTCAGTTCCTTCTCCAGGATTTTCATTCATTCATTCATCCTTGTATACTTCTTATGTTCTTCTTTGTGTATGATTTGGGCAAGATTGTAGTTAGTTTCTAGGCTAGTCACTTTTTCCTTAAGACTGTTCATCTCAATGGTATGAATGGATATTTCTTCCATTACTTTGACCAACCTATTTTCTTCAGCACCTGTAGACCCTCTTGTTGTTGACCTTGTTGCTAATGTATATGGTGTAGATGCTGGAAATGTTGTGGCCATTGGAGCTGTGGGAACTAAGTATGCTGCCAAAGTGGAAGGTACTGCAGTGGTTACTATTGGAATAACAATGGCAGGGGCATCCTCAAGACTAGCTTGTTTTTGCTGAATCAAGCTATCCAACTCTTTTTCCATCTCCTTTAATTGATCATTTAGCTGTAGCATTAGGTCCATCATCTCTTCATGATTGGTTTGGCTATCCAAGACCTCTTTAGTTTGTGGGTGTTTTGAAGCAGCTTTAACTATTTCTTAAGAGTTGCTATATCCTCATTCTTCTTTTTCATCAACTTCTCAACATCCTTAATGTTAGTCGGATCATGGCCCAACTCAATAACCAAGTCCTCCAATGACTTGATCCTGTTGTCTTTGGCCTGTGAGGAGGCCTTCTCCAATTTATATTGGGCTGTGATGTTATCCAGTGAAACCTGTTATCACTCCAAAATTTCTTCAAAGTTGTTTAGAAAAAGAAATGATAGAGGTAACCACAAACCAACTTTGGAGATCATGATCTAGCCTTCCTAATCTTAGAGAGGGCTCTCTCTTTTAAATTTAACTTTGTTTAGTTATTTGATTTTAGGCTAATTATGATTGTGATGGGTTTTTTTATTTGAATTTGGGTGGTGGGATCACTTACTTAGATGAAAAGGATTGTGTTTTACCATTGGGCTATGGAGTCATATGTCAGACAAACATGACTGGATTAAGTTCTAAAAACAGTGTCTACAGGGCAAGATAGAGGAGTTACTACAGATCTCAAAGGCTTGATGGTGAAATGGTTTCCAATCAAATCCAAGGAGAGATTAAGGGTTCGCTAGGCCAGACTATGAAGAGAAGTGAAAGAGGTCAATTGGGATGGGAGAGCAATTAAGGGTTCTCAAATCCAGATATCAAAGGAAAACATATAAATGATTAACTGTGCAAAACAGAGTGTACTTAAACAAATTTTGAGTTAAATTTCCAGTTAATTCATTCAAATTTAGATAATATTTAAGTTTATGAAACAAACAAGAAAGTAATAAAATCATACAAAGAAGATACTTCACTGCAATAGCTCATCTCATGAATCATGTAGTGCAATCTTTTTATTACTTGCTCCAGTCTGTTGACTTGAAAATTGGTACAATAACCCTTAGGTGTAAGATCAAAATGACTCTACAAATGTATAGTAATCCACCCTCAATACTTCTATAGTAATCCACCCTCAATACTTCTATTTTTGAAGTATTATACAAAAGAACTTACAAAATATCTCAAACTACATTGAGAACTAATCTACGAAAAAGAAATATCTTCATGCAAGAAGATAGAGACATCTATTGAACCACTATTTGCTATCCCTGTTATTTAGGTTATGTTGTCTTTTAGTCTTTGATCTTTTGCCCTTTAAGCTGCTTGGCTGTTTGGTCTTCACACTGGATGTCATATTTACTTATGACCTTTCATCTGATACACTTTTATTTGTTTGTATTTCAACTATATTTCTTTATCTGTATCCTCTGTTTAGTCTTTTAACTGTATGCTCTGTCACCTGCTTTCATTTTTACCTTTTACTATAAATCTTACCCACTCTTTTATGATTCTGTGTTTTTAGTAAAAATGATTTTTACTAAAAGACACATGTAGAATACAAAATGTTGCTTGGACAGTAGTTTGTAAGAATCTTTTGCTGTGATGGTGAAAATTCCTTCATCTCTGTTTTAAAATTTACTGTGTAAATTGTTTCCTTCTACTCTTTGATAATTGTCTTTTCGTTCTGAATAAAGCCTTCTGAATACATTTTCTTGCGAATCTTAGAGTAAACAGGTCTTGGAACTAGTATCAAAACTATTTATCCAAGCTTCTGGCCTTATAATCACCTGTAAAATAAAACAATTATTAATAAGAACAGAGGTTGGGAGGGAGGTGATAATGGCTTTATTGAACTGAGATGTATGTGGACAAAGTCTGGAGTGTGTTCGGGAGGTAATCAATGGTGACATTCGGTTGCAGAGGCGCAGGCTGGCGCAAGAAGTGTTAGGCAACTTTTAGTGAAAAACGAGCGAAAAGAGTGATAATGAGGGTCTTTGGCGTTTTATAGGGTAACGACTAGAATTGGTGCAGAATTTCATAATGAACAGTGGATGGTTTCGGCCTACGTGAGGAGGCAATATTAAGGTTCATCGCACTGCTTTTAGTAGTCAGGCAGTTTTTCCATGAGAGCACGCGATTTAACCCAAAGTTGCCACGTAACCGAAAGGGGCTCAAGAAAAACCGCGAATCTCGCATGCTCTCAAGTAGCTAAAGCTCGGAAAATAAATCAACATGATATGGATGTGCGTCGTCAGATCTGGGGGTGCAAGATCTAACGACTGTCGCATGGTGAAAATGCACGGAGGGAATAAGGGCAGAGATTTGCAGGGCCCAGGGGGATTAATTATACTTAACTGTTATTAATTAATGATATAAAGTGGGGTTAAATATAAGCAGGTTTAGTAAAATGGGACCTGGGTTTAAAATGTGGCAGGGTTTGTTAACCGCACCAAGGGTGGTGGGTTAAATAGGTTTATATCGGAAAAATGTGAATTTTGCGGAGTTAATTAAATAAAGTGAGGGGGAAACAAAACTTAGGATAAAGGGGATTTATGGGTTTTTTAGGCGAAATATGGTATGGTGGAGTTAATTAAGTAATGCAGAGGGGGAATTTAAATTTAGGACAAGCGGGGTTTTATGGGTTTTTAAAAAAATTAATAAGGGGGAAAGTGATTTTTTCAATGGGAAATGGGTTTCACACTAGGGAAAAGGGGTTTTGGGTAGGTAAATGACCTTTGGAGGGTAATTTGCTAGGGAAATGTGTGAAACCAAGGGGTAAGGGTCAAAATTAATGGAAAAGGGTATATTCTTAAGAAATGATGGGATGATGGAGAAATTAGCAAGTATGTAATGGGGGGTGAAATGAAATGAGGGGAAGTTAATTAAATTAGCTTGTGAACATCTTTTCACTTTCATAACTATTGCACACTGAAACATAGGATTAAGCATGATAAATGTACTTATTCTTTGACAACCTTGTATTTCTGCAACCATTATTCTACCTAACCTTTACTTATTCTAACATTTTTTCTTCACTTTCTCGGGTGCATTTAAGCTAGCAGACCCTTTCTTTCCTTTTTCTTTTGAAAAAGAAAATAATGTAATTCTAACCTTATATCTTCTAATGGCTTAGATTAAGCTTATGAGCACATTTTATTTCTCTACCTAACTGCTGATTTGCCAAGATTAAACAGTTTGGCTAGATCCTCATTCTCTATCTATAAACATGAAATTTAAAGCATGAACTAGTCAAGATTAAAAAATTTGACTATCATGGGTTGTGGCATTTGCAACAAGCTACACACAACCATTATTTTGCACAGTAAAGTAAAAAGTAGCGGCACTTAGACTTGCACACTTTCATGATCTGTTTTTGTTTGGGGTTAATATTTTTTTCACTTTTTTGATATTTTCTTATTCATTTTGTCCTTTGATATTTCTTTTGGGACATACCCTCTTTACATTTTTTATTTTTTAATATGGAAAACATTTTGCAGAAAGAAAAAGCATGTACAATATTACAAGGCTAACCATAGCCAATTCAAAATTATGAATCCTATTATTATAGGACCCTAACAGTGGCTCCACATGGGGATGGCATTTCCTGGTGAAATGTCAAGAACTTTAAGATCAGTAGCCTTTGAATTGTGACTGCAGTTACCCTATAAATTGTTCTTCTGTGATTTCTTCCTTATTCATACTTATGATCGTGAAACCTTCAAAGCTCGAGGCCTTCTCTTCGGGCTTCAACTTCAAAAGATCACCATCCAACACAATCTAAACTCTGCAATGTTATATACAATGATCAAAGTAAAGTGAACTATTGTTAATCTGTGGAAAAATAATTCTTCAACATTCTACCATAAATAGGTCCTCCTGGTGGATCCAATCCATATATCTCTCTCAAGAAAAAAACATTGTTACCTTTGTAACCATAAATGACATAAGGGCCTTTCCATAAGAAGTCAAAATTTCCATGTTTGCCCTTGTCTTCACTTCTTGAATCCCACTTAAGAACTTTATCACCTATGTAAAAATCATCAGCTTTGGTCTTTTTATCAAATATATTTTGATTTTGTCCTGGATTACTTGTGATTTTACATATACTTCTTCTCTAGTCTACTGCAAGTGTATGGTCTGATTTATCTTTCTCTGGATATCATTTGGTTCCACCTGTAATTCATGGATGATCTTCATCACTGGCACTGCCAAAGAGGATGGAAAAACAACATCCATCCCATATGCTAACTGATAGAGAAATGTGCCAATGGACTTCTTGGTAGTTAGTCTATCTGCCCATAAGGCATTGACCAACTTTTTGTTCAATGTCTTTTTGTTGTCTTCCAGAAATTTCTTAATGATATTGATGAGGCTTTTGTTAGAGGATTCTGCAAGTCCATTACCTTGAGGATAATAGGCAGTGGAGTGGCCAAGGGTGATGTGGTATTTGTTATATAAGTTTACCATTTTCTTTAATTTAAAGGCAACTACATTATTAGTAATGAGCTTTTGGGGGCATCCAAATCTTGACAGGATATTATTTTCTGGGAATGAGATAATGACAGTGTCTGTGGCTTGTCTAGAAGGGATGGATTCTATCCATTTGGTGAAGTAATTAGTACCTATCAGAATCCATTTATGCTGAGCTGAGGAGGCTGGGTGTATTTCTCCAATGAAGTCTAACCCCTATTGTTGAAATGGCATTTATGTGGAGATTGGTTTAAGAGGCAAGGGTAAAAGTTTTCTCTTTCCCTCAAATATTTAGTGCTTATGATAGGAGGTCTTTTTTTTAACATATGCAAAAAGAGTGGGCCAGTAGAAACTAGCCCTCAGGATTTTTTCAGCAGTAGTTTTCCAATACAAGTGTCCTCCATAATCCCCTACATGAAATTCTTGCACGATTTTATCAGCTTCATCTTTCAGTAAACAGTTCAAAAGAATATGCTAATTTCTTTCCAAAAAAAAGCATTATCTACGATACAATATCTCAATGACTTCATTTTCAAAAATCTAGCTTTAGTTCTTGTTAAACTAGGAGAAGCTTGTAAGTTTAGTAATACAAATATGATATCTGCATACCAAGGTGAATCTGTAAAAGGTTCACTAATCTGTGGAGTCGCCATCTCTTCCTAATCATCAAGGGCACCAATGAAATTTATATCTAGGGCCTGACAGTTTGATTCAGCCATGAGTTTGGCTAAACCTTGGCCTTTGATAAGTTTAGTAGGCTTTATTTCTATGTCATATTCCAATATAGTGGCAATCCATTTGCCCTTTTTTCCCTTCAGGCCCATTTTATGTCAAAATGTCTTTAACTACTGAATTTGGAACATAAGCAATGATGTGAGAATACAAAATGTACACTCTGAAGTCTTTAGTAGCCTTTACAAAAGCTAATGCTTGGTTTTCCATAATGTTGTATTTGAGGGTGGCATCTCTTAAGGATTTACTAAAAAATGCAATTGGTTGTTCATATCCTTGGAAATTCTTTTGCAAAAAGACAGCTGCAATGGTGTGTTCTAAAGCAAAAGAAAAAATTATAAAATCTTTCTGAAAATCAGGACTTATAAGGACTGGTGTCTTGGTTAGGGCTTTCTTGATGGCTTTAAAGGACTGTTTGGCCTCCATTTTCCATTTAAGTGTTGAGTCCTTTCTTAACATGTTGTTTAGTTCTCTAATTAATTCTTCTAAATTTGAAATGAATGTCCTAAGAAAATTAATTTTGCCTAAAAATGACTGCAATCCCTGGATGTTTCTAGGATGGGTGATGGTTAAAATGGCATCTATTCTAATTCCATCTTTTGCTATGATATGTCCCAACAACCTTCCTTCTTCTAGACCAAAGAGTATCTTTTTGGTATTTAAATAAATCCCAAATTTTCTGCATTTGATGAGAACTCTTCTCAAGTGATATAGGTGTTCATTGTCAGATTTAGAAAACACTATGACGTCATCTTGGTATACCACTAAGAAATCATGGATCTCCTTGGCAAAAGCTATATCCATAGCTCTTTGAAATGTTTCTCCTGCGTTCATTAATCCAAAAGGCATCTTCAAATACATGAAGGTACCCTAAGGAGTAGTAAATGTAGTTTTGGCTTGGTCCTTTGGTTGAACTAAGATCTGGTTATATCCAGAAAATCCATCAAGAAGTGAAATTCTGGATGAGCCTACTACCCTCTAAAGGATATGGTCCATTTTTGGTAGAGGATAGTTTTCTTTTAATGAGACCTTGTTTAAATTTCTGAAATCAACACAAAGTCTATTTTCTCTAGTTTTCTTCCTAGTAGTGACTAAGTTTGAAACCCAATCTAAGTATCTAATGGGAGCTATAATTTGGGCATCATACATTCTTTTAACTTCTTTCTCAACAGATGGAATAAGAACTGGATTAATTCTCCTAAGTTTCTGTTTGAAAGGATTATGATCCTCTTTGAGAGGTATTTTGTGTTGAATTATGCTGGTGTCATAAGACTTCAAGTCTTCATAACTCCAGGAAAAAACATCATGGAAATCTTTAAATAGATTTATGTATTTTACCTTTTCCTCTAGAGGTAAGGCTTTTGATATTTTAATGAGTTTTAGTTTTTCCTCAGTTCCTATGTTACATTATTCTATGTCTTCTCTTAAAGGTTCCATTTTCGATTTCTTAGCTACATCGTTGGAATCAAACAAATCTTCTAAGGGGACTAATCCCTTAGGCAAAAAATCATTTTTAAGATTAAGAATTTCAGGATCATCATTCAATATCTCCTCTATTTCTACATTTTCTAAGTTATCTACTTCTAATCTAGTGAAATTAGTAGGTTTACCTATACCTAAAATATTTACATCTATATCACTATCTATGTTATTTTCTATTGTATAGTCTGTATCTATTTTACAATTCTGAAACTCACCTTCATCATTCATGAAATCAAAAATCTGGGAATCCTGGGAGAAAATTTGCCAATACTTCAAATTGTCTGCTATGATAGGCCCATGTCTCACTTCTACAGTGTACTGATGATTGGGTTGGAAGGGAAATTTGCAGGTACTAGCAAAAGTGGCAAGACTATGGGCTTGCATATTTTGTTTTCTAGGAATGGCAACCAAGTTTGTTTCTAGAAGGTCTTTGATCAAATCTAGGATAGTCTCTCTATATTGACTCAGTCTGGGATTGTTTACAGAGTATTTGGCATTAATTTGTTTGTTAATTAGTTCTGCGTCTCCAAGTATAGAAACTCTCTTGGCTCCAAGTTTTCTATCTATTTGTAATCCTAAGATCAGAGCTTCATACTCTGCCATGTTATTTGTAAACTTGAAGTTTAATCTGAATGCATGTCCCTAATAATGATTATTCTCCATATTGTGGATCCACACTCCTACTCTATCCCCTAATCTATTCACATATCCATCAAAATCTAGATGCCATAGGGACTCATGAAAAATATTTTCACTGTCAACAGTTTTGTATTTCAAATCTTCAGCTATGATTCCCTTTTTGTCATGGCCTGAATTGTACAAGATGAAAGAGTCCATATCAAAATGCAAGGAGTATATAGGGAAGTTTTATGGTTTTTCTTCACTACTCACCATGTATTTCATCAAGGTCTCTCTATACAATTTCCTTTGATGGCCAAAAACAAATATGGTGGCATATGACATATCTAACTACAAGGATCCTTGTAATTTTGCTCCCCATGAGTGAGATAACAACATTCCATATTTTGGTGGAATGTTTGCAACTACTATGTCCATTACAATACTCTTTGCTGGGAACTGGACTAGAGTTACACATAAATCCTTGATCAAACCAAGGCATTTAACTTGGCTAGAGTCAAAGGAAAAAAAGTCCTTATATGGTCTGGTAATGTCTAAGTTTAGTCTTTCCATGATTACTTTTGGCTTCAAGTTATGGGATGCCGCTGAGTCTAACATAGCATTATGTAATATTTTGTCATGAATGTTCAGGCTAATGTAGAAAGGAGGGATTCCCCCTTGCTGATGAGTACCATTCGCCTCAGGGCCAAACAATAACTTAGGTTGATCATCATTCAAATTGACAACATCTTCACCCTCGCCTATATTTAAAGTTTCAGTTATCTGTGATCTATAGGATTCATTCTTTACTAACTCGGTCAAAGGAACTGATATCTTCAATTTTGCTATTTCATCTTTGAGGTTGAAAGGGAGTTGAGCTTTGTTTGTTTGGATGAGATATTCCTTAACAAATGTAGTCTGTGTGTTTTTATCTTGTTTCTCAGTACTAGACAATTCAATTTATGTTTGAGCAGTTTTGTTCTGATTACTCCTATTTGGAATGTTTTGAGTGATTGTTTCATTTTGAGTTTCAGTAGAGGTTATATCTACAATTTTTGTGGTAGAAGTCTTTGGTGTTCCCCTAGGGAGGATTTGTAAAATTTTAGTGACAGGAGCTTTTGTTATATTTTTAGTTTGGGTCTGGATTGATCTTTTAGTGGTAGATTCATTTTTCTTTTTACTTCTTAAGTTATACTATTTGTGAACTTCATATATAGCTGGCTCATAACCCTATTTAAAGTCAAAGGACTCACCAGATTCTAATTGCAATTGTTGAAGCATGTACAACTCCTATTCTTCTTGTGTAAGAAAAACAAAATCTTCATTCTTGATGGTAAGCGCCAGTATTGCAGCAAGAATGTTGCAACTCCTGGGCTTCCAACTTTACTTTTATCAACCTGGTAGTTTGTAACAAACTTGGAAGTGTCAGTGCTATATGCACAAGTACTAGTTCTCGCTGCAGGTTGTCACTTGCTTAGCCGGTGTGAGATCACTAGGAGCTCAAGCCAACCTCTATAGATTTCAAAAAAAGCTCTATGTGTGATGAAAGGAAAGAAATATTACTCTACAGGTGCTATTCTAACTGCAGAAAGGAGAAAGACTGGAATGTAAAGAAAAAGCTAGTAAACCCTAATTAACAAGCTAATTCTACTTTTACCAAAAACACTATGAAAACCATGAAAGAAATGCCATTACCTACTCAAGGAAGTAAACAACATCTAACCATGCTATTTCTAGAATTAAATAAGCAAAAAACATATTTTTGGATTTTTATCTGTTTTTATGTGAATTTAACATGCATCTAATTTATTGTGTGTGAGTGTAGCAGCGAACAGGTGGCATTAGAGAGTGGTTTTGGAGCTTGGGAGGATGTAGGATGGTGTGGATGGATCATAGGAAGTCTTAGGTGGCCTTCTGGAGGCTTTTACCACACTCGGCCTTCAAAAGAAATCCTACACAAAAAACTACAGGAGGACACAGGAAAACTACAGGAGGAAAATAGGGAAACTACAGGAGGAGGCCGAGAGAAATTTTCCCTGTTTTGAGGGTGTGAGAGTGGGTGGAAAAGGTGGATGAAGGTTGGAATGAGGTGTTAGGGTGCCTAAGGTCTACCATGAATCACCAGGAGAGAGACATATGATTGGGTTTTCTCAAGGAGAGAGGAAGAAGTTCTATGAAAAATGAAGGAAACTAGGGCAGAATTGAGGTGAGGTTTGGGAGAACTATAGGGAATGGATCAGATGGACGGTGTGATTGCTGGTAATCTAGCCTACTACTAGAAGAGATCTGCTGCATAGAAACTGACAGTCAACCAAGAAATTCAAGCAACCAATGAAATGAGTTCATCCTAGGAAAAATAGAGTTTTGCATTAAAATGGCCTAAACTATGATGTATAGAAGGAAATTCTGGGAAATGTTGTAAGAAAGGAAAGCATGCAAAAGGAGTATTGCAAATCAGGAAGTGAACATGATAAAGAAGATCTAAAGCAAAGAAAAACTGGACTATCAACCTATTAGAGAGTTGCAAACACTAGAAGTCCTAGGAATGAGGAAAATCTGTGTTTTTTGGGCGGCAAGAGAGTCTTTGCCTCAAATCATGGTCCCAGAGGGAGGAAGAGAGGCCAAGGCACTTTTTCTAGCCTTTTGAATCTTCTCTAATCAATGTTTAACCTACTACAAAAATCACAAATGGAAGCAAGCTACTAAATCATCAAAAGCACCCTATTCTTAACCATAAGAGAAATACATCTAACACCAAACTAATCTACAAACTAAAGTAAAGCATAAAAATACAAGTAAAGAGAAGCTTGGCTACTTGGATTGGGCCTTAACCCAAGAGCTTTAGCTCTCTGAGGCAACTCAGTGCTAGCTCAAAAGGGATTCCATCTTCATTATAAAAAAATAGCAAGATTAAATAAAACTGCCATAAAATAGTAAGCTCGAAATTTGAGTAGAGTTTTAGCAAGCAAAAAAGTCGACTCTAGTGAGGCCCTAGGCCTCTCTACTTATACATCTGAAGTTATCAACAACTTCCTTAAAATCAGGGAGGCTTGGCTCCAAAAACTCGAGATAAATATCAATCATCTTCCACTTGCTCGGCTGCCTTCTGGTGCATGATTTAGCTACTTGTACTCCGAGATGAATGAATGGGAATTCAAAGTGAGGAGAAATAAATGAGGGGGATTCCCTCTAACAAGTCCTCTCCTCTATCTACTTTGAGTTATTGCTACAGTTTGACCACTAGATCCTTGAATTTGACTTCAAAATCCATCAATAATCTGCATTAAATACATGTTATACCACATGGAAAATAACTAACTCAACTCACCCTATAAGCATAAATATAATTAGAAAATCATAAAATAAGCTAAGAGAATGGTTGATTTGACTAGGTTAGAAGGTAAAATGAGCCCATATAATTACTTATTTATGAGGCTCATCATCACCCCCCTACTGAAGGTGTTGCTCATCCTCTGAGCAACCTAGTCAATCTCTTGGTCTTTCATGCCCCTGGTGGCCTCCCTAACATTCCACACTTCTAATGTGGTCTGTTTGTGTTCTCCATAAAATCCTGCCTTTTTGTCTATGTCCTTCCACTACTCCTCTTCTTCTTCTCTTCTGCCTTCTAGCATGCCTAATATGAGTGGAGGACTCAGTTTGAGGCCAATCCAGTTGACCTTCAGCCTTTGCATGGAGCGCTTGTACATTGGCACTCTTTTTGTTATGCTCTTAACCTGCAAGACATTACCCGAATACCAAATATGCAAAGAAATATACCCAGAACATAGAACTATGAAAAATAACAACAAGTATTTTATTATTCAAAAAGCAATGTACTTGCCTCTTTGAGGGGGCAACCTCCAATAGAGCTGATCTCACTTACAAAATAAGACATGATGCTCCTCGAGGGGAGTCTCTATCCTTTATATAGGACTCATACATGCAATACCATAGGGCAATACCATGGTTCTTATTAATACCATCTATCGAATACCATGGCCCATTTGCAACTAATTGTGGTCCCTTCATTAAATGCAGGTTAACAACTTACAATTATTAATATGGGCTTTATTGACTCTTTACTTAACTATAACTATGACTCGATCCTATTGCATAAATAAAAGGGTTAGGGTTAGACCTTAACATGCCCTCCCCCATAAGAATAGCCTTTTCCTCAAGGCTAAAGCTGTAGAAATTGCTGAAGGATAGTGGTTGGTTCCCAGGTTGCATCTTCCGGAGAGGTGTCTTTCCACTTGATGAGGACTTCCTCGATCATGCAGCCACACAAGTGTTGTTCTTGTGTGTCAAGAACCTATTCACGTTGGAGCCAAATTGACCCTTCTTCATCCTCTTAAAGTAGACTGGTTTGAATTCTGAATGGTTCCCAATCACTTTCCTTAGGTATGAGACATGTAAGACTAGATGGATTTTTGCAGTGGGTGGCAAAGCTAGCTTGTAGACGACTTCTCCAATGCATTGAAGTACTTGATACGGTCCGTAGAATTTTGGAGATAATTTCTAACAACCCTTGTCTTTGAGTGATGTTTGCTTATATGGTTGCAACCTCAAAAATACCTGATGCCCTACTTGAAATTGGTGTTCTGAGTGATGTTGATCTGCCTATTGTTTCATGCGGTTTTGAACTTGATGAAGATTCTCTCTAAGGTGGGCCAGCATGGTTGTGTGGTTCTGTAGGAGTTGATCCACTGCTTGTACCTTCGAGCATCCCTTGATATAAGAAGTAGGGGAAGGAGGGAGTTGACCATAAACTGCTTCATATGGAGTCATTTTGGTGGTGGCATGATAGTTGGTGTTATACCACCATTCGGCTAGAGGTAACCACTGTACCCAGAGATGTTGTTTTTCTATAGTGAAACACCTAAGGTAGGTCTCCAGAAATTTGTTGACTGCTTCAGTTTGACCATCAGTTTGTGGATGATAGGAAGTACTGAGTTGTAATTGGGTACCTTGTAGCTGGAAGAGTTCCTGCCAAAGTTACTGGTGAAGATCGGGTCACGATCAGACATAATGGAGTGGGCATACCATGCAATTTGAAGATTTGATCCATGAAAGATTGAGCAATCAAAGTCAGTGTAAAAGGGTGGGGTAGGGTGCAAAAATGAGCACACTTAGAAAGTCTGTCCACAACCACCATGATGACTGACATGTTTCCTGACTTTGGAAGACCTGTAATGAAATCCATAGAAACCTCTGTCTAGATTGAGGCCGGGATGGGCAATGGCTGTAATGTGCCTAGGGATTTGACAATTTCGCCTTTGTGGCGCTGATAGACATCGCATTCAGCTACAAAAGTAGGAATGTCCTTTTTCATGCCTATCCAAAATAATGATCTTCGAGTGCGAGCATACGTCTTCTGAAATCCCGAATGTCCTATAGTGGGAGATGAGTGCAACTCCGCCAAAATGTGGCTTTTGAGGGTGGATGTTGGTGATATTACAACTCTGACCTTGTAGCGAAGAATCTCATCCTGCCATGAGTAGCCTGTTGTGGAATTTAGATCCGTCTACAATTGATTAATGCGTTGGGAGAGCTAGGATGTGAAAACCATTCCTTGAAAGCCTCTTCAATCCATTCTAGAATGGGAAAGGAAATTGTGAGTAGGGTACTTTTCTCCTCAAATTGGCAGGATAACACATCTGCTACAATATTTTCACACCTTTTCTTGTAAATTATCTCATAATCATATCCCAGCATTTTGGCGAGCCATTTATTTTGTTGTGGTGAGGATAGGCGTTGCTCTAAAAAATATTTAAGGCTTTGATGGTCTGTGCGGATTTGGAAACGTCACTCCAATAAGTATGGTCACCAGGTGTCTACTGCGTGTAAGATGGTCATCATCTCTTTCTCATAGGTAGATTGTCCCAGATTCTTCCTACTCAGTTGTTGGCTTGTGAAGGCCAAGGGTCAACCTTCTTGGATTAAGACCACCCCGATACCTGTACCAAAAGCATCACATTCAATCACAAAAGATTTGGTGAAGTCGGGTAGTGCTAAGACTGGAGTGGAACACATGGCATGTTTGAGAGCTGTAAAGGCCTATTGTGCTTCATCATTCTAGAGGAATGAATTTTTCTTGAGGAGTTGAGTGAGGGGCCTAGCAATGCAACCATAATTGTGGAAAAATTTGCGATAGTAGCTTGTGAGACCCAAAAATCCTCTCAAGCTCTTCAAGGTCTTTGGTTGAGGCCAATCCTACATTACCTGGATCTTTTTGGGATCCACCCTAACACCTTCACGCCCCACAATGTGGCCCAAATACTCAACTTCTTCCATGCCAAAAGAGCACTTGGACATCTTGACAAAAAATTTATGCTTGTGGAGCAGTTGCAAGAGAAAATCTACATGCTAAAGATGTGTGGCCCAAGTGCGACTGTAGATGAGGATATCATCAAAGAAAACAAGGACAAAATTTTTGAGATATGGTTTGATCAGGTGGTTCATAAGGCTCTGAAAAGTGGATGGGGCATTACAAAGACCAAATGGAATGACCAAGAACTCATAATGGCCTTCATGAGTTCAGAAAGCAGTCTTTGGAATGTCTACTTCTTTCATGCGAATTTGGTGGTAGCCCGAGCAAAGGTCGAGCTTAGTAAAGAATTGAGCCCCATTTAGTTCATCCAGAAAATCATCGACAACCAGGATGGGAAATTTATCTTTGACCGTCAACTTATTGAGGGCCCTGAAGTCTAGACACATACGCCATTCCCCATCTTTCTTGAGCACCATGACCACTGATGATGAATAAGGACTAATGCTAGGACAAATGACTCTTGCTTCCAAGAGTTCCTTGATGATATTTTCAATTTCATTCTTTTGGGAGAACGGATATCTATATGGGCACACATTTGGTGGTTGGGATCCTGGGACCAAAGTAATGCTATGATCATGTTCCCCTCTTGAGGGTGGAAGCTCGTGAGGCTTGTCAAAGACTGGCAGATGGTTGTTTAAGATCTATTGCATCTCAGGATGAATATGAAGAGAATTGGGTTCGAATGCCTGGATGGCATTAAATTGGGCTATAACTCCATGGTGGCCCTTTTTTAACAATTTTTCTATCTAATGTGAGCTGATGATAGAGGGAGCTCTCACCTGGAGTCCGCGAAGGGTATGTGTGTGGTTGTTCTACTTAAAGCTCATATATGACTCTGGGAAATCCATTGTGATTGGACCAAGTGTGCCAATCCATTCAACGCCTAGGACAATGTCGCACCCTCCCATGTGTATGGTAAACATGTGGGTCTTTAACTGATAATCCCCCATTTGAAGTTTGACATTTTCACAGTAGCCTTCACATTTCATTTTCCCCCCATCAGCAATTTGGACCTGGAAGTTAGAAATTGCTTAGACAAAACAATGCACTGCTTACGCGACTCTTTGATGGATAAAATCATGTGTACTACCACTATCAATCAAGACTACTACTAGGTGATGCTTAATAAAACCTTTGATTTTGAAAGTTTAGGGAGAAGAAATCCCTGCCAAAGCATGCAGTGAGATGACTAGTTCTTCAGGTACATTTCCTTGCTAGTTGTCCTCTTCTTCATCCTCTGGTTCCTCAAGTGGTGGGGCTTCCTCCGATGAACTGTGATCAGTAGCATCAATTTGAATGAAATTTAGCTCCTTGCATTTATGCCCAAGGGAGTATTTCTCATCACAGTAGTAATCCTTTCTTTCTTCTTTCCGCCATTTCAGCTGGTGACACCCTTTGAACCTTGAGTGTTTGGGTAGTGCTTTGAGCCTGTGTGGGGCGAACCTTGGTGATGAAATTTGGGTGATTGGACTGGGCCGCTAATGCACGTTCTACTTCATGAGTTATCCTGCAAGCATGCAACCATAAGCTAGGGTGGTGCAGTTGGACGTGGGCTTGTATGGCTTCTTTGAGACCACTGGCAAAACATTCAGCATAGAACTCATGTTGTAGACTTCCAGTGTGGAAAGCTAAGGCTTCAAAGGCTGTAGTATATTCGTTCACTATTCCTGTCTATCGAAGCTTAGTGAGATGACCCAAAAAAATTAAATTCATGGTCAAAGCAATCTGTAAGAGATTTTTTGAATGTCTGCCAAGTCAAGGGCCTTCCATAGCAATGTTGATGCCATTGCCACCATTGCCATCTTTCACTTTCCAAGTACATGATACCCACACTAAGCTGAGTCGCATCATCTAGGATGTAATTCAGTGTGAAATATTGCTCCATTTGTGTTATCCATGTGGCCGGGTGAGAGCCATCAAATTTATACATGTCCAGCTTGGGTGGTCGCGGATGGGATTTCTGGGGAGTGCCAAAGAGGTGAAGAGACTGGCTAGACTCGCCCTCAATGTTCTCATTGCCAATATATGCCTCCGCGCTTTCTGCCACCTTGCCCATAGAGAGTGTTTCATTTATGGTCTTCATCTGTAACATGACCTCGTTCAATTCTAATTCAAGGTTGTCAATCCTCTCATTGGCCATAGCTTGAGCTCTAGTTTGTACAATGCACCGACCCGTTGTACTTGAAATTTGGGACCGCCCAAAATTTTTGGCACTAACAATTGAATGGTACCACCTTGCTCAGCTCGTTGACCTAATTCTTATGGGCTAAGTCACCAATAAGCGTCCCAGGGAGTTTTACTCCTTGCTTTGGAATACTGCAGTAGCCGAATCCAAAATGTCAATGCTGCCCAAAGTCCTATGAAAATCATGCCCAGGTATAGGAACCCCCACAATTAGTTAGATCTGAATGGCAGATCTAATTGTTGCGATGGCTACAGAGCCCAAACTGCTAGATCTAGATGGCGGATCTGATGGATCTGGTGGAACTGATTACTGCTACGGATCTGATGGATCTGAATGGACGATCTGATAGATCTGGATGGTGGAACTGATTACTGCTGCTGCGGAAAAACCCCACTCGTGAGATTTGATCTGGCAAATATTATGCATGATCCAGAGATAGAGAAGGGAACTATGGTCTCCAAGAGTGTCAGGTGCTATAGATCGCAATATACATAAGGGTCTGATAGTAGCACTCGGCCCAATTTTTCAGGGCACTAACCAAGGAGGATCAACCATACCCTTAGCCGTACAACCCAACTACCCTATCGTACGCACGAGCAATCTCTCTAAGTGCTGTTCTCAGTGTACTATAGCAGCAAGATGACCGACGGTTTATCTATGGTGAGGTTTCAAGGGAGCTAGGGGGCTTTCGATATACCCAAAGGGTACTTGGAAGACAGTCCGTGCATGGTTCTGTCTAATGTGCTACTACTCGAAGGGGTACCCATAGGGGTTACAAGGGAGTCCAACAAGCATGACCACCTCTTGTATTTCCTGCGTGCATGCCTCCCCAAATCCGCAGGTTTATGCACTCAACGATAGATCCCGTGGTTTAAAGATGCCAGAACATGTCTCTAGCCAAAAAAGAAATTTGCTAAAAATTGGAGATCCCACCGGCCCTGGAAAGCGCTCTAATACCACTCATTATGCTCTTAACTTGCAAGACATTACCAAAATGCCAAATATGTGAAGAAATATACCTAGAACATAAAACTATGAGAAATAACAGCAAGTATTTTATTATTCAGAAAGCAATGTTCACTTGCCTCTTCGAGGGGGCAACCTCCAATAGAGTTGAGCTCACTTACAAAATAAGACACTATGCTCCTCAAGGGGAGTTTCTATCCTCTATATAGGATTCATACATGAAATACCATGGGGCAATAACATGGTTCTTATTAATACCATCTATCTAATACCATGGCCCATTTGCAACTAACTGTGGTCCCTTCATTAAATGTGGGTTAACCACTTACAATTATTAATATAGGCTTTATTGACACTTTACTTAACTATAACTATGACTCAATTCTATTACATAAATAAGGGGGTTAGGGTTGGACCCTAACACTTTTCAATGCCTCCTTCAGCCTCATGGGGGAATGGTATTCTCTGGTCTGCAAACTGTGGGGTAGGGTGTTCCATCTTCTCATGCATGCATGCACACAATCATCCCCAAGTAGCCTAAGCATATCTTCAAAGTGTGCAATGGCTTGTTCTTGATTGGATAGATATTTAGGGGCAATCTAAGCATCATTGGAAAGCAAGTTGTGTGTGCTGATGAGTGCCATAGGATCTAATGGCTCAACTCTTATCATCAATGGTTCATTCTGCTCTTTTATTAACAATCTTTTCATTTATGCTGCCCTCAATTCTTCATGGTTCATCCATGGTGCCATGGCCATTAATTGCAGATCCCCTAGCTTGGCATTGGGGTCCCACACATTCAGGTCTATGAGGGCCATGTTGTGTAGATAGAACTCTGCCATCTTTTCTTTGTCCTCGGAGGTGCTTTGGTCACACAAATCCATGAACTACGTGTAGTCTTGGAAAGGCATTATGCCTCTTTGCGCTAAAGTTTTTATTTGGAATTGAAGCCATTGATCCTTCAGATAGAGGCCATAAGATTTGGCTAGTGTTCTGCATTGTAATGCTTCTATGGATAAGCTGGCCATGTATGCCAAATGAGTTTTTTTCTCCTGCAGCTGCCTCCTTAGTATTGCATTCTCATTCTCAAGGTGGCTTCTTGTAATGGCTTCTCTGTCTCTAAGAGCACTCAATTCCCTACCCATTTCCTTGAGTTTGTCTTCCATGTGGCCAATATCCTCAACTCCTTTAGACTTGGCTATTTGCATCCACCTATGTGTTCTCACTCTCTCTTTTTCCAATTCGAAAAACCGTGGAATTGAAAATTTCTGTGGGATTATCTTGCCTCCCTCAAGTAGTATGTAATAGGAATCAAGATTAGGCTAGGGGTCAGGTTCTTGTAGCTCTTGTGCTTCCTCTTTCACCTATGTTTGTCCTCCTATCTTTTCCTCAAGTTTTTGTGTCTCTTGTAGTTTGGACAGTGTCTCCTGTAGGACTATTTTAGCCTCCTGTAGGTCTGGTTTGGGGTCCTATAGAATTTCCTTTCCCTTCCATGTAGAAGATCTTGTAGTCCTCTTTTCATAGGTTATGGGTGTCTTGGAAGGAGATTATTTCACTTTATTAGATGGTGAATCTTCAATGTTAATGGGATTATTTGATGAGGGCTAAGGTTTGCATGTTTTAATTCTAGTACTCTTCCTTGCCTTGAAATACATGGAGGTTTTTCTTTTCCTCTTCTGCTTCTGCTTGATTGGTGTACTAAGGGCAGTGAGGGCAGCTGCTACTTCTCTTTCCAAATTTGCAGGGGACTCTTCTCTTTGCTCTGCCCTCTCTGCCTCCTTTTCTCCCTCTTTTTTTTCTTTTTCCTCCTCTTGCCCTGTCTCTTTTTCTACCTCCTATTTTGTCTCTTCAACTCTCCCCTCCTCTATTTCTTTTCTTTCCTCCTTCCTCTCTTGCTCTGCTATGTCACCACTGTCTTCATCTTCTCCTCCTTATTGTTCTCCCTCCTCACTGATAGCAGGACTGACATCATAGGTTAATGCCTTGATGTCATCCTCAGCTATCATATTTATGAAAACTTCCCATGCTATAGGGATTGTAAGGGTATGGAGGGCTTCTCCTACTAGGATCTTGATTAGGCCATGGTGAGCTAGTTGTTGTGAATTTCCTTCTTGTACCTTGGTACTAGACTAAATGAGGGACTGAAGGAGAAAGTAAGGGATACTGAGCTTTTGATGTGCTGGGGTATCCATGCCATATCTCAATTCTTGGAGGATTCTGAAATGATATCCATAAACAATGTTGTGCCTCCCCTCACAAGAAATGTATTTGATCACTTGGTAGCTAACCTCATCCCAGGGATATGGTACACTAGCCCTCCTAATTCCATTTTTGTCTTAAAGAAGGGTTTCATTATCTTGGAAAAATTTCCTCTTGGCAGCCTGACCAATTATTTTCTCATCTTTACTTCAAGGCAGCCCAAGAGGAAGGATAGGGACACTACTGATGAATTCAGGGGTTATTTCAATGGAGAGGTCTCTAATGGTTACAGTAGCATGATTTCTTGTGTGAGGGACAAGACAGACAACAAATTCATGGGCAATTTCATCATCAAACCCTATAAACTTCTCAAAGAAATTCATCTAGTTTGCCCTTGTAAATATTTACACCACTTGAGGATGTGCATGGAGTCTAGTGGAGTTAGTGGACTCTTTTCTCATAAACCCCCCTGTCATACTACTTGTACTGCTTTTGAAAAACTAGATATGGAGGTGGAGACAAAGAATTTTGAGGGAAATAGAAAAACAGAGGGGACTATGTTTTTTTTTTTTTTTGAAACAGCTTTTTTTAATGTATTTCTAACCTCTTAAAGATTCATTTTATCTTCAATTTGAGACCAAATCTTTCAAATTTTGATATTAAATAGCGGGCATTCATGAACCCTACCTCTTTAGACTGAAATTTGTGCCAAAAATCACGTTTCCTCCCTTCAAAATGACTCACTGCCCCTCTTGTAGAAGCCCGTTGTCCCTCCTATAGATTTCCTATAGGTGATCCTGTAGAAAACTTGTAGGGCTCTTGTAGAAGATGCCGAGAGAAAAAATATGGAGGAAATCGATGGAGGATGGTGGATATGAGGCTGTGGGGGCATAAGAAGACTGTTGTGTGGTTGACTTATGAGGAGAAACTGAAGAAAAGGTGGTGAGAATGTGCAAGGAGGAGTGCTCATTACCTTTTATGGCTGTTTTTAGTTATGAGTGCTGAGCTGGAAAGGTGTACATTGCCCAGATTAGGACCATTGGTCGCCACCTACTTGGTCATCATGACCCTCCTCGTAATCATCCCCTCATTACTACATCAGACTTAACTGTTCCTCCCACTACCTGTCCTTCGCATCTTTTGCTTGAGTTGACTGTGCGCACATGTGGGTGATATCTCGATTAAGTGGAGTCAACTAAATGAAGGTGGGCAAGTTAACTGGCCACCTTTCCCTCTTTCGATTTCAACAATGTTATTGCCTTTGTATGATTCCTAATTACACAAATGTAGATAGAGGAGTGACTTAGCTACTTACCTGTAATCCAAGTGTATTTGTTGCCATCGACTATGAGGTGTTGTGTCTTTCTCTGCTACATGCCTTCATTTTCCTTCATGCATGCTATCTCAGCTTGTTGATGTGTTGTTGTGTGTTTTTGCATGTTCTTCTTCTGTTGGAGCTGAGCTGCATGTGCCTTTTCAACCTTCAGATGTGCTGTCCCTGGCTGCTGGTGTTGGACTTCTATGGGATCAACTGCTACAGGAATTCCTATAGGAGCTCTTGTAGCTACTTCACCCCTTGAAACTTGAGATATTTCCCTATGCTTGGAGCTCGAGAATGATGCCAGAGGTGGAGATGAATGATGGAGGGTTAGTAGGTAAGCTTCAAGTAAAGTTAATGGTGCCTTTTCCTCCTTTTATTTTTGTTTTTTTTTTTTCAAAACTGAAAAACTGTTTTTCTGTGTTTTTTCTTAGAAAGGAAAAAAAAAATAATAATGATGCTTGGAGTGTGATGCCGGCTTGGAAATGATGGAAAGGAGGTTTGAAGATGGTAAGAGGGATTATAGGTTCCTCATGAAGCTTTTATTTTCCCTTAAACTGCCTCCTGTAGACACTTTTGGCTCTCTGTAATTCCTATAGGAGCCTCCTGTAGAAAACACAGTTTTGGAAGAAGAGGTATAGTGGGGTGAAGCAGATGCCAAAAATGATAGAGGAAGGTGTGGAGAAGATGAGATAGATGTTGGTATGAATATTAGGGTCCCCTTGGCACCTTCTTCTACTCCTTGTAGTCCTCCTGCAAACTTGCAATGCAATAAAAAATCATTTTTTCTCTCTTTTTTTTTTTTTTTTGAAAACAACTAGGGTGCCTCAGAGAGGTTTTCACCTTAATTGCCTACCTTGGGCGCCTCCAAGGGAGGTTTTCACCTAGGGATCTTATCCTTTTCCCCTTTTTTCTTGACATCATTGGGCTACCTCAAAAGAGGTTTTCAACCCAATGATGGGACTCAAGCGCCTCATGGAGGTTTTCATTTGAGTCCTTATTTTTTTCTCTTTTTTCTTCAATGAGTGGGTGAAGTGGAAGCTAAGACATGCTCCACTACCATCATTATTTTATTCAAATATTCAATAAAATCTCACTTGGAGAGGGGTTTCTTGTAGACTTTCAACTAATGTCCATTGACAAGCATGGGGATGGCTTCATCATCAATGGTTCTTATCAGAACTGAACCATTGTCATTGCATTTTTCCACAGTGTAGGGTCCCAACCATCTTGTCCTCAGCTTGCCTTTGAAATCCTTTTATCTTGAATCATAGAGTAGTGCCCAATCTCCCTCTTGGAATTGCTTCTCCTTGATATTTCTGTCATGCCATATCTTTCTCTAAAGGTGAACTACCTCTATATGGAGAAGGGCTTGCAATCTATATTCATCCAACCCATTGAGCTGAAGTAATCTATCCTTCTGTGGATGGCTGAGGTCTAGGTCCAGCTGAGCTTCCCTCCTTAGGGTATTGAATTCAAACTCTATTGATGGCAAAGCCTTCTTCCCATAGTCTAGTTCATACGGTGTGAACCCAGTGGTGGTCTTCCATGTTGTGTTGTAGGCCCAAGTGGCCTCAACTAAATTTTCCGCCCAGTCTTTTCTGCTGCTGCTCACTACCTTGGTTAGGATCCCTTCCAATGCTCTGTTAGTGACCTCCACTTGCCCATTGGCTTGTGGATGGTAAGGGGCGGAAGTCCTGTGCTTGATCTTGTGATGTGTGAGCAGGTCTTCAATCAGGATGGAAGTGAATTGATTACCTTGGTCTGTGACCAACTCTCTCGGATACCCGAACTTGTAGAATATGTTTTCCCTAAAAAACTCAACTACTTTTTCCTCTTCTTCCCCTATAGGTTCTTCAAATATGTCTAGATGTTCACCTAAGGGTTCTTCTTGATTGTAGCCACCGAAGAAGAGAGAAGGTTGGTTGTGTGAAGCAGTGGGGGTGTGGGGAAAATTTTTTCCTAAGTTATCTCTACTTGTACGAGGCATGAAAGGAAATATTTGTGGTTGGTTTTTTGTTTATTTTTCCCCACACTAAAAGTACCTGCAGAAACTAAAATTGTGATTAAAAAAAATAAATTGAAAATAGCTTAAATGAACTTGCTGAATGGAAATTTGTAGAATTGAAAAGGAAAGAAAGGAAATGTAGAACTGAAAGAAAAGAAATGACTAGTCTACTTTTGCCGAAATAAACTATTAGCAGAATGTTGCAATACGAAATAGAAGAAATCAGTAATCACAAAATACTCTGATGCTTCCCCGGAAACGATGCCAAAAATTGGTGAGCACTAGTATTGCAGCAAGAATTCTGCAACTCCTAGGTTGCCAACTTTACTTTTATCAACGCGGTAGTTCTTAACAAACTTGGAAGCGTCGGTGCTATATGCACAAGTACTAGTTCTCACTACAAGTTGTCACTTGGTCAGCTGGCATGAGATCACTAGGAGCTCAAGCCAACTTCTATAGATTTCAGAAGAAGCTCTATGTGTGATGAAAGGAAAGAAAGATTATTGTACAGATGCTATTCTAACTACAAAAAGGAGAAAGACTGGAATGTAAAGCAAAAGCTAGTAAACCCTAATTAACAAGCTATTTCTACTTTCGCCAAAAACACTATGAAAACCATGAAAAAAATGCCATTACCTACTCAATGAAGTAAACAACATCTAACCATGCTATTTCTGGAAGTAAATAAGAAAAAAACATATTTTGAATTTTTATGTGTTTTTATGTGAATTTAGCATGCATCTAATTTATTGTGTGTGAGTGTGGCAGCGAACAGGTGGCATTAGAGAGTGGTTTTGGAGCTTGGGAGGATGTAGGATGGTGTGGATGGGTCCTAGAAGGTCTTAGGTGGCCTTCTGGAGGCTTTTCCCACACTCGGCCTTCAAAAGAAAGCCTACAGGAACAACTACAGGAGGACACAGGAAAACTACATGAGGAAAACAGGGAAACTATAGGAGGAGGCCGAGAACAATTTTCGATGTTTTGAGGGTGTGAGAGTGGGTGGAAAAGGTGGATGAAGGTTGGAATGAGGTGTTAGGGTGCCTAAGGTCTACCATGAATCACCAAGAGAGAGAAAGATGATTGGGTTTTCTCAAGGAGAGAGGAAGAAGTTCTATGAAAAATGAAGAAAACTAGGGCAGAATTGAGATAAGGTTTGGAAGACCTATAGGGCATGGATCAGATGGAGGGTGTGATTTCCGGTAAGCTAGCCTACTGCTAGAAGATATCTATGGCATAGAAACTAACATTCAACCAAGAAAATCAAGCAACCAATGAAATGAGTGCATCCTAGGAAAAACAGAGTTTTGCATTAAAATGGCCTAAACTATCATGTATAGAAGGAAATGCTGGAAATGTTGTAAGAAAGGAAAGCATGAAAAAGGAATATTGAAAATCAGGAAGTGAACATGATAAAGAAGGTCTAAAGCAAAGAAAAATTGGACTATCAACCTACTAGAGAGCTGCAAACACTAGAAGTCCTAGGAATCAGGAAAATTTGTGTTTTTGGGGTAGCAAGAGAGTCTTTGCCTCAGTTCATCGTCCCAGAGGAAGGAAGAGAGGCCAAGGCACTATTGCTATACTTTTGAATCTTCTCTAATTCCAAGGCACTGTTTCTAGGCTTTTTAATCTTCTCTGATCACTGCTTAACTTGCTACAGAAAGCAAAAATGGAAGCAAGCTACTAAATCATCAAAAGCAACCTATTCTTAACCATAAGAGAAATACATCTAACAATAAACTAATTTACAAAATGAAGTAAAGCATACACATATAAGTAAAGAGAATCTTGGCTGCTTGGATTGGGCCCTAACCCAAGAGCTTCTGCCCTCTAAGGTAACTCAATACTTAGTAGCTCAAAAAGGATTCCATCTTCATTATCAAAAAATAGCAAGATTACATAAAACTGTCATAAAATAGTAAGCTCGAAATTTGAGCAAAGTTTTCACAAGCAAAAAAGTCAACTCTAGTGAGTCCCTAGGCATCTTTACTATAACATCTAAAGTTACCAATAGCTTCCTTAAAATTAGGAAGGCTTGGCTTCCAAAACTTGAGATAACTATAAATCATCTTCCACTTGCTCGACTGCCTTGTAGTGCATGATTCAGATGCTTGTACTCCGATCTGAATGAAGGGGAATTTGAAGTGAGGAGCAATAAATGAGGGGGATTCCCTCCTATAAGTCCTATCCTCTATCTACTTCGAGTTATTGCTATAGTTTGACCACTAGATCCTTGAATTTGACCTCGAAATCCATCAACAATCTGCATTAAATACATGTTATTTCACATGGCATAATAACTAACTCAACTCACCCTATAAGCATAAATATAATCAGAAAATCATATAGTAAGCTAAGGGAATGGCTTATTTGACTAGGTTAGGAGGAAAAATGAGCCCATATAATTACCCACTTATGAGGCTCATCACTTGACTCCTAATATGTTTATCTGGGTGTCATCCTCTCCTTTAAGGCTCTGTGAAACCTCAACATAATTTTCATGGAAGGGAGGCCTAATTTGCTTACTTTGCTGATCTGGTATAGAATTATTTCTAGTGTTAGGATTCTTCCTAAAGTTGGGGTTTCTTATTGGGGGTGGTTGTTGATTCTCTCATTGATTTTTTCTTTCCATGTTTTCTAGTCTATCCATTATTCTTTCTACACACTTGGCTAAACTATCTGTCTTTCCATCAGAAGTAGAAGTTTCCTCTTCAATTACAACTATCTTTTTATTTCTCATTCTGAATTTCTTGGCTAAAATGTTGGCCTCTACACTAACAACATTACTTTTCATTTGTTCTAATGCTTCATGGTTTCTTTCCCTTAATCGGTATGACATTTCAGTGTCAAAAACATTAGGGAATTTGATTAATGCTAGATCAGATGGAGGCTTAATATTAGCGGGGATTGCATTGTAGATGCTATTGAACCTAGTATTATAATCTTGAACTGACTCATTAGGATCTTTTCTAATGTTATCATATTCAGAAAGAATTTCCGGAGGGTTTTTCTTTCTCTCCCATCTATCAATGAATAATCTATGAAAAGCAACTAAGTCTGCAACATGGTGGGCAGATAAAGCTTTGAACCATTTCTTAACATCCCTAGTTAATGTTTGAGCAAACAACCTCATTTGGACATCTGATTCATCTATCTCATGCAACTCAAAATAGTCAGTCATTTTGTTCACATGATGTTGGGTAGTGTACTAACTAGTAGCATCAAACAGAAAGATTTTTCTTTGATAATCTTGGGGCATGGCATGGAGTTGTGCAGGTAAAACCAAAGGTGTATATCGGTCTGCCATGGCTTGGATTCTGGCTTGAATAGGGGGTAAAGTAGTGGTGCTTGAGGAAGGGCTTGAACTAGATGGAGATGAACTGGATGATGATGAGGATGGTTGATGAATAACTGGTTTAAGGGAACGGACTGTGGTGGATACTATAGGTGAGTTTGTAGTAAAAGAACGTGTATTTACACTGAGTGAAGATTGTACAAAAATTTCAGAGGCAGCAGCAATGAGGGCAGCTAGTTCAACATATTGTTGAAGGTAAGCATCATCTATATGGCTTATCAATGTAGAGGTCAAAGCTTCTAACTTGTCAAAAGTCTCCAAGACAAATTTATCTAAATTTGGATGGATAATCACCCTCTTTGATTCAATGAGTTGAACAAACTCAGGGTCTAACATAGTTTCATGAATGGAATTCTTAGATTTAGTTCTAAATAATGAGAGGTCAAATGAAAAATCAAAAGGGATTTCCTCTAAAGTTGACAACTCCTCAAGGAGTGAATTTTCTTTGACTAATTGGCTACTACTTGCCTGAGTTTCTACGTTTTTTGGTTTTCTTAAAATTCTGTCTGGGTCATCAGGGTTTGGATCTGGATTTTCCTTGGTATAGTGAGTCTTCTTAGGAGCCAGAATTCTGACTTTTTAAACTATTTTTTATGAAAGTTTTCAAAAACAACTTGTAAAGATGACCTTAAGGTGCTCAATATGAAATTTAAGGCTTCCTTAAAGTTTTATCAAACTAAGGATCAAGGTCCCTAGTGGAGTCCCCAATGATGCTATCACTCCAAAATTTATTCAAAGTTGTTCAGAAAAGGAAATGATAGAGGTAACCACAAACCAACTTTGGAGATCAGGATCTAGCCTTCCTAATCTCAGAGAGGGCTCTCTCTTTTTAATTTAACTTTGTTTAGCTATTTGATTTTAGGCTAGTTATGATTGTGTTAGGTTTTTTTATTTGAATTTGGGTGGTGGGATCACTTACTTAGATGAAAAGGATTGTCTTTTACCATTGGGCTATGGGGTCAAATGTCAGACAAACAGGACTGGATTAAGTTCTAAAAATAGTGTCTATAGGGCAAGATAGAGGAGTTACTACATATCTCAAAGGCTTGATTGTGAAATGGTTTCCAATCGGATCCAAGGAGCAATTAAGGGTTCCCTAGGCCGAATTATGAAGAGAAGTGAAAGATGTCAACTGGGATGGGAGAGCAATTAAGGGTTTTCAAATCTGGATATCAAAGGAAAAAATATAAATGATTAACTGTGAAAAATTGAGTGTACTTAAACAAATTCTAAGTTAAATTTCCAGTTAATTCATTCAAATTTGCATAACATTTAAGTTTATGAAACACATAAGAAAGTTGTAGAAAATTTGTGATAGGTTAACCCGATAATGCAATATAAATCAAAACAAAATACTATAACCTACTTCTACTATCAATATGCGGAAGCTTAAAGATCGAGCTGAACAATATAACCAGAAGAAGAAGAATCAATGGAACAATACACATGAAAATACTTTGGGGAAAGCCGCAGCTCAAAACCCCACACTATTGTGTATCATACATGGTGGAAATACATAGGAATTATACAAAGCCTTAGCTCTCACAACCTCTTAGTGCAATCCTCTTAGATGTTCATAGGCAATCTTGGATTCTCTCTAGCCTTCCTCTCTACCCTTCAAGCTCCTATTTCCTTGTGTTGTTCCTTGTGGATGATTAGCCTATTACCAAGTGGAAAACCAAGCCTTCAAAATTACGCAATCCTCAAGGATGAATCCTTGATTGAATGCATAAGTTTTCTCCTTGAGAAAAGACGTGCAACTGATAGTACACTATCCTTGAACATTAATCTCAATTGGGTCTTTCTCATAATAGACATGCATGAGTTTCTAATGAGGGAATCTTTAGTTAACTAGAGTAGCACTAGTTGAGTGCATTAATGCATCAACTGACTATTAACTCACTATTATTTCCTCAAACAGTTTGGAACTAATTTAACTAGACTTAACTCAGTAAACTGAGTTAACTAATTACAACTCAAATATAACTCAATCTTATCTCCTTAATTTAAGGGATAACTCTTGCATGACTTCAGAAAGACTTCTAACTTGAATTTCTCCAACTAATTAATTTAAAATAAATTAATTAATTATTTCCAAGTAGCTGTTAAGACTAAATTCAATTTTAATTCACAATTTAATTCAAGGACAAATTAAATTGGAATATTCTTGTTTCCATATTTCAACACTCCATCTCAACAAGAAAGGGATTATCTGCCACCTTAATCCTGTCTCTATGGAACTCGAATTTACACTTTGACAATGCCTTTGTCAAAATGTCAGCATCTTGCTCCTATGTCAAAATATACTACAGTGACATGATCCTCTCGACCTGTGAAAAGCCACGGGAAACAAATCTTATGCTATGCTTCTCCACACTACCATCAACAGCTTTCTTTACCTTGTAAAGCTAATGGGAATTCACAACTGACTTGTTCTCTAGTCTTGGAACCACGTCCCAAACACTATTACAAACTAAAGAGTCATACTCCTCCACCATAGCACCAACCCAAATCGACTGTTGCATTGCTTCCTCAAAGGAAGATGGCTCAGTCTCAACACATTCCCTAGCAAGGGCCATGTATCCAGTGTACCTCTCAGGTGACCTTCTCTGTCTACACTGAGAAGATGGTGCTCTCACATTCTCTCTCAAATCTGCCAACAATCTGTTAGCTTCTATTGTGTGCTTCCGTCCATCTCTGGAAGACTCTACTTGAGTCGATGTCTCCACTCCTAAAACCTCTGCATGCAGCTGCTTCACATTAGTCTAAGGCTCCTCCTCCTTAGGAACCAACAGTTCCTCCGCAACCTGTAGTTGGAGCTCCCCGTCAAGGGAAACTCGCATGGCCTTCTGCTCATAAAACTTGAGATCTCTACGAACCACTATCCTCCGACTGGTAGGAAAGTACACCCGATAGTTGTGAGGTGTATCAGTGTACCCCAAAAATATCCCCAACTCTTCTGTCAACTCAATATTCTTCCATGCATCCTTTGTCACATGGAAATATACCAATGAGCCAAAGATCCTGAAGTGACCCACAACTGGTCTCTTAACGAAGAAAGCTTCCTCTGGTTTCTTCATCCCAAGTATGTGATGCGGGCTTCTATTCTACAAATAGAACATTGTGTTGCATGCCTCAGCCCACAAGTGAAGTGGTAGGCCTTGGTCATGCAGCATTGCCCGTGCTGCCCCTACAATAGTTCTATTCTTCCTCTCAGCCACCCGATTCAGATGTGGGTTATGAGGTGTCGTCAACTCTCATTTAATTCCTTCTGCTACACAGAAGTTCTTAAAATATTGAGAGACATATTCTCCATTGTTGTCGCTTCTCAAGGCCTTGATCTTCTTCCTTGACTCTTTCTCGATCAAAGCTTTGGACTCACAAAACTTTGTGAAAGTTTGGTCCTTCTTCTGCATGAAATAAATCTAGCATTTATGAGAATAGTCATCAATGAAAAGTAGGTAATACCTTTACTTCGCTATGGATGCCATTGAGAATGGTCCACACAAATTAGTATGAACGTACTCTAAGATAGCCTTTGCTCGATTGTCTCGATCATGACAGGAAGACTTTGTGTACATCCCAAGGTACAACCTTTGCATGTGTCAACTTCCTCAAGTTTACCTTTGGGAATTCCTGTAGATATTTGCTACATTATCTTCAAAGCCCCATGATGCAAATGGCCCAGCTTCCTGTTATTGGGCATGGAATCCCCCCAAGGCATGTTTTGGGGTGTAATGCCCAATTTTTGACCAAATCTTTTTGTAAACGCTCCACGAATTTTTGGCACGGAGCCCAAAATTATGATAGAGTCACATGGTTGTCCACCCTCGTTTGTAATGTAATGTCGGCTTAATAGACCTACCCATGGTCCGCGAACCATGGGATGGTATAAATAGAGCGAGGCTCTAAGTAGAGGAATAAGGGCAAGATAAGTATAAGCGATTAAGAAAAAGTGTAAAGTGTGTCTTTGGGTCGTAGAGTAGGGGAAGGTTGTGTAGCTGAGTGCGTAGAGGCCTAGTAGTCCACAGCTAAGTGCAAAGACCCATGTAGCTAAGTGCGCAGGGCAGGTCGAGTTTGTAACCATTGGAAGAACCAATAAAGGGAAGTTTACCATATTTCTGTGCATCTTTTCTTGTTTTAAGATATGTTTGGGTATAATTTGCAGGTATATTGTTTATTTGTTGCACGAACTTATATGAATGTTTCGTATAACTAATTATAGCGTAAGAAATCCAAGTACGCGAAGGTAATTAACTGGTATAGGAAGATAAGTAAGATCTTGGGTAATAGCATAGAGTGCGGCTCTAGCAGCGCGGAAGCTCCACAACCCCTGGTTAGGGCAACACAAATTTATCAAGGCGTGAGGAACAGGGAAGTGCGTGAAGTGACCTACGCGCAAGGACAAATGGTGGGACTGGTTGAACCTCTCAGATATCTCAAGGGTGTGGAAACCTAGTTCTAACACCCTCCCATACTACTTCGGGTGAGACCTCAGTCCACGCTCTGTGGACTATTGCCAAAAGGGCCAGTAGTACAGGGATTTGTTTGGATAATTAACTCCAAACTTGAGTCAGGCCCCAACAAGCCAATAAATGGTTCTGTTGCCAGGACTAGGATTTGCATAGAGATGTCTAATGTTGTATCACTAGAATCCGACAAATAAAGGAATTGAAGATTGGTTGGACAGAAGATTCATGAATTCATGGCACAGGAAAACAGAAATCCACAACTATCAAAGGAAGAATGGTTAGACTACTACTTATATACAGAGATCCACTAAATTTTCTTCGCATCCTTCCCCACTGAGTAGATAGCCAAGGAAGGTGTAAACTTGACAGACCTATTGTGTGGACTCTAGAATTGGTGCGCAGACTCGAAGTATCGGAATATAAGATCGCGTGTGTTGTCGATCGCTGGCTTGATCGAATCATAGGAGGATTTGTAACCGAATTCGCCGTAGATACTTCAGTTAGTTATAGTGAGGTAGAATGATGCTTCCTCAAAGCACAGTGAGGTAAGTACATTAAATCTTTGAACACTTGGATTAAAATTCTACTGTGTGAAAAATGGGTTATGCGAATAAATTGATGTTTGGGGCTATGTGAAGTGGGAAAATATACAGAAACGAAGGTAGTACAGCACTAGAAACTAGCCCCTTGATTTCATCTTCGTGAGTGGGTGAAGAAGAGTTCCCGAAGGTCTCACCAAGAAGTGAGATCAATCTGATAAGGTAGAGAATTCTGTGCATACCACCCCCACCCCCCCCACCACCAGTTTCACCATCTTCACCCCTGTCTTCTCCCATACCACCTCTACCACCACCGCGAAGTAGTATGGTAAGCGCGATAAAGCTACCAGTGTTCAAGGGAGTAGGGAATGAATATCTGAACCAGTTCTGGTTGGTGATAAATGGTGTATGGGAAGTAGAAGGAGTCACAGATGACAATATAAATAAGGCAATGTTGGTCAATGCTCTATAGGATCACGCGCTGACCTGGTACATCAAGCATTCTAATGACAATCTGAATGTGGGGATCGCAGATATCCAAGCTACACCAAACAAAGAATTTAGCAGGCCAAAATCAGAGGCACAATCGATCATTAGGTTCAAGGAAATCACAATGCTACCAGGCAAGACCCCATGGGATTTGGATCAAAGACTGAAGTGCACAATTCGCGAAGTAAACATGACATTAATAGATGGGAAACATAGCGAATGGTTTGTAACATCATTAACACCACATCTATGGAACACATTGTCACAACAGAGGCTAAGCACTCAGGCCAAGACCTTGGAGGTCACAATGAGATTACACGAGACCCCGATACAAGATCCTAATCTGGGAGTTCAGCAGATTCATGTGCAGTTGAAAAACTTTTTCCTTGAGATGCAGAGTTATAAACAAGACAAGACAACCCACCCAGAGATACACGATGAGGTATGGTGCGTAAAATGCAAGGGCCAAGGGCATGACAAGGACCACTTCCCAGTGTTCACGAATTACCTTGCGGGAGGAGGGCTAATGCCACTAAGACAGGAGGCACAAGCAGGACCAAGAACAACGCCTACATTATGGTGCATGATTTGTTAGATAGGAGGAAAGCATGTTACAGATAATTGCCATCTATTACAAAAGTATACGCAAAATTCACAACAGTTGTTCTGTAATTTCTGTAGTTCAGTGGGACATGATGAGCGCACCTGTAGAAGTTATGAGCTGATGATGGATCAAACTCATACCTACAGAGTTCAGGCCAAAATACGGCCCTTCGATCAAAATGCAGGAATGTCGTGCATCAGATTTCAGGGGCATGGATGAGGCCGAGGTGGAGGGGGACCAGGAACAGGTCACGGAAAACTGATATGTTACAATTGTGGAGGGCCAAGGAATTATGCCGTGATTGTATGAATCCAACGCAACCATCATTCTTGTATTAAACATTGTTTGATCATGACACGGAGGATTGTCCCACACTGATAGCGAGGTTGCACGATAAAGGAGCACTCCAACCACCCCGACTTAGAACCTGCAAATGATGAGGTATGAGCCACGCGAGGAAGACCCTAATGTAAATATCATGCTCTGGAGTGGAATTACGATAAAGGATGACAAATGCAAGTAGCCTGAAGAAAGTACATGGGTTTATAAGGCTCCAACAAAGGAACCAGAATTTGATTTGGAGCGCGTTAAGGAGACCTTCATGGAATCTAAGAGGAGCTTCATTGATGCCTCCACTTTAGGAAGTAAAGACAGACTAGAGCAGGAAATGGACCCATCGATGCTCATTACGTTCTTGGAGAGATGAATGAAGTTGTTGTGCAACAGTGAGGCTGTGAAGGGGCTGCAATAACTCATAACTAAATGCGCTGGGATCGTGCCAGGAGAACTACACATAGTCCAGAAGCTCAGGAAGCACACGATGTGAATAGGAAGGGAGATAAGATTGATCATGCAGATTGGAGAATATGAGATGGACCAAGTGACTATGGATCTAGGATTGGACGCGAACGTCCTGCCAAAGCAGACATGGGAGCACATGGGTAGGCCTATGTTGTAATGGTCTCCTATACAACTGCGAATGGCCAACCAAAAAAAGATCCTACCTTTGGGGAGATTGCAGGGAATCACAATAGATATCAAGGAAGCAAGTGCACTAGTAGATTTCAAAGTAATAGAGATTGTTGATGACAACAACTCCTACCCTACACTATTGGGAATAGATTAGGCCACTGACATGAATGGAGTGATAAATCTAAAGAAGCACAAGATGATCTTTGAGAAAAAGTCTCTGCACGTAGTGCTACCTTTAGACCCTGTAGAAGGATCACACTACACGGAGCTAGTGTGTGACTATGATAGCGACAATGATCTAGGCTGCATCTACAAGATAACCATGCAGGAGAAAGAGTGAGTAAATCCAACCATGGATGGCCGAATCTCATGGGAGCGCGAAAGCTCTTGCACATCAGATTCTGACAAGGAGTTAGAATGATGGCAGAACTGGTTACACAAGGTAACCATGCTCAACTGTAACATGATGACAAGATCGCTGCACTGTGTAGCAACAGAGGTAAGAAATCTACCTATGTATGACAGGTTAAGCGAGGTGGATGACTTCCTGAACAGATTTGAAAGAGAAGTGCTGAAATAGCAATGTGTTGACGCTGTGAAGTGGGTATTGTGAGCTACACCTGCAAGGTGGTGGGGTACGCACCAAAGAAGTTTTGAGGATTGGCATGGATGCAGAAGGATGATGTGCACATGGTTTGGGAAGCCTTCAATGTGATTAACAGACAAAACCGTTGGATGAAATGGCCTGTGCACCCACCTATCTAGGTGGATACATGCATATGGGTGCAAAAATTGCACGAATGCACACAGTCCTTGTGGTAAGAGACATGATCAATAAGAAGATGCAGGTAAGGCAATCATGCGAATGACCCATCTGCTTGGGACCATGAAATAGGGAAAGACAAAGTGTGCAGAAGGATATCCATGGAGAAGCCTTTAACAAAATACGTGAAGCACTGAACAAGGTCCACAATGTGAAGCAGACTGACTAGGACCTACACATATCAGCGATTCTATGGGCTTATAGGATCGCATGCAAGAACCTGACCGCACAAGCACCACCAAGGCTGGGGTATAAAGCAAACGCTATAAGCCCTATAGTACATGAAAAGCTTAGACCGTGCATGATAACACTGGTAGATACGATGGTTCGTGGAACCTTGGAAGAAGAAATCAAACAGGGAAATTCTAGGCTCCAAGAACTTGAGGAAGAAAGGGTACGCTTAAGGAAGAAAAGCACTTTGGTAGACGTGCAAGTTAAGAAGCTGGAGGATGAGATAAAGGAATATTCTCTTGGTAAAAAGACCAGGGTGATAAGATAGGATGCACATGATCACGGTGACAAGTATGAGGCCTATCACCATGAATTGATCAATCACTACGAATTGACCAGTCTAATGCCTTGGATTGGACCACACATTACTAAGCAAATCGACCAGGGTAGTGCATTGCAGATGATAAAGTGCGCGATGCTTCCTGTAACAATAAAAGGTGGGTATTCTCCAGGAAATGTGATGGATGATAGGATGAAACTTTAAACAGGTGGTGCAACCACCTGACTAGTCGAGGGAAGTACAGTCTTAGTGCTCCAGGCAGTTGAAACGAAGCATGGGACTATAACTATTTTTCCCGGGAGCTGTGCCATGTTGGAGCTGTGAGCAAAAGCGAATAGTCACAAGGCTCGTGACCACGCATGGGGGGTTGTGTTGCCACACTGGTTGGCGGAAAGTGACCATTGAAGTCACTATTCACGATGGGATGCTCAACTTGAGACCAAATGGAGTGGCCAGAAGGAATTTAAGACGTAATTTATGGGAAAGATTTGGGAAAATATGTCGTGAAGGGAGCATTGATTAACCAGATTTGGGCGGAACGGTCGAATTCAAATTCAAAAAGCACTATAAATTACAAGGGAATGCCTAGCAAGCAACACTTGGTCATTTTCGAATTGAGCTATTGAGCAGAGCCTTGCTTGTTTTGTGTAGAGTGTTGATTGAGCCCCTGAGTTCGCAAGTGATAGATTTCTGGACAGACACAATGGCAGCAGCTGAGGAAGTTATGGAAATAACAGAAATGACTGCCGAAGAGGCCGCATAGGCCCTGACTGTGGGGGATGCTCCGGAAGGCGTCAGGATTGTAGCAAAAATCCCGAAATCACCACGTACGCCAAGACCAAAGAAGGATAAACAAGTGATGTTTCTTGTACGTGTGTCCCCGTGGAACCCGCTGTGCACCAAGTTGTCAATGGAGGACAAGGGGAAATCCATCACCATAGAGACCAATGAAGAAGAAGAAGACCTGGAGGATCTTATCATGGAAGAGGACGAGGACGAAGGCATGGAGGAGGAAATTGATCCTGTGCATCTCCCTGAAAAAGCTCCCCTCCTATGTACCCCAGCAGAAAGCGAAGGCTAAAGTGCCCAAGGACCTTGACGAGACCAAGAGCTCGCTCCAAACCCCGCTCCTCCTAGACAACATTATTTTTGAGGGAACACACCTGGGATGGGTGCCAAGCTTAAAATTTGAAGATTGGGACCTCGCTGACCATGAGAAGTTCCCTCACCTTGAGACCTTGCACCTCATGAAGCCCAAGCAGAACACCGCGGTTGGGGTTACCAAATTAGAGCTGCAAAAGTGGTTGCACAGAGTGGAAAAAGCTGGGCTACTTAACCTGCTCTAGGTGCCGCATTTCCATCGTGCCCCAATAACAATTTTTGTCATTAGGCAGCTACTCTGTCTAGTGCATGATGGGTGTTTATGGCTGGAGGATCCCATTCCCATCACGACAGATTTGATTCACCGCATTTCCCAGCTTCCATGCAAAGGAGAGGACCCCACAGACATCTCAGAAGGGAAGAGCAGTGACTTGGCCATCGCAGAGGCCATGAAGAAGAAATACAAGCTGGCGAAGAAGAAAAGGAGCTACACCATATCAAGCATAAATGATAAAGCAGTGAGAGTGGTGACCCAAATACTGGCTGGTAAGGTTATGTGCAAGTGCTGCATGAATGAGGTACTCGCACCAATGGTAGCACTTGTTGAACAATGCGTGGAGGGGGTCCAGTTTAACTAGTCTGAGTTCCTCTGCAAGGAATTCTTGGAGAATTGCCACAAAGCTTAAGAATAGGGCAAAACATTTGACTATGTGTGGCTTCTACTATCCATAGTACTCGTGGCAGGGAAATTGCTAGAAGACAGTCAATTCCCCACAATTGACAGGGATCTGTCGGAGGCCACAAAGTACACTTCACTCTGGGTCACAAAGGATGAAAATAGGATCCTCGACAGTAAGATATTCTGGGTGTTCATGGAGATGAACCTCAAAATGGGGATCAACTAAAAGTCACAGTTTTCTCCCACTGTCTACAACAACCTATTGAGTTTTGTGGAATTTAAAGCGGACATCCACAGCATACACATAAGAGCGTGCAAGGACCTGACCAAAAAATGGAGAAAGCTACCCTTTGTAGCCACGGACGATGACATCTTTAACGTACTAAGACATGGTCATCAAAGTGGCATGCTCTAGACATCGCGGAGATAGAGAAGTCAGCAGCACATAGGAAGAAAGAAGAGGCCAAACTGCGCATCACATAGTTGGAAAAAAAGAGAAGGAAGGAGGCATCGAGAGTAGAAGAGCGGGATGCTACACAACCAACAACTGAACAAGAAAAGGTCGTAGCAGCAGTAGTGCAGAAGGCAACCACGAAGGTGCCCGAGGGCCAAACATCGCCTTCACATGGGCAGGAAGCAGAGGAAGAAGAGGGAGGCGTGGATCTACAAACCACATCAACATAGTTGAAGCGCCAACACCCAACCGAGCGAATAGGGCCGCATAAGAAGGTCAAGGTATCGAAGTTGTCTATTGGCCTGATCACCCTAACCGAGGGTGATCTGCATGACATCGGCGAGACTGTGCACGATGTCACCTGTGAGGCCCTCCAAAATTTTATGCAGGAGAACCAGATTGTATTGGGGGCCCTCATAGCGCAGCTGCAGGAGTTGCAGGTGCACCCTCCTCCTGTTGGTACCCTTTCGACCAACTTTGTAGTCGGAAGAACGACTGTAGACTAGATATTGCATGCTCGGGTGAAAAATACCATAGTGCTATCAGAAGGGGCACTAGTGACAACAAATGAGGCCGACAGGCCTATGGTTAGCACACTGAAGGGTCTTAGCATCAACATGGCTACACTCTCGCAGGAGACCTTATACATTCTACAAGATGGGATAATTGCATAACTGCGAGCTAGGGAGAGCCGTGCACTACAAGTCCTCAGTGAGCAGAAAATCAACATGGAACAGTTGAGCTTGCAGCATGATGAAGTGGTGTTGCAGAATCGATAGCTGGTACAGGTACTAGATGAAGCTTGCCAAAGCATCCCAGAGTTGGCCATCCCAGCAAACACACCAAAAGAGGCACGCATCCATAGGCTAGCAATAGGGGTGCACAAGGCACGGGAGGAAATGACAAAGGTTCAATTGGAGCTGAACCTTCAGATCACCGAGCTACGGTTAAAGGCGTAGTCGTACACCCCTCTGGATGTCAGAGAGTAGAACGCTAGTGCTATTACAGCAAGACAGGACGAGATTGGCAGTGCAGTGCGAGACTGCACCACCATGTTGGAAGAGTCTTTTAAGGTCCTCACAAATCTGCAGCAGGACCCCAACATCTAGCACTTAGAGATAGAGGTGCAAGAACTCTAGCAGCAGTGTGACAGTGTCAAAGGAATTTTGTAGATGGTGGCCCTCACTCAGAGGCTCGCGTGGATGCAACAGGCCAAAGAACTGAAAGAATAGGTGGACATGGCACACCACAAGGAAGCAGTCCCGAAGGCACGCGTTTAGCCTTAGATCGACGAGGCCTTCACCATCATAATAGAAATTGAAGGCAAGCTCGTACACATGCAAGGGATACAGGCATATATGTAGAGAAGTACTTCCAACATCGTGGTCTCAAAACAATGCATGAAGCAAATCCAACAGGAAGGAACTTAGTGCCTTGCCAACCACGCAGTAATTCGAGCAGAGTTGGAAGGACTCCATGCTGACAGAGTAACTCGAGGGTGAGTCACGATGTTTGTGTTGGGGGCCTGTTGGGCATGGAATCCCCCAAAGGCATGTTTTGGGGTGTAAAGCCCAAGTGTTGACCAATTATTTTTGTAAAAGTTCCGTGAATTATGGGCGTAGAGCTCAAAATTATGATAGATTCATAAGGTTGTCCACCCTCATTTTGTAATGTAATGTTAGCTTAATAGACCTACCCATGGTCCACAGACCATGGGATTGTATAAATAGAGCGAGGCTCTAAGTAGAGGAATAAGAGTAAGAGAAGTCTAAGTGATTGAGAAAAAGTGTAAAGTGTGTCTTTGGGTCATAGAGTAGGGGAAGGCTCTGTAGCTGAGTGCACAGAGGCCTAGTATTCCCTAGTTGAGTGCACAAGGCAGGTCGAGTATGTAACTATTGGAAGAATCAATAAATAGAAGTTTACCATATTTCTGTGCATCTTTTCTTGTTTTAAGATATGATTGGGTATAATTTCCAAGTATATTGTTTATTTGCTACGTGAACTTATATGAATATTTTGTGTAACTAATTATAATGTAAGACATCCAAGTACGCGAAGGTAATTAACTAGTATAGGAAGATAAGTAAGATCTCATGTAATAGTGCAGAGCGTGGATTTAGGAGCATGGAAGCTCCACAACCCCTGGTTAGGGCTGCGCGAAGGCAGTGTATCAAGGCACGAGGAGCAGGGAAGTGCACAAAGTGACATGCATGCAGGGAAAAATGGTGGGACTAGTTGAACCTCTCAAACATCTCAAGGGTGCGGAAACCTAGTTCTAGCACCCTCCCATACTACTTTGGGTGAGACCTCAGTCTGTGCTCCGTGGAATGTTGCCAAAAGGGCCAGTAGTATAGGGATTTGTTTGGCTAATTAACTCTAAACCTCGGTTAGGCCCCAACAAGCCAACACCTATGCCACAACTTGCCAATGTCTTGGCTTTACACCAATTCTACTTTCATTCTCAATGCTACAAAATCATCTACCTCTAGTTTATAGAGATTCTTCACCTGAATCCCTATCCTCTTAGTCTGACCCATGGCTATGTGTCTTAGGAACGCCTTTCCTTTACTGAAGACAACATCATAACCTTTGTCTTCCAGCATCGCGACTGATACCAAGTTCTTCTTCAGTCTAGGCACATACATCACATATGTCAAGGTGAGAGGACCTCCATGCTCCCTTTGAAAAGCAACTGTGCCCACTCCTGAAACACTATACCTTCTGTCGTCACCATCTCTATGCGCGTCTTGAGGTCTTTCTCCTCCAAGGCACTAAATAAATTTTTATCACCGGTCATGTGGAATGAGGCTCCACTGTCAAGATACCAGACACTACCCATCATCGATGACACCATGCATGCGATGAGGGTAAAGTCCATTTCGAACTGAGAGGCTAATGCCTCACCTTTTGATCCTTCCAAGGATCCCTTCTTGGACTTCTTCGATGGGAAATTAGTCGCATAATGTCCCATCTTGTGACAATTAAATCATCTTACTTTAGACATGTCACCCTTCTTCCCTCCATGAGAAGAATTCAATTTGAAGTGGGAAAACTTCCCCTTCCCTTTCCTTGCCTTAATTGCTAAGGTGAAATTTTCTTCATCATCATTCTTAGATGAAGAACCATCTTGTGTGCTCCTCCTAATCTCCTCCTACATAAGATCCGACCATAGTCGTTCCCAATCTGGCAGTTTCTAACTTCCATTCACAGAGTCCTAGTAGCTATTCCAAATCTTTGGAAGGCCAAGGAGAGCGAGGCTCACCATATCATCATCGACATTAGTTATTCCTACACTACCAAGCTCATCTCCATAGGTGGTGAGCTTGTTCAGATATGTGGAAATAGTATCGCCCTTCTCCATCTTGATTCTTCGAAGCTTATCCTTGAGCACAAATTTCCTCTGGTCGCTACTGTTCTGGTAGAGGTCCTTCAATGTCTTCCACATTGAAAATGGAGTATCCTTCCCATGGAGACTTGAGACAATATGGTCTCGAACTCCCTCAAGGATGATCCATCTCACCTTTGCCACACACTTCTTCCACTCAGCCAACTCTTGTGCATTAGTTGAAGCTGTCATTGGGATTTCTTGATCAATGAATTCCTTCAAGCCATTGTCTTCTAATACAACCTCCATTCTATCTTTCCATGCTATGTAATTAGAGCTACCTTCCAAGGCATACTCAAGTCTCAAGCCATAGAATTCCATTGCAAACCTTGAAGTATGATATGAATTCAATTTGTACCTACAACCCCGAAATCCAAACTTCAAATTCTCTTCTCAGTATAATGGTCACAACTTCGATACCATGTAGAAAATCTATGATAGGTTAACCCGATAATGCAATATAAATCAGAGAAGAATACTATAACCTACTTCTACTATCAATTTGTGGAAGCTTAAATATCGAGCTGAACAATATAACCAGAAGAAGAAGAATCAATGGCACAGTGCACATGAAAATACTTTGGGGAAAGCCTCAACTCAAAACCCCACACTATTGTGTATCATACATGGTGGAACTACATAGGAATTATACAAAGCCTTAGCTCTCACAACTAGCCATCTCTCAGTACAATCCTCACAGATGCTCATAGGCAATATTGGCTTCTCTCCAGCCTTCCTCTCTGCCCTTCAAGCTCCTATTTCCTTGTGTTGTTCCTTGTGGATGATTAGCGTATTACCAAGTGGAAAACCAAGCCTTAAAAACTGCGCAATCCTCAAGGATGAATCCTTGACTACATGCATGAATTTCCTCCATGAGAAAACACATGCAACTGATAGTACAGTGCCCTTGAACATTAATCTCAACTGGGTCTTTCTCAGAATAGACATGCATGAGTTTCTGATGATGGAATCTCCAGTTAACTAGAGTAGCACTAGTTGAGTGCATTAATGCATTAACTGACTATTAACTCACTATTAGTTCCTCAAAAAGTTTGGAACTAATTTAACTAGACTTAACTCAGTAAACTAAGTTAACTAATTACAACTCAAATATAACTCAATCTTATCTCCTTAATTTAAGGGATAACTCTTGCATGACTTCAGAAAGACTTCTAACTTGAATTTATCCAACTAATTAACTTAAATAAATAAATTAATTATTTCCAAGTAGCTGTTAAGACTAAATTCGATTTTAATTCACAATTTAATTCAAGGACAAATTAAATTGGAATATTGTTGTTGCCATATTTCAACAAAAGTAACAAAATAAAAAAAAGAAGATACTTCACTGCAATAGCTCATCTCATGAATACTATAGTGCAATCTTTTTATTACTTACTCCAGTCTGTTGAGTTGAAAATTAGTACATTAACCCTTAGGTTTAAGATCAAAATGGCTCTACAAATGTATAGTAATCCACCCTCAATACTTCAAATTATGAAGTATTATACAAAAGAAACTTACAAAATATCTCAAATTGCATTGAGAACTAATCTAGGAAAAAGAAATATCTTCATGCAAGAAGATAGAGATAGATATTGAACTGATGTTTGATGTCCCTGTTATTTAGGTTCTATTGCCTTTTAGTCTTTGATCTTTTTCCCTTTAAGTTGCTTGGCTATTTGGTCTTCATGCTGGATGTCATATTTACTTATGAACTTTCATTTGATACACTTTCATCTATTTGTCTTTCAACTGTATTTCTTTATTTGTCTCCTCTATTTAGTCTTTTAATTGTATCCTCTGTCACCTGCTTTCATTTTTACCTTTTATTGTAAATCTTACTCTTTTATGCTTCTGTGTTTTTAGTAAAAGTGATTTTTACTAAAAAGACACATGTAGAATACAAAATGTTGCTTTGAGAGTAGTTTGTAAGAATCTTTTGCTGTGATGGTGAAAATGATTTCATCTTTGTTTTAAAATTTATTGTGTAAATTGTTTCATTCTGCTCTGTGATAATTGTCTTTTCATTCTGAATAAAGCGTTTTGAATACATTTTCTTGCGAATCTTGGAGTAAATAGGTTTTGGAACTAGTATCAAAACTGTTTATCCAAGCTTCTGGCCTTATAATCACTTGCAAAATAAAAAAATTATTAATAAGAATAGAGGTTGGTAGGGAGGTGATAATGGCTTTATTGAACTGAGAAGTCTGTGGATGGAATCTGGAGCATGTCCTGGAGGTAATCGATGGTGACATTCGATTCCAGAGCTCAGGGTGGCATAGGAAGGGTTAGGCAGATTTTAGTGAAAAATGAGCATAAAGAGTGAAAATGAGGGTCTTCGGTGTTTTAACAGGTAACAACTAGAATTGGCATGGAATTTCATAATGAACAATGTATGGTTTCGACCTATGCGGGGAAGTGGTATTAAGGTTCATCGCACCGCTTTTGGCAGTCAGGCAGTTTTTCCATGAGAGCACGCGAGTTAACCCAAAGCTTCCATGTAACCAAAAGGGGCCCGAGCAAAACCATGAATCTCGCGTGCTCTCAGGTGGGTAAAGCTGGGAAAAGAAATCAATGTGATATGGATGCGCGCCATCAGATCTAGGGGTGCAAGATATAATAGTTGTCACCTGGTGGAAATGCATGGAGGGAATAAGGGCAGAGATTTGTGAGGCCCGGGGGGATTAATTACACTTAACTGTAATTAATTAATGATATAAAGCGGGGTTAAATATAAGCGGGTTCAGTAAAATGGGACCCGGGTTTAAAATTTGGTGGGGTTTGTTAACTGCACCAAGGGTGGTGGGTTAAATGGGTTTACATCAAAAAGTATGAATTTTGCAGAGTTAATTAAATAAAGTGAGAGGGAAACAAAACTTAGGATAAAGGGGTTTTATGGGTTTTTTAGGCGAAATATGGTATGGTGGAGTTAATTAAGTAATGCAGAGATGGAATTTAAACTTAGGACAAGGGTTGTTTTATGGGTTTTTATGGGGTTTTAAGGAAATTAATAAGGGGGAAAGTGGCTTTTACAATGGGAAATGGGTTTCACACTAGGGAAAAGGGGTTTTGGGTAGGTAAATGACCTTTGGAGGGTAATTTGCTAGAGAAATGTGTGAAATGAAGGGATAAGGGTCAAAATGAAGGGAAAAGGGTATATTTTTAAGAAATGATGGGATGATGGAGAAATTAGCAAGTATGTAATGGGGGGTGAAATGAAATGAGGGGAAGTTAATTAAATCGTCTTGTGAACATCTTTTGACTTCCATAACTTCTCTTGCACACTAAAACATAGGATTAAGCATGATAAATGTGCTTATGCTTTGACAAACTTGCATTTCTGCAACCTTTCTTCTACCTACCCTTTACTTATTCTAACATTTTTTCTTCACTTTATTGGGTGCATTTAAGCTAGCAGACCCTTTCTTTCCTTTTTCTTTTGAAAAGAAAACTATGTAATTCTAACCTTATATCTTCTAATGGCTCAGATTAAGCTTATGACCAGATTTTATTTCTCTACCTAACTACTAATCTACCAAGATTAAACAATATGCCTAGATCCTTATTATCTCTCTATAAACTTGAACTTTAAAGCATGAACTAGTTAAGATTAAAAATTTTGACTATCATGGGTTGTGGCATTTGTAACAAGCTACATGCAACCATTATTTTGCACAGTAAAGTAAAAAGTAGTGGCACTTAGACGTGCACACTTTCATGATCTATTTTTGTTTGGGGTTCATCTTTGTTCACTTTTTTGATATTTTCTTCTTCTTTTTGTCCTTTGATATTTCTTTTACGTCATACCATCTTTACATTTTTTAATTTTTAATATGGAAAACATTTTGTAGAAAGAAAAAGTATGTACAATATTACAAGACTAACCATAGCCAATTCAAAATTATGAATCCTATTATTATAGGACCCTAACAGTGGCTCCACATGGGGATGGCATTTCTTGGTGAAATGTCAAGAACTTTAAGATCAATAGCCTTTGAATTGTGACTGCAGTTACCCTGTAAACTATTCTTCTGTGATTTCTGCCTTGTTCATACTTTTGATGGTGAAACCTTCAAAGCTTAGGGCCTTCTCTCTAGGCTTCAACTTCAAAAGATCACCACCCAATCCAATGTAAACTCTGCAATGTTATATACAATGATCAAAGTAGAGTGAACTATTGTTAATTTGCGGAAAAATATTGCTTCAGCATTTGACCATTGATAGGTCCTCCTGGTAGATCTGATCCATCTATCTCTCTCAAGAAAAAAGCATTGTTACCTATGTAACCATAAATGACATAAGGGCCTTTCCATAAGAAGTCAAGTTTTCCATGTTTTCCCTTGTCTTCTCTTCTTGAATCCCACGTAAGAACTTTATCACTTATGTAAAAATCATTAGCTTTGGTCTTTTTATCAAATATCTTTTTGATTTTGTCCTATATTACTTGTGATTTTACATACACTTCTTCTCCGGTCTGCTGTAAGTGTATGGTCTGATTTATCATTTTCTGGATATCATTTGGTTCCACCTGTAATTCCTGGATGATCTTTATTACTGGCACTACCAAAGAGGATGGAAAAACAACATCCATCCCATATACTAACTGATAGGGAGATGTGTTGATGGACTTCTTGGTAGTTAGTCTATCTGCCATAAGGCATTGACCAACTTTTTGTTCCATGTCTTTTTGTTGTCTTCCAGTAATATCTTAATGATATTGACTAGGCTTTTGTTAGAGGATTATGAAAGTCCATTACCTTGAGGGTAATAGGCAGTGGAGTGGCCAAGGGTGATGTGGTATTTGTTACAGAAGTCTACCATTTTCTTGGATTTAAAGGCAGTTGCATTATCAGTAATGAGCTTTTGGGGGCATCCAAATCTTTACAGGATATTATTTTCTAGGAATGAGATAATGACAGTGTCTGTGGCTTGTCTAGAAGGGATGGATTCTATCCATTTGGTGAAGTAATGAGTAGCTGTCAGAATCCATTTATGCTGAGCTGAGGAGGCTGGGTTTATTTCTCCAATTAAGTCTAACCCCCATTGTTGAAATGGAATTTCTGTGGAGAATAGTTTAAGAGGCAAGCGTAAAAGTTTTCTCTTTCCCTCAAATATCTGGCACTTATGACAGGAGTCACATGTTTTTTAACATCCGCAAAAAGAGTTGGCCAGTAGAAAACGGCCCTCAGGATTTTGTCAGCGGTAGTTTTCCAATACAAGTGTCCTCCACAATCCCCTACATGAAATTCTTTCACAATTTTATCAGCTTCATCTTTCAATAAATAGTTCAAAAGAATCACTAATGTCTTTCCAAAACAAAGCATTATCTATGATACAATATGTTAATGACTTCATTTTCAAAAATCTAGCTTTAGTTCTTGTTAAACCAGGAGGAGCTTGTAAGTTTAGTAACACAAATATGATATCTGCATACCAAGGTGAATCTGTAAAAGGTTCACTGATCTGTGGAGTCACCATCTTTTCCTGATCATCAAGGGTACCATTGAAATTTATATCTAGGGCCTGACAGTTTGATTTAGCCATGAGTTTGGCTAAACCTCGGCCTTTGATAAGTTTAGTAGGCTTTATTTCTATGTCATATTCCAATATAGTGGCAATCCATTTGCCTCTTTTCCCTTGAGGCCCATTTTGTGTCAAAATGTCCTTAACTACTAAATTTGGAGCATAAGCAACGATGTGATAATAAAAAATGTACACTCTGAAGTCTTTAATAGCATTTACTAAATCTAATGCTTGTTTTTCCATAATGTTGTATTTGAGTGTGGCATATCTTAAGGATTTATTGAAAAATACAATTGGTTGTTCATATCCTTGGTCATTCTTCTGCAGCAAGACTGCTACAATGGTGCATTCTAAAGCAAAAGAAAAAATTATAAAATCTTTCTGAAAATCAGGACTTATAAGGATTGGAGTCTTGGTTAGGGATTCCTTGATGGCTTCAAAGGACTATTTTGTAGGTTTTAATCCCATACAGAAATTACCTGCATACGAATTCTAAAACACAGAAAATAAATAATGCGAGAGCAGAACACATAAAACACATATACACAGAGATTTTCCCCTGGATCTCAAAACCAGGACTAAAAGCTTGATTTTTCATTATGTTCCTATCAATGTTATAATACATATTATACATGCCGAAGCATCCAATACCATGGACTGAAAACCATCGCATCCAAAAAACATGTGCAAAAATCATGCACAAAACCATAGGTGGGTCCGCCCATGTTGTGGGGAAAAGTATCCAACACGGAATGACCCTATCCCACTCTAAGGGTGATAGTTCCTTAGCAACAGCTGAAGCAAAGCTATCTAAAGTTACTTCTTTATGACATGCAAGAGATGAAAGGAAGAGATCCACTTACCGATGTCTTGCGCAAATGGTCGATCCAATCTCCTCTATTTGCCGCTTGCTCCCAGCTCCAAGTCTTCTCACGGGCCCAGCTACACGAGATCCTGCGAACAAGACAAGAAAAGGAAACTACAAGAAGCATGCATTCATAATTGATTCAAGGATTAGCATAAATCAAATACGCAAGTAAGACAATACACCATTGAAACACATGCGAATAGAAGAACCTCAAATGCTTTATTAATATAAGGAAGTAAGGTTCAGACGGTGATACAATCGTGAGAGGTCCAATCCAGCATCACCTTCCCGACGGAAAGAAATCTCCTCTTCACCTCCCTCAAGCAATCACCCAATACTCACAACTGTAAACCAACAACAATTCTTTGCACAAAATTCCGGCCTTTTTAGATCCCATGGGATGAGATCCTTATATAGAGTTTTGGAGTGAAGATAAGTCAGCTTGATGTGTGACTTGTTGTCATCTTCAACTCCAGTTGTTCTTCAGTCCTTGAGTCCACTCGGAGTTTCTACCTTCCACTTGGAGTTTTAGAACCTCTTTACTCATCATTAGGTGAATCTTCTGATCCAAGTGTCATTTTGGAAGCTTCCTGGGCACTGGCACATTGAGAAAAGATTCCTCCACATGTCAAAGTACGCCCAGCGCAGGTAGCCTTTGTTGCACTTGCTATGCAGCGCAGGTACACCATAGAGCTCTTGACATTCAGCGCAGATGCTTAGTGAAGCAGCTGATTTTATCCGAAATTGACCTGTTTTTGAGTGTTTTTCAGTGGAGAACTGATCTGAAGTGCTGTGGTTTGCTGACCTTGTTCCTCTAGGGGTAGGAACAACATGTTTAGGGACTTTGGATCCCTCAGATTATTGACATTTCATGCTCCATGCTGTAAGGCACAAAAATGTCTATAACAGTTGCCCCCTAAAGTATGAGGTCGTTTATCGGGTGAAATGCTTTATTAGGAGGATCCGAAGTTCATTCAATCGTCGGGAGGTGACCTGTAACAGAATACAATACAATACATTATCTTTTCATACTTTATTTTCATGATCTAGCTGATGCGGGCATTTCCCATGCTCAACTTTATAAATACATTTGCTGTACATAAACAGACGATCGTCTGATAATAGACTGATAATTCTCTGCTTTTAATTATCATCCTTTTAGTAGGATGATCATCTGCTGCACATGTCTATGTTTTTATCTCCTGAATATATATCGCAACCCGGATGGATGAAACTAGATCCGGGGTCTTCAAACTTGTCCAACCTTCACTCTAGTACAAGTCGATCCATGTGAGAATTTCTTGAAGTCGAACATGGAAAGACATCGCTTGATTACCAGTCAATAATGTAAACTGTTAACAAGCACGAGAGGAATCACCGATAATGATGATGACCCTCAAGGTACTACAGCACAATTCACGTGGCGTGAATATAGGATCTGACATCGAACACCACGCAAAGTCTCCCGGTCGAAGGTCATTAATATATACCTATCGCCGGAAGTGAGAAACTTGCCATTGAGGCATGCAAGCTTCAAAGTACTGAGGGGGGTGTTCCTAGATCAACTTCTTGGATAGTGAGCTGATGTCGACAAGAAGTGATCCGTCAAAGGAGGGCCTTAATGAATCCCACATCAGTGACACGGAACGGAGCTAGTGATGATGGTGAAAACGATCTGTGAAATATGATTCAGGGTGGCGGTCATGGAAGGATGAAAGATGATGTATGGTAGTGGATGGGACCCGGTTGACACTTTCTGAATGACATCTCTTGAACATATAACGACACTGATGTGATGGATCGGTAGCATTACCCCATGTATGGATGGTATGGCGAGACCATGGTGAAGGGACCGGTGAATGATAATAACCCAACCCGATATTTACGGAGGCAAAAGTGTCATGTTCAAGAGCGACTTGCTACCGTTTAAGCTTTGAGGTTCTCCCAATTTTTCCCCAGTCATTTCTGACCAGTACCTCTTTATTTTTGTCAAGCTTGAGGAGGATAACATATGCTTGTTCTATAACCTGCCCTTCGGGCAAGCCCATCACTATGTTTTAACGAGCCTAACGATAGGGAAACTCGTTCTCGTCTAAAGACAAGTTTGTCGCTATCTAATATTTTTAACGAGCCCAGCGACAAAGACAACTCGGTCCTTTTCATCTTTTAGAGAGTCTGAAAAGGGTACATAAAGTGGACTCCAGGGGTCCTTTTTCGTCATCTAATCCCTTAAGCCCGAAAAAGTATAAAACAATACAGAAGGGATGAATGTTCGATATCTTTATCGAGCCGAACTAGACAAGCGCTCGATCTTTTTGTGCAATAATCCGTCAGGTCCAAAAAGATTAAAATCTAGAGGAGGGATAGCTCTTCCGGTCCTTTTAACGAGCTGGAAGGCCAAAACTCGGCAAACTTTTCATATTTTACGAGTCAGTGAAAAGAGCTCAAAGAAGACTCGTATTTTGAGGAACGAGTGATAAACAGGGATAGCAGCAGATTCCAGGTACAGGTTGGAATTTTCCAATCACGGCAGTGTCACAAGGATGGCTAGGTGAAATCACTCTTCGCAGCTGTTCCTCAAAATAGGTAAACAATCAAGTGGATGTGAATGATCGGCCAAATGAAAAGTGGAGGTGACGGTGCACAAACACGACCAAGGCTTTTATGGCTGATGAATTTACGGTCTCAAATGGTTATTTACCGGTTCATTTTTTCTGGATGAGCTTGAACTCTGGGGGAAGCTTGCTCACATGCTTATGTTTATTTTTTAACGAGCATGAAGTCCGCGTTAAAACTGCTCGGATCTTGCGTTTATTTTTTAACGAGCATGAACTTTGCCAAAACTGCTCGTTTTTACCAGTCATAAAGTAGGAAGGTCTCATGGAAGATCGCTATTTTTTAAAGAGCTTCATCTCCCTACGTATTGCTCCATATCCTCTCTTTGTGCAAGCTGGGTATCGGCTAATCCTACGAGTTTAACGGGTTAGACCTACAGGTTTAAAGGGGGGACCTAAAAAACTAAAAAACAAAATAGCCGCCCGTGCTTGCATTCCAAGAGGTTTGCATGCCCCCAGGTGTAAGTCTAATTTCAAGGTCGCCCCTACTTGTCCGTCGAAAACCCTTGTTTTCAATGGGTGAGGCTTACCTCTTTCAGGTTATCCAAAGATCATTCTGCTAATCCTTTCAAACAGAAACTTTCTTCGGCGATGTCTATCATTAGGTTACACAAAGCTGGTTACAATTTGTTGCAGCAATAGAATCTCTTTCTTTGGAGGCTGCCCCTTCTTATCCTTTAAAACATTTGTTTTAATGGGTGAGGCTTGCCTTTTACCCAAAGATGGTTACTACTTGCTGCCGCAAACGGATCCCCTTCTTTGGCAGAGCCTACTTATTTAGACAAAGGTGAATGACGGCGCTTCCGTCACGCACTTAACTTTAACAAAAGAAACTTTTTCCAGAACAACCCCATTCCTAACTGCCCCTTCCTCTGCATGAGAGCTCTTGCCGGCTCTTCTGTTTTACGAAGATGAAGGAGGGGACGGGGTACGGACTAGTCATATTCTCCCGCGGAAATTCTACTTTACACCCAAGGTTTTCTCTGACCTCAGCAGACCAGGATGCATGCCCCCTGGGTTCCGACCCTGCTTTCCCGAATTACTCGTACTCATCGGGAAGAAGAGCCGGAGGTAGAGACCTTTCTTGATCAAATAGACCATTCAGGATAGGTATGTGACTATTTGCGATGTGTGATCCCGGAAATGAAAGTTGGTCTACGAGCTTGACCATTCTTCCTTCGTGTGGAAAACACATTATTCGAAAGAGTGAGGAGACTATTGCTTCCATGCAATATATGTAGTCTCGTCCAAAGAGTAGGTTATAATCCAAGGGTCCTTGGACGACCATCAAATTCATCTTGACAGCCTTCCCTTTCAATGTAATAGGCACATTAGGTAGAATCCCTAATGGTCGACTGGTTCCTTTGTCAAAACCCGAGAGATTTCTTATCTCAGGCAAAAGCGCCGGGCAACCCAGTGCTTTCCAAGCAATAGAGGACAGGATACTCACAGATGCCCCTTCATCAATGATAGTCCCAACCATCACCATTTTGTATATTTGGACTATAATTCTAAATGGTATACTGGCTGGTAACCGGGTTCTACCTAGTTGGTTCCAATCAAAGGACACAACCAGGTTGCTTGGTGGTGGGACTGAATATACGGTCGGGTATGATCCTGACGATGCTCCTTCCTGCGATAAAGGAGTGGGCACATTGCCCTGATGTTCATCAGAATCGGTGTTGACGAAAAGAATCTGGACGGTGTCATCCTTACTCTCTTCGGTAGGGGTGTCAGCTGAAGATGAATCCTCAGTGACTGTGGTATTTGAAGATGAAACTTCTAAAAGGAGAATCGGGTCAACTGCCGTTTCGACCTTTGGACTTTCGTCCGGTCCGGATTCAGTAGGTTCACTTTCAGTGACTGACACTTCAGCTGGCCCTATGAGCGGGGCAGCTGTATTTTCAACCAACGAAGGACTTGGCGCGAGTTTTTGGTATCCAGGAGGAAGTAGCAACGGTGCAACCGGTTGATCTTCCAAAACTCTCTTGGCTTCGTCTAAAAAGGGACAATGGCGGAGGGTGTGATTGCCTTCACACAGTTCGCAGGGGAATCTCATTCCCCTTCGTCGTCTAGGACCTTCACTTTCGTTGGTCGACGGTAAGCATTCAACCTGGTTGTCAGAGGTTGACGCTTCCGAACTGTGCAAACGAGGGGACCAGTCCCTTAGTATCCGGGGAATACTGGGACAATCGCGGTGGAGGTGGTCCTCTCTACATATGACACATGGCGATTTGGGCCCGGTCCGTGCTGTGTGTGGATTTTTGTTAGATGCCTTTTGCTTGCCCCTAGGTGCCTTTGGCTCCTTCTGCTTCTTTTCTTTCTTCTTCTTTTCCTTCTTCTTTTCTATGGGAGCTCCGCTTTCGGCGGCTTGACCTCTCGAAGAAGAAGGATCGGAGGAAGGCTTATAAGAAGTGGAAGGCTGGAGGGTAGCTTTAGACTGGTCTAACTGTTGACTCGACTGTTCAGGAACGGTGGTGGTCTGAACTACAGTGGTTGAGAACAGCCAAACTGGCAGGCCAATTGTCAGTCCTGGAAGCGACAATGTGGCCATGTGGGGCGCACCAACTTCTCCCCAAGAGGAGAAAGGGCTAGGGGTCCCACCATGTGGAATCCCTTGGTTGGTGTGTTCCATGTTCTCAACCTAAAGATCAACATAGGAATAAGGGGTGATTATGTTCCGTTTAGAATGAATTTTATATGACGACGCTTTAGACACAACTTGCTTTTTCACTTTTTAAGAGTCGAGAAAAAGCTAAAGATGACTCTAGTCTCCTTCGATGTATTAACGAGCCCGAAGTGACAAATGCTCGGATGGACTTTTTCAGTTATAGAGTTTGAAAAAGGCCAAAAGAAACTACTCTGGAGTTCTAGGCAGAGGGTGTGCCAAACCTTTCGTGAAACCACAGAATACGTTTTACGGTACGAGTGGTCGATCTTCGTGAATGCTGTGTTCACTGCATCGCGATCAGTAGGGCGGCCGACACGGCTTCCTGTGGATAAAGGCTTTGTTCCTATAGGGGTCCCCCAATATACGCGACAGTACGCGGGGGCACAAGTCCGTATTAGTGCTATCGTCCCTCAGGAGGAATCACCCACCTTCGTAGAGATCGACAGTCACTATGTTTAACGACGCCGGTTCACGTCTCTACCTAGACCTCTACTGTGTTTCGTTATGTTTCAAAGCGTTGTTAGGTAAATTCAGTTCGTTTTAGGTTGATCTTGCTTAGCAGTTTGCCTTTATGGATCACCACGTGATGTATGATACAACTCCTAAATGCAGTCTAAGAATGATAAGCAAGCTTTTTCAATTCTTTCAACTTATGAAAATCTTAACTACTGAAGGAAAAGAAAGACATCATCTTTTCAAACAGATCATAGAGCACACACTGATGCACTTTCCTAAATCGACATGCAAACTGTCAAAATGCACATGCACAATGCAAGTATTTCTTTTCTTCTTCCTTAATGTTGATGTATTACAAAAAGAAAGCTGTTGTATAATTTCGAATTCAATTTCAAGCGAAAGCAAACAAGTTTTTGTCCAATAATCAAAAGAACACCTTAAGATTCACTCGTTTCAACACAAGAAATACTGAAATTTGAACCATATAACGAAAGCAAATGCTCAAGCAGCTATGAACAGTAATAAACCAGCTCTTAGAATCACAACGACACTTTATCACAGGTCTAGATTCAAGAGGTCACAGCAAGACTAGTTCACTTTCGCTACAGGAAACTGTGAATGAAAGCAAGAAATACAATAAGAACAATCACGGTTTCTTCATACAACTGAGGTGAAATGAAGGCAAAGAAAGGTAGTTTCAGCTGGGTATACAGGTTGACAACAGGTTGCAAAAACAATATTGAAAACTGGGCAACACACAGTGGGGAACCCCAGTTGCACAAGGAAAAACTGGATCAGCGCAGGTGCTGCACTGTCAATCTGACATGCAGCGCAGGTAGCCCCTTCGGGACCTGCGTTGCAGCGCAGGTAGCCTTTGCTGCAGCTGCACTGAAGAGACAATTCTCGTCTCTCTCAGATTCCGGGTCACAGTTTGCTCAAAAATCAATGGTTTTTGGCCAAATCAGAGGCTATCAGCCAAGTATACACTAGAGGATGATTAAGGAAGATGAACACTATCACAAAGAGCTAAAAAGAGTCCTTGTGGATCAGCTCTTCAAATCATAAACATGCCCAACACTGAGCTAGAGTAGCTGCCCTCTACTTTGCATTCGAAGGATTCGAATGCAGTTCGATTCGGTACTCCCTTTGTTTAGGAAATGAATAGCAAGAAACACAAGCTACCAACAAGACACGATCCCCAGTGGAGTCGCCAGTCTGTTGTGGGGAAAAGTATCCAACACGGAATGACCCTATCCCACTCTAAGGGTGATAGTTCCTTAGCAACAGCTGAAGCAAATCTATCTAAAGTTACTTCTTTATGACATGCAAGAGATGAAAGGAAGAGATCCACTTACCGATGTCTTGGGCAAATGGTCGATCCAATCTCCTCTATTTGCCGCTTGCTCCCAGCTCCAAGTCTTCTCACGGGCCCAGCTACACGAGATCCTGCGAACAAGACAAGAAAAGGAAACTACAAGAAGCATGCATTCATAATTGATTCAAGGATTAGCATAAATCAAATACGCAAGTAAGACAATACACCATTGAAACACATGCGAATAGAAGAACCTCAAATGCTTTATTAATATAAGGAAGTAAGGTTCAGGCGGTGATACAACCGTGAGAGGTCCAATCCAGCATCACCTTCCCGACGGAAAGAAATCTCCTCTTCACCTCCCTCAAGCAATCACCCAATACTCACAACTGTAAACCAACAGCAATTCTTTGCACAAAATTCCGGCCTTTTTAGATCCCATGGGATGAGATCCTTATATAGAGTTTTGGAGTGAAGATAAGTCAGCTTGATGTGTGACTTGTTGTCCTCTTCAACTCCAGTTGTTCTTCAGTCCTTGAGTCCACTTGGAGTTTCTACCTTCCACTTGGAGTTTTAGAACCTCTTTACTCATCATTAGGCGAATCTTCTGATCCAGGTGTCATTTTGGAAGCTTCTTGGGCACTGGCACATTGAGAAAAGATTCCTCCACATGTCAAAGTACGCCCAGCGCAGGTAGCCTTTGTTGCACTTGCTATGCAGCGCAAGTACACCATAGAGCTCTTGACATTCAGCGTAGATGCTTAGTGGAGCAGCTGCTTTGATCCGAAATTGACCTGTTTTTGAGTGTTTTTCAGTGGAGAACTGATCTGAAGTGCTGTGGTTTGCTGACCTTGTTCCTCTAGGGGTAGGAACAACATGTTTAGGGACTTTGGATCCCTCAGATTATTGACATTTTATGCTCCATGCTGTAAGGCACAAAAATGTCTATAACAGCCCAACCTAACGTAGGGTCCAAAACCAAAATTTTCTGGGGCGCTGCCCTAGACCCCATAAATTGGGGTTACGGTTGCCCCTCAAACCCCCTGTTAACTACGTGGAAATAATATAACACAACCCAACATTCTCCCACTTGTTTTCTTTCCACAGGGGCCACAAGAGAGCTTAGTCATTTTTCCGGCCCTGAAATGCCCATTGTCTTTCTACACCAAGAGAATTTCTCAAAGCTCACATATTTTGTCAATGCATCTGCAGTATTCTTCAAAGCGTCCACCTTTACCAGTAACACCTTTTTGTCTTCTATCATATCCCTCACAAAGTGATACTGAACATCAATGTGCTTTGTCTTTGAATGATATGCGGGGTTCTTTGCCAAGATAATTACACTTTGGCTGTCACAGTATATCCTTATAGCTTCCTGTACTAACCCCATACTTGAACAAAAACTCTGCAACCAAACTACTTCCTTGCTTGCATGACTGGCTGCCATGCATTCTGCCTCTGTAGTTGACAGTGCCACTACAGATTGTTTCTTACTCATCCAACTGACTACACCTCCAAATAGGTTAAACACATACCCACTTGTAGATCTTCTGTGATCCAGATCTCTAGCCTAGTCTACATCAACAAAGCCATGAATATCCAACACTCTATCCAATCTTGGTATTCCTTGGTAGCACAAACCATAATCACTAGTTCCACGCAAATACCTGAAAACCCGATTCACTGTTGTCCAGTGCTCCTTCCCTAGTTTTGACATAAACCTGCTCAATACTCCCACTGCATGTGCAATGTCTAGTCTAGTACAGACCACTGCATACATCAGGCTACCGACTGCACTTGCATATGGAACACGGCACATGTCCTCTTCCTCTTCTTGTGTCTTGGGACACTGTTCAACAGATAACCTCACACCTCCAGGAATAGGAACCTTCACTAGTTTACTATCCTGCATATTAAACCTCTGCAATATTGTCTCGACATACTTCCTTTGGTTTAACTAGAGCTTCCTCTTTGCCCGATCTCTTTTAATTTCCATGCCCAAAATATAGTTTTCAGCATCAATATCTTTCATGTCGAATTTGGAGGACAATTGGGTCTTCAAATCCTGAATAACTTCTTTGTCATTTCCAACCAACAACATATCATCCACATACAAGACCAGATAAATAACATGGTCACCATTAATTTAAAATACACACAGTGATCTGCTTTACTTTTGGTGAAGCCAACTCCCCATATAACGGTATAAAATTTCTGATACCACATCCTTGGTGATTGTTTTAACCCATATAGAGACTTCTTTAACTTGCATACCAGATCTTTCTTACCCTTCACTGCAAAGCCTTCAAGTTTCTTCATGTAGATTTCCTTTCCAGATCCCCGTGAAGAAATATTGTCTTCACATCCATCTGTTCTACCTCAAAATCAAAAGCAGCAACAATAGATAAAAGTAATATAATAGAAGTTACCTTGGAAACAAGAGAAAAAATATCACCAAAATCAATTCCCAGCACCTGGGAATAACCTTTTGCTACCAACCGAGCTTTGTATTTCTCCACTTTTCCTTCTGCATTTGTCTTCTTTTTGAACACCCATTTGCTGCTAATGGGTTTCCTTCCAGCCAACAACTCCACCAGATCCCAAGCCTCATTTCTATGCAAAGATGCCATTTCATCAACCATGGCCTCTTTCCAGAGTTTTCCATCCTCAAAATCCACTGCTTCCTTCATAGTTCTAGGATCATAATCAGTAACAGACAAAGAAAAATTTGAATAGAAAGCAAATGGACTATACCTTTCTGGTTGCCTTCTTTCTCGAACTGATCTTCTCACAGCCGGAGTTTGTGGCTCTTCATCTTTTGATTCTTGCTCTGCTGTAGAGTCTGATTCTTCCTCCTTTAGCTCAAACCCTATCTTTTCATGTTCCTTTGGTTGGACTTCATAATAACATCTTTCACCTCTCTGAACACCACATCTCAGCTATACATAACCTTCCTTGTTACTGGGTTCCAAATCTTATAACCCTTTAAACCATCCTTATACCCAATAAAGATGCACTTTTCAGATTTACTATCCAACTTTGTTCTTTTCTCCTTTGGAACATGTACATATGCATCACATCCAAATACCCTCAGATGTGAAAGAGAGGGTTTCTTACCAGTCCATACCTCTTGTGGAGTCTTATCCTCCAACGCTGATGAAGGTGACCTGTTGACCAGGTAACATGCAGTATCCACCACCTCTACCCAGAATTCATGTCCTAACCTAGCACCACTGAGCATGCTTCTTGCCCTTTCCATCAATGTCTTGTTCATTCTTTCTGCAACTCCATTTTGCTGAGGTGTATATGGAGTAGTCTTCTGCCGTGCTATACCACACTTCTTATAGAATTCTTCAAATTCCTTACTGCAAAACTCTCCACCATTATCTGTCCTTAGCACCTTTATCTTCTTCTCTATCTGGTTTTCCACTAGAGCCTTAAATTATTTAAACCTATCAAAGACTTTAGATTTCTTCTTAAGGAAATATATCCATGTATTCCTTGAGAAGTCATCTATAAATGATACATAGTACATAGACTTACCTAGTGATGGAACCTTCATAGGTCCAAACACATCACTGTGCACAAGCTCTAATATATGTTTCGCACTCTTACCACCAGAGGGGAAACTCACCCGATTCTGCTTCCCATATACATAGTTTTCATAGGAATCAAAATCCAAAGAGATACTACTCATACCTTCTACCATACCTTTACCATGAAGTATTCGAATGCCCTTCTCTCCAATATGTCCAAGCCTTTGATGCCACATCATGGTCTTTTCTCCAGAGACCACCAGATTTTCTGCTCCAATTTTAGGAACCACAGAACTGTTGCACCCATCAACAAAAATGCTACCTTGCAGCTTGTACAAAGTTCCAATATGAACTCCCCACAACAATACCAGTGCTCCCCGAACCATCTTGCAGGTATCCTTCTTGAACGCTGTTTTTACACCTGCATTATCCAACTTACTAACAGAAATCAGATTTTTGGCTAACGCGGGAATATGTAGAACACCCGGAAGTGTTCTTACCCTTCCACCTTGCAACTTCAACTTTACTTTTCCACGACCAACGATTCTAGCCTTCCTATCATCCCCCAAGAAGACATCACCAACATCATATTTCTCATACTTGCAGAACCACTCTCTATGGGGAGTGAAGTGAAAGGATGCACCTCAGTCAATCAACCATGCCTCATAATCTACATGTGTACTTGAAGAAGCCAAGTACACATCCCCCCCTTCATCTGAGGTGGTTTTCGCCTCTACAGAAGGAGCATCATCATATCCCTTTCCTTTATCAAGAGCTTTAAATTTATAGTCCCTTTTGTACTGCCCTTCCTTTCCGCATTTCTAGCACACCACCTTTACAGGTTTTCCTGGAGATTTAGATCTCCCTCTAGATTTAGATCTCCCACTCAATGACTTATTTTTGTTTCTGTTTTGGGACTGTCCTCGTATAGACAAGGCATCACCATTCTGGCTCTCCATATTTTTCCGTCTCATCTCCTCAGTCGGGAAGGTTGAGACTATTTCATCAAACTGCAAGGCAGTTGCATTGCTACCTATTGCAATAACCAGACTATCCCATGAATCTGGTAGAGAACACAACAAACTGATGCACTTATCTTCATCTGAAATTTTAATATCAATAGATGTTAACTGACTTACCATAGTATTAAATGAATTCAGATGCTCTGTCACCGAGTCTCCATCTTTCATCCTCATGTTATACAACATTTTGCGCAAGAACAATTTATTCACCAGAGACTTAGATTGGTACAAAGTCCCTACCTTGTCCCACAAAACCTTCGTTGTAGCTTCCCCTAATACATTCAACAATATTGAATCTAAGACACACAATCGTATTGTGCTCTTTGCCTTCTGATCCAACTTCTTCCATTCTTCATCAGACACTCACGTTGTTTTAGTACCCAGATCTACCAGGATCCACTGATCTTTATCCACCAACAGATCCTCCATCTTGAGTTTCCACAACTCAAAACTTTGACCATTAAATTTCTCGATCTCTATCTTTCCACTGCTCGCCATCTTCTTTCACCAACAGAATCGATCTCGCAGATCTCCCACTGAAAAGGGTCTACCACAGGCCCGAGCAAAACCCCTCAGCAACAAAGGCGTCCCATTGAAGCCAAAAATAGCTCTGATACCAAATGTAGGTTTTAACCCCATACAAAAATTATCTGCATACGAATTCTAAAACACAGAAAATAAATAATGTGAGAGCAGAACACATAAAACACATATACACAGAGATTTTCCCCTGGATCCCAAAACCGGGACTACCAGCTTGATTTTTCATTATGTTCCTTTCAATGTTATAATACATATTTATACATGCTAAAGCATCCAATACCATGGACTGAAAACCATCGCGTCCAATACCATGGACCGAAAACCATCACGTCCAAAAAACATGTGCGAAAATCATGCACAAAACCATAGGTGGGTCTGCCCAACCTAACATAGGGTCGAAAACCAAAATTTTCTTGGGTGCTGCCCTAGACCCCATAAATTAGGGTTAAGGGTGCCCCTCAAACCCCATGTTCACTGTGTGGAAAGAATATAACACAACCCAACATTTTTGGCCTCCACTGTCCATTTAAGTGCTAAGTCCTTTCTTAACATGTTATTTAGTTCTCTAATTAATTCTGCTAAATTTGAAATGAATCTCCTAAGAAAATTATTTTTTGCTAAAAATGACTGCAATTCCCTGATGTTTTTAGGATGGGTGACAGCTAAAATGGCCTCTATTCCAGCAGGATCTATTCTAATTCCATCTTTAGATATGATATGTCCCAAAAACTTTCTTTCTTCTAGACCAAAGAGTGTCTTTTTAGGATTTAAAGAAATCCCAAATTTTCTGCATTTGATGAAAACTCTTCTTAAGTGATCTAGGTGTTCATTGTTATATGTAGAAAAGATTGTGATGTCATCTTGGTATACACTAAGAAATCATGGATTTCCTTAGCAAAAGCTATATCCATAGCTCTTTGAAATGTTGCTCCTGCGTTCATTAATCCAAAAGGAATATTCAAATACATGAAGGTACCCCAAGGAGTAGTAAATGTAGTTTTGGCTTGATCCTCTGGTTGAACTAAGATCTGGTTATATCCAAAAAATCCATCAAGCAGTGAAATTATGGATGAGCCTACTACCCTCTTGAGGATATGGTCTATTTTTGGTAGAGGATAGTTGTCTTTTAATGAGACCTTGTTTAAATTTCTGAAATCAACACAAAGTCTAACTTCTCCAGTTTTCTTCCTAGTAGTGACTAAGTTTGAAACCCAATCTAAGTGTCTAATGGGAACTATAATTTTGGCATCATACATTCTTTTAACTTCTTTCTCAATAGATGGCATAAGAATTGGATTAATTCTCCTAAGTTTCTATTTGAAAGGTTTATGATCCTCTTTGAGAGGTATTTTGTGTTGAATTATGTTGGTGTCATAAGACTTAGAACTCTTTAAATAGATTTATGTATTTTACCTTTTCTTCTGGAGGTAAGGCTTTTGATATTTTAATGAGTTTTGGTTTTTCCTCAGTTCCTATATTACATTCTTCTATGTCTTCTCTTAAAGGTTCCATTTTTGGTTTCCTAGATACATCGTTGGAATCAAACAAATATTCTAAGGGGACTAATCCCTTAGGCAAAAAAATATTTTTAAGATTAAGAATTTTAGGATCATCATTCATTATCTCCTCTATTTCTACATTTTAAAGTTATCTACTTCTAATCTAGTGAAATTAGTAGGTTTACCTACACCTAAAATATTTACATCTATATCACTATCTATGTTATTTTATATTGTACAGTATGTATCTATTTTACAATTCTAAAACTCACCTTTAGCATTCATGAAATCATAAATCTAGGAATCCTGGGAGAAAATATGCCAATACTTCAAATTGTCTGGTATGGTAGGGCTATGTATCACTTCTGCAGTGTACTAATGATTGTGTTGGAAGGGAAATTTGCAGGTACTAGCAAAAGTGGCAAGACTGTGGGCTTGCATATTTTGTTTTCTAGGAATGGCAGCAAGTTTGTTTCCAAAAGGTCTTTGATCAAATCTAGGACAGTCTCTCTATATTGACTCAGTCTAGGATTTTTTACAGACTATTCACCATTAATTTGTTAATAATCAATTCTAAGTATCCAAGTATAGAAACTCTCTTGGCTCCAAGCTTTCTACCCATTTGTAGTCCTAAGATCAGAGCTTCATACTCTGCCATGTTATTTATACACTTGAAGTTTAATCCGAATGCATGTCCCTCATAATGGCTATTCTCCTTATTGTGGATCCACACTCCTGCTCCAACACCTAATCTATTCACAGATCCATAAAAATCTAGATGCCATAGGGACTCATGAAAAAAAATTCACTGTTAGGAGTTTTCTATTTCAGTTCTTCAACTATGATTTCCTTTTTGTCATGGTCTGAATTGTACAAGATGAAAGAGTCCATATCAGAATTCATGGAGTATATCATGAAGTTTTATGGTTTTTCTTTACTACTCACCATGTATTTCATCAAGGTCTCTCTATACAATTTTCTTTGTTGGTTGAAAACAAATATGGTGGCATATGACATATCTAACTACAAGGATCCTTGCAATTTTTCTCCCCATGAGTGAGATAGAAACATTCCATATTTGGGTGGAATGCCTGCAACTACTATGTCCATCACAATACTCTTTGTTGGGCACTGGACTAGAGTTACACATAAGTCCTTGATCAAACCAAGGCATTTAACTTGGCTAGAGTCAAAGGAAAACAAGTCCTTCTATGGTCTAGTAATGTCTATGTTTAGTCTTTTTGTGATTGCTTTTGGCATCAAGTTATCAGTTGCCCCTGAGTCTAACATAGCATTATGTAATATTTTGTCATCAAGGTTTAGGCTAATGTAGAAAGGAGGGATTCCCCCTTGCTGATGAGTACCATTCGCGTCAGGGCAAAACAATAATTCAGGTTGATCATCATTCAAAGTGACAACATCTTCTCCCTCTCCTATATTTAAAGTTTCAATTATCTGTGATCTATAGGATTCATTCTTTACTAACTCAGTCAAAGGAACTCATATCTTCAATTTTTCTATTTAAGCTTTGAGGTTGAAAGGGAGCTAAGCTTTGTTTGTTTGGATGAGATCTTCCTTAACAAATGTAGTCTATGTGTTTTTATCTTGTTTCTCAGTACTAGGCAATTCAGTCTGTGTTTGAGCAGTTTTGTTCTTATTACTCTTATTTAGAATGTTTCGAGTGACTGTTTCAGTTTGAGTTTTAGTAGAAGTTATATCTACAATTTTTGTGGTAGAAGTCTTTGGTGTTCCCCTAGGGAGGATTTGTAAAATTTTAGTGACAGGAGCTTCTATTATCTTTTTAGTTTGGGTCCGGATTGATCTTTTAGTGGGAGCTTCATTGTTCTTTTTACTTCTTAAGCTATACTATTTGTGAACTTCATATATAGCTAACTCATAACCGTGTTTAAAGTCAAAGGACTCACCAAATTCTAATTGCAATTGTTGCAGCATGTAAAACTCATGTTCTTCTTAAGTAATAAAAACATCATCTTCATTCTTGATTCCTAATAAGTTTATCTGGGTGTCATCCTCTCCTTCAAGGCTCTATGAACCCTCAGAATAGTTTTCCTAGAATGGAGGACTAATTTGTTGATCTGGTATAACATTATTTATAGTGTTAGGATTCTTCCTAAAGTTGGGGTTTCTTATTGGGGGTGGTTTTTGATTCTCCCACTACTTTTTTCTTTCCATTTTTTCTAGTCTATCCATTATTCTTTCTACATTCTTGGCTAAACTATCTATCTTTCCATCAGTAGTGGAAGTTTCCTCTTTAATTACAACTCTCTTTTCATTTCTCATTCTGGGTTTCTTAGCTAACAGGTTGGCCTCTACACTAACAACATTACTTTGCATTTGTTCCAATGTTTTAGGGTTTCTTTCCCTTAATTAGTATGACATGTCAGTGTCAAAACCATCAGGGAATTTGATTAATGCTAGATCAAGTGGAGACTTAATATTAGTAGGAATTGAATTGTAGATGCTATTGAACCTAATACAATAATATTGAACTGACTCATTAGGAGCTCTTCTAATGCTATCACATTCAGAAAGTATTTGCAGAGGGTTTTTCATCCTTTCCCGTCCATCAATGAATAATCTATGAAAAATAGTTAAGTTTGCAATATGGTGGGTAGGTAAAGCTTTGAACCATTTCTTAACATCACTAGTTAATGTTTGAGCAAACAACCTCATTTTTTTCATCTGATTCATCTATCTCATTCAACTCAAAATAGTCAGTCATTTTTTTCACATGCAGTTGGGCAGTGTACTAACCAGTAGCATCAAACAAAAATATTTTTCTTTGATAATCTTGGGGCATGGCATGGAGTTGTGCAGGTAAAACCAGGGGTGCATATTGGTCTGACATGGCTTGGATTCTGGCTTGAATAGGGGGTAAAGTAGTGGTGCTTGAGGAAGGGCTTGAACTGGATGGAGATGAACTAGATGATGATGAGGATGGTTGATGAATAACTGGTTTAGGGGAATGGACTGTGGTGGATACTATAGGTGAGGTTGTAGTAAAAGAAGGTGTATTTACAACGAGTGAAGATTGTGCAGAAATCTCAGAGGCAGTAGCAGTGAGGGCAGGTTGTTCAATAGATTGTTGAAGGTAAGCATCATCTATATGGCATATCAATGTAGAGGTCAAATCTTCTAACTTGTCGAAAGTCTCCAAGACAAATTTAACTAAATCTGGATGGATAATCACCTTTTTGATTCAATGAGTTGAACAAACTCAGGGTCTAACACAGTTTCATGAATGGCATTCTTAGATTTAGTTCTAAATAATGAGTAAAGTTGACAACTCCTCAAGGAGTGAATTTGCTTTGACTAGCTGGCTACTACTTGCCTGAGTTTCTACGTTTTTTGGTTTTCTTAAAATTCTATTTGGGTCATCGACTATAGTAGCAGGGTTTGGATCTAGATTTTTCCTGGTATAGTGAGTCTTCTTAGGAGCCAGAATTCTGACTTTTTTAACTGTTTTTTATGAAAAATTTCAAAAACAACTTGTAAAAATGACCTTAAGGGACTCAAGATGAAATTTAAGGTTTCCTTAAAGTTTAATCAAATTGAGGATCGAGGTCCCCAGTAGATTCTCCAATGATGTTATCTCTCCAAAATTTCTTCTAAGTTGTTCAGAAAAATAAATGATAGAGGTAACCACAAACCAACTTTGGAGATCAAGATCTAGCTTTCCTAATCTCAGAGAAGGCTTTGTCTTTGTAATTTAAATTTGTTTAGTTATTTGATTTTAGGCTAGTTAAGATTGTGCTAGGGTTTTTGATTTGAATTTGGGTGGTGGGATCACTTACTTAGATGAAAAGGATTGTATTTTACCGTTGGGAAATGGGGTCAAATGTTAGACAAACAAGACTAGATTAAGTTCTAAAAATAGTGTCTACAATGCAAGATAGAGAAGTTACTACAAATCTCAAAGGCTTGATGGTGAAATGGTTTCCAATCGGATCCAGGGAGAAATTAAGGGTTCCCTAGGCTGGATTATGAAGAGAAGTGAAAGAGGTCAAGCGAGATGGGAGAGCAATCAAGGGTTCCCAAATCCAGATATCATAGGAAAACATATAAATGATTAACTTTGCAAAATAGAGTGCACTTAAACAAATTCTGAGTTAAATTTCCAGTTAATCCATTCAAATTTAGATAACATTTAAGTTTATGAAACACATAAGAAAGTAACAAAATCAGACAAAGAAGATACTTCACTGCAATAGCTCATCTCATGAATCTTGTAGTGCAATCCTTTTATTACTTGCATTACTCTGTTGACTTGAAAATTGGTACAATAACAATTAGGTTTAAGATCAAAATGACTCTACAAATGTATAGTAATCCACCCTCAATACTTCGAATTATGAAGTATTATACAAAAGAAGTTACAAAATATCTCAAACTGCATTGAGAATTAATCTAGGAAAAAGAAATATCTTCATGCAAGAAGATAGAGACAGCTATTGAGCTATTGTTTGTTGTCCCTGTTATTTAGGTTCTGTTGTGTTTTAGTCTTTGATCATTTTCCCTTTAAGCTACTTGGCTGTTTGGTCTTCATGCTGGATTTCATATTTACTTATGACCTTTCATCTGATACACTTTCATCTATTTGTCTTTCAATTGTATTTCTTTATCTGTCTCCTATGTTTAGTCTTTTAACTGTATGCTCTGTCACCTTCTTTCATTTTTACCTTTTACTGTAAATCTTACTCACTCTTTTATGCTTCTGTGTTTTTAGTAAAAATTATCTTTACTAAAAGACACATGTCGAATATAAAAATTTGCTTGGAGAGTAGTTTGTAAGAATATTTTGATGTGATGGTGAAAATGATTTCATCTCTGTTTTAACATTTACTGTGTAAATTGTTTCCTTGTACTCTATGATAATTGTCTTTTTTGTTCTAAATAAAGCCTTTTGAATACATTTTCTTGCAAATCTTGGAGTAAACATGTTTTGGAACTAGTATCAAAACTGTTTATGCAATCTTCTAGCCTTATACTCACGTTCAAAATAAAACAATTATTAATAAGAACAGAGGTTGGCAGGGAGGTGATAATGGCTTTATTGAACTGAGATGTCTGTGGATGGAGTCCGGAGTATGTTCGAGAGGTAAACAATGGTGACATTCGGTTCCAGAGGCTTAGGGTGGCACAGGAAGGGTTAGGCAGCTTTCAGTGAAAAATGAGCGAAAAGAGTGAAAATGATGGTCCTCGGCATTTTAATAGGTAATGGCTAGAATTGGCATGGAATTTCATAATGAACAGTGGATAGTTTCGCTCTACGCAGGGAAGCGGTATTAAGGTTCATCGCATCGCTTTTGGCAGTCAGGCAGTTTTTCCATGAGAGCATGTGAGTTAAACGAAAGCTGCCATTGTTGTGGGCAAAGTTGCCTATTTAGGACGATCCTATCCACCTAAGGTGTGACAGCGCCTTAGCAACAAAAGAATACAACTATCATGATTTCTTCCTTTATGAAATGTGAAAGAGGAGAGATCGGCAGACTTACCGTTGTCTTGCAGTTGTCCCTCGAACTAGATCCTCTTCTCTTTGTGTATCCACAACTACTTTCCTCCTCGCTTGATCAAGAGAACAACTACTTGAATCCCACGAGATCACAAGAGAACAACTACCTGTGACAAGAGAACAGCTACTTGCGACAAGAGAAGAACACAATACAAAGGCAAATATACATATTCATAAATGATTCAGGATTAGAAGTAAATCAAATATACCAATGCAATCATACAAAATACACTAGCATATAGGAAAGAATCAAGATAGCTTTATTGAAAGTAACAGGGTTCAGGAAGTGATACAACCCATAGGGATCCAATCCAGCATCTCCTTCCCAGCAGAATGGAATTCCTTCTTCAGCTCCTTTCAAAGCATAACACACCCAATGTTTCTAGCCACAAACCAACAACAATTCTTTACAAATACCAAATTCCAGCCCTCCTTAGACCTCATGAGAGAGATCTATATATAGGAGTTTTGGAGAGAGGATGAGTCAGCTTGAGGCTGGCATGAAGCTGACTAGTGTCCTCTCCCACTTCAGTTCTTCAGTCCACTTGGAGGTTCTTGCTTCCACTTGGAGATTTGGAACCTCTTACTCATCACCAGTCGAATTCCCTGATCCAAGTGTCATTTTGGAAGCTTCCTGGGCATTGACACCTTGAGAAATGACTCTGCCACTTGTCCAAACTCGCTCAGCGCAGGTAGCCTTCTTTGCAGTTGACATTCAACGCAGGTAGACAGTGGAGCAGTTGACATTCAGCGCAGATGCTCAGTGGACCAGTTGACATGATCCAGAATTGCCTTGTTTTTGAGTGTTTTCAGTTGGAGAACTTTTGTGAATTGCTGTGGTTACTTGGCCTTGTTCCTCTAGGGGTAGGAACAACATGTTTAGGGACTTTGGATCCCTTGATTATTGACATTTCATGCTCAGTGATGCAAGGCACAAAAATGTCTATAACAGTTGCCCCCTAAAGTATGAGGCAGTTTATCGGGTGAAATGCTTTATCCAGGAGGGTCTGAAGTTCATCCATGTGCTGGGAGGAGACCTGTAATAAAATACAATGCAATGCATTATGATTCATACTGCTTTCATGATCTAGCTGAGGTAGGCATTCCCATGCTCAGCTTTATAAATTCATTTTAGTACATAGAATAGACGATCGTCTGATGGTAGACTGATAATTTTGGTGAAATTATCATCCTTTGAATAGGATGATCATCTACTGCAATGATGTACATGTCAAATGTCTTTATTTTTCCTGAATATATATCACAGCCCGGATGGATGAAACTAGATCCGGGGTCTTCAAACTCGTTCGATCTTCACTCTAAGTACAAGTTGATCCATGTGAGAATTGCGTTGAAGTCGAACATGGAAAGACATCGCTTGATTACCGGTCAATGATGTAAACCGTTAACAAGCGCGAGAGGAATCACCGATAATGATAATGACCCTCAAGGTACTGCAGTACAATTCACGTGGTGTGAATAAAGGACTTGACGTCGAACACCACGCAAAATCTTCTGGTCGAAGGTCATTGATGTATACCTGTCGCCGGAAGTGAGAAACTTGCCATTGAGGCATGCAAGCTTCAAAGTACTGAAGGGGGTGTTCCTAGATCAACTTCTTGGATAATGAGCTGATGTCGACAAGAAGCGATCCGTCACAGGAGGGCCTTAATGAATCCCACATCAGTGACACGGAACGGAGCTAATGATTTTAGTGGAGGTGAAAATAATCTGTGACATATGATTCAGGGTGGCAGTCATGAATGGATGAAGGATAATGTATGGCAGTGGATGGGACCCGGTTGACTCTTTCTGAATGACTTCTCTTGAACATATGGCGACACTGATGCAATGGATCGGTAGCATTACCCCAAATATGGATGGTATTGCAAGACCATGGTGATGTGACCGGTGAATGAAACAACCCAACCCGATTGTGATACGGAGGAAAAGTGTCATGTTCAAGAGCGACCTGCTACCATCAAAGTTTTCTTGATCTTTCCCAATTTTTCCCCAGTCATTGCTAACCAGTACCTCTTTATTTTTGTCAAGCTTGAGGAGGATAACATATGCTTGTTCTATAACCTGCCCTTCGGGCAAGCCCATCGCTATGTTTTAACGAGCCTAGCGATAGGGAAACTCGTTCTCGTCTAAAGACAAGTTTGTCGCTATTTAATCATTTTAACGAGTCTAACGACAAGGATAACTCGGTCCTTTTCATTTTTAGAGAGTCTGAAAAGGTACATAAAGTTAACTCCAAAATTCCTTTTTCGTCATCTAATCCCTTAAGTCCGAAAAAGTATAAAACAATACAGAAGGGATGAGTTTTCGATAACTTTAACGAGCCGAATAAAACAAGAGCTCGACCTTTTTGTGCAATAATCCCTCAAGTCCAAAAAGATTAAAATCTAGAGGAGGGATAGCTCTTCCGGTCACTTTAACGAGCTGGAAGGCCAAAACTCGGCAATCTTTTCATATTTTACAAGTCAGTTGAAAAGAGCTTAAATAAGACTCGTCTTTTGAGGAACGAGTGATAAACAGGGATAGCAACTGATTCCAGGTACAGGTTGGAATTTTCCAATCACGGCAGTGTCACAAGGATGGCTAGGTGAAATCACTCTTCGCAGCTGTTCCTCAAAATGGGTAAACAATCATATGGAGGTGAACGATCGGCCAAATGAAAAGTGAAGGTGGTAGGTGCACATACGACCAAGGCTTTTATGGCTGATAAATTTACGGTCACAGTGGTTATTTACCGAGATAGGTTCATTTTTTAGATAAAAATGAGCTTAAACACTGGAGGAAACTTTTCTCACTGCTTTTATTTATTTTTTAACGAGCATGATGACCGCGTTAAAACTGCTCGGATCTTGCGTTTATTTTTTAACGAGCATGAACTTTATGCTAAAACTGCTCGATTACCCAGTCATAAGATAAGAGTGTCTCATGAAAGATCCCATTTTTTATAGAGCTTGCGCCTTACCAAAGCTATGCTCACTCTCCTTTCTTTATGCAAGTTCGGAAACGGCTAACCCAAAAAAAACAGATAAATAACCGCTCTTTCCTTGCACTCCAAAAGGTTTGCATGCCCCCAGGTATAAAATACAATTTCAAGGTTGCCCCTCCTCCTTCTCACCTCTGCTTTTCTTTGGGTGTTCAGAGCTACTTGTCGTCTTGCTAGTCTAGTTTTAACGATACTTGTCTTCTCGTTAATTTTAACGGGTCTATACGGTACTTGTCTTCTTGTTAGCCCAAATTTTAATAGATTTTTCACAAGATCGCAAGAGAACAGCTACTTGTGACAAGAGAGCAGCTACTTGCGACAAGAGAAGAACACTACTCAAAGACAACATTTGTGTTACGGAGGGAGGCTTACCTCTTTCTGGTTACCCAAAGATTGTTCTGTTATTCTTTCAACAAAACACTTCTTCGGCGATGTCTACCGAAATAAACAAAGGTGAGTGACGACCCCCGCCCTCTCACATAACTTTGACAAGAGAATCCTATTCTAGAACAACCCCTCTTCCAACCACGGACGGGGTACGGACTAGTCATATTCTCTCGCAGAAACCTACCCTATACCCAAAGTTTCCCTGCCGAAGCAGGCCAGGATGCATGCCCCCTGGGTTCCAGTCATATCCTCCCGGATTACTCGCGCTCATCAGGAGGACGGACCGTGGGTTGAGACACTTCTTGCATGAATAGACCATTTAGGGATGGCACATGACTATTTGTGATGTGTGATCCGGGAAACGAAAGTTGGTCCACGAGCTTGACCATTCTTCCTTCATGCGGAAAACACATTACTCTAAAGAGTGAGGAGACTACAGCTCCCATGCAATATATATAGTCTCATCCAAGGAGTAGGTTATAATCCAAGGGTCCTTGAATGACCATCACGTTCATTTGAACGGTCTTCCCTTTCAATGTTATAGGCACATTGGGGAGGATCCCTAAAGGTCGACTGGTTCCTTTATCAAAACCTGATAGATTTCTCATCTCAGGTAAGAGCGCTGGCGAACCAAGTGCTCTCCAAGCAATAGAGGAAAGGATACTCACAGATGCCCCCTCATCAATGATAGTGCCGGCCATTACCATTCTATATATTTGACAAATAATTCTGAATGGTATACTGGCTGGCAACCGGGGTCTGCCTAGTTGGTTCCAATCAAAGGACACAACCAGGTTGCTTGGTGGTGGGACCGAATATATGGCCGGATAACGCTCTGATGAACTTTCTTTCTGCGACAAAGGAATGGTGGCATTGCCCCCTTGATCATCAGAGTCAGTGCTGATGAAGAGAATCTGGACGGTGTCGTCTTGATTCTCCTCTGTGATGGTGTCATTCGAAGATGGAGCCTCTGAAGGTAAAACCGGGTCAACTGCCGTATCAACCTTTTGACTTTCATCAGGCATGGATCCGGACGGTTCTTCTTCAATGACAGGTGCTTCGGCTGACCATCTAAGTGGCTCAGCCAGATTCTCAACTAGTGAGGGACTTGGCAGGAGTCTTTGATATCCAGGAGGAAGATTCGCTTGTAAAATCGGACGATCTTCCAGAACTCTTTTTGCCTCGTCTAAGAAGGGACAACGGTGGATGGCGCGATCGCCTTCACACAGACTGCAGGGAAATTTAGCTTTCCCGCTCTGTCCTGGAGCTTCACTCCCACTAGTTGACGGCGAGCAGTCGACATGACTATCAGAGGTCGATGCTCCCGAATTGTGCAAACGGGGGGACCAGTCTCTTAGTATCCGTGGGATACAGGGACAATCTCTATGGAAGTGGTCTCCCCTGCATATGATGCATGGCGATTTAGGCCTTACAAGTGCGGTGTGTGGATTTTTGTTAGATGACATTTGTTTGCCCCCAGTCGCCTTAGGCTCCTTCTTCTTCTTTTCTTTCTTCTTCTTCTCTTTCTTCTCCTTAGGAACCTGATTTTTTGATTGACCAGTTCCGTCAAGCGAAGAGGAAGGAGGAGAGGAAGATGAAGTGGAAGGCTGGGAGGCAACTCTTGTCTGATCTAACTGTTGACTCGACTGTTCAGGAGAGGTGGTATTCTGAACGACATTGGTCGAAAAGAGCCAAACTGGTAGGCCAATTGTCAGTCCTGGAAGCGACAATGTGGCCATGTGGGGTGCACCAACATCTCCCCAAGAGGAGAAGGGACTAGGATTTCCACTCAAGGGAACTCCTTGGCAGGATTAAAGGGTGATTGTTCCGTTTAAAATAAATTGTTAACAACGCTTTTTAGACACAACTTGCTTTTTCAGTTTTAAAGAGTCGAGAAAAAGCTAAAGATGACTCTAGTCTCCTTCGATGTTTTAACGAGCCCGAAGTGACAAATGCTTGGATGGACTTTTTCTGTTATAGAGTCTGAAAAAGGCCAAAAGAAACTGCTCTGGAGATCTAGGCAGAGGGTGTGCCAAACTTTTCGCAAAACCACAGAATACGTTTTACGGTACGGGTGGTCAATCTTCGTGAATGTTGTGTTCACTGCATTGCGATCAGTAGGGCGGCCGACACGGCTTCCTAAGGATAAAGGATATATGCCTATAGGGGTCTCCCAATATATACGCGACGGTACGTGGGAGCACAATCCGTATTAGTGCCACCGACTCTCAGGAGGAATCACCCACCTTCTTCGAGATCGACAGTCACTATGTTTAACGACGCCGGAACACGTCTCTAGCCTAGACCTCTATGTTGTGCGTTATGTTACAAAGCGTTGTTAGATTCATTCAGTTTATTTTAGGTTGATCTTTTTAAAGTTTACCTTTCAAGGTTCACCACGAGATGTATGATACAAATTCCTAAATGCAGTCTAAGATGATAAGCAAGCTTTACAATCTTTCAACTTTGAAAATCCTAGCTACTAAGGGAAAAGAGAGCGACTATCTTTTCTCAAAGAGCAATCAGCACACTCTAATGCACTCTCCCTAAATCCAACATGCAAACTTATCAAATGCAAAATGCACAATGCAGGTGTTTGTTTTTACTTTCTTAGTATAAATGCCTACAAAGAAAGCTTTTTGCACAAATGTGGATTTGCTTTTAAAATGATCAATACAAACAAGCTCACTTTCTTCGAAAACAACAAGGGTAGAAGAGATTACAATCACTTTGCTATTTTTCGAAATAAAGACTTGCTCTGACACTTAAAAGACACAAATTCAAACCAATAAGCAAAAGTAAAACTATAATCAATCTGAACAAACAGCCAATGAACTCTCTTCTAAGATCACTCTCAATCAGTTCTGAATCAAAGGCTACAGAAAGACTACTTTACTCATGCAAAGGAAGACTGTAAATGACGCCACAAACACATAAAAACATTCACAATCTTTTTGTACAAAAATGGGGCGGAATTCAGGCAAAGAAAAGGGTTATCAGACCAGCACCTATACTTGGTTAAAGGCTGCAAAAACAGAGATCAAAACAGGGCAAAAGAGGACAAAGAACCCCAGCTGCACAAGGCCACACTGGTTCAGCGCAGGTACAACACTGTCAGTTTGACATTCAGCGCAGGTAGCCCCTTCGGGACCTGCGTTGAAATGCAGACTGCCTTCACAGTGCCTGCGCTGAAGAGAGAAACTCTCGTTTCTCTTGGTTTCTGGGTCACAAAATGCTCAAAAATCAACTATTTCAGGCCAAATCAGAAACACAAGCAAGGTATAAACAGAGGGATGCTTTGATAGGGTACTAAAGACTATCTCAAGGATCAATCAAATCGTTTGTGGATCTAGTTTAAATCATAGACAAGTCCAACATACTGGATCAAAGCAACAACTTTTACTTTGCATCCGGGAAAGATGCAGTTCAAGAATTGCTGTCAAGTCTATGAGGTAAACAAATGACGAAAACACAAATGAAATGAATAAACAAGTTCTTCCCTAGCGGAGTCGCCAATTTGTTGTGGGGAAAAATGCCTATTTAGGACGATCCTATCCACATAAGGTGTGACAACGCCTTAGCAACAAAAGAATACAGCTATCATGATTTCTTCCTTTATGAAATGTGAAAGAGGAGAGATCGGCAGACTTATCGTTGTCTTGCGGTTGTCCCTCGAACTAGATCCTCTTCTCTTTGTGTATCCACAGCTAATTGCCTCCTCGCATGATCAAGAGAACAGCTACTTGAATCCCACAAGATCACAAGAGAACAGCTACCTGTGACAAGAGAACAGCTACTTGCGACAAGAGAAGAACACAATACAAAGGAAAATATACATATTCATAAATGATTCAGGATTAGAAGTAAATCAAATATACCAATGCAATCATACAAAATACACTAGCATATAGGAAAGAATCAAGATAGCTTTATTGAAAGTAACAGGGTTCAGGAAGTGATACAACCCATAGGGCTCCAATCCAGCATCTCCTTCCCAGCAGAATGGAATTCCTTCTTCAGCTCCTTTCAAAGCATAACACACCCAATGTTTCTAGCCACAAACCAACAGCAATTCTTTACAAATACCAAATTCCAGCCCTCCTTAGACCTCATGAGAGATATCTATATATAGGAGTTTTGGAGAGAGGATGAGTCAGCTTGAGGCTGGCATGAAGCTGACTAGTGTCCTCTCCCACTTCAGTTCTTGAGTCCACTTGGAGGTTCTTGCTTCCACTTGGAGATTTGGAACCTCTTACTCATCACCAGTCGAATTCCCTGATCCAAGTGTCATTTTGGAAGCTTCCTGGGCATTGACACCTTGAGAAATGACTCTGCCACTTGTCCAAACTCGCTCAGCGCAGGTAGCCTTCTTTGCAGTTGACATTCAACGCAGGTAGACAGTGGAGCAGTTGACATTCAGCGCAGATGCTCAGTGGACCAGTTGACATGATCCAGAATTGCCTTGTTTTTGAGTGTTTTCAGGTGGAGAACTTTTGTGAATTGCTGTGGTTACTTGGCCTTGTTCCTCTAGGGGTAGGAACAACATGTTTAGGGACTTTGGATCCCTTGATTATTGAAATTTCATGCTCAGTGATGCAAGGCACAAAAATGTCTATAACAGCCATGTAACCAAAAGGGGCCCAAGCAAAACTGCGAATCTCGTGTGCTCTCGGGCGGGTAAAGATCGGAAAAGAAATCAACGTGATATGGATGTGTGCCATCAGATCTGGGGGTGTAAGGTCTAACGGTTGTCGTGTGGTGGAAATGTACGGAGGGAATAAGGGCTGAGATTTGTGGGGCCTGGGGGGATTTATTACACTTAACTGTAATTAATTAATGATATAAAGCAGGGTTAAATATAAGCGGGTTTAGTAAAATGGGATCTGGGTTTAAAATGTGGTGGGGTTTGTTAACCGCACCAAGGGTGGTGGGTTAAACGGGTTTAAATTGAGAAAATGTGAATTTTGCAGAGTTAATTAAATAAAGCGAGGGGGAAACAAAACTTAGGATAAAGAAGTTTTATGGGTTTTTTAGGCGAAATTTGGTATGACATAGTTAATTAAGTAATGCGAAGAGGGAATTTAAACTTAGGACAAGGGGGGTTTTATGGGTTTTTAAGGAAATTAATAAGGGGAAAGTGACTTTTTCAATGGCAAATGGGTTTCACACTAGGGAAATGGGGTTTTGGATAGGGAAATGACCTTTGGAGGGTACTTTTCTAGGGAAATGTGTGAAACCAAAGGGTAAGGGTCAAAATGAAGGGAAAAGGGTATATTCTTAAGAAATGATGGGATGATGGAGAAATTAGCAAGTATGTAATGGGGGGTGAAATGAAATGAGGGGAAGTTAATTAAATCAACTTGTGAACATCTCTTCACTTTCATAACTGCTCCCGCACACTGAAACATATGATTAAGCATGATAAATGTGCTTATGCTTTGACAACCTTGTATTTCTGCAACTTTTCTTCTACCTACACTTTCCTTATTCTAAATTTTTTTCTTCACTTTATTGGGTGCATTTAAGCTAGCAAACCCTTTCTTTCCTTTTTCTTTTGAAAAGAAAACTATCTCATTCTAACCTTATATCTTCCAATGGCTTCGATTAGGCTTATGAGCACATTTTATTTTTATACCTAACTACTGATCTACCAAGATTAAACAGTTTGGTTAGATCCTTATTCTCTATCTATAAACATGAAATTTAAAGCATGAACTAGTCAAAATTAAACAATTTGACTATCATGGGTTGTGGAATTTGTAACAAGTTGCACACAACCATTATTTTGCATAGCAAAGTAAAAAAATAGTGGCACCTAGACTTGCACACTTTCATGATTTGTTTTTGTTTGGGGTTCATATTTTTTCACTTTTTTTTATCTTTTCTTATTCTTTTTGTCGTTTGATATTTATTTTAGGACATACCCTCTTTACATTTTTTAATTTTTAATATGGAAAATATTTTGTAGAAAGCAAAAGTATGTACAATATTACAAGACTAACCATAGCCAATTCAAAATTATGAATCCTATTATTATAAGACTCTAAGAACCTTGCAGCCTGTGTGATCCGGATTTAAACAAGAACGCAACAAATTATAGAGATAACCATAAATACAGAGATGAGATAACCATAAATACTGAGATGCAGCGAAAATAATACTTCATTTCATTACTGTAAAATACAGAAATGTGCTTACAAACAGAAATGGAAATAAATCAGCTAGGGCAATGGTAGCTTATCTCTGAGAAGAGATGTGGTAGCTACATGCCTCTGAACTGTCTTACAATGAGGCTCGAAGGCCTATTTATTGTTGAGAAACAATGGAAAACCATTAACATTCCAAAATCTAACCCTAGAAGATGAAACGCCAAATTGTGGGCCCTGTTTGGGTAAATTGGTACATCAATTTCCCGAGGTCGTAACTTTGGCATACGATCTCCGTTTGACGCGTACAATAGCTCGTTAGAAAGATCTACCCGAGCACTACAACTTTGGGAGGCAACGTGGGTCCATGGACCCATGTCGCCCGAGATTTCCCAAAAAATGTCGTTTAGGGCCTCAAAACGGCTCCAGAAGTTCAAGACCCGAAAAACTGCTAAAAATAGTAAACTGTGCTACAATTTAGGAAACTGAAAAAAGCTGAAAGAGACAGTTGTGGGGCTCCAAATGGGATAGGTGGGTGGCCACCAACATCCACCTGGATCATTCCTCCCCCACTTAGGAAGCAATGGTCCCCATTGCGTTGAGTTCCTCCCTGAGATGAGCAAGCTTCTACTGAGCTGGGTCTCTAGTGAGTTGTTTTGCAATCTATGATGTGTCCGGAAATGGTGGGAAGCATGGTCGACGACGGTCCACATTGAACACTCGGTGCAAGCCAAGGAATGGAGGAATGCTGTGCTTCAAAGCATTGTTCCCCACAGCCTTGGTACTGCTATAAGGACCATGTTGGAGTGGTCTGAGCTTCTGATGGGTTCTAGTAAGGCATTCTCTCTGCAAATGCAACCAGACTCTGTTGCCCACTTGAAACTTGTGTGGTATCTCTGTGGGTGAGGAGAAGTTGTTCTTGTGTTCTGTCATGACCGTATCCCTTTGCTGCTGCTGCTGCATGGAGGAACCCTTCGCAGGGGTCATGGATGTAGCAACGATCTTCCCCTTACTTTGGGAGTGAACCAGACAGATGAATTTCCTGGTTTGGGAGATAAACTTGCTGCCTTTCTTAGTAGTGATCAAAGAGGTGGCAGTAGGTGGGGCTACCTCTGGTATCCTGTATAATGAATTACTCAAAGAAATAATGACAGCATGAGGCCTTGACTCATACACAGCATGTCGCCTCCACAAGTATGGCTGGCCTAATAGTACATCACAAACATCCAGAGGTGTAACATCACACAATACCTCGTCTGTGAAGGGCTTGATGCTGTAGGGAAGGCGGCACTGCTGGCGAACTTTGAGATCTCGTCCTTCATGAAGCCACCCAATATTGTACAGCTGTGGGTGTGGTGTAGTTGGTAGGCCCAACCGCTTCACGACCTTACTGAAATAAGGTTCTTTTGGCTGCCACTGTCGACAATGAATTGCAGTGGCGAACCCTTCACCCACATCTGTGAGTGGAAAAGACGCTCCCCCTCCTCTGGATTTTCGGGCTCATCTTTCTGGATCTTGGCGGTGGCAACAGTGGCGTTGGGATACACATCAATGATCTGCTTCCCTTTGCCATTCCCCTTGTCGAGTTCTGGCTGAGGGTCGGAACATGCATCTGATTCGAAAGCCTTCAACTCAGCCACCAGCGACTGCTTGGTCCGACACTCACTTGTGTTATGAGTGGGACTCTTGTGGAACTCACACCACTTCCCTGTGTCCTTCTTCGGCTTCATGGTGTTGTTCTTTTCTTGCGGCTTCGACGAGTTGTCTTGGGTCACCCCGCCTTGGCTTTGTCCTTTGGGCTTCGGATTTGCAGATCCAAAGTCTCGCTTCTTCTGTTTGAACTTTTGCTCGATTTTGACAGCATATCGGTACGCCGTGCCGAGCGAGGAGATGTTCAAGAACACCATCTCTTCCTCGATGTATCTGTGCAGGTAGCCGCGGTATTTGAGTATCAAATGCTGCTCTGTATCCTTGATACCCAACTTTGTGCGAAGGGTATGGAAAATATTGGTGAACTCCGGCACGTCTTGGTCCCTTCCCTGCCGCAGCGTGGTCCATTTTATGTATTCATCCTCATAGCTTCTGACAGGGTAGTACTGCTCCTTGATGGCATCCCGGAATGAATTCTAGGTGAGTGTGGCTGAAAATAGTGAGCTGGTATTTTCATCCTTCTACTCGCAATAGGTTTCCCACCAGTCCTTGACATGGGGGGCTGCTTTGAGAAGAGCGAAAACAATCTTTTCCCGACTTGAAAATTCGTGAACGGAAAAATAACCATCTAGCAGATTTAACCATTTATCTATGGCATCTGCGTCTATTTGACCCTCGAAGACGGGGATTTCAAAATTAACTTGTACCTTAAACGGTGCGGCGTTTCCAGAGTAGCTATTGGAAGCCAATGCGTTGCCTCTGGGTAGCAGCTGAAGGATTTGCGCAAAGCTATCCATCATCGCGTTCGTTTGCCGCTCGAGGGCTTCTTCGAGCAAGATTTTGATAGGATCTCCTGCCCCCTCATCTTTCTTCTCATCCGCCATGGGAGGTCATCAAGATTTGCGAGGCTGGTCTTGCAAAGGTTCGACCAGTTCAAGCCCTAACTCCTTATATCCCGACCTCGTTGGGGACATGCAAAGAAAAATAGAAAAAAAGCAGACCGCTCTGATACCACTAATCCGGATTTAAACAGGAACGCAACAAATTACAAAGATAACCATAAATACAGAGATGAGATAACCATAAATATTGAGATGCAATGGAAATAATACTTCATTTCATTACTGTAAAATACTGAAATGTGCTTACAAACAGAAATGGAAATAAATCAGCTAGGGCGATGGTAGCTTATCTCTGAGAAGAGATGTGGCGGCTACATGCCTCTGAACTGTCTTACAATGAGGCTCGAAGGTCTATTTATTATTGAGAAACAATGGAAAACCATTAACATTCCGAAATCTAACCCTAGAAGATGAAACGCCAAATTGTGGGCCCCATTTGGGTAAATTGGTACGTCAAATTCCCGAGGTCGTAACTTTGGCATACGATCTCCGTTTGACGCGTACAATAGCTCGTTAGAAAGATCTATCCGAGCACTACAACTTTGGGAGGCAACATCATTCCATGGACCCATGTTGCCCTAGATTTCCCAAAAAACGTCATTTAGGGCCTCAAAACGGCTCCGGAAGTTCAGGACCCGAAAAACTGCTAAAAATAGTAAACTGTGCTACAATTTAGGAAACTGAAAAAAGCTGAAAGAGACAGTTGTGGGGCTCCAAATGGGATAGGTGGGTGGCCACCAACATCCACCTGGATCATTCCTCCCCCCTTAGGAAGCAATGGTCCCCATTGCATTGAGTTCCTCCCTGAGATGAGCAAGCTTCTGCTGAGCTGGGTCTCTAGTGAGTTGTTTTGCAATCTCTGATGTGTCCAGAAATGGTGGGAAGCATGGTCGACGACGGTCCACATTGAACACTCAGTGCAAGCCAAGGAATGGAGGAATGCTGTGCTTCAAAGCATTGTTCCCCACAGCCTTGGTACTGCTATAAGGACCATGTTGGAGTGGTCTGAGCTTCTGATGGGTTTTGGTAAGGCATTCTCTCTGCAGATGCAACCAGACTTTGTTGCCCACCTAAAACTTGTGTGGTATCTCTGTGGGTGAGGAGAAGTTGTTCCTGTGTTCTGTCATGACCGTATCCCTTTGTTGTTGCTACTGAATGGAGGAACCCTTCGCAGGGGTCATGGATGTAGCAACGATCTTCCCCTTACTTTGGGAGTGAACTAGACAGATGAATTTCCTGGTTTGGTAGATGAGCTTGCTGCCTTTCTTAGTAGTGATCAAAGAGGTGGCAGTAGGTGGGGCTACCTCTGGTATCCTGTATAATGAATTACTCAAAGAAATAATGACAGCACGAGGCCTTGACTCATACACAACATGTCGCCTCCACAAGTATGGCTGGCCTAATAGTACATCACAAACATCCAGAGGTGTAACATCGCACAATACCTCGTCTGTGAAGGGCTTGATGCTGTAGGGAAGGCGGCACTGCTGGCGAACTTTCAGATCTCGTTCTTCATGAAGCCACCCAATACTGTACGACTGTGGGTCTGGTGTAGTCGGTAGGCCCAACCGCTTCATGACCTCAACTGAAATAAGGTTCTTTTGGCTGCCACTGTCGACAATGAATTTCAGTGGCGAACCCTTCACCCACATCTGTGAGTGGAAAAGACGCTCCCCCTCCTCTAGATTTTCGGGCTCATCTTTCTGGATCTTGGCGGTGGCAACAGTGGCGCTGGGATCTGCATCAATGATCTGCTTCCCTTTGCCATTCCCCTTGTCGAGTTCTGGCTCAAGGTCGGAACATGCATCTGATTCGAAAGCCTTCAACTCAACCACCAGTGACTGCTTGGTCCGACACTCACTTGTGTTATGAGTGGGACTCTTGTGGAACTCACACCACTTCCCTGTGTCCTTCTTTGGCTTCATGGTGTTGTTTTTTCTTGCAGCTTCGACGGGTTGTCTTGGGTCACCCCGCCTTGGCTTTGTCCTTTGGGCTTCGGATTTGCAGATCCAAAGTTTCGCTTCTTCTGTTTGAACTTTTGCTCGATTTTGACAACATATCGGTACGCTGTGCCGAGCGAGGAGATGTTCAAGAACACCATCTCTTCCTGGATGTATCTGTGCAGGCAGCTGTGGTATTTGAGTATCAAATGTTGCTCCGTATCCTTGATACCCAAATTTGTGCGAAGGGTATGGAAAAGATTGGTGAACTCCGACACGTCTTGGTCCCTTCCGTGTCGCAGTGTGGTCCATTTTATGTATTCATCCTCATAGCTTCCGACAGGGTAGTACTGCTCCTTGATGGCATCCCGGAATGAATTCCAGGTGAGTGTGGCTGAAAATAGTGAGCCAGTATTTTCATCCTTCTGCTCGCAGTATGTTTCCCACCAGTCCTTGACGTGGGGGGCTGCTTTGAGAAGAGCGAAAACAATCTTTTCCTGACTTGAAATTTCATGAACGGGAAAATAACAATCTAGCAGATTTAACCATTTATCTACGACATCTGTGTCTATTTGACCCTCAAAGATGGGATTTCAAAATTAACTTGTACCTTAAATGGTGTGGTGTTTCTAGAGTAGCTGTTGGAAGCCGATGCGTCGCCTTTGGGTAGCCGCTGAAGGATCTACGCAAAGCTCTCCATCATCGCGTTCCTTTGCCGCTCGAGGGCTTCTTCGAGCAAGATTTTGATAGGATCTCCTACCCCCTCGTCTTTCTTCTCATCCGCCATGGGAGGTCGTCGAGATTTGCGAGGCTGGTCTTGCAAGGTTCGACCAGTTCAAGCCCTAACTCCTTATATCCCGACCTCATTGGGGACATGCAAAGAAAAACAGAGAAAAAGCAGACCGCTCTGATACCACTGATCCGGATTTAAACAGGAACGCAACAAATTACAGAGATAACCATAAATACAGAGATGAGATAACCATAAATACTGAGATGCAGCGGAAATAATACTTCATTTCATTACTGTAAAATACTGAAATGTGCTTACAAACAGAAATGGAAATAAATTAGCTAGGGCGATGGTATCTTATCTCTGAGAAGAGTTGTGGTGGCTACATGCCTCTAAAATGTCTTACAATGAGGCTCAAATGCCTATTTATTGTTGAGAAACAATGGAAAACCATTAACTTTCCGAAATCTAACCCTAGAAGATGAAACGCCAAATTGTGGGCCCCGTTTGGGTAAATTGGTACATCAATTTCCCGAGGTCGTAACTTTGGCATACAATCTCTGTTTGACGCGTACAATAGCTCGTTAGAAATATCTATCCGAGCACTACAACTTTGGGAGGCAACATCGGTCCATGGACCCATGTTTCCCCAGATTTCCCAAAAAACGTTGTTTAGGGCGTCAAAACGGCTCTGGAAGTTCAGGACCCGAAAAACTACTAAAAATAGTAAATTGTGCTACAATTTAGGAAACTGAAAAAAGCTGAAAGAGACAGTTGTGGGGCTCCAAATGGGATAGGTGGGTGGCCACCAACATCCACCTGGATCACTGTGTGCAGCCATGGCCTTTCCTGTAAGGGTGGAGTAAATCATCTCTCCAGTCTGTTTATAAAACTCTATCTGGTCAATGGGATGAACATCCCTAGCTAATACCTCAAAATCAGTCTTCCTATAATCCGCTAAGGTCTTTGGTTGCTGAATAGTGGGCTGCATAAATGAGACCTGCATCTTACCTGCTTTGATGTTAAAAACTGACATGAACCTGCTCTGGTTGGCTGGTGTAAGCTTGAAATATTGGGTGTATGTCTCAGCCTTCAACTTCTCATTCCTAATCTTTATTTGCTTCTACTTGTCTTTGACGTCCTTTTCTCTGTCAGATGGCCTAGTGAAAGATGAAACATCAACACTTTGCTGTCTCTTAATCATTTGAGTGTTGGAGGTTGATGGTGGTTGTGTTTCACCCAAAGCAGTTGTGTCTTTTCTCCCCTGCCCCATTGTTTCAAGGTCAGTTATTTCTATTGATTCAATGTTCTCCTCCTGTTCAGACACAAGATTCAATTTGGGCCCTTTTTTGAGCTCAAAAATCTCATCTGTAGTCTCCATGGTAGAATTGGAACCCTCTTCCCTGTTCCTCTTTGGATTCCTCTCCTCATTTGTTGGGGTTTGTAGGACAGGAGGAATATTCATGGGTTCCCCTAGTTCTAGAATCTACAGGAAATAACTCTGGCCAGTTTACTTTTCCACATCAATGAATGTATTCTCAACATCCACAACTATGTTATCCATGTCAATCAATGTATTTTCCAACCACTTAGATTGGTTGACAAACTGTTCAATATCAGGTCTTGGGTGGTGGATGAAAGGTCCCAATTTGACCTTGAGTCTTAACTTGTTTATGACCCCATGAGGGTCATACTGCCACATGAAGTTGTTGCTGAATTTCATTTGATGCAATATCTTGTCAGTCTCTGGTCCAACCTCTCTATTATTGCAAATGAAGGGACCCAATTGGTTTTTTATTTTAAACTGGGTTTTCTTCCTAGAAGACAGGAAGTTAACTTCATCTAAATTGATGATTTGGTCTAGTGCAAATATCCTCATAGGGAGGTATTTGGGCAGCTTATAAGGGGCTAGTTGGTAGCCATAAACCTTGATCTCAGTGTGATTCTGGTATAGGTACCAGTCTCCCACCTTGTTGTTCTTAGCCAACTATAGCACCCTCTTGATTTCTTGGCTGATTCTGGGTTGATTGTTACTGGTCATCATGCTTATGATTTGTTAGACAGATGAATCTATGAAACCTTTATAGGTAAATGTTATGGAGTATTTCTGGATCAAGGGTGTCTAGTAAACAAATGATCTTTCTTTCCCCTTGGTATCCAACTTCTGGATGCTTACAAGGAATTTATCTCCTTGGTAATACAAAAACATGTGAAATAACATTGAAGAGTACTTGAAAACTCTTTCAGTTGGTAGTCTGGTAAATTGTTCATGCATCATGTCTGCAATGAACTAAGCATACTTTTATATGACAATAGGAGGCTTGCCTAGGGTAAAAATGGACAGAAAGACTAGGATGACCTCATCCACATGCTCATCTGTGGTATATACTAGGATGCAAGAGAGCATGGTGATTATATTTCTAAAAAATGGTGGCAGCATAAGGTGTAGTATCTGTGGGAGTATGGCGGTCTTCTATGATGAAATTCTAGAAGATTTGTCTTATCTTAACCAAGTCTAGTGTGATATATAAGTCCAATAGGTATCCAATAGATAATGGGGTCTCATTAGGGATAGGTTGGACTTTTAACATTTGGTTGATAGAATCTGGAGTGATTGTGAACAACAACTACTAATTGGGGGCAACAATAGCCCTTTGGCCAGGGATATAGCAAGCGTGACAAAAGTGTATGATATCAGGGAATGGGTGCACTTCTGGGAATAAATATTTGGGTAAATTGGATTCCCACAGATGGCTGTCATCGGTATGGTTAAGGAATCTATCCTTACTCCAACAGTGGAGCTTCAGAAGGTAGGCTAGTGAGGCAATGTCTTTTATCTGGAAATCCCTGTCTACTAGTGCCAAATGGTCGATGTCTAGGTGAGTGGTTTACACGGATCTCACATCCAGAGAGATCTAGGAAGCCATGCCTGAGTTTATGGATAGGGCACTACAAGAAAAAAGGTCATTGGTGAAGGTCATTCCTGTGATGGACCTTTAAGGTCTGTCACCAATGTCGCATATGGTGATGGTCTTTAAAAAAGCATTTTTGTAAGTGTATATAGTGATGGTCCTTTAAGGTTTTACACCAAAGCCATTTTCAATGAAACTTTTGGTGAGGGTTGTTAAAGGCCCATCACTAATTCTCCCTTTGGTGACACTTTTGGTGAGGGTTGTTAAAGGCCCATCACTAATTCTCTCTTTGGTGACACTTCTAGTGACGATATTTTATTGACTGTCACCAATGATCTTTTTGGTTACTTTTGGTGACAGTCAATAAATGTTCATTATCATTGATCATTCCAATGAGTTTTTGATGACACTTCATGCCTATGACGGATTGTTAAGGTCCGTCACCAATGTCTCATATGGTGTTGGTCTTTAAAACATTGTTGTTGTAAGTCTATATAGTGATGGTCCTTTAAGGTTTGTCACCAAAGCCATTTTCAATGACACTTTTGGTGAGGGTCATTAAAGGCCCATCACTAATTCTCTCTTTGGTCACACTTTTGGTGACGGTCATTAAAGGCCCATCACTAGTTCTCTCATTGGTGACACTTCTAATGACGATCTTTTATTGATCCTTGCCAATTTTATATTTGGTTACTTTTAGTGACGGTAAAAAAAATGTTCATCATCATTGATCATTCCAATGAGTTTTTGATGATGCTATGTACCTGTTACTATATTTTTTGTGAAAAGACAATGATTTAAAACCATTATTGTGGAGTATTTTTGATTATGTGTCTAAGGTCATAGTTGTTATAACAGTCAGTCAATTTGTTAAGAAGTAAATAGTGTGTATCATTTCCCTCAAGTTATAAGAATATAATTTTTCTATGAGTCAACACATGATTCATCTCTATTAGGTTTATTATCTAGCAAATCTCCTTTAAATAAAGCTCCACTAGTGTGTGTAGGAACTATATTATTTAATACATAATCAAGCTCTGTCAATTCTATTAATGAGAGAGACCTAGCACTCCTCAACACTCATGGCACACCTTAACATGCTTTGGAACAATACACTAACATTCCTTGGCACCTCGCATGTCTTGGAACATCTTTTTACCTAGAAAATATTTGTACCTATAACATCTTGCCATGAGTAGGACGCCAAGCACATGTTGGCATGCCCTAGTATAGCATAACACTCCCCTATCATGTGTTGGCATGCCCTGGAACACCTTGGCATAATATTTCATTGACAAACATTAGCACTTGGCACACATTGGCACTTGGCATGTATTGGAACATATTATTAGTGTGCCTAGCATGCCCCTTTTGAAAAAGATAAAGTCTTGGTTTATTAGCCCTCTTATGTGTTCATTTCCTTGCATTTTAGCTTGGTTATTCCTTTTGTTGCCTTGAAACTCCTTGACGCATATTGGTATACTCTGGCACCCTTCATATGATAGCATGTCTTAGCACCTGGCATGCCTTGGAACTATTTGTCGCATGTTAGCACACCCCGAAACTACCTAGCACACTCTAGCACTTCTTGACATTCCCTGATATTCCCTTTTCATGCCTTACCCATGCTTATCATACCTTGTCACTCCCTCCTTGGCATGATAGCTAACACTCATTGACACTCCTCGACACACACTCATATTCATTGAATTCCATGAATTTTGACCTAGTGCTCCCTTGTGTTGTCCTAGTACTCCCTAACAATCCTCAACATGCATTGGCACTCTCTAGCACACCTTATCACTCTTTGATATGATCTGCCACTTCATAGTGTGCATCACACTCCTTGATGCACATTAGTGTGGATCACCTAGAAGGTATGCTTTTGACTAGTAATCTAGTGGTTTTTCAATAATAGTTGTAACCTTTTCTGCATTATGAGTTCAAAGAAGATAAAGGGTTTTGATAAAATGTGCAACAATCGATAAAGGAAGCTTAAGTGCTAGTGATTGACGTTTTCTATGCAGGAAGACATGAAAACAAAGGATCGGCGATTGAAAGCACGAAGCAAAGGGAAAATAACTACTGTCCCGCCAACAGGGAACCGGATGCGGACAAGATCAAGTAAAATTAGAGCCGAATAGCCCAGAGAAAGAAAGCGGGATACTGAGACGGAGAACGCAAGAAGGGAAAGAGAAGAATTGAACAATTAGTGAATCCCTCAGGATCCTTGATCCTGAGGGATCGCTGCTTTAACTTATCTTTTGATTATCTAGATACCTCCGTCATTTCTGTTATATAAAGGCACCACGCCATTGAACGGAGGAGGACTGTTTTTGTAATTCTAAATTCTAGAACCAACTGCAATCATTGAGTCTCTCTGAGACCTGACTTTGTTATACTTTTGTTGATGCAATTAATATAAAAGACTTGGTGTTCATTTCTTCTCTGCATCTGGAGTAACCTCAGGCAGTGTTCCATTGGTAGCCAAGGGCCCAGCTCCGAAGGACACTTGCTTTTGTATTATTATACTGTGTGGTTTGTTTATTTCCATTATTTAAGTAATCTGATACATCTTTTATGTGATATGGTATGTTTCGTTATAACTGACATCTGAATGAGTCCTTTATCGCATGTCTCTGCATTGTAATAGTGGATCTATTCGAATTGCATCTTTCAGCTATTCCTGTAGCGGAATGTTGGTATGAATATTATTGTTATCAGATCCATGTGAAATAGTATTTGCAAGACTCGAAAGCAATATTACCTTGTTCAAGAACATAGTCATATCATCCATTATTCTCAGATTGTTGTAGTAGTAGAGAACGTGTACATACGGTTGCTTATTGCTGTTCCATTATTGCTGTTCCATTTATTATTGCTGTTCCATTTATTCTTGCTGTTCCATTTCCTTACTGTTGTTCCATTTCTTTACTGTTGTTCCATTTCCAGATTGCTGTTCCATCTTACTTTTCGCTGCTTGATTTACCTGCCTTTGTTGTTTTTAGTGTGAGAGCAGGCCTAAGGCTGTCGTGAGTCTCAGCAAGACGCTGCTTAGCCCCAGACCTATAAGTCCATGCTCTGATTTCCTTTCTTTATCAGTTTCTAAAGGGATGGGTTATTGTTTCCGTACCCTTGACTGATCAACTGCCTAGTGTGATTTTATCTTTTGGGTTAGTTTCATTACAGCTTAGCATCTGTTTCTTTTCAAACCATTAGGACACTATACTACCGAGCATTACTCGGACAAACAGCCTCGGATTGAGTTACTCCTTGCAATAACAAAACGTTCCCGGATTGACTTATTAATGTGGGATAATTAGCGGTGTGAGGGACCCTAGTTACAGCTCTACATTTTGGCGCCGTTGCCGGGGAGGAGTAATAGCCATTTGCCCTTTACAGAGTAGTGCGCAAATCTGCTAGGGGGAGTTGGATTTTAAAAACGGAAGGTAAGAACCTGCGTACGGAGCACGTAAAAGCCCTGCTCCACCGTCCGCTCTCTTAGTAGAATTGCTGGTTGATAGGATTTAGTAGTTTTTATAGTGCATGACTAAGCAGAAAAAGTTAGAAAAGAATACCAAAACCCCAGCCAAACCGGAGAAAGCCAAAGGACCGGTGACCCTTGGCCGAACGACCTTCATAGACGAAATCTACAAGAAAACTGAATCTCAGCCGTCAGTAGGCCTCAGAAAGACTTATTCTAAGCAGCCTACCAATTCCCTTCAGGCTACAGCATCACCATCTGGAGCCTACGCTGAGGTGCAGAGTCAGACTGTTGAACAGGACTTCTAAGAAATTGAAAATCCTGTGTCTGAACGGCTGCAAGAAGGGAACTTAAGCAACCTTTGTGAAGGAGAGGGGGAAACAGGGGAAATAGAGGAACCGAAATCTCCCTCCAGGATAATCCAGCTGTTAAACAGCCCAGATAAGGGAAGCGCAGCCAGAATTAATACTGAAAGCACCCCATTCCTTCAGATAGAAATCCCTGATAAGGGAAGTGTCATCAAGACAGCCCCTGCCAAGGCCGCCCCTTCTCAACCTAGGAACACCCTCCTAGAAATCCCGGAAGGTTACTGGCACATCTTCGATCCCATGGCGCAGAATCAGCCAAATACCCAAACTTCTACATTGCAATATCCGATAGTAGATTCTGCTGCGAATGCCCCCATGAAGGCAATTCCTCTTCAGCACATCCCAACGTTTCACGGACTGACATCAGAGGACCCTGATGCATTCTTATTCGAATTCGATGTGTTATGTAGAGGGTATGATTACACCACTGGTCCTCAGAAATTAAAGTTGTTTCCCTCTACTTTGAAGGGAGCAGCTCTGAGATGGTTTATGGGTCTAGGTGGTGGAGTCATAAACAATTGGGAGAAAATGAAAGAGTCCTTTCTCAAGAAATATCAGGATTACTGTAGGTCAAGGGAACTGAAAGATGAAATCTTCCAAATGACGGCCAGACCAAATGAAACTCTAGAGGAATATGTAGAATGCTTCCAGTATAATTTACAGAGATCCCCTTATGCATCATTACCTCTGCCTGACAATGTGTTGAAAACTGCATTAATTAGAGGTATGAAAGAACAGTGGATCGAAACGTTGAATATCATGGGAAAAGGAGATATTTACCAAGATAATTTTACCGATATCATTAATTTATGTATTAGGAGTTCAAGGGGTAGCACAAGGATAAAACCAACAGAATATGATAGGTTTGTTAGAGATAACAAAATATCAACAGAAGGGGTAACACGGGTAGAACTTGGGAATTTACTAGAAAATTTTAAAACTGATATCCTAGGGACATTAACTACTCAACTTGATATTGTGCAGGCTAAACAAAAGCAAATGGAGGCAGAGCAAAATCTGGCAATTTTCTGCCCCTGATGCAGAAGAAAACACAGCCACAAAGAATGTCCGCTAGATACAGTTCAAGCATGTGCTATCTGTACGAAAGACCACCTTACTGAAAGCTGCCCCTCACTTCCTGGATTGAAGGCTGTATACAAGGAAGTAGAAGAAGAATCAGAACCAGCATACTTTTTTAACCAACGTGGCCAATGGAAACCAAGGCAATCAGGTATGTTTTCGGATCCAGCTTCTTCTTTTCAACCTCCACAATACAATGCTCAGCAATATGGTATGTGGCAAAACCAATCTACACCCCCAGTCCCGAATTGGTCATCACAGCCATTTCCTTCTCCAAATCCATGGATGAATCAGACAAACCAATTCGGATGGCCAAATTTTCCCTACACCCCATCATATTGGCAGAACAATTCATACCCTCCGTAATGGATTCCCCCCACATCACAAGGTTCACCCTGGCAGACCAATTGGCCAAGATCGACATATCAGTCAATAGGAACTATTCCACTCCCTCAACCAACTCTGCCAGCCTTACAACAAAACCCCCAGTCTAATTTAAGGCCACAACTCCCAGCCCAACCCAACCCCAATCCTAATAATAGACCAGTCCAATCCATCCAAATCATAGACACATCAGAAACTGGACTTGACTTAAGGGAGTGCAATGACCTTCAGTTACGATCTGGACGTATCATAGAAACAGAGGGAGACAAAATAGGTCACATTGAAGATCAGTTACCAATAGAACAACCGCTACAACAAAAGGATGTAAATAAGGAACAGACCCATCAACAAACAAATACATCCTCTCCTCCTTTCCCGGAATGATTAGTCATACCGCGACCAGTGCAACATCCAGACTTCGACATTCTGGGAGAGTTACAAAACCTGTATATAAAAATTCCATTCCTCCAGGCCATTCAAGATATTCCCATATACGCAAAGACTATAAAAGAACTGTGCATAAAAAAATCAAGGAGGAATATAACTACTAACCCTAGAGTCCAAGTAGTTGGAACTTTATCCGACCTGTTATCAGGAAAAGAGACACCTATCAAATACGAAGATCCCGGGAACCCAATTGTAACTGTCCAAATCTATGGTCAAACCCTGCCTAATGCTTTAGTCGACTTCGGAGCTGCAATCAATATTTTGACAACTTCCACCTGCCAAAAGCTTGGCATCACATCGGTAGAACCTACTTCTACTTTGTTAGAATTGGCAGATCGATCTGTAGTTCGACCCGAAGGTACTCTATATGATGTCATGGTTTCCGTAGATTCCTGGGAGTATCCAACTGATTTCCTGGTAATTAATCCAAAAACCCAGCTAGATGGACATCCGCTAATATTAGGAAGACCTTGGCTTGCTACTGCCGATGCCTACATTGGTTGCCGGCAGGGAAACATGACTATAACTAAAGGACCAGATGTTAAAAATCTCGTTCTATATCCTCCAGCACAGCCAAGCCTGGCAATGATCAAAACCAATCAGTGTCCTGTGTCATACCTTACTAACAATATCAGAGCCCCATTAACTGTACAGAAGGCTTTAGATTTTAAATATCAAATAGAAGATGATGCTATCAATAACTTCATCAGTCAAACCGAATCTAGCTCTCACACACAGTGTTTTATGATAGAGGCAGCATTTGATAGTGAGCTAGAAGAAGACCCCTTAAAAGATCCACATGACCAAACAATACCAGTAACTGTTGTTGCCAATAGTAAAGTAGTGGAAATTGAACCTGGTAAGACTCTAAATATTAACGTCAACCTGACACTAGATCAAGAAATGAAGCTTGTTAGTCTGTTACAAAAATATAAGGAAGCATTTGCGTGGGATTACCCTGACATGAAGGGGATTGATCCTCAATTATGCACCCACCACATCTATATAGAGAAGGATGCAAGACCTGTTCGCCAGCCACAAAGAATACTCAACCCCCATCTAAAAGAAATAGTAAAAGCCGAACTTCAGAAACTTTTAGATGTTAATTTTATTTACCCCATCTCCGACAGTAAGTGGGTCTCTCCCCTAGTGGTGGTACCCAAGAAAAATGGGAAATGGAGGATTTGCGTGGATTACAGGGAGTTAAATAAGGCCACACAGAAGGATCACTTTCCCCTCCCATTTATAGATCAAGTACTGGACACTTTAGCAGGGAAGAAATTTTTCACTTTCCTGGATGGCTTCAGTGGATATAACCAAATCCAAATCGCCCCTGAAGATCAGGATAAAACTACCTTTACTTGCCCTTGGGGAACGTTCGCCTATCGAGTACTACCCTTCGGCCTATGCAATGCCCCTGCTACATTTCAAAGAGCTGTTCTCAGCATCTTTGCAGACCTAATAAATGACGGACTTGAGGTGTATATGGATGACCTTACACCGTATGGAGATGATTTTGACCCAGCTCTGGATACCCTGGAGAAAGTCCTACAACGTTGTATCGCTACCAGACTTTGCCTGAGCCACGAAAAGTGTTACATGATGATGACAGAAGGGCTCATTCTAGGGCACTACATCTCAGCAGCTGGCATCCAGGTAGACCCGGCTAAAATTCAGATTCTTTTGCTCATCCCTACTCCCACTACTCAAACAGAGGTACGCAGTTTCCTTGGATTTTCTGGGTATTACAGACGATTTATAGAACATTACTCACGTATTGCTGCACCTCTATATGCTTTAACTGGCAATGTTGATTTCTTGTGGACAGAAAAATGCGACCAGGCTTTTAAGGAATTGAAGAACCTGTTATCAACAGCTCCAGTCCTTCGAGGACCCAACTGGAATTTGCCATTTCAAATCTCAACGGATGCCTCGGACACAGCAATTGGTGCAGTCCTGGGACAAGAAGAGGATAAGAAGCCATATGCTATTTACTATATGTGCAAAAATTTATCCTCTGTCGAACTTAATTATACTGTTACTGAAAAGGAATTCCTGGCTGTAATACATGCTAATAACAAATTTAGACATTATATTACAGGCTATCCTGTTGTGTTATATACAGATCATTATGCTATCAAATATTTGGCAAATAAACCTGTTACAAATGCTAGAATAACCAGGTGGTTGATCTTATTGCAGGAGTTCGACGTCACAATTAAGGATCGACCTGGCAAGGAGAACCCTGTAGCTGATTTCCTCTCACGGATGCCGAAAGCAGTCGAAACAGCAGCAGTAGACGATCAATTCCCTGACGAGCACCTTTTTGCTGTTGCTGTTCGAACACCCTGGTATGCCGATGTCGCCAATTACCTCGCAGTCGGTAAGTTACCAAAACACTTAACCCCTCAGGAACACAAGCAGATTGTTCAGAAAAGCACTCGCTTTTCATGGATTGGAGGCCATTTTTTCCATATAGGGGCAGACATGCAAATCAGAAGGTGTATTCGAGAAGACGAAATCTTCGACATTCTAAAAGCTTGCCATGACGGGCCATGCGGGGGACATTTCGCTGAAAAAAGAACAGCACATAAAGTATTGCAGACCGGATACTATTGGCCTACAATCTTCAAGGATGCGAAAAAGTTTTCACAAGCCTGTGACAGCTGCCAGCGAGCAGGAAAACCTGGCCAAGCCGATGAAATGCCTCTGAGGCCACAATTGGTCATTGAGCCATTCGAACGATGGGCGCTGGACTTCGTTGGGCCCATCAATCCATCATCAAATCAGAGGACATACATTCTGGTGGCGACAGACTATGTTACTAAATGGGTCGAGGCCGAATCATTACCTAGGGCTACAGAAGACTCTGTGATACAATTCTTGTTCCATTTGTTTGTACGTTATGGACTTCCGAGAGAATTAATCACCGATGCTGGACCACAATTTGTTGGAAATAAATTAGCTGCAACACTTAACAATTACCATGTCCAACATAAGATTACTACCCCATACCATCCGCAGGCAAATGGGCAAGTAGAAAGTAGTAATAAGGTAATAGAATCAATTTTAACAAAAACCATTGCATTGCATCGGCGAGATTGGGCTGCTCGACTACCTGAGGCACTGTGGGCCTACAGAACCACATGGAGAAGCACTACAGGCTATTCACCCTATCAATTAGTGTTTGGAAAGCATCCAATTTTCCCCATAGAATTCGAAATCCGAATGCTACGAACTGCACAGGAAGTTGGCCTAGATCTGAGTGAGGCACAAATCAATCGATTACAGCAGATTAATGAATTAGACAAAATCACGCTCTCTGCATTACAGAATACAGCATTGATTCAACAGCAGCGGGCTAAATGGCACGATGCATTGATCAAGAATAAAGTCTTTCATGAAGGAGACTGGGCTCTGTTATACGACTCTCGGTTTCAGGATTTCCCGGGGAAACTCCAGACTCGATGGCTAGGACCATACGAAATCCAGAAGGTACACGATAATGGGACCCTTACCTTGGTCACAATTGACGGTTCTGGATATGCATTCAAAGTAAATGGCCACCGAGTTCACCTTTATCGAAAGCCACTCACTCGGGAATCCTTCTGTCAACAGCTGCGACAAGATACTGATATGAAAATTTTAGGAGAGGAAGCGCAATCTTCCTCACCTATAGCTTAAGAAATTCATTTCATAACTTGTACATAACATCTTGTATATATGTTTCCTTGATTTTTTTCCAAGTGTTTTTGTTGTTCCTTTGCGAAAAGGAACAGCACTGGTGTGTTTTGTTGTTCCTTTGCGAAAAGGAACAGCACTTGTGTGTTTTGCTATTCCTTTGCGAAAAGGAACAACACTTGTGTGTTTTGCTGTTCCTTTGCGAAAAGGAACAACATTTGTGTGTTTTGCTGTTCCTTTGCGAAAAGGAACAACACTTGTGTGTTTCGCTGTTCCTTTGCAAAAAGGAACAACACTTGTGTGTTTCGCTGTTCCTTTGCAAAAAGGAACAACACTTGTGTGTTTTGCTGTTCCTTTGCGAAAAGGAACATCATTTGTGTGTTTTGTTGTTCCTTTGCGAAAAGGAACATCATTTGTGTGTTTTGTTGTTCCTTTGCGAAAAGGAACAACACCTGTGTGTTTCGCTGTTCCTTTGCGAAAAGGAACAACACTTGTGTGTTTTGCTGTTCCTTTGCGAAAAGGAACAACACTTGTGTGTTTTGCTGTTCCTTTGCGAAAAGGAACAGCACTTGTGTGTTTTGTTGTTCCTTTGCGAAAAGGAACAACACTTGTGTGTTTTGTTGTTCCTTTGCGAAAAGGAACAACACTTGTGTGTTTTGCTGTTCCTTTGCGAGAAGGAACAGCACTTGTGTGTCTTGCTGTTCCTTTGCAAAAAGGAACAACACTTGTGTGTCTTGTTGTTCCTTCGCGAAAAGGAACAGCACCTGTGTGTTTTGCTGTTCCTTTGCGAAAAGGAACAGCAGTTGTTTGTTTTGCTGTTCCTTTGTGAAAAGGAACAGCACTTGAGTGTGTCTGCTGTTCCTTGTCAAAAGGAACAGCATTTGAGTGACTTTGCTGTTCCTTTTTCAAAAAGAACAGCATTTGCGATTTTCAGTGGTTCCTCTCAAAGAAATGGTATCCTATGAATGAATTCTTCTCTCAGGAATGCCATTGTCATGTTTTTGTCCTTATGGAGGATTCTTTGCGACCATGGTTTCCTCAATCTTTTAGATACAACAATGAACTTATGTCGTGAACATAAACCATGAGATACCGAAATCAGCACATCATAAATCGCTATCACTATGAAGCCAGTATGTATAAAAGGACAAGAGGTGGGACGTGAACTTTTAATCTTCACTGTCATTTTCATTGATCGGTACCATTGTTATTGGTGATCTTTATTTCCCTAAAATCTTTTTTGATCACTACTTGGGAGTAAGAACAAATGATTTATATCTATCTGTTGGGATCGTAAGACTTCTTCCACCATTCCCCGCTCTTAAGGAGTGCGGAACCACCCTGATGTGAAAATAAACAAGAGAGATGCTCTGCAAAAGAAAACAAAAACAAAATATGAAAGTTGTCAAATGCAGGATAGGAGGTCTCATTTAGAGCCGGCCTACCATGATCATAAGGGTGGAAGCGAAGTGGCATTCCATAATGGCCACCACACCAGGGATATGGTCCAAAAATATATTAACAAGAAAATCTTGGAACAGGAGGTCTCATCGCGAGCCGGCCTGACCACGTTTCGCGCCTACCTTGTGAATGGCATTATGACTATCTGGTCACCAAGCCAACATAATGGCCTGCATTTTGACAAAGCACTCTTCAGAATATACACAAAGGATCATGGTTCTGGAGGGTGAGATAAACAAATCTTCCAAGGTTATGAACACCTGTTGGCAGCAGAGCTCTGTTAATGGCATCGAAGTCGTAATATTTACACCAACAGGTATGATATTAAAATCTTTCTGTCTCTTATATCCTTCGCATGTATCATATGTCACACCCCGATATATCTATCGCATGAACATTACCACCAATCATGGCAACAGAACTGACAATGACTACTGGAGACTTCGTACAGTTGACAGACGTCCAATCCCCCGGTTCCTCATTATATCACGCAGGCTTATATAAAATGCGATCCACCTTTTTGCCTCGGTTTCGGCATTTCATTGTTCTTTTACAATATGGCATACTTTCATATGATGTACTTGATGATTGCACTCCCGACTGGCTGCTGCTCCTCTCTTTGATGGCTATGGGCAGCCTATCAGATCGCGGGGGGGGAAGTAACCTCATTACTCCATGGATTACGTGGCTGCATACCATTCGGACAAAATAATGTACAAAGAAATGGCATGATTTAATGGTATGATGCTTCCATCTCACGGAGACTGCCGTCCACGATCTCTTCTTTTTGTTGCATGCCCTGTGTAGTCCTTTCCTAAATTGGCATCGATCATCCTTTTTGCATCGTAAATACCAGAAACAGTTGCTGTTCCATTTCTGAGTCCATTTCTGAGTTGAATCATGGGCGGAAGGACGGTCCGGAGCGAACCTCACAAGCTGACAGTCTCCGATGCTGCTCGCAAAATCCTGGAAAACGCAGGATGGTTGAATTACTTCAACCGCCTGCAAGAATCAAGCGAAGCAGTAGCGTTGGAATTCCTGTAGAATTTGCAGGAAAACTACTCCGTAGTAGGAGGAAAGCGGATAGAGGTTACAGAGGATATCATCGCGGAAGTTTCAGGATTACCAGCTTCTCGACCCAAATGGACGCCGAAGAAGGAGAGATTACAAAAAGCTATGGAAATTTTCCAGGACGAAGGCCAAAGCTTGACAGTCAAAGGGAAAGGAGTTCTGCCAGCAGCACTAGGGGAACCCTGGACCGAGCTAGCGAAGACAGTACAAAGCTATATCACCTGCGAAGGGAGAAAAGACGTGGTAAGACCTCGTCACCTGAAACTCTTAGCTGTTTTAAAAGGAAAATGTTCTGTAAATCTCCCTGCACTTTTAAATTCATTACTGCATGGCGCGGCCCAAAGCCTGAAAAAGGCCCAGCACATAGACACAGTCGTTAGCCACCATGGGCTGATTCAGTTGATAGTGAGCCACGGTCTCACTCAACAACAAAGCACTTGGGAGGAATTGGTCGCAATAGTCGAAGGGGGATCAGCTGCACCACCCCCAAAACCTGAACAATCCTCTGGCACGCCGGAACGATTAGAGAAACGCAAGAAGTCAGCAGCAGAGAGACATGCCGCTTCAAAATGGAAGCAACCTCCCGATACGCCAGAGCAACCAGAGAAACCCGCAGAACCTACTGATACTCCCGACCAACTTGAGAGGCCAAGGAAGTCAGCTCGGCTGGCCCGGATACGAGGAAGGTTGGAAAGAATTCAGGGAACAACAGCCCAGCCAATTGAAATTGCGGATGAACCTCCAGAATCAGAGGGAAGACCCTCCGAAGGAAATGCTGAGCAATCGGAGGCCGAGACTGACCAGCCGGAAGGAGAAATTGAAAAAGGACATGAACCCTCTGAGGGAGAAGAGGCCACCAAACAGGGCAATCAGGAAGAAGAAATTGCACAGCCAGGGGGTAGCCCGTTGCAAGACCCTCCAAGTGAGGAGGAATTGGCAGCAGTTCTGGCCAATATGGGAGAATATGGCGAGGACTCCAGCACAGGAGGTGTCCCTTACGGTCCCACAGAAAGAGAATTACCCGAGGAAATGCATGCAGAAGAGGCAGGGGGAGAAAACCTTCCTGGCTATGATAATGAAATGGAAGATAACAACCCGGGACAATCTGTCCCCAGGATGCCGGAAGATATCACAGGAGACGCAAGCTTGAGAACCAAACCCTCTGCCGAAATAAGGGAAATTGCGAAATTAAGGAAGAAGCAGCAGAGGTTGCTGGGCACTATAGCCAGACTCCGGCAGCAAATTCGAATGCTGAAAGCCAGTCTGAGGATACAAAATACTGCAGGGAAAAGGAAGAGGACCACGGTAGAAAGAACCCCAAGGACAAGAATTCGCTTTGATGGACGAAACCCCATCAGGAGACCTACTGCCGAGGAACAGTCTGCTGTTCCAAATAATAATGAGGAACAGGGTGCTGTTCCAAATGACATGGAGGAACAAACTGTTGTTCCAAATAGCGCGGAGGGACAGACTGTTGTTCCATCTGGCCTTGAAGAACGAATGGATATTCCAATGGAACAGCAATAGGCTCCGATGGCAGGAAGACCACAGCAACCCTTCGTTCGCATTAAGAAGGAAACAGAAAACAAAGAAGTCCAAACAAAAGCACCACCCTCGGGTGTAATTCGGGTCCGAAACTCAAAGCAACGTAATAAGAAGGTCCAGGTTAAACTCCCAGCCTCTACGGCTGTGTGGAAGAGGGACCCAAAAACTAGAACCTTGCATAAAATGATGAAGGAAGCCCAGCAGGAAGCCGAGCAATTGCGAGAACAAACAGTCCCCAAGGAAAGATACGAAGAGCTCCAACAGCAACTTCGAGACATCAGTCAGTCCGAGAGCCAGGCCTTTGAAGGATGGAAGAAGGAGCAAGAAAAGGTTGCTAAGGTAACTCGTCGATCAGATAGTGTTGTTAAGCAGATGGACACCGTGTGTTCCTTATATAATGATGTTTTGACTTGTAGGGACCCTGCTAAAAATTATGCTTTATTTTTGCTTGAACGATATCTGAGATTAAAAATAAAAGCCGTTAGGGCAGGAGCACCTATCCACATCAACACTGTTAATGATTTTATAGACTGTTGCAAGCACTATGGAGTTAGAGTTCAAAGGTTATTATGTGAGTTTTACCTGCACAATCTTGTGCTAGACCACGAAACTGACTTAAATCCTGGCCCTTTTGTTGGTGATGTACAATTCCAAGCCTTCATCTCATTTGGGGTTAATCAGGTGAAATGGCTCAGAGCTTATAACACCTTTCAGAGACAAGAAAATAGCCTAGACTTGTGGATATGAGCTGAACCTAGAGACCCAGTGACGCTATGGAGAAAGCATAGGAGTCTCATAAGGACCCCAGGAGTCATTGAAATAATAGGGCCCATGCACGAAGACTTGATCCGAAATGGTCTGGAATATTTCCTGACTATTAAAGATCTTGCCCTCGATGCTACAAAATTTCGATACCGGACTTCTAGTCCAAGCATCCAGCTCAGGGAACCATTCAAATATGAGAATTTTGAGCTGGCTGCCAGCCGGTTGAACCTTTATGGGGAACGGATTCTGCAAGCAGGGCCATCCTGGTTAGGGTATCGATTTCGCAGTCCAATTATTTGGCACCCTGCACCCGGATATCAAGCCTTATATGAGATGCCTGCAGATCAAATAGACCAGTTCTTTGACCATCTAGTTGCTCATCACGGTTGCCAGCCTCCTCACGAGATCCCTTCTCCGGCCTATTCTCTCACCGCCTTGCATCTCAACTACAATGTTTTCATGAGGCCATGAAACAGGGTAAGCAGCGGGGTGTGTGGAGCACCTGGAAGGTATGCTTTTGACTAGCAATCTAGTGGTTTTTCAATAATAGTTGTAACCTTTTCTGCATTATGAGTTCAAAGAAGATAAAGGGTTTTGATAAAATGTGCAACAATCGATAAAGGAAGCTTAAGTGCTAATGATTGACGATTTCTATGCAGGAAGACGTGAAAACAAAGGATCGGCGATTGAAAGCACGAAGCAAAGGGAAAATAACTACTGTCCCGCCAACAGGGAACTGGATGCGGACAAGATCAAGTAAAATTAGAGCCGAATAGCCCAGAGAAAGAAAGCGGGATACTGAGACGGAGAACGCAAGAAGGGAAAGAGAAGAATCGAACGATTAGCGAATCCCTCAGGATCCTTGATCCTGAGGGATCGTTGCTTTAACTTATCTTTTGATTATCTAGATACCTCCGTCATTTCTGTTATATAAAGGCACCATGCCATTGAACGGAGGAGGACTGTTTTTGTAATTCTAAATTCCAGAACCAACTGTAATCATTGAGTCTCTTTGAGACCTGACTTTGTTATACTTTTGTTGATGCAATTAATATAAAATACTTGGTGTTCATTTCGTCTCTGCATCTGGAGTAACCTCAGGCAGTGTTCCATTAGTAGCCAAGGGCCCAGCTCCGAAGGACACTTGCTTTTGTATTATTATACTGTGTGGTTTGTTTATTTCCATTATTTAAGTAATCTGATACATCTTTTATGTGATATGGTATGTTTCGTTATAATTGACATCTGAATGAGTCCTTTATCGCATGTCTCTGCATTGTAATAGTGGATCTATTCGAATTGCGTCTTTCAGCTATTCCTGTAGCGGAATGTTGGTATGAATATTATTGTTATCAGATCCATGTGAAATAGTATTTGCAAGACTTGAAAGCAATATTACCTTGTTCAGGAACATAGTCATATCATCCATTATTCTCAGATTGCTGTAGTAGTAGAGAAAGTGTACATACGGTTGATTATTGCTGTTCCATTATTGTTGTTCCATTTATTATTGCTGTTCCATTTCCTTACTGCTGTTCCATTTCTTTACTGCTGTTCCATTTCCAGATTGTTGTTCCATTTTACTTTTCGCTGCTTGATTTACCTGCCTTTGTTGTTTTTAGTGTGAGAGCAGGCCTAAGGCTGTCGTGAGCCTCAGCAAGACGCTGCTTATCCCCAGACCTATAAGTCCATGCTCTGATTTCCTTTCTTTATCAGTTTCTAAAGGGATGGGTTATTGTTTCCGTACCCTTAACTGATCAACTGCCTGGTGTGATTTTATCTTTTGGGTTAGTTTCATTACAGCTTAGCATCTGTTTCTTTTCAAACCATTAGGACACTATACTACTGAGCATTACTCGGACAAACAGCCTCGGATTGAGTTACTCCTTGCAATAACAAAACGTTCCCGGATTGACTTATTAATGTGGGATAATTAGCGGTGTGAGGGACCCTAGTTACAGCTCTACAATTAGCACTTGGCATGTGTTGGCACTTGGAAAGTCTTAGCATGTTTGACATGTGTTGAGATGACTTGGTATGCTTTGGCATGGTTTATATTAAAGTTATTTGAGATAAATTATTGGAAAATAGATGAGAAGAAACAGAGGAATATTTGTCACTTAGAATGCATTGACACTTGGTTCTTGGCACCTAGTGTTGGTGTGCATAGCATGCCCCCAATGGAAAAGGTAAATTGATGACTTATTAACCCTATTATGTGCTCATTTCCTTGTAGTTTAACTCGTTCCTCCCTTTTTTTTCCTTAACAGTCCCTCACATGCATTGTCACACCCTTTTACATCTTGGCATGCTTTAGCACTTGGCACATCTTAGCTTGTTTGACATGTCCTCGTACTATTTGACACATGTTAGCATGCCCTAGTATTCCCTAACACACCATGGCAGTCATGACCTCACAACTAGAATTACATTTTTCCATGACTTGGTAACCTTACATTCACTAGAACACCTTGGCACTCCCTAGTTGTCATGCCCTCTGTTATCCTCCACAATGTCCTAGGCTGATGAGGAGATTGACAGAGGTAACCACAAACCAAGCTTTTAGTTTGGTAGCTAGACCTACCAAACCAGAGAGGGTTCTCCCTATGAAATCATAGCCAAGAGATGACTAGAATGTAAAGGAATTTAGGCTAGATAGCTAGGCCTAGGTGGGTTTTGGAAAATTTAGGGTTTTGTTGCTGGATAAGGGAGAAAAACCAGGTATCTAGGTCAGAGGATCAAAGGGTTGCAACAAGAAAGATATAAAGGAGAAAGGTAGCATTACTTTTGTGATGCATCTTAGGGTTTGTCGGTGTAGTGTAGTGTTTAGAAGAAGCAAAAGGTATTAATGAGCATGAAACATGAATTCTTTAAGCAAGAAAGAAAGTAACACATGATAATGATTTTTCCACCAAAACAGAGATTTATGCAAATAATTTTGTTTATAAACTGTAAGGAAAACCATTGAATAATTGATGAATGGAAATACAAGATGAATATATTTCATATAAAACTATAACAGAGAAAACATAACATCAAAAACTTATTGCACATGAATTCCTAGATAATAGTTGCAAATTATGTCCTTTGATTTCCAGAAAATGTCCAAGTACAAGCTACAATATTTCTCTCCTCTGAAATCCAACCCGTTCTATCACTGAGAAACTAATACATAAAGACCAAAACAACATTTTCCCACTCTCAGGGGTCGAATCCATGACTCTAGGAATTGTTCCATGAGGTGTTCTAAGCAAACCCTCATGTATAGGGAAGTTAAAAACAACTTCTACAATTAACTTTGACTCTAACCTTTCTCATAAATGAGGTCAAATTTACATCAAAACAACTTACAAAGAATAAAAAACCATTATTTAAATTTACTTTTACCCTTCACATTCATCTACTCCACCTTTTGACTTTTACCAAAGTCAAACTAGGAATTACAAAAAATTACACAGTGAAAATTTTATAAACATCTCAGAAATTTATAGGTGTGCAGCGAGCTGTTGGAGGCCATTTGTGAGTGCCTTTCTAAAGCTCAAATCCAGATCGGAAGCCTTTTATGGAAATTTGGGAGAGCGTAGATGTCTTTAGAGTATTTGTTCACTCAAAATGACCCATTTTTGGCTGATATATGGCCATTCTTCCTAGGTGTCTCCAGGTGCGCAACGAAATGGAAAAAGAGGGGCAAAAAGATGATTTTTGGCCTCTTTTTTGCAAATTTCCCAAAAAATGATCCCCAGACTAATAAAGTGGGAGAGTGAGTTTTGATAGGGGGTCATAATATTTCCAAAAATGCTGAGTTTCCATCTTTTGGATCCATGAGGAAGAAGCACATCATGAGCTCGCTGCGCTCCTAGACAAAGAATTGCCAAAAAAATTGCAAGTCTGCACCAGTCTGCACCAAAACAAAAAATTTTCTCCAAATCTTCCAATTTTTTTTCCAGAGATGCCTGATGAGGTATGTTATGCAATCACATATACATCAACAAGAAAATCTAACTTACCCTTCTCCTCTTATCTGATTAGGGTTTCCTTGAGTTTTTCCTTCAACTGCTTGATTTTGACCTTGGCAACATGATTCCTTGTGTAATAATGGATGGCCATTTTCTTTTGCAACTTGTTATCCCTGTTGGCCTTGTCAAGGAGCTTCTCAAGGTGTAAATTTACTTTGTCAAGCCAAAACTCCCTATCCTCATTTATTTCCATGGCAATCCTCTCTTCAAAGGTCAATTCTTCCATTGGTGGCTTTTGTTCTCTTTCCCGTTGAAGTGCCTTCCTAAGACCCATTGTCCTTAGTCTCTTCCTTGCCACATGTCCTTCATGATGATCAGTGTCCTCATGGTCCACCACTTCCTTTCCTTTCATCTCTTGTTTCTTGGCTTTGAACTATCTTTCTTCATGACTAGTTGTTTTGCCTTAAGTTGATTGTTTTCTTGCTCAAGGAATGAAATGATGAATTTGGCCCTTTTCAAATTTTCCTTGAGCTCCATGATCTGGGAATCCTTCTCTTTGATGACTTGTTGCAAGGTTTGATTCTCATCGTGTGCCTCCAAGTCAAATAGGTCAAATTCATGCTCAAGGGCTCCTCATCATGCAAAGAAGCCTCATGATGTGATGGTGATCCCTATTCTGTTGATGTAGTATGCTTGGCCCCTTCCTCAAATTGAGGAGGAAAAACCAAGGCTTCTGCCTCTCTAATATGTCTTGGTCACCTCAAGCCTAGGTTCCTTGGAAACCTCATCACGTTTTCCTGATGACCCCACCTCCATGGGTTGTACTCACATGGTTTGGTGCTGGCTTGGTGAAGTGGTAATATGCGTTTTCAAGGCTACCTCAATGAAGGTGTCCCATGTCATGTTCTTCTCTTTCAATTGATCGAGTACTATAACCTTTATCAAGATATGATGAAAGAGACTGGGATAATGATCTTTGCCTTTCAATTTCACCCTTTCAGACATTTTGGTTAGGGTCCTATACAAGTATCTTGACAGATTTACAGACTTGGCAGCTGTAAAGTGCATGAGCAATCTTATGTGGTATTGAAATAGCCTATAAAATATTCCCTCACATGTGAAGAGATTCATGACAACCTTCATCAATGGTGCAGATGTCTCCAACACGTATCTGAATGGGAAAACATGTGAGTGAGATCCTTTGTATTGTGATTTCAAGTAGGGTTTGTAATCTTTTAGGTCTATGTTCATGCCTTTGAACCTGTTTTCACCATGGTTTGGTATGCATGTAGCTTGAGAGATGGCATCCATTGAAAACATGAAATCAGTCCCTGCAATGGTGATCTTATCTTCCTTCAAGGCGAGGGAAAATATACTTGTGAGATGCTCATGGTAACCTACTTCATGCACTCTTTGACAAAACCCTAAACAATTGACATCTTCAAAGCATTTCATGAGAAATGGGGAGGAGTTGATTTCATTGAAATTAAAGGGCTCAAACCTCAATATCTTCCCCCGTTGTTGTACTTCCTCTTCTCTGATGGTGATGAGTCAGGCTCCATACTTCAAACCCTAGGTGAAAGGTAAGAAAAAAAAGTCAAATTTAATGCTGTGAGGGAATGGAGTGGTATGATGGACTTAGGAGTTGCCTAAGTTTGTAAGGAAATTTAGGAGGGTAGGGGATGATGTTAGTGAGTAGGGGAAAAGGAATTTTGGGAAATGAGTGAGGGGAGGGAGTGGAAAGGGCCAAAAAACAAGTCTATCCTAGAAAGAGTTAGGGTAGATTATGCTTTAGAGGAAAATGATAGAAAATGAGGGGATAAGGCTTTGTGATGGATGGAAATGGTATATTAGCTGCAAATAGAGGTGTAGGGACAAGGAATATAGGGTTTAGGGAAGAAACTCATCATTTGAGGATCAAAACCATGGAAATCATGTAAACCATAGAAGAAGAAGTATTTGATCATTTTCTTGACATATGAGGCAACGGAGGGCATGAAAATGATTAAACTTACTTGTTATAGAGCATGGAGGATGAAATGACCGAAGAGTAGCTTTGAAAAATGAATTTTGGTGGTCAAGAAATAATTTTGGAGAACTCTGCCCCATCTGAGGTGGATCTTTGGTGGCAATGTTTGGCACAGTTTGATCCAAGAAGTCCTCTTCATTGTGAACATGCCAAAACTCTCTAGCGTGGTATAACTATTATCCCTACTATCATATTTACTTTCATCTCCATCTTCCTCCTTTAGTCTTTCTTATAGACATTTTTGTGCCTTACAGCTCTAAGCATGAAATGTCCATAAACCAAGGGATCCTAAGTCCCTAAAAGTGTTGTTCCGGCCCCTAATGGAGCAAGGTCAACAAATTACAGCTTCTCCCAGAAGTTCTCCACCAGAAACTACTCAGAATCAGTCAAATCAGGATCATTTCAGCTGCTCCACTAGCTAGTTGCGTTGCATAGCACCCAAGTACACTAGCTAAGTGCGTTGCAACGCACCTAAATGCACTACCAGGGTGCGTTGAGCGGGAAATGACAAATGGCAGTGTCATTCCGCAAGGTGGACAGACAATGGAAGCTTCCAGAATCTTCCCCAATGACACTTGCCTCACTGAGTTCGACCAAGGATGAGTAAGAGGCTATCAGTCTCCAAGTGGAAACAAGAACTAACAGAGAGAGGCTGCTAGTCAAATCATATGACTCATCCTCTTTGCATACATCTATATATGGATCCCTCATCCCAGAGATCCAGAGGCTGGAATTTTGTACATTGCAGAGAATTGTTGTTGGTTTTGAGATAGATATCAGAGTATTGGGTGATTTATGCATTGTTGGAGGTGAAGAGGGGACTCCTTTGTTGGGAGGTTGATGCTGGATCAGGAATCATCGGTTGTAACTCCTCCTGGATCTTCTTGTTATATCAATAAAACTATTTGAGTTTCTCCTACATGCTTGTGTATCATTGATGTTTGTTACATTTGTATGTTTAGCTTAAATCTGACCCTAAGCTATTTATGAATATAAATCCATGTCTTTGTGTAGTTTTCTTCTTCTGTGATCTTACAGGAACTTGGTGAAGCTGGGCAAGTAAGGGAGCAGGTAGCTGGAAGCTGTCAAAGAGGAGAGAAATTGGATCAAAGGACTAGCGCAAGACACAGGTTGGTTCATCCTATTCCTCTTCGTTTATAGTTCATAAAGAAGAATACGAAAGTAGTTTTCTCTATTTGTTTCTAAGGTCACTGTCACACCTTAGTGGGATAGGGTCATTCTGAGTAGACACTTTTCCCGTTAAAAAAATGGTGACTCCACTGGGGATCGTGTCTAGTTAGTTTGTTTGTGTTTCTCTTATTGTTTGTTTCGTAAACTTAGAAGTAGCAATCGAACTGCATTTGCCATTAACAAATGCAAAGTAGACATTTGCTACTTCAATCCATTCACTGGATCTGTTTATGATCTGAACAGCTGATTCAAAAATGATCTGATTGCCCTTTGCGATAGCTCTTAGGCCTCCTTTAAATCTACCCTCTGATTGTGCATTACTGATTGCTTTTACTCGGCCAAAAACCATAGATTAAATTGCAAACCGTGACCCAGAACCCGAATAGAATTCTCGTTTCTGCCCTAGCGCAGGCTCTGTGAAGAGACTTTGCATTTCAACGTAGTTCCCGAGAGGGCTACCTGCGCTGCAATCCAGTTTCTCTGTGTAACAGGTGCACTGATCGGCCTAGCCTTGTGCAGCTGAGGTTCTTTGCTTCATTTTTTCAGTTTTGTCTCTGATTTTTGTAGCCTGTGATCAGTGTATGTGTCTGTTTAAAAACCCCTTTTCTTTGCCTTAATTCCGCCTCCTTTGTACAAAAATACTGTAGATGTTTTTGTGTGTTTGTTACATCATTTACAGTTTTCCATTGAAAAAGTAGAATAGTCATACTGTCGTCCTTTGATTTAGATCTGTCATAAGTGTCGATTTTGATCTTAGGAGAAAGTTTATTTGCTGTTGACAGTCAATTATGCTTTTAATTTTTCCTTTGGTTTGAATTTGTGACTTTCTAGTGTCGAAACGAGTATTTATTTCAAAATCATAAAGTGTCGTAATCATCTCTACCTTTTGATTTCGGAAAGAAGCTTGTTTGTGTTTGTCACTTGAAAGAAAATTCAGATTTGTACATCAACTTTCTTTTTAGGCATCAATATTAAGAAAGTGAAAAACAAATACATGCACATGTGCATTTGCATATTGACAGTCTGTTTGGCTTGATTTAGGAAAAGTGCATTCACAGTGTGCTCTTTTCTCTTTGAGAAAAGATTGTGTCTTTCTTTTCCCCTTGTAGCTAGGATTTTCATTGCTGAAAAGAGATAAACGTTTGCTTATCATCTTTAGATTGCATTTTAGGAATTACATCTACATCTCGTGGTGATCCCAAAAGGCAAACTTCATAAGAAAGATCAACTTAAAATAAATTGAATGAATCTAACAACGCTTTGGAACTTAATGCACAACATTTAGAGGTCTAGGCTAGAGACGTATTCCGGCGTCGTAAAGCCTGGTAATTGTTGTCCTCACTGATGGTTGGGTGATTCCTCCACTTTGAGACGATAAGTGCCAGTACGGACTTGTGCTCCCACGTACCGTCGAGTATATATTGGGAGACCCGTATAGGCTTAAAACCTTTTATCCATAGGAAGCTGTGTCGGCTGCCCTACTGATCGCAATGCACCGAACACAGCATTCGGGAAGATTGACTACCGTACCGTAAAAAGTATTCTGCAGTTTTACGATTGGTTTGGTACTCCCTCTACCTAGATCTCCAGAGCAATCCCTTTCGTTCCTTTTCAGACTCCTTAACGGAAAAGGTCCATCTGAGCACTTGTCACTTCAGGCTCATTAAAAATCGAAGGAGACTAGAGTCATCTTTTGTTTTTTCTTGACTCTTAAAAATTGAAAAAACAAGTTGTGTCAAAGCGTCTAAAAATTTATTTTAAACGGAATATTCATACCCTTTTCCTACGTTGATCTTAGGTTGAGAAAATGGAGTCTAGCAACCAAGGAATTCCCCTTGGTGGAAATCCTAGTCCCTTCTCCTCTTGGGGAGATGTTGGTGCACATCGTATGGCCACATTGTCGCTTCCAAGACTGACAATTGGCTTGCCAGTATGGCTCTTCTCAACCAATATCGTTCAGAACACCACCATTCCTGAATAATCGAATCAGCAATTAGACGAGTCCAGAGTTGCCCACCAACCTTCTACTTCCTCTAATTCTTCCTCTTCTCCTTCCTCTTCGCTTGATGGGGTTGGCAAAGCCAAAAGTCAAGTTCCTAAGGAGAAGAAGGAGAAGAAGAAGAAGGAGCCAAAGGCGAATGGGGGAAAACGAGTGTTGTCTAACGAAAATCCACACACTACACCGACCAGGCATAAATCGCCATGTGTCATTTGCAAAGGAGACCACTTTCACAAAGATTGTCCTTGCATCCCTCGGATACTAAGGGACTGGTCTCCTCATTTGCACAATCCGGTGTCATCAACCTCTGATGATCATGTTGAAAGCACACTGTCAACTAGCGAAAGTGAAGCCCTAGGACAAAAAGGGAAAGCTAGATTTCCTTGTAAACTGTGCGAAGGCAATCATGCCGTCCATCATTGTCCCTTCTTAGACGAAGCGAAAAGAGTTTTGGATAATCGTCCGGTTTCACCGTTACGACTTCCTCCTGGATATAAAAAACTCTTGCCGAGTCCGTCGCTAGTTGAGAATCCAGCTAGCCCGCTCAAGTGGCCGGTTAAAGCGCCTATCATTGAAGATAAACCATCTGAATCCATACCAGACGAAAGTCAAAAGGTCGAGGCGGCAGTTGACCTGGTCTTGCCTTCAGAGGTCTTATCTTCGGATGATATGATCACTGAAGAGAACAAGGATGACACCATCCAAATTCTCTTCATCAACACAGACTCCGACGAACATGGGGGAAATCTACCCATTCCCTTACCGCAGGAGGGAAGTTCGTCAGAGCCATACCCGGCCGTCTACTCGGTCCCACCTCCAAGCAACCTAGTTGTCTCCTTCGACTGGAATCAACTAGGCAGACCTCGTTTACCAGCAAGCATACCATTCCGAATTATCGTTCAAATATATAGAATGGTCATGGCTGGTACCATCATAGATGAGGGGGCTTCTGTGAGTATCCTTTCCTCTATTGCTTGGAAAGCGCTTGGTTCGCCATCGCTGTTGCCTGAGATGAGAAATCTGACAGGCTTTGATAAAGGAACCAGTCGACCTTTAGGGATCCTTCCCGATGTGCCCATAACATTCATAAGGAAGACAGTTCGCATGAACGTAATGGTAGTTCAAGGACCCTTGGATTATAATCTACTCCTTGGACGAGACTATATTTATTGCATGGGAGCCATCGTCTCCTCACTCTTTAGAGTAATGTGTTTTCCGCACGAAGGAAGAGTGGTCAAGCTCATGGACCAGCTTTCATTTCCCAGATCACGCATAGAAAATAGTCATATACCATCCCTAAATGGTCTCTTTACGCAAGAAATGTCTCAATCCCCAGTCCATCCTCCCGATGAGCGCGAGTGATTCGGAGGGATATGACTGAAACCCAGGGGGCATGCGTCCTGGTCTGCTTCGGCAGGAAAACTTCTGGTATAGGGTAGGTTTCCGCGGGAGAATATGACTAGTCTGTACCCCGTCCGTTGGTGGAAGAGGGGTTATTCTAGAAAAGGATTCTCTTGTCAAAGTTATGTGAGTTGGCGGACGTCGTCACTCACCTTTGTTTATCTTGGTAAACATTGCCGAAGAAGTGTTTTGTTTGCATCGCGAATAGAACAATCTTTGGGTAACCTGTAAGAGGTAGGCCTTTCCTGATAGAACAAATGTTTTGTCTGCAAATTGAGGGGTAACTTTGAAACCATATTTTATACCTGGGGGCATGTAAACCTTTTGGAGTGCAAGCGAGGGGCGGCTATTTATTTTTTAAATTTTTAGGACCTCTAACCCTTTAAACTCGTAGGATTAGTCGTCATCTAACTTGCATAAAGAAAGGATGTGGGGCAAAACTCTAAAAATTTCCAATTTTATATGAGACATTCTTATCATATGACTGGATTAATCGAGCAGTTTTAGCACATAGTTCAAGATCGTTAAAAAATAAACATAAGACATGAGCAAATGTTTCCACCCGCATTTAAGCTCGTTAAAAAATGAACTATTCCCCGGTAAATAACCACCGTGAATGTAACATATCAACCATTAAAGCCTTGGTCGTGTTTGCACCGTCACCTCCACTTTTCCATTGGCCGATCATTCACCTCCATTTGATTGTTTACCCATTTTTGAGGAACAGCTGCGAAGAGTGATTTCACTAGCCATCCTTGTGACACTGCCGTGATTGGAAAATTCCAACCCTTACCTGGAATTAGCTGCTACCCATTTTATCACTCGTTCCTCAAAAGACGAGTCTTCTTTAAGCTCTTTTCAACTGACTCGTAAAATATGAAAAGATTTCCGAGTTTTGGCCTTCCAGCTCGTTAAAGCGACCGGAAGTGCTATCCCTCCTCTAGATTTTAATCTTTTTGGACCTGAGGGATTATTGCACAAAAATATCGAGCGCTTGTTTTGTTCGGCTCATTAAAACTATCGAAAATTCATCCCTTCTGTATTGTTTTATACTTTTTCGGACTTAAGGGATTAGATGACGAAAAAGGATTTTTGGAGTTACCTTTACGTACCTTTTCAGACTCTCTAAAAATGAAAAGGACCGAGTTATCTTTGTCGTTAAACTCGTTAAAAAGATTAATAGCGACAAACTTGTCTTTAGACGAGAACGAGTTTCACTATTGCTTGGCTCGTTAAAACATAGCGATGGGTTTGCCCGGAGGGCAAATTATAGAAAAAGCATATGTTATCCTCCTCAAGCTTGACAAAAATAAAGAGGTACTGGTCAGCAATGACTGGGGAAAAATTGGGAAGAAAACTCAAAGAATCTTTATTGGTAGCAAGTCACTCTTGAACATGACACTTCCATTCCGTGCCTGAGTCGGGTTGGGTTGTTTCATTCACCGGTCACATCACCATGGTCACGCCATACCATCCACATTTGGGGTAAATGCTACCAATCAATCACATAAGTGTCGCCGACATGTTCAAGAGAAGTCATCCAGAGAAGTCACCTGTGTCCCATCCACTACCATACATTATACTTCATTCTTTCATGACCACCATCCTGAACCGTATATCATCAGATTTTTTTCACCTCCATCAAAATCATTTGCTCCGTTCCATGTCATTGATGTGGGATTCATTAAGGCCCTCCTTTGATGGATCGCTTCTTGTCGACACCAGCTCATTATCCAAGAAGTTCATCTAGGAACACCCCATTCAGTACTTTGAAGCTTGCATGCCTCAATGGCAAGTTTCTCACTTTCGGCGACAGGTATACATCAATGACCTTCGACCGAAAGATTTTGTGTGGTGTTCGACGCCAAGTCCTTTATTCACACCACGTGAATTGTACTGCAGTACCTTGAGGGTCATCATCATTATCGGTGATTCCTCTCGCGCTTGTTAACAGTTTACATCATTGACTGGTAATCAAGCGATGTCTTTCCATGTTCGACTTCAAAACATTTCTCACATGGATCGACTTGTACTTCGAGTGAAGATCGGATGAGATTGAAGACCCCGGATCTAGTTTCATCCATCCGGGCTGTGATATATATTCAGGAAAATAAAGACATTGAAATGTACAACATTGCAACACAGATAATCATCCTACCAAAAGGATGATGGCTCTATCAGAATCATCAGTCTACCATCAGACGATTGTCTGTCCTATGTACATGAAAATGAATTTATAAAGCTGAGCATGGGAATGCCCACCTCAGCTAGATCATGAAAACAGTATGAAGATAATGTATTGTATTGTATCTTATTACAGGTCTCCTCCCAGCATTGAAAGAACTTCGGATCCTCCTAATAAACCATTTCACCCGATAAATGACCTCATACTTTAGGGGGCAACTGTTATAGACATTTTTGTGCCTTACAGCTCTAAGCATGAAATGTCCATAAACCAAGGGATCCTAAGTCCCTAAAAGTGTTTTTCCGGCCCCTAAAGGAACAAGGTCAACAAATTACAGCTTCTCCCAGAAGTTCTCCACCAGAAACTGCTCAGAATCAGTCAAATCAGGATCATTTCAGCTGCTCCACTAGCTAGCTGCGTTGCATAGCACCCAAGTACACTAGCTAAGTGTGTTGCAACGCACCTAAATGCACTACCAGGGTGCGTTGAGCGGGAAATGACAAATGGCAGTGTCATTCCGCGAGGTGGACAGACAATGGAAGCTTCCAGAATATTCCCCAATGACACTTGCCTCACTGAGTTCGACCAAGGATGAGTAAGAGGCTCTCAGTCTCCAAGTGGAAACAAGAACTGACAGAGAGAGGCCACTAGTCAAATCATAAGCTGACTCATCCTCTTTGCATACATCTATATATGGATCCCTCATCCCAGATATCCAGAGGCTGGAATTTTGTACATTGCAGAGAATCGCTGTTGGTTTTGAGATAGATATCAGAGTATTGGGTGATTTATGCATTGTTGGAGGTGAAGAGGGGACTCCTTTGTTGGGAGGTTGATGCTGGATCAGGAATCATCGGTTGTAACTCCTCCTGAATCTTCTTGTTATATCAATAAAACTATTTGAGTTTCTCCTACATGCTTGTGTATCATTGATGTTTGTTACATTTGTATGTTTAGCTTAAATCTGACCCTAAGCTATTTATGAATATAAATCCATGTCTTTGTGTAGTTTTCTTCTTTTGTGATCTTACAGGAACTTGGTGAAGCTAGGCAAGTAAGGGAGCAGGTAGCTGGAAGCTGTCAAAGAGGAGAGAGATTGGATCAAAGGACTAGCGCAAGACACAGGTTGGTTCATCCTATTCCTCTTCGTTTATAGTTCATAAAGAAGAATATGAAAGTAGTTTTCTCTGTTTGTTTCTAAGGTCACTGTCACACCTTAGTGGGATAGGGTCGTTCTGAGTAGACACTTTTCCCGTTAACAGTCTTCCACTACATTAAAAATATGTATTTATAACTTGATAACATTATCAAGATAATTGTTACAAAATTTGTTATAGTTTCATATTCAAACTCGGGCCAATAGAGAAAACAAGCCAAACTAACTTGCTAGCAAGTCAAACTTGCTTCTTGGCCAGTACAAAATTTCCATTCTTGTAATAAAAAATTAGCCAAGTTTGCCTAAGATTTTCCCGTGTTTGAGCCGATCACTTACTCTCTGGTCTCACCCAAGTTTTCACAGAGCCAAGTTTTGTAACTATAAGAATTGGAACATGGGAAATCTGCTCCTGCCAGATAAATGTGTGATTGCAATAGGTACAAACCAAGGACAAACATATATTGAAAAGAACAAACTTGTACCCATTAGAAGTTTTGATTGCGAAGGAATCATATGACTTGTTGTTCTTAGAATGCTAAACTTAAATTATTCCAAGATAACTAGATGAGAGAAACGATAGTCAAAAGTAACAAAGACAGTAGTTGACTTGAAAAATGTCACTTCAAAGGTATAATAGACTTGTTTTCTATTAATTAGTGATTCATTGACTCATCAAACATGATTTGTTCTCTTAGATTTCTTTCCCTCATTCAGACTAAATAGGTATATTAGATTGAACTCTAGTTCTCACCAATTTTGTCAGAAATCACGACCTAGGATCTCTGTCTCTTTAATAGAAACGAAATAATTTTACTAGAGATGCAAATTTTGCAATGAAATCCCTTACTACTTGTATGGAAGTTTTAAATATGACTTTACATTTTGTTTTTTCACAATTTCAACTATTTTTTCATCTCTTCTCAGCATTATTTTCATTTCCTGCCTCTTTTTCCTAACTAAACTTTATTTTGTTGTACTTATTACCTTGCAGTTCCTTTGCTGAATTTTTTCCTTCTTGAACTCACAATTGATGATGGTTTATTCTCTCTTGTTTTGTGACTTTATTTCTTTACATTTATTTTTAGTCCAATTAGAGTTGTCTTCCAAGTTCACTTCAATATTTGATGGGGGTTTTCCTTGATCCTTCACTTTCTTAGGTTTGTTGCATAGCCCATTCTCCTTTTTCCCTTCTCCTTGCATCTCAAAACCCTTCTTTCCTTTAGCAATTAGGTTATGGATGTTGAATTTCCATGATCTTGGGTCTAGGATAGAATCTTAAAATCTTTGACACTACCAAACCAAGAATTTCAACGATCCTACTTTGCACAACAAAATATAAACAACATTAAATCACACATGCACAAAATATAGACAATTTTTTTACAATTTTTAACCCAACTTTGTTATATTAAACAAAATGTAATACAAAAATATAGGGCTATGAAATATCACCTAAAAGGTCAACTACTTAAGAATCAATCCTATGTTAAATCACACCTACCTTCTAATTTTTAAGATCTTTGTGAACTTTCACCTATGACCCTTAAATTCAATGCCCTTTAGCACCTCGAATGGTGGAATAGAAGGCGTTGAAATAGGATGTAAACTCTATTCCCATTCACCTTTGTTAAGACCTCTAGAGACGCTTATAATACATACTCCTCCTTTGACTCAAGATGAAGTTTTGATTTTTTTTCTTCCTTTGCATACCCCTCCCTTGAAACCCTGTAAGAATATGGTGTGCCCTATTTTGTTGTCGTAATATTCAACCACGAGCTCTCTTGTGAGGATGATATAGATCTCATCGTTCAAGGCCAAACCCAAATAGAAAGAATCACACTATGGATTAAGAATTGGCATTGAGTTCTGGTAAAATCAAGGACCTCCTTTCAAGATTGTGACCTTGTTTTTAGCATTCTCAAATGTAAGGTTTAAAACCCACATTAAAGAGGAGCAATTTGCACCTTAGCCTTTGCAACCTTTGCCCAAGATGAATCTATCTAATGGACTAGCTTAGATATGTTAGGTCTAGGATTTGTAGAGTACCCAATCAATGCTTTTGAGGCCAACTCCCTAGCCACAACTAAAATTTAGTCCTATTTGAAGAGACAACTTGAACAATCCTCCTAAAAAGAGACACTTTCACTTCCTTTTGATTAATTTACAACAAACCTAAACAACTCTCCTTTATTATTTTCCTCTTCCATTCTCCAACAAAAAATCATTAATCTTAAATCATAAACACTTTATATAGGTAAGTATTCTAATCATTTTCCTCAACTCATGGGGTACCTTTACACCTCAACCCATGTAAGTGGACCTAATTTGACGGCACAACCCATCAAACTCTAAGATGGTTCCAGTTGTCTCCTCCAAACTAGGGCATAACACACATTATGATGCCAAATGGTTAAGTCATCTCTAACTTGTGGGCTTTTTTCCTTCACTAAACACATTCTAGCTAGTGCTCATTAAACACATTGCACTAACTCCACTAACACACACCAAAATTCCAAGGTACCATTAAGATATGGCATGCACCCAAGTTCTTAGACTACACTACCATAAAATGCACCTTTAACTTTGGATATCCCAAAATAGTAATATCCCAACCCAATATGGCCTATTTGTTGGATTTGTATAATTTGCTCCTTATCCGATCCTTGCACCTGCTTGGCACTCCATGAAAAATATACTCCAATGGTCACCTTCCAAGTTCCAACACCTCCTTTTGAAACACGACATAACCATCTATATATGTTGCAACAACCTTGCCAACTTCTTTAGTGTGCCAACATGTATTTCACATTTCTTCTTCATCTTGCAAAATGGTTTTGCCAAGGAGAGGGTCTCAACACTGATAAAGGAATGTTCACTTAGTACCAGTGCCAAGTTTCCTTCATGCAACTCGTCAAATGTCTTAAGTTTGCTTCACACCTATTCCACGTCTTCATCCCTTGCTAATGTCTTCCTAGACGTGCACTCTTGCCTCAATTATAACATAACACTAGCATCCAAAATGTGCATGTTTGTTTCATCTGTTAATGCCTTGTTGAAATTGTATTATCACACTGCTTAAAATGAAATGTTCACATCTTAAGGAAAATAACCTATTTTTCTTATGACAACTTAAAATATGCAAGTGACTAGGAGAGGACTCCATTTTCTCAAGATGAAAACAAAGGGTTTTACAACCCCATTCACACAAAAATTTGAATTTATTTAACATAGAGAAGGATACATACCCTACCCCTTCCAAATTTGTCCTATGACTTTTAAGAAACCAACACTTGTTTTTAACTATTAAATCCACTTACTATATACTCTCTTTTGTTTGCACATACCTAATATGCAAGAATACATAAATATTTTTAGTACAACCAAATTAAAAGCACTTGTTTCCTTTGAGAAATTTCAAATTCTTACTAGTAAACTTTAACAAAATCATTGCATATAAATCTCAATCTTAAAATTAAATAATTATTTTTATTATGATAAATACCACGATATGATAAAAAGAAAAAAATAAATGTTTTCCAACCTAAAAGAAAAAAATAGGTAAGAGTAAGAGTAGTTAGTTGATCAAATACAACTAAAATTGTATTTATTATTTTTTGGCGAGGGAAAATTTCAACATTTTTTAAAAAACTGAGCGCCAATTTATTTACGTTCAAGGACTAGGGAGGATTTGTTCATTTTTCAAAAGGAAAGATCCAAACTACATTGTTTTATAGCTATCATAGATCTGTATGAGTTCTACATGGTAGTAATGAGATATGGATTTGCAGCTTGACCAATTACCTTAATTCGTAGATTTAATGCATGTGACAATTATTTGAAGAGGGTTTTCAAGAAAATAGCCAAATGGGATTGCAGAGAGTTACGAATGGGGGTTTTACTAGTAGTAGACCCAGTATCGAACCCCACCATTGGAAAATCAGGATATAATTTTGATATATTATTACTTATCTTTTTAAATTTCTTATCAAATATTAAACTCACTTAATTTCCTAGCAACCAACTGCAAATGGATGAGATTGTAGAGTGGTTCAACCCAAGGAGAGGTTGGCTCTTGTACAAAGTTCAAGTAATGCTTACGAGGTGGGAAATTTCTCCTACAGTTGCCCATGCTAAAAATGCTCCTCCCTCTTAGCAGGGCTTCGCTGTCATTTAAATATATAGAGTTACATGTTGCTCGACTTGTCTTTCTTATCTAAATACTTGACTTGCCTTTCATAAAGTTTTTGTTACATGTAGCTAGATGTGCTTAGTATTTACAAATATTCTCCTGCTCGATGTCCTTGCTATTTAAATACACATATGATACTGCAACATGCAATAATGACAGGGAACGCTAAAATCACACGCAATAATCTACGTCTATAATGTTTTTCAATAAATATTGTTGTATGTTTTTCCATGTGTTTACTATTCTTAAATATTCTTTTGGTTGATGCATAAGGAAAAGACGGATCCTAGTCCATTCTTGAATCTTGGCTGCAAGGGAAGAGACCAGATCTGTATGGCACACTTGAAAACATAATAACCTCCTGAGAGGTGTCTCAAATCGAAAGAATTGAATCTCTTATTACAACTTGGGTAAAGGTGGATTCGGCTTCATATAGCTCCCCAAAACTTTCTGCCACTCATAATGACTGGAGAGAGGGCGGGCCTGCACCAAGCCTTTTAAAAGAGGGCACTTGACCGCTATGGCACCATCAGGACCAAGGTCAGTCCAACTTATATCGCAGACGATTTTAGAATTCTTAGCGAAGTGTTTTTCTTTGTTTGAGTCATCGTGGATGAAACAAATCATGTGCAAAATCATATTTGAATCGGGGTTTTTAGGAAACTTGGTTCATTAGATGTTATAGCTCGTCTCATTTCTTTCTAAGATTCTGCGAATTCCTATGTATGTTCTTTTTAGCATCTGCAGGATTAAGTGCAATTTTGATTTTCCCATTCAAAATTAAAGTTTGATTGGATGCATATTTTTTTCTTTATTCGGGCTAATAGGTTTTTTAGGTGTCAATGAGTCTTAAAGTTCTGGAACTTCAAAGATGCAGATATCAGAAAAGGTTGCGCACACTTGCTTGTTTATGTTCTTAAAGTTAACGGACCCTCCAAAAGCAAAGACTTCCCAGTTCCAGGACATCCACATACATACATGCTTCCAACTTTCTTTTTTTCTATGCACATCTTACAAACTCAAGGACTTTTTTGAGCTCTTCTTCACAGCATATTACAGTTGTCGGTACTGCAGACAAATGCAAGGCTACCTTAACTACAAGAATTTGAGAGGAATCTGTAGAGAAAAATTGCAAATCCCTTCATGAGCATAGTTTGAGCAACTAAAAGCAATATGCAAACTTCAACATGAAGAGAAGTAAATCAAAACCACAGAACTAGTTAAGATTCCTACATCTACAAGGAAGTGAGTCTACCCTTTGGATTCCACTTTTGTATCCGGCTTGAAAAATTGTTTTCCTTCTTCCTTGAGGACTTTGGTGTTCGAAGAGCAATAGGATCCTTGCATTCTCACTATCAGTCAAGAGTCCATAAATATTATTTCAAATCAGGTGCAAAAAGTTGCTATTGTATATTTTTCCTTTCACTTACAAACCTTTATTGGATAAGGTACCCTAAAAATTGAAGTTGTTGCATGTGGAAATGGATATATGCCAACAAGTTTATTTGATTATAAGTAACAGATTGAAATATGAGCACAGGATATCAAAGCCAACACTTTCAACTACCCCAATGCAACTCTTTTTTTTTTCTAAAGCAAGAGTCGTACCTTCATTTTCATTAATTCAGAAAATAATTTACATAGAATACAACCATTCACATGGAACCATGGACCAAGCCAAAACTACTCTCTAAAAAATTAGGGATAACGAGTAAGGGTAAAAACTCCAATCCCAGCCCATAGAACAACGAAAACCCTCAAATGTCCCAAAGTACCAAGGCCAAACATTCGACCCACCAACAACAGAGGAAGACATCACACTACCAAGACTTCCTCCTATTAACAAAATGGACCCACTAACCTTCACGCTGATTCTTGACCATAGTTCTTCCCAACATGATCTGACGGCAGAGGAAGAAATTGCACAGCCTAAAAGCCCGCCACTTAACCTTGTGGACCCACTGACATGCTTGTTGAATCTCAACCATCAATACGTCATGCTTACTCTGATGGCCGAGGATCATATCGCATGGTTCTAAAGCACTACTAGTTAGCATGCAATGAGGGTGGTGTTCATGCCCACCCCTCGGCCACATGTAGTGCGATGAGTGGGATCGCTCCCAAAACTTAAAAACCACTTCTAGCTTGAAAGGCTCGCGATGAATCGAAAATCACTCTGCGGGTAGAATTACATTCCAGTGAAAAGAATCATGGGAATTCCGGCCACAACCAAAGCCTAGAAACCGGCAGCTCCAAAACTTCTGCCAATTATTAGTATGGACCCACTGACCTGCATGTTGAGTCTTGACCGTGGATCCCCCAAGCTTGATTATATGGCAAAGGGAGAAATCACCAACCCTAAAAGCCCGTTGCTTAACTTTATGGACCCACTGACATTCTCGTTGAATCTCAACTGTAGATCCATCGTACTTGATTCGACGGTCGAGGATCATATCGAACGGGTCAAAAGCACTACTAGTTAGCATGCGATAAGGGCAGTATTCCTGCCCACCCCTCAGCCATGTGTAGCGTGATGAGTGGGATTGCTCCCAAATCGTAAAACTGCTTCCAACTTGAAGGGCCCCCAATGAACTAAAAACCACTCTTTGGGCTGAATTGCATCCCTGTGAAGAGAATCCCAGGTATTTTGGCCGCTACCATAGCCCAGATTTTGACTTCTCATGCCATCCCCTCTATACTCGCTTATGAAATCATATAAAGTAAAACCCCAACTCTTCGGCCAACTACTCGGGTAGTAGAACCTGCCGAGCAATCCAAGAAGGGACAAAAAGAGGAAAAGATAGCAACTCATACTGAAACCAAATTATCTGGACACAACGTCCATGGCTGTATTATGATACACCAACATATCTTCATCCGCTTGTCCTTGGAACTGATCCTTAAGTCTGTTCTGAGGTAACCCTTGCCAACCCATCTCGACCCTTCTAATGGTAAAATCCACTCCTTGGTTAGCCAGTAAATCTGCCAGTTTGTTGGCCTTCCTTCGCACATGGTTAAAACTTATCGTGCAAAGGCCCCTGAGGTGGCGTTGGATCTGTTGAAAGACCTGGATCAACCTCCAATGTTTTGAAATATTCTCTGGCTCCATGCCCCAACTAATTCTTTTGACCAAGTTAATAATTAACTTCGAGTCAGCTTTAATAATCACATTTTGTCGATTGTCCTACACTAGGAGTTCTAAGCATTGCTCCATAGCCATTAATTCTGCCATGTTGTTAGTCACTCTACCTAAATGGCAATGGAAGATAGAAAGTATATTTCCAATTTCATCCCTTAACACCCCTCCGCCCCAATGCAACTCTCAAGGTAAAAGTAAAATGGGCATTTATGTCAGCGAGCAAATTTGGTGTTAAAATCAGGTTCCCCTTATGAACCCTGTCACTCAAACATCCATCTATTAAACACCAAAAATATTATTTGAGATCGGGGTGCAGAAACCAACTTGTGTATACTCCATTCTCATTCATGCTTTAATAAGACAATCTAATGTAAAAAACAAAGCTACAACATGGGAAAACACAGTTCAGTCCATTCAAATTCTCTGACAATGTGCAATCGATCAAATATATGCGCAGGATATAGAGTGGACACTTGTAAGGGCCCAAAGGCAACTCCTTTTAATTTTAATTTTTATTTTTGGGGGTAATTGGGGAAAATTCATATGAGGATAAGACATAGGTGCTTGAGGAACAACAGATCCGTAGATGCACCCTACCAGTCTAGAGTTCATCTTTATAAAAAACAAAGACGTCATTTAACAATGGGGCACAAAAAATCAACTTATGTATTTTCATTCTCTTTTAAGCCTTCATTGGAAGAGCTAATTTAAAATTTCAAGCTGCAGTATGTGAAATGGATATCAGTCAATTCAAATTTTCATGTGACATTGAAATCTAGGAATAGAATATCAAAGAAAACATTTGTAAGGGCCCAAAAGCAACTCTCTAGTTAAAAGGAGGAAAACATACATGACAATAAGCCAAATTTGGTGTTGACAGAGAATCAGGTTCTCACGTGCTCCATTCTATTGTTGGAAAAAATTTGGCTCCCACTCGAGGGTTCTATCTATTAAACACCAAGAATAACATTTGAAAATTATGTGCAAATATCCCACTTGTTTATGTTTCAAATTCATTTAGGAGATCATTAAAAAAGCACAAGGGTGTCAAAGATGTTAATTAATATGAGCCCAAATACAACTCTTTGACTAAAAGAGGAAAGGGAATTCAAATCAATGAGCAATACCTCTTCAAGGAATGAAGGGGCATATTAATATGGTTTGACTTCTTACCACTCTATTTTGGAACGTTATCTCAAGGAATTTGACAGTGCCATGGGTCACCAAGACCGCTATGGGAAAAATCATAAACAAATAGACCATGCTAATCCAAAATTCACAAGCTGCAGATGCAAACTTCTTGATGAGAAAGGCATTGCTTGATAAGCATGGAGTTACTTTTGAAACTTTAGTTTGAGCAGCTCAAAATCAAAATCACAGAAATGAAATAACGATAAATATGATCACTACTGTGGTGTAGCTTGAATGGTTGGTATTTTGGGCTTCTCAACACAAATATAAAGTTCAGAATATCTAACTCAAGACTCATTTAGATATTCCTACAAATGGACATATTTTTTCTATTCAATAGACAAAAATTTGACTTTCTCCAAAAGCAAAAGCTTCCTAGTTCCAGGACATCCACATACATATATGCTTCCAACTTTCTTTTTTCTAAGCACATCTTACAAACTCAAGGACTTTTTTGAGCTCTTCTTCACGGCATATTACAGTTGTTGGTACTGCAGAAAAATGCAAGGTTGCCTTAACTACAAGAATTTGAGAGGAATCTATAGAGAAAAGGTGTGAATCCCTTCATGAACATAGTTTGAGCAACTAAAAGCAATATGCAAACTTCAACATGAAGCGAAGTAAATCAAAACCACAAAACTAGTTAAGATTCCTACATCTACAAGGAAGTGAGTCTACCCTTTGGATTCCACTTTTGTATCTGGTTTGACAAATTGTTTGCCTTCTTCCTTGAGGACTTTGGTGTTCGAACAGCAATGGGTTCCCTACATTCTCCCTATTAGTCAAGATTCCTTTCTCTTAAAAACCTTTATTGGATAAGGTACCCTAAAATTGAAGCTGCTGCATGTGGAAATGGAGATATGCAAGCAATTTTATTTGATTATAAGTAACAAATTGAAATATGAGCATAGGATATCAAAGCCAACACTTTCAACTGCCCCAATGCAACTCTCAAGGTAAAAGTAAAATTGGCATTCATGTCAGCGAGCAAATTTGGTGTTAACATTAGGTTCCCCTTATAAACCCTGTCAGTCAAACATCCATCTATTAAACACCAAAAATATTATTTGATATCGGGGTGCAAAAACCAACTTGTGTATATTCCATTCTCATTCAGGATTTAATCATACAATCTAATGTAAAATCTGAAGCTACAACATGGAAAAATAGAGCTCAATCCATTCAAATTCTTTGACAATGTGCAATCGATCAAATATGCACAGGATATAGGGTGGACATTTGTAAGGGCCCAAAGGCAACTCCTTTTAATTTTCATCTTATTTTTTATTTTTGGGGGTAATTGGGGAAAATCCATTTGAAGATAAGACATAGGTGCTTGAGGAACAACAGATCCCCAGATGCACCCTGCTAGTCTAGAGTTCATCTTTATAAAGAACAAAGACTTCATTTAACAATGGGGCACAGAAAATCAACTTGTGTGTATTTTCATTCTCTTTCAATCCTTCATTGGAAGAGCTAATTTAAAATTTCAAGCTGGTGAACATGGAGATCAGTTGGTTCAAATTTCACGTGACATTGAAATCTAGGAACAAAATATCAGAGAAAACATTTGTAAGGGCCCTGTTATCACCCCAAGAAACTCTCCTAGGTTGTATCTCAGAGATGCTCGGGAACATTACAAACTCAACAAAAATGTTGAGAAAAGGTGGATGAATGGAAGGAATGATGCATATTCAAGCCAGATAACCACTTATACTATGCTTAACCCTAGACATGGGTGAACACCCCTAGACTACAAGGCTTTAGACCACCAATTATTCACAGTTTGAGGATTAGGTGAACATGGAGAATACTAACCACACTAGCAGATGCACAAGACCATGTGATGGCTGGCTGCAACCAGTAAAGAGGTCTATAAATCTATTTCCTAATGCACAGATAGGATGACAACTCTATGGTACTAAGTAAACAGAAACCTGCATAGCACATTCAATGATACATACTAGATTCTAACACAGAGGTGGGATGACAGCCTCTCTAATGCTAAACATCAAGAGCACATGAAAAATGTATAATAGACACAACCTAGAACATAGTAGAAATGGAAAGTGAGCAATTAACAGCAAAAGAAGCTTGTATTAGCTGAAAATGAAGACCAGACGCTGCAAGTATCATAGTAGTTACAGTCTCCAGAAGTTGAATCTTACATCAAAAATACAACCATCAACCCTCATTACATTGTCTTTTTGGGTATATGTAGAGTTTTATTACAAAGATATTTTGCTATGCTATGCGTGAAAGGGTCATAATAGACCACCAACCACCTTAACTGTCTGTTATGGAGTCTCTACTACAATCTGACTGTGTCTGTGAATGAATCTTATCTTTTCTGATACTCTGTTGTCCTTCTTGAGTAGCTAGAGTGTAATATGGAACATGCTCCATAACTGATAAATGCTTGATCTGCTTGAGGCTATCCTTTTCTTCTTCGACCATGCTGTCTCTTGAATGAGGTAGTTGAAGAGTAAATGTGTTGAACACTGGTAGATGGCCGCTTCTGTCCTTCGGGAGCATGGTACAGGTCGAGGACACGAAGACTGCACGGTGGAAGGATGATCTGGTCGGGAGGGAAATACTGGCCGTTGGATGGCACAGATAGATGACGAAGATCGATTTTCAATGGCTATCGAGAGAAAATGGGAGCAAACAAATGATGACCGTTGGAACGCATGTGGGTAGATCCAACGATGATCAGGGGTGGAAGTTGTGCAGGGTTGAATCGGCGGGATGACGGTTTTGGTGGCAGGCGGTATTCCCTGCACTGCTTTCGGAGGACGGCGTAACCGTACACAGGGGGGAGCGATCCCATACATCACATGACACATGGCTGATGCAACAGGAGGGAAACCACTGTCCCCACTGGCTAACACGCGGGCAACTCGTGCGATCGGGAGGTGCGAACGTTGTCGGATCATGCGAGGGACGGTCGGACGACAGGGAAAAAAATGAATTTTAACATGCGGGAAAAAAGGTTTAGGCGACGGGGACTGTTGGATCAGGACAATCAACGACAAAGGAGTGATCACAACATTATTTCGGTGGAAGACAAGGGGCGTAGCCTTATAGCAATTTGCCGATTTCGATGAGGAAAGAAAGTGCCGAGGCCATATGGTAGGGCCTTATGGAAGGCTTGCACTTAGCGCTTAAGGGCTGGGGCTGAAAAGGGGCTTTGTTGGGTTTTGGAGGGTTGAATAGGGAATGGAGAGGTTTTAGGAGGAAAAGCAGAGATAGTGGGGCTATGGGAAAATAAGGAAAATGAAGGAGAAGGAAGGAAAAGACTGCTGCGATCTCCCTTTTGAGCATAAACACACGGCCAAGCTAGTATTTGGTCCTCCAAATGTAGAAGTTTGTAGCAGAGCTAACACTGGCTCCTTCTGGTGATGAGATCCTCCCTGTGAGGTCTCAAGAACTGCAGACCAATGCCTTCATAAAAAACAAGCTTTAAAACAGTCCCTAGTATCCATTGGGCATGGAGTCAAATCAAGTCTACATTAAAACCTGTAAAAGAACATGCTTATAATTGTTAAGGCTCAGAAGCCTTAAACATAAATCCTCAAAAACTAGCCATCTACTAGGCCAACAAAATTGTTTCCCCTCCTCTTGGTCAGTTCATCATAGATCAGCAAAACTAGATTTATTTGATCCTCTACCTCAAAGAGTTTAGGGAATTTGACCTTATCAGGTAGAGATGATTCAAATTTCATTCCCTCTCTATATGCTCTCCTCCTTGGATGTTCTTCATGGGAGCTTCTGTACACCTGATGAATAAAAATGAATGCAGTGTACTTCTCTGTGTCATCTGCGGCCTGCACAATTAATATAAAAGGTGCACCAATGTGTTCATGTGTGAAGGACACAAAGACATCATCTGCTCTTGCATCTTGCCTAGAACAGTCCTCATCCAAGGAGGAGTCCCAAAATTGTGCACCCTCTTCCTTTGTCATCTAGTACGCTCCCCTTTCAATCTGTGTGGAGGCCAATTGAGCAGGTTTCAGAACATCAAGACTGAGATGATCGGTATCAGCCTTGAGCATGGAGCTATGACCTGCCTTAGTGCCTAGTGGGAAACTGTGAGGGATTCTCACTTGAGCAGACAGAAGGACAAAAGATGATGGGGAGCTTTCCTCTCCCTTATTGATCGCCTGGCAGGGGACAAAAGCAGGTTGGAAAATTTGCAGATCTGCACAGCCATGTGAAGATGAGATGGCTTCGGGCATAGACTGTTGGAGGATGAAAGGACCTGCTATTGATTGCTCCTGCTGATAAGCTTGTTGTTCTGCAGCTACAACAAACTCATGAGCAGTGCCTATGGATCATGCTTTCTCATAAGTAGCCCTGGTTAAGAAAGGAGCATAGCCCTTATCTTCCAAACCATGAACCTCCTCCTCTTCTTCAGACTGCTCTTCCTCCATGACTATGCTCTGAAAAAGGGTTTTGACCCTTTGATCTTTGTTTGCATCTTGCTTTCTATGCAAAAACTACAACTGCTCCTGTGCTCCTCTATATGGATTTGGAGTTTGAAGAGAAAAGTCACAAGGAGCTCCTGCTTCCTTAGAATACTGCTCAGCATCTAAGCTAGAAACTTCAGAGGCTAATAACTCTATCATCATAGCCAATTTATCAATCTTAGGATCAGAGGATGATGAGGACTCACCTCCTGGTCTTCTCCTTTCAGCATCACCTTCGAGTGTTTCTGCAGCAATGTTGTTCTATTCTACTTCAAAGGCTGCATCTTGCATATCAGCCAGAGAAGCACATCTCCTTTCTCTTAACAGCAGGTAGAACTAAGAATCAAAGGCATTAGCATAAGTGAGCATAGCAGAAGTAGGGGTGGGTTTCACTTCAGTTGGCATTCTGCTATACATATGACTGAATCTGATGTTGAAATCAAATAGCGGCTCACCATCTTCTCTCTGCAAGTTCCCAAATTCAATATGATAATAGAGCAGATCTTTCTTATCCCCCAAATGCTTTAAAAACACATCATCAAAGGCTTCAATATCTGCTATAGACCTAGGGGGTAATTCTCTAAACCATTTTCTAGCTTCTCCATCTAGGCTTTGGACAAACACCCTCATCCACACATCCTCTTCATTGATATCTAGGTTATCAACATAGCTATAAAAGGCCTCAAGGTGCTCTTCAGCTGTTACTCCTTCCGTATCGGTAATCTTAGGCATATATTCTTGATAATCCCCTGCAGTCATGGCATTCAAAGGGATAGGAAAGACCAAGGGTCCATACCTAGCAGCAACGATCCTTTCTATCTTTGTAAGTGCTTGCTGACCTGCCATGATTGGGGTATGTGAAAGGATACTGGTAGACTGAGTGGAATGGATCAATGAAAAAGATGATAAAGACAGGGGAATATGATGGATAGCATGGATGATTCTTTGGACTGAGATCCGAAAGGGAGATGAATGAACAAGGAGCTATATGAATCTCTGAAAGTGACTATCACTAGCAAAGATACATGGGAATGCTAAGGCTTACCTGATCCTGACGCTCCTTTCTGCAATATTTTCTTCTGCTTAATGATCTTCTCAGGGTTAGGCACTAGTTCAATTGGTGATTTCTAAATATTTCTACGAGCATGCCTCACAAACTAAGCTAGAACTGCAATGTGGAGTCGCCAAAGGTTGGTATTCCTCCAATGGAGTCGCCAGATAGATGATTACAACCAGAAATGTGCCCAGACTTTATCTATCATCAAAATCTAGAACTGTTTCATTCTCCCAGGGAAGTTGAGCTTCAATATCCTTTCCCCGGCAATGGCACCAATTAATGTTATCACCCCAAGAAACTCTCCTAGGTTGTATCTCGGAGATGCTCGGGAACATTACAAACTCAACAAAAATGTTGGAAAAAGGTGGATGAATGGAAGGAATGATGCATATTCAAACCAGATAACCACTTCTACTATGCTTAACCCCAGACATGGGTGAACACCCCTAGACTACAAGGATTTAGACTACCAATTACTCACAGTTTGAGGATTAGGTGAACATGGAGAATACTGACCACACCAGTAGATGCACAAGACCATGTGATGGCTAGCTGCAACTAGTAAAGAGGTCTGCAAATCTATTTCCTAATGCACAGACTGGATGACAGCTCTCTGGCACTAAGTAAATAGAAACCTGCATAGCACATTCAATGATACATACTAGATTCTAACACAAAGGTGGGATGATAGCCCCTCTAATGCTAAACATCAAGAGCACATGAAAAATGTATAACAGGAACAGCCTAGAACATAGCAGAAATGGAAAGTAAGCAATTAACAACAAAAGAAGCTTGTATTAGATGAAAATGAAGACCAGATGCTGCAGGTATCACAGTAGTTACAGTCTCCAGAAGTTGAATCTTACATCAAAACTACAACCATCAACCCTCATTACATTGTCTTTTTGGGTATATATAGAGTTTTATTACAAAGATATTTTGCTATGCTATGTGTGGAGAGGTCATAATAGACTACCAACCACCTTAACTGTCTGATATGGAGTCTCTACCACAATCTGACTGTGTCTGTGAAAGAACCTTATCTTTTTTGATACTCTGTTGTCCTTCTTGAGCAGTTGGAGTGTAATATGGAACATGCTCCATAACTAATAAATGCTTGATCTGCTCGAGGCCGTCCTTTTCTTCTTCGACCATGTTGTCTCTTGAATGAGGTAGTTGAAGAGTAAATGTGTCGAACACTATTAGATGGCCGCTTCTGTCCTTTGGGAGTCGAGGATGCGAAAACTGCATGGCGGATGGATGATCTGGTCGGGAGGGAAATACTGGCCATTGGATGGAACAGACAGACGATGGAGATCAATTTGCAGTGGCTATCAGGAGAAAACGGGAGTGAATGAACAAGGGCAGTTGGATCGCAGGTGGGCAGATCCAACAGTGATCAAGGGCAGAAGCTACGTGGGGTTTAATCGGTGGGGATGGCGGTTTTGGTGGCGGGCGATATTCCCTGCACCGCTTTCGGAGGACGGGGATAATTGTACATGGCGGGAGTGATCCCATACATTGCACGACATGTGGATGATGTGATAGGAGGGAAACCACTTTCCCCGCTGGTTAACGTGCAGGAAACTTGCGCGATCGGGAGGTGTGAACGCCATCGGATCATGCGACGGACAGTTGGACGATGGGGAAAACCAATGAAGTTTAACGTGTGGGAAAAAAGGTTTAGGTAGTGGGGACCATTGGATCAGGACAATCAACAGTGGGGGAGCGATCACAACATCACGTCAGTGGAAGACAGGGGGCATAACATTATAGCGATTTGCCGATTGCGATGAGGAATGAAAGCGCTGAGGCTATATGGTAGGGCCTTATGGAAGACTTGCACTTAGCACTTAAGGGCTAGGGCTGAAAAGGGGCTTTGTTGGGTTTCAAAGGGTTTAACGGGGAATGGAGAGGTTTTAGGAGGAAAAACAGAGATAGCGGGGCTATGGGAAAATAAGGAAAATGAAGGAGAAGGAAGGAAAAGACTGTTGCAATCTCCCTTTTGAGCATAAACACACAGCCAAGCTAGTATTTGGTCCTCCAAATGCTGAAGTTTGTAGCAGAGCTAACAAGCCCAAAAGAAACTCTCTAGGTAAAAGGAGGAAAACATTCATGACAATAATCCAAATTTGGTGTTGACAGAGAATCAGGTTCTTACGTGCTTTGTTCTATTGTTGTAAAAATGTTGGCTACCAAGCGAGGATTCTATCTATTAAACACCAAGAATACCATTTGAAAATTATGTGCAAATATCCCACTTGTTTTTGTTTCAAATTCATTCAGGCAATCATTAAAAAAGCACAAGGGTGTCAAAGATGTTAATTAATACGAGCCCAAATACAACTCTTTGACTAAAAGAGGAAAGGGCATTCAAATCAATGAGAAATACCTCTTCAAGGAATAGAGGGGCAGATTAATAGGCTTTGACTTATTACCACTCTATTTTGGAACGTTATCTCAAGGAATTTGACAGTGCCATGGATCACCAAGACCGCAATGGGAAAAACCATAAACAAATAGACCATGCTAATCCAAAATGCACAAGCTACAAATGCAGACTTCTTGATGAGAAAGGCATTGCTTGATAAGCATGGAGTTAATTTTGAAACTTGAGTTTGAGCAACTCAAAATCAAAATCACAGAAATGAAATAATGAAAAATACGATCACTACTGCGGTGTAGCTTGAATGGTTGGTATTTGGGGCTTCTCAAGGCAAATATAAAGTTTAGAATATCTGACTCAAGACTCATTTAAATATTCTTGCTTGGACATTTTTTTCTATTCAATAGACAAAAATTTGACTTTCTCCAAAAGCAAAAGACTTCCCAGTTCCAAGGCATCCACATACATACATGCTTCCAACTTTCTTGTTTTTTGTGCACATCTTACAAACTCAAGGACTTTTTTTATCTCTTCTTCATGGCATATTACAGTTGTCGGTACTATAGACAAATGCAAGGTTGCCTTAACTACAAGAATTTGAGAGGAATCTATAGAGAAAAATTGCAAATCCCTTCATGAGCATAGTTTGAGCAACTAAAAGAAATATGCAAACTTCAACATGAAGAGAAGTAAATCAAAACACCAGAACGTTTAATATTCCTACATATACTAGGAAGTGAGTCTACCCTTTGGATTCCACTTCTATATCTAGTTTGACAAATTGTTTGCCTTCTTCCTTGAGGACTTTGGTGTTCGAAGAGAATCAAGTTCCCTGCATTCTCCCTGACAGTCAAGAGTCCACAAATATTATTTCAAGTCAGGTGCAAAAAGCTGCTATTGTATATGATTCCTTTCTCTTACAGAACTTTATTGGATAAGGTACCCTAAAAGTTGAAGTTGTTGCATGTGGAAAGGGAGATATGCTAGTAAGTTTATTTGACTATAAGTAACAGATTGAAATATGAGCACATGATATCAAAGCCAACACTTTCAACTACCCCAATGCAACTCTCAAGGTAAAAGTAAAATGGGCATTCATGTTAGCGAGCAAATTTGGTTTTAACATCAAGTTCCCCTTATGAACCCTTCCAGTCAAACATCCATCTATTAAACAACAAAAATATTATTTGAAATCGGGGTGCAGAAACCAACTTGTGTATATTCCATTCTCATTCAGGCTTTAATCAGATAGACTAATGTAAAAATTGAAGCTACAACATGGGCAAACAGAGCTCAGTCCATTCAAATTCTCTGGAAATGTGAAATCGATCAAATATATGCACAAGATATAGGGTGGACACTTGTAAGGGCCCAAAGGCAACTCCTTTTAATTTTATTTTTTTATTTTATTTTTGGGGGTAATCGGGGAAAATCCATTTGAAGATAAGACATAGGTGCTTGAGGAACAACAGATCCACAGATGCACCCTGCTAGTCTAGAGTTCGTCTTTATAAATAACAAAGACATCATTTAACAATGGGGCACAAAAAATTGACTTGTGTGTATTTTCATTCTCTTTCAAGCCTTCATTGGAAGAGCTAATTTAAAATTTCAAGTTGCAGTATGTGAACATGGAGATTAGTGGGTTCAAAGTTTCATGTGATATCGAAATCTAGGAATAGAATATTAGAGAAAACATTTGTAAGGGCCCAAAAGAAACTCTCTAGGTAAAAGGAGGAAAGCATTCATGACAATAAGCGAAATTTGGTGTTGATAGAGAATTACATTCTCACATGCTCCATTCTATTGTTGGAAAAATGTTGGCTGCCAGTCGAGGATTCTATCTATTAAACACCAAGAATACCATTTGAAAATTATGTGCAAATATCCCACTTGTTTATGTTTCAAATTCATTCAGGAAACCATTAAAAAGAACAAGGGTGTCAAAGATGTTAGTTAATATGAGCCCAAATACAACTCTTTGACTAAAAGAGAAAAGGAAATTCAAATCAATGAGAAATAACTCTTCAAGCATCGGAGGGGTAGATTAATAGGCTTTGACTTCTTAGCACTCTATTTTGGAACATTATCTCAAGGAATTTGATAGTTCCATGGGTCGCCAAGACCGCTATGGGAAAAATCATAAACAAATAGACCATGCTAATCCAAACTACACAAGTTGCAGATGCAGACTTCTTGATGAGAAAGGCATTGCTTGATAAGCATGGAGTTAGTTTTGAACCTTGAGTTTGAGTAGCTCAAAATCAAGATCATAGAAATGAAATAATGACAAATACGATCACTACTGTGGTGTAGCTTGAATGGTTGGTATTTGGGGTTTCTCAAGGCAAATATAAAGTTCAGAATATCTGACTCAAGACTCATTTAGATATTCCTGTCTGGACATTTTTTTCATGTAGAAATATCTTTATATTTCATATCATCATTATAAAGGAGTATAAATTATTCTTCAAAAATTCAACTTTTCGTCCATTGGGTATATGATTTTTAGTTTTTTGGAGTTTAAAACTGCTTGTATCTCATCTTTTGACACCTCTACGTCCAAGTCTATGCTCATTTTATCACTGATAATGCTAGGAAATAACCTGATAATTTTCATGATTTCACAAATATTTGTTGCCATTAGACTTTTAAAATGTTGCTTTCTCACTTCAGTTATCTCCTTAAAAGACTTATTAACCCTAGAGCTATCTGGCTTATTGTTTTCCCAAATAATGTTAATGTTTCTTGTATTCCTGTCACTTTCATAGAACAAGATTGTTCTCCTTTTTAGATTTGTTTCTTTTTCCTCTTTGGAAAGTTGGTTTGTTTTCCCTTCCAGCGCTTTGAGAGGATTGATTTCATCTTTCAAAAACACCCCTGATTTATTATTATCAAAGGATTTTAATTCAATTTTAGACATCCTTTAAATCTTATTGAACAAAGCTTTGAGGTCAGTCTACAGATTCACCTTTTACCCTTTTCAGATTATCTATGAACTGCTTTATGTCTCCGTCCTCATTGTTACTATCATAATGTCTTCAATTCTTGATGACCACAACCTTCGAATACTTTTTATTTAACCAGTAAGTGATTAAACTTAAAGGGGATTGGAGGCTTCTTACTCTCTCATTCAATTTGTAGAAATATAGGGCAAAATTCCCTAAAAAATTTATGATCTCACTCTCTGAATCTAACATCAACTGAGTAGAAAAAAGGGATTTGTCTAGCCTTTTTGAAATTCCACTTCTGCCTTTTTAGTTATTTCTCCAGGTAGGTGCTTATTTAATTGGTTCTACATCAATCAAATTTTGAACTTCAAGGAAATCACTAAAAAATCATTTAGAAATGAGGTTTTTCTTGTTGCAAGGGCCCCACTGATTGTCAACAATGCCCTTTCCCTCCTCTTTTTTGGAAACCATGACTTTGCTTTAGAGTTATTAGAGTTTCTTCCAATGGAACTTGGTGGTGATCATGATCAAGTGCTAAACCCCTTCCAGACCCCAAAATCACCCACAACATTGTTTCTTTGATCATGGATGGTAAGATGACTTGAACATCTCATCACCTTTATTTTGCGAGGCCTCTTTAATTTGCTGACCACCCAAACAGGACAAATAATGAATCCCTACATCATCTGATGAAGCTTCTGAATACTGGATTGCATGGTCTAAAGAGTGGATAACTAGCCTGAAGAGAATGCCACAATTTTCTTAAGCAAAAGATGGACCCAAATTCTTGTGTGGGGGCTTAAAGTCCCCTAAACCTTCCTTAAAGTTACAAACAATTTTGGAACACGCAATAATGGAAGGGGATTCTTTTAGTACTATTTGATAGCATGAAGAATTGATAAAATGGGACCTACCTTGAAAGGTCATAGGAAAATCATGTGTTCCTTCAACCACTTTAGAACCACATACCTCAGACTAGCACTTATCACCTTCCAAAGCTAGAAGTTGGAACAACATCTGAATCAACAGTCTTGAGATTTGCCTGCCCTTTTTCTTCTACCTTGTCCAGACTTCAAACTGGCCTCCAAATTAGAATCTGTAGACATTGCCATTCATACTTTTTTCTCTCTCTAAAATCTTCCCATAGAATTGTATGAGAGCGAACCCAATGAAATGGGACTTTTCACTGTTCAAAATTCCAACTTCTAGTTTAAAATCCATTTTCCTTAGGAAATCTCAGTATCTACAGGCAATCTCAGTATTTTCATGAAGATCATTTTCTACCAACATTTTAACCACTCTCCTATCTTTGAAACTGAAAATTTTCTCCAAGGAGATAAAGTTGACCTATAGCATTATTGACCCTTCCAAAATTTCTGAATTCCTCCACATCTCTAAAGGGAGCTTGAATCTATTGCAAATATGTTTGTTCCTCCTTCGGGTCAAAACCTAGTTTGCACTTTTTAGGCACAGTCTAGAGGGCCCCCCACATCCAATCTTGCTTGAGAAGTAGGGTCTCATCTTCCTAGCTTTTCACCATAAAACAAATCCAGCCTCGGACTAAAATATGTAATGCATGTTGAGTTTTGTAGCTCGGAATGTACTTCTAGTCTTGTGTCTTGACTAGAAAGACCTTGATTTTCCTTGTTATGACCTTAAAAAATGATGAGCCATGTCTGTTATAATGGGTTCTTAGACATTTCTCAGAACAACCCTATAACGTTTTCCATCTTCCATGTTGAGAAAATGCAACTTAAAGCAAATTTCCAAACTTGAAATTTGCACAAGAATCTTCACACTACTTTTCCATGTATGCAAAGCCAAAATGAAAATCAGGAAAACCCTCTAGAGCTACTCTCGCCATCAATAATGTCCAATTACATGTAACAGGGAAACCACGAATGACAGTGGGCATTAACTCTCACGAAGGGGATCGAATAGTTCTCCATTCCCATCAACTCAACACCTTTCACTTGACCAACAAATGAGTCACATATGGAGGTGAGAGTTATCTAAGAGTTCATCCCTACATATTTATTTCTTATCATGTCTCTATTTTTTTGAATTATATTCCCCGTCTTATAATTAGAGATTTACTTATAAAAAGTTAGTTCATGTTTCAGTCTTTTAGTTTACCACATGATATTTGATGGTGAAGGCACTATGATATAACATTGGTGTAAATATTTGAACAAAAAATCTACAAAAATGTAAATGAAACTAGACGATATGAAAGGGAAAAAATTAAGAAAACAGGTGCCAAACTATGTACAGGCCATGTGGTTAAATTATAACAAAAATAATTGAATTACTCAATCCAAAACGAATTCCTTGTCTCCATGTGACTTCAAAGTGTATGTAAAATAGCTTCACATTCTTAGCGTGTCACTTTGGAACAAACCAACTGAGCTACTTATATCCAAATAAATTGCTATGGCACACGGTACTTTTATAAATAGATTTCACAGAGCGGGAATTGTCAATGTAACAGAGTGTATAACAGAGTGTCAAAAGAAGAATATCTCAAGTAAAAAATGAAGTAAATATATCTTAAATCCGAAAGGATAAGTCACAAAATTTTGAAAGTTATTAATTTTAAGCAACAGATTGATAGAGGTCACTGAAGTTGCAGTATTTATAGATGGATTAAAGGACACTATTAAAGGTATGTCAATGACTCAAGGCTAGTTGTCCAAATCCGCATAAATCTTTTTTCAAACTATGCATCTAATTCCTCAGATCAAATGAATGTTAATCTAATCCTTGTCAAGCGTGAGGCTAAGTTTACTTACAAAGGTTTCTGTCCTTGTTCAATTGATTACAAGTTGAAGTGTATTTTTATGTAGAAATACTCCTTGTTTGATGATTTCATCCTTCAGACAGATGATTATTATGGTTAGTATGCCTTTAATAGAAAGTTTTGTTTACTAGTTGGTTGATGATTTAATTCTCCAGACATAGATGATTATTATGCTTAATATACCTTCAACAGAAAGTTTTGTTTACTAGTTGGCTGATGATTTAATTCTTCAGACATAGATGATTATAATATGCCTTCAGCAAAAAGGTTTCTTGAACTTGATGACTCTTGTGCTCTAAATTATTTTGAAATTGCTTAGAAAGTTTTGGTTTGTACAAGTTTTTTCAAGACTTTATGGGCTTCTAATTGGTTGATTGTGGTCCTGCATGACATGTTTGGTCTTGTTTCTTGCAGATGTTGTGGAAAAATTGCGCAATCAAAGGAAAATTGATGCTTTACTATTTGTCTTTGTATTTGGACTTGTAGAAAAATTTCCACTTGTGCCTTTGTTGAAGGCATATCTCAAGCATCAAACGGAAGCATAAAAAGATATAGGAAGAAAGGAAGGGATCATGTTGGGTCACTGGTATGTTTATTCTTATTGGTGTGGTTCATGCTCCATTATGAGTATAAACTATCAAAATATTAACTTGTTATTAGACATATTCTCTGAACACTTCCATGTCTTTTGAAAAATTCAACAACCTCAAATTCATTCATTCATTGAACAATGTAATAAAGTGCATTGAAGTTCTTCATAGTTATAAACTTTACCAGAGTTGTTATTGAGTCTTTGGATGTGGTTATCTTTTCAAAGCACACACGTACAAGAAGACGAGAAATAATATGCCCCACTAATTTCAAGTTATCTTCCAATGAATAGGGTGTTCCCTTCCATAAACCTGATGACTCGTTCTGCTTCTTTCTAGTGTAAAAATTTTGGACTTTTATGAATTGTGAGACAATTCTAACCCCATAACCATATATTGCTTATTTAAAGTTATACCACTAGATTAGAACCCGCACAAGGAGAATTCCATTCCTGTTTCAAAAGAACCTGCAATCGACTTATACCATGCTATTTAGTATTTTATGTATTTATTTTCATCCTTGGCTTGTGACATAAAGAAGCAACAAACTACCTTGCATTTTCTATATGAACACTCCTAAACAATAATAAAGTATGCCCAAATATGTCATTTCAAATGATCTATGTAGCTCACCTTTTGGTTTTTCAATAATTGAAGTTGTTACCTATATTGATGAGATCATCTACAACCGAGGCCACAATGACAATATATGTTAGAGTTTTATCCGTGTTGCACTAACGATGTTTTTTCTTCAGAAACACTACAATACAGTGCAATTTCCATTTGGCGGAGAAGTGTACCCAGTGGAAACCTTGCTCTGTGTGAAAATGGGTTGAATTCATAGTAGACTTTATCTGTTGTTTTGAAGTTGTTTCTCCTTCAATAGTAATTCATCTCAGTAGATCCTTCAATCTACACCTTTAGCATATGCATACAACCTTGGGGTACATGCTACAAATTTTAGTTTTGCTGTGAGGGTATAGGAATGATGAAAGAAGTGCATTGATTTTGGGCATTTTATGGTTGTTGTATGCATCTGGTTGTAGGCATTTTAGTATAATTTTATATTTTGACTCAGATGCTCACTTTTCTTAATTTAGGTGTTTTTCTTAGTACTATTTTATGCATAGATTTATCTTTAAAAAAAGTGCACAGTAGAGAAGGGTTCTATATTTTGAGCAGGGGACACTCCTCTAGGTAGGAGGTACTCTATTCTAGGGAGTTTCTGTCATGCATGTTAGGTGCTTTATCCTAGACAAAGTTCCAAGTCCCTTCCAGACAAGACATCGGTGGATAGACTTCCAAGTCCCTAAATTTTCCAAAAACACACCTAATCCAAGATATCTAGCCTAAAATCCTTTACATTCTAATCATCTCTTGGCTGTGATTTCATAGAGAAATCCCTCTCTGGTTTGGTAGGGCTAGCTAGCAAACTAAAAGCTTGGTCTATTGTTACCTCCGTCGATCTCCTCATCAGCCTGGGACATTGTGGAGGATAACTGAGGGCATGAAAACTAGGGAGTGCCAAGGTGTTCTAGTGAATGTAAGGTTTCCAAGTCATGGAAAAATGTAATGCTAGTTGTGAGGTCATGACGGCCAAGGAGTGTTAAGGAATGCTAGGGCATGCTAACATATGCCAGATAGTATGAAGGCATGCCAAACAAGCTAAGATGTGCCAAGTGCTAAGGCATGCCAAGGTGTACAATGGTTCCAAGTCCCTACCTCCTCTTCTTCCATATGCTATCCACTTATGACATTTCCTTTGCAATATTTGGTGCGTTTGCTAGTTATAGGTCATTTATAGGTTATAAATGTCTTCAGAGTTTCAGTTCTAATTGATTATTCAATTGAACATATTAATTCTCTTATACATAACTATTTTTCCCTCCACCCACTTTTCATAACTTCAATAACCATTACGTAGGGACCTGCAACTTCAATGCTTCTTTACTTGTTTAGTAAAATATTGTCGAGACTTTAATTTATTGAAAGTTGTAGAATTTACAATTTATGAAGTTTCAAGGTCTAATTTTTAAAAGTATAATTCTTTAAAGGGTTCTAGCTCAATGGAAGAGGACTTGCATTACAAGCAGGAGGTTGGTGGTTTGATTCCATTATGCACTGACATCCATATGGAATGGCGACAATCAATTTTTGGTAACGGAGGCTCTTTTGACCATCACCAATGAGCTTTGGCGACATTTTTTGATCCTCACCAAAAATATTAAATGGTGACGATCAATGAACACTACCATATATACGCATCAATAGTGATGACCCTCAAAAGTCTGTAACCATAAATCGTTGTTGTTGATATGAAATGGTGACGATCATTGTCCGTCATTATAGCCATTATTTGTGACGGACCTTGAATGTCACCACAACACCTATACTTCTGGAAATGCGGCTTTTGGTGATGGTCAATGAACGTCACCATATATATGCACCAATAGTGACGACCATTAAGGATCCATCACAATAAATCATTGTTATTCATATAAAATGGTGATGGTCACTACCCGTCATTATAACCAATATTCGTGATGGACCATGAATGTCACCATAACACCTATACTTTTAGTGACGTTCAATTTTTAGTGATCGAGGCTATGGCCCGTCACCATTGCTCATATGCAATGGTGATGGTCGCTATTTGTCATTATAAATCATTATTGGTGACAAACTTTGAATGTCACTACAACACCTATACTTTTAGTGACGCCGCATTTGGTGATGTTTATTTTTTGGTGACGGAGGCTATGGTTCGTCACCATTGGTCATATGAAATGGTGACAGTCACTATCCGTCATTATAAATAATTATTGGTGATGGACTTTGTATGTCAATACAACACCTATACTTTTGGCGACGCCACCTTCAGTGACGTTCAATTTTTGGTGACGAATGCTCTTTTGACCGTCACGAATGAGCTTATGGTGACATTTTTAGCCCCTCACCAATGTCCTTTTTTCTTGTAGTGGGGATTAGGCTTGTGGTGCTTGTATCAGTGAGGTTTGGGAAACTTTGGTACAGTGAGAGGGTAATTGTAGTTTGCAAAAGAGGGGTTTTGGGTATACAAGAAAATTACTCTTCAATTAGGCAAATGTATTAATTAATTTTAATTAATTAATCTTTAAACTAGACTGTATGCTTTCAAATAGAGAGGGCCATTCTAGTTTTCCAAAAAATACCTAGAATTTGGTGGTATGGCTTGCAAACTACTTTGAATGGTGATTGCAGATGGTATGGTGGCTTCAGTTGTGAACTGGATGCTTGAATTGGGTGTCCAGAGCTTGTTTGCGAGGTAAACGGCGATCAATTTTGTTCACAGAGGCTCAGGATGTCGCAGAAAGGCTTGAGCAGTATTCACAATGCAAACGAGTGAAAAGATTTGAAATTGGCTTCTCTGGCCTCTTAACCAGCAACGGTTACAATTTGGCGCGAAAGTTTACAAATGAATAGTGGATGGTTTTGGTTTGGGTGGGGAGGCGATTTCTTGGGCCATCGCACCACTTTTGGAGAGCGGGCGGTATTTCCTTGAGAGCATGTGATCTTGCCTGGGGCTTCCACGTAGCAGAAGAGTGCCCAGGAAAAACCGCAAATCTCGCATGCTCTCGGGCTGGCAACAGTCGGATAGTGAATGAGCGCAATATGGATGCGCGCCGTCAAATCTGAGGGTGGAAGATCAGATGGTTGTCGCGTGGTCAATTTTCACAGCGGGAAACAGAGTCAGGATTTGCAGGGCCTGGGGGGTTAATTACAATTAATTGTAATTAATTAATATCTAAGGCAGGGATTTAAAATATAATCAGGAGGTCTAATGGAGTGGGACCAGGGGTTAATGTGGCACGGTTGGTTTAACTACACCAAGGGTTGGTGGGTTAAAAGGTTTATTTTAGGGAAATATAAATCGAGAAGTTAATTAAATAATGTGGGGGGGGGGGGGGGTATTAAAATTAGGATAAGGGGGTGAGTTTTGGAAGATAATTTACTAGGAAAATGTGTAAAACCAAGGTATAAGGGTCAAAATGAAGGGAAAAAAGGTATTTAATGAAAAATGACGAGATAATGGGGAAATTAGTAAGTATGTATGTGGTGGTGAAATGAAATGAGGGGATGTTAATCAAACAAGCTTGTGAACATCTTTTCACTCTCATAAATGCTCCTGCACATGAAACATGGGATTAAGCATGATAAATGTGCTTTTGACTGAGCAACCTTGTACATTTGCAACATTTCTTCTACCTACCCATTATTTATCCTAACCTTTTTTCTTCACTTTCTTGGGTGCATTTAAGCTAGAAGACCCTTTATTTCCTTTTCTTTTGACAAGAAAACTATCTATTCTAACCTTATAACTTCCAATGGCTCAGATTGAGCTGAAGAGCACATTTTTATTCTCTATATAACTACTGATCTGCCAAGGTTAAACAGTTTGGCTAGATCTTTATTCTCTATCTATCAACATAAAATTCAGAACATGAATGAGTCAAAATTAATCTATTTGACCATCGTGGGCTGTGGCATTTATGACAAGCTGCACACAACCATTATTTTTTATAGTAAAGTAACAAGTAGTGGCACTTGAATTTACACACTTTCATGATCTGTTTTATTTTTTGTTTGGGGTTCATATTTTTCACTTTTTTGATCTTTTCTTTTTCTTTTTGTCATTTGATTATTCTTTTAGGACATAAGCTCTTTACATTTTTTAATTTTTAATATGGAAAACATTTTTCAGAAAGCAAAAGTATGTACAATATTACAAGACTAACCATAGCCAATTCAAAATTATGAATCCTATTATTATAGGACCCTAACAGTGGCTCCACATGGGGATGGCATTTCCTGGTGAAATGTCAAGAAATTCAAGATCAGTAGCCTTTGAAAATGTGGCTGAAGTTACCTTGTAAACTATTCTTATGTGATTCTGCTTTATTCATACTTATGATGGTGAACCCTTCAAAGCTCAGGGCCTTCTCTCCGGGCTTCAACTTCAAAATATTACCATCCAATCCAATCTAAACTTCGCACTATTATATACAATGAGTAAATTAAAGTCAACTATTTTAATCTGTGGAAAAGTAATGCTTTAGCATTCTATCATTGACAGGCCCTCCTGGTAGATCCGATCTATCTATCTCTCTCAAGAAAAAAACATTGTTACCTTTGTAACCATAAAAGACATAAGGACCTTGCCACCAAAAGTCAACTTTGCCATTTTTTCCCTTGTCTTCTCTTCTAGAATCCCATTTAAATACTTTGTCATCTATGTAAAAATCATCAGCTTTAGTATTTTTATCAAAAAACTTTATGATTTTATCCTGGATTACTTGTGATTTGACATAGACTTGTTCTTTGGTCTGCTACAAGTGTATTGTTTGATTTATCCTCCTCTGGATATCATTTACTTCTACCTGCAACTCCCGGATGATCTCCATCACTGGAACTCTCAAATAGGATGGAAAAATAGCATCCATCCCATATACTAACTGATAGGGAGATGTACCAATGGACTTTTTGGTAGTTAGTTTGTCTGCCCATAAGGCATTGACCAAGTTTTTGTTCCATGTATTTTTGTTGTCTTCCAGTAATTTCGTAATGATATTGACAAGGCTTTTGTTAGAGGATTCTGCAATTCCATTACCTTGAGGGTAATAGGTAGTGGAGTGACCAAGGGTGATGTGGTATTTGTTACAAAAGTCTACCATTTTCTTGGATTTAAAAGTAGCTTCATTATCAGTAATGAGCTTTTAGGGGCATCCAAATCATGACATAATATTATTTTCAAGGAAGGAGATAATGACAGAGTCTATAGCTTGTCTAGAAGGGATGGCTTCTATCCATTTGGTAAAATAATCAGTGACTGTCAAAATCCATTTATGCCGGGCTGAGGAGGCTAGGTGACTTTCTCCAATGAAGTCTAAACCACATTGTTGAAATGGCACTTCCGTGGAGATGGGTTAGAGAGGTAAAGGTAAAATCTTTTTTTTTTCTCTCAAATATCTAACATTTATGACAGGAGGTCACATGTTTCTTAACATCTGCAAAAGGAGTGGGTCAGTAAAAACCATGCCTCAGAATTTTGTTAATAGTAGTCTTCCAATACAAGTGTCCTCCACAATCTCCTGCATGAAATTCTTGCATAATTTTATCAGCTTCATCATTGAGTACTTCTTTTAATAGAATACCACCATCTTCTTTCCAAAATAAAGCATTATCTATGATACAATATCTCATTGATTTCATTTTCAAAAATCTAGCTTTAGTTCTAGATAAACCAAGAGGATCTTGTAAGTTTAGTAAGACAAATATGATATTTGCATACCAAGGTGAATCTGTAAAAGGTTCACTAATCTGTGGAGTCACCATCTCTTCCTGATCATCAAGGGCAGCAATGAAATTTATTTCTAGGGCCTGACAGTTCGATTCAAACATGAGTTTGTCTAAGCCTTGGCCTTTGATAAGTTTAGTAGGCTTTATTTCTATGTTATATTCCAAAATTGTGGTAATCAATTTACCTCTCTTCCCTTCAGGCCCATTTTGTGTCAAAATGTCCTTTACTACTAAGTTTGGAACATAAGCAATGATGTGTGTGGTGGGCTCCAGTATTGTAGCAATAATGCTACAACTCCTGGAGCTTCCTATCTCTAATTTTATCAACCCGGTAGTTCGTAACAGACTTGGAAGCGACGGTGTTGTATGCACAAGTACTAGCTCTTGCCGCAGCTGTCACTTGGTCAGCTGGCACAAGTCCGCTAGGGGCTCAAGCCAACTTCTATGAGCTCTTAGAAGAAGCTTTTTAACTGATGGACGAAAGCTAACTCAAAGGAAGCTAATCTACTTGCGGAAAGAAACGGAAAGCCAAAAAGAAACACAAACCCTAGCAAACCCTAATTCTACCAGCTAGTCCTACTGATGCAAAGGAGAGCATGCAAACTACTGAAAGAGATGCCATTACTTCTAAGAAGGTAAAATGCATGTGTCTAAGTTATTACTATCTGAAGAAAACATATTTTTGTATTTTTGCTTAAGTTGTTGAAATTATCATGCATGTGCTTCTAACTAGTTTTCCACTGTGCAGGGATGATTCAAGGGATGAAATGCTTTGGGAAAGGTTGGGATGGTACAGAGAGGGTCTAAGGGATCCCTAACATTCTTTCTGAGAGTTTCACAAAGTCTGGATGACATGCAACCGTGTTTAGGAACTTCTACAGGAAGTCTGCAGGGGTTTCTACAGGATGTTCTGCAATTCTTCTACAGGATGTTTCGAAATGGGATGTTTGAGGATGGATGGTTGATGGAAGATGCATGGATGGTTATGGAGGTAGGATGGGGGTCTGAAGTGACCCAGGAACTGATGGATGGAGTGGTGAGATGATGTGGAAGGCTGACTTGCATCAACGAAGGTGTAGGCAATGGAAAAGCAAGAAGGTAGGGTTACGTGGCAAAAGAGCAGATGGGAGATGAGGAAACAGACTTGGTGATGGAGGATCTGATTTGGACGAGGCTCAGATGAACGAGGAGGTGATGAAGGTGATAGAGATGCCCTGCACAATGCTCATTCAAACGAATCCATGAATCCTTGCAAACAAACCAAGTCCTAGCTAACTTAATCCAACTGTCAATGAAATGAATAAACAACAACTTTGTTTGGAAAGAGAACCATGTACATCACGTGAGTAAGAACATTCAAAAAGATCTAAATGCATGAAAAACTCCTACCAATCGATTCTAACCATAAAAAGCTACTTGAACCATCAAAAACAACCAAAATAACAAAGCAAGATCTAAAGAGAAGATTTCATTTTAAGAACACAACAAACACATAAAGATAAACAAGGGAGGTACTGGGCGCTTGAGATGGGCCCAACCCCAAGAGCTAAAGCCTCCCAAGAGAGATTTAGAGCTGGTGCAAAGCTGGATTCATCTTTATTAATCAAGAATGAAGAGTTACATCAAAACTGTCCACAAGGAGAGCTTGAGAATGAGCTAAAAGCAAAGCTAATCTATTGCCTAAAAATCGAACTACAAAATGACTACAACAAGACTATGAAATGGCTAACTACAAGCTACAAAATGACTAACCACTAGCTCCCCAAAAATGACTAACTGAAATGAGGCCCTCAGCCCTCTTATTTATACAAATTGAGGGACCAATAGTCCTCCTACAATTTAGGGACTCGACTACCCAAGACTTGGAGTTAACAGCAGTCCTACTTGACTTGCTTGGCTGCCCTTGTGCTCATTGATTTGGTGGCCTTTGAACTCCGAGCTGATGGTGGAGAATTCGAGGTAAGGGCCCATAAATGAGGGGGACACCTTCCTACAAATCCTCTAGCTTGTTCTCCCACGAATTTGGCTGCCAAGTGCTCATTAAGACCTTCAATTTTGTCTCCAAGTGGACCAAAAAGGCTACACAAAGCACCCATTAGACTTGTTGGCATAATGACTAACCAAATTCACTCTATTAACATAAAAATAATCAAAAACATGCAATAAACCAATGAGAATGGTGGATTAAGTCAACTTAGGAAGTTGAATGAGCCCAAATAATTGTCCATTTTTGGGGCTCATCATCACCCCCCTACTGAAAGTGTTGCTCATCCTCTGAGCAACCAATCTCTCTCCTCGTCTTTGATGGCCCTGGTGGCTTCTTTGGCTAACATCTCGGCTGATCTCTCCTTTGGCTTCCCTCTTTTCAAACTTCCTGTAGAAATAGTTCCCTGTCTTCCTGTAGAAACAGTCTGCTAACAGTTCTCTGTCTTCCTGTAGAAACACTCCGCTAACAGTTCTCTGTCTTCCTGTAGAAGAGTCGGCACTATCTTAGCCTGCTTAGCTGAGGGTGCTTTTCCTTTCAGCTTGGTTGTGGCAGCCTTCGTCTTCTCGCCCTTCTACTCTTCTTCCTCACTGTCTGCTGCTTTTCTTAGTGAACCCTCAGCCTTGTTATGAGTGCACAAGTATATGCAATCATATGGAAGAAATGGTGGTGAAAGGATATGAAACCAGTGGAGGATGGAAGAAAAGGGTGGTTGCATGCCTCCTCAAAATACTTCAAGCTTCTAATCCCTCTCCATAATTGATTCTGGCCTGCCCAAAGGCTTCTACATGATGTTTCTGTTAAAAATACAGAACTTCCTGTAGAAAGTCCTGTAGCTTCCTGTAGAACTGTCTCAGCTTCCTGTAGAACTGTCTTTGAGTCCATCATCTTGATTTGCTCTCTTTAGGTGAAGGCTTTTAGATTCCTCATTCATAGATGATGGATCTCTTTGATGGAGACTCTTTCTTTTGTTTAGCTTGTGTGTCCTCAATGACAATTTGCTTCTTTGACTGTGGTTTGGGGTTTGCCAATTCTTATCTGCATGCCCTTTCTTGTCTTAAAAAATAGTGGAAGCTCCCTCTTTCACTTCTCCTTCGGCTTGGGAGAGGTACTTAGGGCGGCCAGCACAGCTGCTGCCTCCCTAGCTAGGATTTCGGCCAAGTTCTCCTTCTGCTTCCCTTTTTCAGGACTTCCTGTAGAAAGTCCTGTAGCTGATTTCAGGCTTCCTGTAGAAATTGTTTCAACTGTTTTGGTCTGCTTGGCTGGGGGTTCCTTCTCCTTGACCTGTGTTGTGGTTACCTTGGGTGTGTCCCTACTTGTTTGTACTTTTTCAGTCCTCTCTGCCCTGATTTGCAACCATTTCTCCCTTGGCATTTATGCCTTTATTCCACCCACAGCTTTGGCCTTGGTAGCTTGGCCTTTGTTTGTTTCTCTTCTTGCTTTTCCTGTGGTGGCCTGTCCTAGGTCTTCTTACCCTTAATTTCCTTACCCTTAGTTAGCTTCTCTGCCTCAATATGCTCCTTTTTCTCACTACTGGATGAAGTGTAAGTTCACATGACAACCATGGATAATGCAGAATCATGAATCCCCCTGGCATGGTAAGAGTGCTCCCTTTTTCTTATTCTTTTTTCAGAAACAGAAATGTTGTTTATAGTTTCCCCTTGGACTCAAGGAAGAATTCCTCAGCTGTTTGATATCAATGAACAACAATTCCCTCGTTTCAAGACTTTTGCTGCCCAAATACTCGACTGTCAGAAGGGAATTAGGCTCCCACAGACAAAGTGTAGAGCTTAATTTCCATCCCCAGCATGCATACAACCACATAAATTTCACATCCTTCATGCACATGTTAGTCCTCACAGTGCTTTAACTTTTGTACAGGAGAAATCTGTTAATAGGACCTGTGGAGGGGAATGTGATGAATAACCAACTGAAAAATTTCGTGTATCACACAGGAAAACTACCATTCTTGACCCACAGACAGATTTCTTTCATACTTTCTTATTCAAAAATAGTTTTAATTCACCACCTTTCAGATGTATCATGCATGGAAGAGTGTTTTTTCAAGCCTACCACTTTCGGGACTCCCAATTTGTCGAAGAAAAATCCAAGCTTTTCTGCTCTAGAAGGCTCTGCTGTACTTTCCTGTAGAACGTCTTCCTGTAGAAACGCCTGTAGAGTGCGACAGGCGGGAATTTTTTAAGGAACTGTAGAGATCTCGAGAAAAAAAGGCAGAAATCTTGTAGAGCACCATCGGTTAACTGATCTGGAAATGGTGGACATGCGCTTCAGTTGACTGCAGTTGAATGGTGAGAGTTTCAGCCGAGCATCGTTTAACTGCAGCGTGATTTGTGGTGAGCTGGCAAGAACATGTGCGCTGGCTTTTCGAACTGAAGTGATGTTATGAACTGCATGTCTTCTTTTATTTGTTAATCAATTGATGCCTTGTTCACTGGAGTTTAACACATCTACCATTGCCGGTGTTTTTCAACTTCCACGTGAATGACTATCCACGCATGCTACGTGATTTTTTCATGTGCTAGAGAACTGGATGTCGGGTTAAACTTGTTCTATTCGTGGCTTAATCCCACCATTCCATTAATTCATGCAGTTTTTAAATTAAATTTATGCAATAGAGGAATGAGTTTCAGTCACATACCTCGAAGTTGAATGGCTGTCGTGAGCTGTTGTGGCCTGTCATTGCTGCATGCATTGGTTTTTCTGATTGCATGTGGCTTGGCTGCTAATCTTTGATTGCTTTTCCTTGTGCAGGTGTCCTCTGGTCGGATCTGAGCTGCATGCCATTGTTTCCACGTTCAAATCTGCACCTTCAAGCTGCTGCTGCTGCATGGTCACAAAACCAGAACTTGTTTTCGCCATTTCTCCCAAACGGCAAAGCGGATCGATCTGAAACTTTCTGAGCATGTTTCTATCATCATGATGCATCTACCATAGCACAATAGTGATCAATGGATGCACGGATTTCGAGAAAAATGGAAAATGGTTGAAGATTTCAGAGCTCGATTTCTCGGAAACTGTGCATCGGAATCGGCTGAAACTGCTTGGGTAGGCTACTATCACCCACGTGCATCTCCCCATGAAATAGGTTTTAAAACGGAAGCACGAATATGGAGAAAATGCAAAAATGGCTGATGGTGATGGAGGCTGATTTCTTGGTAACCATGCACTGGAATTGGCTGAAACTTCTCAAGCGTGTTGCCATCACCCTTGTACAATTCCCCATAAACTGGTTTGTCAAATGGATGCATGGTTTTCATGTTATGGTAAAAACAAATTTGGTTCTAGGTGTTTTTGCTTCAAGGCACTTTGCATTTTTGTTGCATGGTATGACAAAATGAATTTTGGCTGTGATGTAGGTATGGAGATGATGGAGGAGGAGTTGGAAGGTTGCATGAGGACTTCTGAACCCTTGAGGAAGCTACCATGTTCGCCAAGCCACTTTTTGAAATCCATGTCTAGTTTCCCACAATTTCTATAGGAAGTTCCTGTAGAAGCACAATGAGAAGCACAAGGAGGTGGAAAAAATGATGGATAAAGGCAAGGGATGGACACACAAGTTCTTGTAGGCCTAATCAACAGATTCCCACCATTAGATTCACTTTTGAAATTGGATTTGGCTCGTCCAAAGGTTCTACAGGATGTTTCCTGTAGAAATACAGAGCTTCCTGTAGAAGGCAAGAAAATTCCTTTGACCTTGATTTGAGTGCTCCTCCTGTCATGAAACGTCCTTCTTGCAACCTGCAATGTCACTGCTGCAACATGAAATTATTCAATGGAGATTAGCTTTTATTTTTCTTTTTCTTTTTCTCTTTTTTTGAAAAACAACTAGGGCGCCTCATGGAGGTTTTCACCCTAATTGCCTGCCTTGGGCGCCTCCAAGGGAGGTTTTCACCCAAAGATCTTATTCTCTTTTCTCTTTTTTTTCCAACCCATTGACCGCCTCATGGAGGTTTTCAATCAATGAGCCAATCTAAGGCGCCTCCGAGGAGGTTTTCACCTTAGATTTCTATTTTCCTCTTTTTTTCATTTTTCTTCTCTTTTTTTTTCTTTTTTTTTTTTTTTTTTTACCCTACCCTACTTGAAAAACAAAATCATTTTCAAGTATAAGAATACTTCCAATGGAGCCATGTGCACATTGAGATTAGAGACAAAATGATGTGAAGGCTCGGAATGCATGCTTTGACAACTATCCACATTTCAGAGACAAAATGATCTGACTTTGAAAGTACAAAACATAGCTGAGGAGGAGAGTACTGCTGCAACTTAGTGGTTGTCTGGAACCATGTCTCAATATAGCTTTGATATCTTTGGTTCTTTTGCTGATCTGGATCATTCTTCATGTCACCTTCTATCATGACCTTCTGATCTTCCTCTTTATGTTGATCTTTCTCTTGAATACATGGAAGATTTGATGGTAACCATGAGGGATCTTTCTTTATCTCTGATTCTGATGTCTTCTCTTCATCAAGTAAAGCCCATGGTTCTTTGATCTCCTCTTTGGAGTCTTCTTTTTCCTTTGGTCCTTCAATGTTGTCAATAGAGTCTCTTTGTTGCAACACGCTTCCTGATCTATGGTGAAGATCATTGAGCTCAAGAGGAGTTGTTTGCATATGCTGTGCCTCAGATTTGCAATGGGGTTGAGCTACTCCAATGTGTAGATTTGGAGATGGTGGTATGGGTAGTTGAGTGGAGGTGTGAAATTGAGATGGAGATGGATGGCATTGTGGTTGGGTAGGCATTTGGGGTTGCCTTGGTGGAGGAGGAGGCGATGGTTGTGGATGAGCAGGTGGTGGAGGAAAATGAGCGGGATGAGAGTTGTACCGGGGCCTCCACTCCTGATAAGGTGCATTCCACTGAGGCTGTGGCTGAGCATAAGAGTGAAATGAATGAGCAACTGGTTGGGCATAATATGGATCTATGAAGGAACAAGGAGAATATGACCAAGGAGGAGGTGTAGACCAGGAAGGATGAGCAGGGGGGCCCCAAGAAGGCATGAAGGTGGCTTGATAGGGGTCATAATAGGTCTCGGGTGTCCCTTGCAGTTCCTGCTGGTAAGATCTAGGTCCATGCGGCCAACTTTGGTTCATATAATGGAGTGGTTCAGTGCCTCCTTTGGCTCTCTGATATGCAGCTTTGAATCTGGGTAAGGAAGGGCACTGATCTATAGGATGGTATTCTTCACAGATGAAACACACTTCTAGGGAGTGCATTGGGCATTCGTTCCTAGGATGCTTTCTAGTGCACCTAGGACAAAAAATGGCCAAAGCCCTCTTGGCTTCTTCTTGCTTCTGTTGGATCCGCAATGTATCCAGTTGCATGGCAAGAAACTGCCTCATATCACTCTTGAAATCTTTGATCTGATTTTCAAATTCATATTTGGACAAGATGTTGCTCCCAACATTTCTGCTTGTAGCCATTCGCTTAGAGGAATGGTTTCTTCTTCTTCTCCCCTAGAGGTTCTTCAAATATGCCTTGATGTCCACCCAGGGGTTCTTCAATCACAGCCATCGAAGAAGAGAGAATCTTGGCTGTGTGAAGCAGTGGGGGTGTTGTGCAATCATTTTTCTAACTTATCTCTACTCCTACAAGGAATGAAATGAAATCTTTTTGGTTGATTTTTGTTTTTTTTCTACTTCTACCTGCAAAACTGAAATAGATTGAACTGCAACTAACTATCTTGCGAAAATGAAAATGTGGAATTGAAATGAAAGCAGGAAAGGACTAATCTATTTTGCTCAAATGAAATGGCAGGAATGGAAATGCTAGTCTACGCTTGCAGAATTGAAAGGCTAATCTACGCTTGCAGAAATGAAATTGCAGAATTGAAATGCTAATCTATGAAAGCAGGAAAGGCTAATCTACTTTTGCATAAATGAAATTGCATAATGGAAATGAAATAAACTACTTAGTAGAAGATTGTAGTGGAAAATAGAAGAAAAGCAACAATCACCAATACTCTGACGCTTCCCCGGCAACGGCGCCAAAAAGATGGTGGGCTCCAGTATTGTAGCAACAATGCTACAACTCCTGGAGCTTCCTATCTCTAATTTTATCAACTCGGTAGTTCGTAACAAACTTGGAAGCGACGGTGCTGTATGCACAAGTACTAGCTCTTGCCGCAGCTGTCACTTGGTCAGCTGGCACAAGTCCGCTAGGGGCTCAAGCCAACTTCTATGAGCTCTTAGAAGAAGATTTTTAACTGATGGACGAAAGCTAACTCAAAGGAAGCTAATCTACTTGCGGAAAGAAACGGAAAGCCAAAAAGAAACACAAACCCTAGCAAACCCTAATTCTACCAGTTAGTCCTACTGATGCAAAGGAGAGCATGCAAACTACTGAAAGAGATGCCATTACTTCTAAGAAGGTAAAGTGCATGTGTCTAAGTTATTACTATCTGAAGAAAACATATTTTTGTATTTTTGCTTAAGTTGTTGAAATTATCATGCATGTGCTTCTAACTAGTTTTCCACTGTGCAGGGATGGATCAAGGGATGAAATGCTTTGGGAAAGGTTGGGATGGTACAGAGAGGGTCTAAGGGATCCCTAACATTATTTCTGAGAGTTTCACAAAGTCTGGATGACATGCAACCGTGTTTATGAACTTCTACAGGAAGTCTGCAGGGGTTTCTACAGGATGTTCTGCAATTCTTCTACAGGATGTTTCGAAATGGGATGTTTGAGGATGGATGGTTGATGGAAGATGCATGGATGGTTATGGAGGTAGGATGGGGGTCTGAAGTGACCCAAGAACTGATGGATGGAGTGGTGAGATGATGTGGAAGGCTGACTTGCATCAACGAAGGTGTAGGCAATGGAAAAGCAAGAAGGTAGGGTTACGTGGCAAAAGAGCAGATGGGAGATGAGGAAACAGACTTGGTGATGGAGGAGCTGATCTGGACGAGGCTCAGATGAACGAGGAGGTGATGAAGGTGATAGATATGCCCTGCACAATGCTCATTCAAACGAATCCATGAATCCTTGCAAACAAACCAAGTCCTAGCTAACTTAATCCAACTGTCAATGAAATGAATAAACAGCAGCTTTGTTTGGAAAGAGAACCATGTACATCACGTGAGTAAGAACATTCAAAAAGATCTACATGCATGAAAAACTCCTACCAATCGATTCTAACCATAAAAAGCTACTTGAACCATCAAAAACAACCAAAATAACAAAGCAAGATCTAAAGAGCAGATTTCATTTTAAGAACGCAGCAAACACATAAAGATAAACAAGGGAGGTACTGGGCGCTTGAGATGGGCCCAACCCCAAGAGCTACAACCTCCCAAGAGAGATTTAGAGCTGGTGAAAAGATGGATTCATCTTTATTAATCAAGAATGAAGAGTTACATCAAAACTGTCCACAAGGAGAGCTTGAGAATGAGCTGAAAGAAAAGCTAATCTATTGCCTAAAAATCGAACTACAAAATGACTACAACAAGACTATGAAATGGCTAACTACAAGCTACAAAATGAATAACCACTAGCTCCCCAAAAATGACTAACTGAAATGAGGCCCTCATCCCTCTTATTTATACAAATTGAGGACCCAACAGTCGTCCTACAATTTAGGGACTCGGCTGCCCAAGACTTGGAGTTAACAGCAGTCCTACTTGACTTGCTTGGCTGCCCTTGTGCTCATTGATTTGGTGGCCTTTGAACTCCGAGCTGATGGTGGAGAATTTGAGGTAAGGGCCCATAAATGAGGGGGACACCTTCCTACAAATCCTCTAGCTTGTTCTCCCACGAATTTGGCTGCCAAGTGCTCATTAAGACCTTCAATTTTGTCTCCAAGTGGACCAAAAAGGCTACACAAAGCACCCATTAGACTTGTTGGAATAATGACTAACCAAATTCACTCTATTAACATAAAAATAATCAAAAACATGCAATAAACCAATGAGAATGGTGGATTAAGTCAACTTAGGAGGTTGAATGAGCCCAAATAATTGTCCATTTTTGGGGCTCATCAGTGTGAATACATGATGTATACTCTAAAATCTTTAATAGCTTTCACTAAAGCTAATGCTTTTTTTTCCATTATGTTGTATTTTAGGGTTGCATCTCTTAAAGATTTATTGAAAAATGAAATGGGTTGTTCATATCCTTGATCATTCTTTTGCAACAAGACTGCTGCAATAGCATGTTCTGAAGCAAAAGAAAAAATTATAAAATATTTTTGACAGTAAGGACTTATAAGGACTGGAGTTTTGGTAAGGGCTTGTTTGATAGCCTCAAAATATTGTTTAGCTTCCAATGTCCATTTAAGTGCTGAATCTTTTCTTAACATGTTATTTAGTTCTCTAATCAATTCTACTAAATTTGAAATGAATCTCCTAAGAAAATTTATTTTTCCTAAAAATGATTGTAATTCTTTGATGTTTCTAGGATGGGTGATGGTCAATATTGCCTCTATTCTAGCAGCATATAATTCTAATTCCATCTTTGGATATTATATGTCCTAAGAGTTTACCTTCTTCTAGACCAAAGAGTGCCTTTTTGGGATTTAAGGAAATCCCAAATTTTCTGTATTTAATGAAAACTCTTCTCAAGTGATGTAGATGTTCATTATCAGATTTACAAAAGACTTTGATGTCATCTTGGTAAACAACTAGGAAGTTATGGATTTATTTAGCAAAATCTATATCCATAGCTCTTTGAAATGTTGCTCCTACATTCATTAATCCAAAAGGAATTTTCAAATACATGAAAGTACCCCAAGGAGTGGTAAATACAATTTTTGCCTAGTTCTCTGGTTGAAATTAGATTTGGTTATATCCAGAAAATCCATCAACCAATGAAATTCTAGATGAACCTACTACCCTCTGAAGCATATGGGGGAGAGGATAGTTGTCTTTCAATGAGACCTTGTTCAGATTTCTGAAATCAATGCAGAGTCTGATTTCTCCTGTCTTTTTCCTAGTAGTGACTAAGTTTGAGACCCAATTTGAATATATAATGGGAGCTATAATTTGGGCACAATACATTCTCTTTAATTCCTTCTACCTTTGGGCTATGGGGTCAAATGTCAGACAAATGGCATTGGATCAAGTTCTAAAAACAGTGTCTACAGGGCAAGATAGCAAAGTTACTTCAGATCTCAAGGTTGGATGGTGAAGTGGTTTTCAATCGGATCCAAAGAGAAATTAAGGGTTCCTTAGGCCGAATTATGAAGAAAGTGAAAGAGGTCAACCGGGATGGGAGAGAAATTAAAGATTATCAGATCCAGATATCAGAAGAAAACATGTAAATGATTAACTGTGGAAAACAGAGTGTACTTAAACAAATTCTGAGATAAATTTCCAGTTAATTCATTCAACTTTAGATAACATTTAAGTTTGTGAAAAACATAAGAGAATAACAATTTGAAAAAGAAAATACTTCACTGTAATAGCTCTACACATGAATCCTGTAATGCAATCTCTTTATTACTTACTCCAGTCTGCTGACTTGAAAATTGGTACAATAACCCTCAAGTTTATGATCAAAATAACTTTACAAATGTATATAAATCCACCTTCAATACTTCGAGTTATGAAGTATTTATATAAAAATGATTTACAAAATATCCCAATCTGTCTTGGGAACTAATCTAGGAGAAAAGAAAAATATTCATGCAAGAAGATAGAGACAGCGATTGAACTGATGCTTGTTGTCCCTACTTATTAGGTTGTGTTGGCTTTAATCTTTGATATTTTGAACTTTAATCTATGCTTTGTTCTTTCGTCTTCACGTTGGATGCTCTATTCACTCTGATATTTCAACTGATACACATCCACCTAATACACTTTGACCTCACTGACCTGTCACTATCCTTTTACTGTGCCCTTTTACTTTTACTGTACATTTTTACCTTTTGTGTTTTTACAGTAAGTCATTTAATTTCTCCCATGTTTCGACATCTGGTAATGGGATATTGATCATTTTCTTGAAAATCTCAGCTACCTTTGTATACTTGGCAAAAGTAGGCTTATTGACAAAAAGGTGTTTTACCTCATGCTAGAGGTAAAACAAATTCTTAAAATTTTGATATAATACTTTGCCAATAGGTATGCCCTTCATGGATGAAGTATTCACCTAATCTCTGGCCACTTCTTGGTTTTTTTGTTATAGTCCTCCTGTGTCATTAGCTTATCATTTATTGCCAAGGGATTCGGTAAACCTTTTTGCCTCAAATTTTCAAATTTGACCATGAATCTGTCAATGTCCAACTGCATGGTTTGGCACTTGTCTTCTAGGTTTAACATTAAATTCCTCTTGGTGAGGACCCTTTTCACTTCCAAAATTGTACCTATTCTATCAGGTATCTCTAATTCTTACAGTTCATACTTGTTCTTGGAGTTGAGGAAGTGAATGATCCTTGCAGCTTCCTCTCGCATGTCTCCAAGTTCTGCTTTGACTCTTTGTATGGCTTATGTAGCCTGCTTTATTAAATCAATATGTTCAAAAAAAACTTGGATGGATGGCCAAATATCATTGATAGAGTCAATGATATTAGGCCACAATTGTTCCTTAGCCTAACCTAGGGGTTCATTCAATGTCATTTCCTTCTCCAGGCTTTTTATTCATTCATTCATACGTGTAGTATTCTCTTGTTCTTCTTTGTGCATGATTTGGGCAAGCTTGTAGTCAGTTTCCAGGCTGGTCACTTTTTCCTTAAGCCTGTTCATCTCAGTGGTCTGATTGGACATTTATTCCATTGCTTTGACCAATCTGTTTGCTTCATCACCCGTAGACCCTATTGTTGTTGACCCTGTTGCTGATGTAGATGGTGTGGATGCTGGAAGTGTTTTGGCCATTAGATTTGTGGGAGCTAAGGATGCTACCAAAGTGGAAGGCATTGCAATGGTTAATGTTGGAAAAAGAGTGGCAGGGGCATCCTCAAGACTAGCTTGTTTTTGCTGAATCAAGCTATCCAACTCTTTTTCCATCTCCTTTAATTTATCATTTAGTTGTAGCACTAGGTCCATCATCTCTTCATGATTGGTTTGGATCTCTATGACCTCTTTAGTTTGCGGGTGTTCTAAATGAGGCAGCTTTAGCTATTTCTTGAGAGCTGTTATGTCCTCATTCTTCTTTTTGATCAACTTCTCAACAACCTTAATGTCAGTCAGCTCATGACCCAACTCAATAACCAATTCCTCCAATGAATTGATCCTATTGTGTTTGGCCTGTGAGGATGCCATCTCCAATTTATATTGGGCTGTGTTGTTATCTAGTGAACCCTGCAGCCCGTGTGCAGCCATGACCTTTCTTGTAAGGGTGGAGTAAATCATCTCAACAGCCTGTTTATGAAACTCTATCTGGTAAATGGGATGAACATCCCTGGACAATACCTCAAAATAAGTCTTCCTATAATCTATTGAGGTCTTTGGTTGCTCAATAGTGGGCTGCATAAATGAGACTTGCATCTTCCTGGCTTTGATGTCAAAAGCTGACATCAACCTGCTCTTGTTGGCTCGTGTATGCTTGAATTATTGGGCATATGTCTCAACATTCAACTTATCATTCCTCATCTTTATTTCCTTGTACCTATCTTTGATGTCCTTTTCTCTATCATCTGGCCTAGTGAAAGAGGAAACCTCAACACTTTGTTGTCTCTCAATCATTTGAGTGTTGGAGGTTGATGGCTGTTGTCTTTCACGTGAAGTAGTTGTGTCTTTTCTCCTTTGATCCATTGTTTTAGGGATAGTTGTTTCTACTGATTCAATGTTCTCCTCCTGTTCAGACACAGGATTCAATTTGGGCCTTTTTCTGAGCTCAAAAAGCTCATCTGTAGTCTCCATGGCAAAACTTGAACCCTCTTCCCTATTCCTATTTGGATTCCTCTACTCATTGGCTGGGGTTTATAGGAAAAGAAGAATATTTATGGGTTCCTCTAGTTCTAGAACCTGCAAGAAAGAACACTGGTCAATTTTCTTTTCCACATCAATGAGTGTGTTCTCAACATCCATAATTGTGCTATCCATGTCAATCAATGTATTTTCCAACCATTCAGATTGGTTGGAAAACTATTCAATATCAGGTCTTGGGTGGTGGATGAAAGGTCCCAATTTGACCTTGAGTCTTAACTTGTTTATGAACCCATGAGGATCATACTGCCACAATAAGTTGTTGTTGAATTTCATCTATTGTAATATATTGTAAGCCTCTGGTCCAGCCTCTATGTTATTACAAATGAAGGGACCCAATTGGTTTTTTATTTTAAACTAGGTTTTCTTCCTAGCAGATAGGAAGTTAGCTTCATCTGAATTGATGATTTGCCTAAAATAATCCAGTGCAAATATCCTCATAGGGAGGTATTTGGGCAGCTTATAAATGGCTAGTTGGTAGCCGTAAACCCTAATATCAGTGTGGTTCTAGTATAGGTACCAATCTCTCACCTTTTTGTTCTTAGCCAACTGTAGCACCCTCTTGATTTATTGACTGATTCTAGGTTGAGTGTTACTAGTCAGCATGTTCATGACTGGGTAGACAAATGAATCTATGAAACCTTTATAGGTAAATGATGTGGAGTATTTCTGGATCAAGGGTGTCTAGTAAACCACTGATCTTTCTTTCCCCTTGACATCCAACTTCTAGATGCTTACAGGGAATTAATCTGCTTGGTAATACAAAAACATGTGAAATAACACTGAAGAGTACTTGAAAACGCTTTCAGTTGGCAGTCTGGTAAATTGTTCATGCATCCTATCTACAATGAAATAAGCATGGTTGTATATGACAATAGGAGGCTTGTCTGGGGTAAAAATGGACAAAAAGGCTAGGATGACCTCATCCACATGCTCATATGTGGTATATCCTAGGATGCAAGAGAGCCTGGTGATTATATGTCTGCTTGTCTCTGAAAAAATGGTGGCAGCATAAGGTGGAGTATCTGTGGGAGTACGGTGGTCTTCTATGATGAATGTCTGGAAGATTTGTCTTATCTTAACCAGGTCTAGTGTGATATATAAGTCCAATAGGTCTCCAATAGATAATGGGGTCACATTAGGGATAGGTTGGACTTGCAGCATTTGCTTGATAGACTCTGAAGTGATTGTGAACAACAATTGCTGATTAGGGAAATAATAGCCCTTTGGCTAGGGATATAGTAAGCATGACAAAAGTGTATGATATCAGGGAATGGGTGCACTTCTGGGAATAAATATTTGGGTAAATTATATTCCCACAGATGGATGTCATCGGTATGGTTCAGGAATCTATCCTTGCTCTAGTAGTGGAGCTTCAAAAGTTAGGCTGGTGAGGCAGTGTCTTTTATCTGGAAATCCCTATCTGCTAGTGCCAAATGGTAGATGACCAGGTGAGGGGTTGAAACGGGTCTCACATGCAGAGAGGTTTAGGAAGCCATGATTGAGTTTATGGATAGGGATTAGGCTTGTGGTGGCTGTATCAGTGAGGTTTGGGAAAGTCTGGTACAGTGGGAGGGTAATTGCAGTTTGCAAAAGAGGGGTTTTGGGTATACAAGCAAATTACTCTTCAATTAGGCAAATGTATTATTTAATTTCAATTAATTAGTCTTTAAACTAGACTATAAGCTTTCAAATAGAGAGGGCCATTCTAGTTTTCCCAAAAATACCTAGAATTTGGTGGTATGGCTTGCAAACTAGTTTGAATGGTGATTGCAGATGGTATGGTTGCTTCAGTTGTGACCTGGATGCTTGAATTGGGCATCTGAAGCTTGTTCGAGAGGTAAACGGTGGTCAATTTTGGTCGCAGAGGCTCAAGGTGTCACAGAAAGGCTTGAGCAACATCCATAGTGCAAACAAGCAAAAAGAGTTGAAATGGGCTTCTCCAGCCTTTTAACCGGCAACGGTTACAATTTGGCACGGAGGTTTACAAATGAACAATGGATGGTTTTGGTTTGGGTGGGGAGGTGGTTTCTTGGGCCATCACACCTCTTTTGGAGAGCGGGCGATATTTCCTTGAGAGCACACGATCTCACTTGGGGCTGCCATGTAGCAGAATAGTGCCCAGGAAAAACCGTGAATCTCGCGTGCTCTCAGGCTGGTAAGAGTCAGATAGTGAACGAGCGCAATATGGATGTGCGTCGTCAGATCTGGGGGTGGAAGATCAGACAGTTGTCGCGTGGTCAATATGCACAGAGGGAAACAAAGTCAGGATTTGCGAGGCCCGAGGGGTTAATTACAATTAATTGTAATCAATTAATAACTAAGGCAAGGATTGAAAATATAATCAGTGAGTCTAATGGAGTTGGACCAGGGGTTAATGTGGTGGGGTTAGTTTAACTGCACCAAGGGTTGGTGGGTTAAAAGGTTTATATTGGGGAAATATAAATCAAGGAGTTAATTAAATAATGTGGGGGGGTTTAAACTTAGGATAAGGGGGTGAGTTTTGGAAAGGAATTTACTAGGGAAAATGTGTGAAACCAAGGGATAAGGGTCAAAATGAAGGGAAAAAGGGCATTTAATGAAAAATGATGAGATAATGGGGAAATTAGTAAGTATGTATGTGGGGGTGAAATGAAATGAGGGAAAGTTAATCAAACAAGCTTGTGAACATCTTTTCACTCTCATAAATGCTCCTGCACATGAAACATAGGATTAATCATGATAAATGTGCTTTTGACTGAGAAACCTTGTACATTTGCAACCTTTCTTCTACCTACCCATTAATTATCCTAGCATTTTTTCTTCACTTTATTAGATGCATTTAAGCTAGCATACCCTTTATTTCCTTTTCTTTTGACAAGAAAACTATCTAATTCTAACCTTATAACTTCCAATGGCTCAGATTAAGATGAAAAGCACATTTTTATTCTTTACCTAACTACTGATCTACCAAGGTTAAACAGTTTGGCTAGATATTTATTCTCTATCTATCAACATAAAATTCAAAACATGAATGAGTCAAGATTAAGCTATTTGACCATCATGGGCTGTGGCATTTATGACAAGTTGCACACAACCATTATTTTGCATAGTAAAGTAACAAGTAGTGGCATTTGAATTTTCACACTTTCATGATCTGTTTTATTTTTTGTTTGGGGTTCATCTTTTTCACTTTTTTTATCTTTTTTTTTTTTTGTCCTTTGATTATTCTTTTAGGACATACCCTCTTTACATTTTTTAATTTTTAATATGGAAAACATTTTGCAGAAAGAAAAAGTATGTACAATATTACAAGACTAACCATAGCTAATTCAAAATTATGAATCCTATTATTATAGGACCCTAACACAAAGCACACTAGGGGATGTAGTCGATCAAGTGTCTATGGACTCGCCTACCCAAGAAGATATCAAGTTGTTCGTAGACAAGGACATCAAGATATGATAGTAGTAGCATCACAACGAGCAACATAATGAACAATAGCTGAAGACAACATACCAAATTCAACGAATGCAAGAGGAGGGTTGTTGACAATGCGGAGGCAGAACAAGGTTGCAAGCTCAAGTAGATCCATTGATGACGAAAGCAAATTTGGAGACTCCAGCTATGAGGTGACGAGGCAGCATGAAGATCGTGTGAAGATATAGATGGAAAAAAAAGGAGTTGCATGTGTTGAAGCAACAACTCAAGAAAGAACATGAAGCTGCACAGATAGATGAATGAGTTGCAGCAGGATCAGGAACAACAATGGGTGCATCGTGCACTCACGAATGAAACTGCACCCATACAGGTTAAAGATCCATCCCAAAAGCTAACACAGAGTAGACATGGTAAGCAGTGTTGGTGATCACATTGAAGGGAATCGACAACATGCATCTCATTGTGCACATGCATGCAATCCAACAACACACTCACCAAGGTAAAGACAAGAAGCAAGCCCAAATGGAGGTGGACTTGTACTTCGTTAAGTTGATGCACATGACCACCAGCACACACTTTAAGATCAGCATGGACACTATGCGCTAGTGTTTTCCCAGTTCAACCATACCCAAGAAGACCATGCGCATGTTAGCAGATGAGTTGGATGAAGGGGCTGAACCAATGCACCGGTTGCAACAGAGGCAAGAGTTTGCTTTAGCAAGATGTCACCATGAGGTGCATGCACACCATCATGGATGACCAAGCTTGGCATAAGCTCACCATCTTCACCATCACAATCATGTCAAAGAGTTGGTTTCATCATAGCAGACCGAGTGTTAGTGATGTCTTGAAAGGCTTGCTCAATCCATGTTGTCTCACATGAGTACATGTGCATTGTAACGTTGAGTCATGTCAAGTGTAAGTCAAGTGTCAAGAGTTGGATGTAATAGTCATAGTGTAGGTGAAGAGTCATGAGGGTAATTGAACTGTCACAAAGGGGAATGTGAAGGATGACCCCACCCTTTGCTATAAATAGTCCCTCATAACTCATTGTATAGGCTTTTGGCTAGCCAAGCTTCTACTAAGACTATCCTGAAGAAGGCTTGGATAGTATTGTAATGCGCCTTGGTTTCTCCACTGCACGGAGCTAGTACATCTCATTGGAGCAAAAGATGGATGTGGATATAACGTTCCACTGTTGGGGGTAGTAGGTTTACGTGGTGTATTATATGATTGTGACTTACGCTTCTTTATATAATAAGAGCCAGCACATTTTCATGCATATGTTGTTATTGTAGTTGGACTACTCTAGTTGCTTTAATGATATGTTTTGTTTAACTTACGTACTTTTGTATGAATGGATTCACATGAAATTATATGAATCTTGTTGTTATTATGTTACATATGTTGTTAATGATGTCACCGTCCATGTCAACTGCTCTGTCGAACATCAAACAGACCTTTCACTTGAACCTTGCTATAACCACCATCACACTCATCTCAAACTGATCTGTGAGTGTTGTATGTGTTATCTTACCTTGTATGATGTGACTGTCACATCCGAGTGGACTGATCCACCAGAATATGTGCATGTTCTTCGTGTTGTTTGTTCCTATCCAAGTTAGGACTGATCCCTTTCAACCTAGAACTCACCTTCACCTTCCTCTCCCTTTGAAGTGTTGGAACCTCTCATACACTTCCTTGACAAACTGCATCAATCACACCCTTTCTACTGACAGAGTTATCTTACTTGCCTCTATGTGACATCGTGGTTAGGGCACTACCTTACGACCCAATGCTGGGAATCCTACACCAAATGGTATGAGGTCTAATTTGGAATTCTTACCGGGGAGATACCCTTGACATGTTGGCAGATCCAGTACTATCAACATTTATGGCGCTAGAATGAGGGCCTGATGACAAGCAGTGTCCTCTCATCCAATCTTGAACCTTTTCATATCTTTCATGGAGTCTTGCATTATTCTTCCAACGAGGTGTTTTTCGAATCGTGAAGATGTCTCCATCTCAGGGAAGCTTTTCAATCTATTTTCCACTCAAACGTATGATGGTGAAGGTGAAGTGGCCTAGCCTGAGCACTTACATAACTTTATTTCCATGATTCATGAGGAAGATGAGTTTATTGACGAACATACTGGTTTGTTGCTTGCATTCACATTTCACGAATCTCCGTTTCATTGGGTGCTCAGCCTACCGGCTGACACCATCCACTCATTTGAGCACTTCTGTGATATTATTGAAGACATGTTCTATCATTTTGATCTAGACCATCTTGACCGAAAACTGTTACAGCAACAGAGGGCTCTACATGAATCTGTTATTAATTTTTGGCAGTGCTTCCATGACTTACAGTTTCAAGCTCCGAGGAGCTAGATGAAGTTTGCTTACCTCTAGGACCGGTTCGAGTACTGTCTTAAGAAATATGCCCGTCCCAAGAGAAATCTTGATGTCAAGCCTCGCTCAACCTTATTCGTTGATGGAACTACGCAATCTCATGTGGGAGCAGGCACTGTCTCAATGGACTATCCGCCTCCCTATCATTCAATAGTTCCACCATCGCCCAGTGATGCTGAGGATCATGTTTGCACACCTTCTCATCCTTCACACTCTCCCAACATCACTCCACTCCATTTTCGGGCATATTTGGTTGTGATTCCTTCAAGTTCCCATATGCGTTCTTTTCTTTGACCTCCATCTTCACACTCAGGTGTTCCTCTGGATGATGTTGTCTTGTGTTCAACCATTCCAGATTCTTCACTAATTGTGAATGAGGAACAACCCACTGACAGAGTTAGTGTTGTACAACCAACATGCGTTGTCATTCATGAAGAGTATGAGTTGGAGCTTGAACATCAACACTCAAAAAAGGATGACTCCCTTCCGTTCGAGCCCCCTAAGTTCTTTCCTAGCCTCTTTGGTGAAATTTCCATCCATGATTTTTCATGTGTCTCTTCATCCACAGATGCACCCATTGTTGATCACTCGCAGGACTCACTGGAAGTTGGTCCATCATTCGATCACGGAGAGGATAAGTTATTCATTGAAGATCCACTTGATCCTTCATTTTTTTTTTTCGGAAACACAGAGGATGAGTTCATTCACTTTTCATCTACCCCTCGGTTTGATTCATCTGGGATGCTTAAGAATCCATTGATTTTTCTAATCATGACAGTCGTGATCCATTTGCTTCCAATTTTGATCACGATCATGAATCTATCACAGTTGATCTTTTGAAGCCATTGGTGTATGATGATCTACCTGATGATGAAGTTAAGACACCCAAGACTGTCGAGACACTTCAGCTCGAGCTGATGGTTATGTTAGGCCCCCACTCTCTTGAGGCTAGTCTCACTTTCGATCATGAAATCGTTCAATTGCCCAAGGCTCCTCGTCACTCATCTGTATCCATTGAAGATCCATCTCACACACAGATCACACTTCATCCACTCAAACTTCATGATCCCATTGCTCATGCTTTGGAGGAGTCTTACATTGTAAGCACTCATTCAAAACGCAAGTTGTCTTTGTTTCTTTCATTTGCTTGCATGTCACAATCAAGAGTGTGCTTATGCTTCAAAGTTGCATGTAGTGTCACACAATACCATGAGAAGTCCACAGACTATCCGTCATGCTCCTGCACTCACTTACATCACGTGGGCACTTTGAAACATGAAGTGTGGTTGTCTTCATTATTATATCTTTCTTGCTTGTTGGTTCACACCACTGGATTGCTCGTGGACGAAGCCTTCACCAACATGGGTCTACCAATGCACCGGTGGCTACATTAGAAGTATCACTTCACGTGATCAGGCCCATGCACTATTAGTATAGGAGTAGGAGTAGTGTTTCCTTTCAGTTGTTTTCTTGCATGCTTGTTTTCTTGTATGCTTTGTTTGCAGGTTTTTTTGCTTTCTTGTTTACTTACCTTCTTTTCTTTCACTTTAGCTTCTTCTTTTTATTTTATTTGATGTTTGTTTGTTCATTTGTTTGTTCGTAGGTTAGCCTTGCATGAAACCATGTATGACTCTTGAAGCGAGCGGGGTAAAGTAAAAGAGGACTTGTGCAACTATCACTACTTGGTTATCTGTCATCTTGCCTCTGTATGATGAGCTTGTTACTCTTAGTCCATGATACGTTGAAGGAAAATACATACTATTCGAAGTGAACCTTGGTGTAAACACAATGCTTGCGTGCTAACTAGTGTCACCTTCTCTAGTCGATTGTTTGTGGGTTAACCCTTGTCAGCTCATTCAAGTAGAGTAAGGTGAGGGGGGAAACCTCAATAGGCACGTCAGAGATATAATAAACTACTTGTCTTCTGTAACAACCTCCTCTGTTCTCAATAAGTTGGGATACCTCTTCCACCTCTGAATTGAATAAGTGATATGCACAGTGAAAATGAAAAATGAAAAGTCAAAAAATTCAAAATGAAAAATAAATAAGGCAAAATAAGAGAAAGGATTCCTGCACAAGGAGGTGATGCAAGTAACTTCGCTAGGGTACTGACAAGGCTCACTGGTAGAGGAGCCATGCTTTTGTTCCTATGTGACTCCACCAGGGTACTGTCCAGGCCTACTAGCAGTGGAGCAACACTAGAGATGAAACTAAGACTCTGACGGCTATACTGCTTATGCACTTATATACCCCTCAACCCCAATCAAAACAACTATGTTGCCTTGGCTTGGCATGTGTGTCAATCGACCAAGGTATTGGCAGATGCTACATCTTACAATCAAGTTAGTGTGAAACCAAGATGAGCTAAGAACTGAAAAATACTTCCAGAGGTGTTAGACTTGCTTTTCATGAACAAGGTCTATATCGAGAGGTGGCATTCTACTAGTGTGTCACAAAGTGTTGTAGAGGATACAAACACCCTCCAAATTTTTTCCTTAGCATGTTTTGGAGCCTCCCTACCAACATTACACAGTTATTTGTCTTGCTTCGTCAAGTACTCAAGCTTCATTGTATTCCTCACACAAAGGAAACTTGTCGATCATAGGTGATCCATTCCCCTCACAGGCTTCTTACCCAAACTTGGTCCAGCTGCAGGCTAAGTAGCCTCCCTAGAATTTGAGCAATCTTTTCTGACAACTTGTTGGGCTCCAAGGTTGTGCAATTTTGCCAATCAACATTCCCAACAGGAATTTCACAATTTTCTCCAGCAGGGTTGCTCAGCCCAAAATTTGCACAAATTTGGCTAGCAGTCAGTTGCTCTGCCTAGAAATTGCACAAATCTCTTGGGCAGTCATCCCAGCTCCAGCCAAAAATGCGCATTTGCTTCAGGCAGTCAAGCAGTTGCTTTCATGTGCAGTTGAGTTGACTAGTTCTTGTTATAGACATATTTGGGCACTACAACCCCAAACTCATCTGTCCATAAACTAAGGGCTCCTCAAGTCCCTAAAAGTGTTGTTTCACACCCTAAAGGATCATGGTCAACTGATTACATCATTTCCCAGAAGTTCCACCTGAAAAACTAGTCAGAACTGGCCAAAACTAGACCATATAGACTGCTCCATGGGCAAGGTGCAATGCATACTGACTGCCTAACTGGCCAGGTGCAATGCATACTCAAATGGCCTTCTGTGGGGTGCGATGAGTGAGAATAGACAAATGGAAGAGACAGTTTGCAAGGTGGATGATCATGGAATCTTCCAGAAACTTCTCATTTGACACTTGCCTCTATGAATTCGCCCAGGGATGAGTAAGAGATTAATGAAATCTCCAAGTGGAACCAAAAACTATCAGTGGGATGAAACTAATCAAAAACCCAGAGCTGACTCACACCCTTGCAAGACATCTATAAATGGATCCCTCATCTGAGAGATCTAAAGGCTGGAATTTTGTATTTTTTAAGGAAGTGTTGTTGGTTTGTTGGTGAGAAGAGACATTGCATTGTTGGGTGATTTGCTTGTTCATGAGGTGAAGAGGGCTTCTACAACTGGGAGGATGATGCTGGATCAGACAGCTGGGTTGTAATCCTCTCTTACATTACTATTAATAAAGTTCTTTGAGTTTTCCTCCATATGATCTTGTATTTGTGAAACTTTTTGTTTATGGATGCAATTGTATGGTCAATGTGTTTCTGATTCCACATTGTTTATGATGTTTTAGATAGATATGCTTTGATAGTTTGATGTTACTTTGACTCTACAGGTACTCTCAAAGCAGGAAAAGTAGGAGAGGAGTGGAAAATTCTATCAAGGAAAGGAGAAATCAAGCTAGGATCAAAGCGAGAGATCCAGGTTGGTCCTCTTTTCTTCTCTTCCATCTATCACACTTAAAGGAACTCTTGAAAAGCTTTCATTGTTTGTTGCTAAGATAGCTACCTGTCTTAGTGGGACTAGCAGTTCGAATCGACACTAGTTTTCCCTAAAATAGTTCCCTCTAGGACTGAGAAAAACAGTTCCCAAGGTAGGATGCAAAGGCATCCCTTGTTTCAGGGATCTATGTTTAGTAGTTGGAGGTTACATGCAAGGAGAAATTCTAAAACCTCCCACCAAGTGTCACTTCCCCTAGATATGTGGCATGCGCATCACGACCTCGATGTTATCAACACTCATCAACCAGACGCTGCAAAGCACATTCCTCACGTCAACCTTGAAGCTCTAACATCTCACATCACATCTAAGAGCAGTCGGCACATTCAGCTTAGCTGTGTTGGGGTAGGCCTGCTTCCCATGCCTTGTGCTACATTTCTGTTGCTTTTTTGTTTTGACTTGTGGGAGTAATGTTTACTTTATTTCTTTGAATGCTTGTTGTCGTTTACATGTATACTAGCTTGTCCTAGCTCTATTTCAGTTTTTGTTGCTATCTCACTATTGTCACATGCATGAAACTATTTTGCATGGACGTTTGCCTAACTGGTGAACTGCCTCACCCACATTCATGTTGATCTGTTTGTTGAATATTTCATTCATTTTTTGCATGCATTGTTAATCACTTTTGCTATCACTTATTTTGACCATGCATTCACTGACTTACTTGCTTTCAGTTGCCCGTCGGCGAGTCAGGCCAACCGTGGCCTGGGCTCTGCCTTCACCAAGGCTGCATTACACAAACTGGGAAAGGAAGGCTCAACTTCCTCTCCAGATTTGTGCATTCCTACCCAACATTGGCCTCAAGCACTGTTTTGGACATTTCTAGATGACAGTAGTTGCTTGGCCCAAGAAATTGCGCAAATTTGTCCCTAGGCCAGTAGTCTTTCCCAGCTAGAATTTTGCAATCCCAGAAATCAGCAGCCAGATTGGACTGTACATTGGGCAATTCTAGTAGTCATTCAGTCTCCTAGCAGCCCAAACTATGCCTTGTGTAGTCTTGGTAGTCAGTCTCCCAACCTCCCGGCTGAAATTGTGCAACCTTCATGATTATTCACCCATGTAGATTGCAAGTTAGTTCTCATGTTCATTTTGGCTTTCAATTGACAGATTGCTTGCCATGACTGTTTCCATGTCTCTAGGTATCGCAGGTGTTCATCTGCCTCTCAACAGTACAAGTATATTGGTTTCCAGGAGAGTAGAGATGAAGACACCATTCAGATCACACTTGGGGATGTAATCGATCAAGAGTCTATGGACTCGCCTACCCATGAAGACATCAAGTTGTTCATAGACAAGGAGATCAAGATATTACAATAGCATCATCACAACGAGAAGCATCATGAACAGCAGTTGAAGATAGCATACTAAATGCAACAAATGCAAGAGGAGGGTTGTTGACAAGACGGAGGAAGAACAAGGTTGCAAGCTCAAGTAGATCCATTGATGATGAAAGCAACTTCGGAGACTCTAGCTATGAGGTGACAACATGAGATGAAGATCTTGCGAAGACAGAGATGGAAAAAAAAAGGAGTTGCATGTGCTAAAGCAGCAACTCAAGGAAGAACATGAAGCTGCACAGATACATGAATGAGTTGCAGCAGGATCAGGAATAGTAGTGGGCGCATCATGCACTCATGGATAAAACTGTGCCTATACAAGTTAAAGATCCATCCGAATAGCTAACATAGAGAAGACATGGTGAGTAGTGTTTGTGATTGCATGTAGGGAATCAACAACATGCATGTCATTGTGTGCACACATGCAATCCAACCTATTCAACACACTCACCAAGGTGAAGACAAGAAGCAAGTTCAACTGGAGCTGAACATGTACTTTGGCAAGTTGATGCGCATGACCATGCGAACACACTTGAAGATCAGCACGAACACTATACATCAGTGTGTTTTCAATTCAATCGTACCCAAGAAGACCATGCGCATGTTAGCAGATGAGTTGGATGAAGGGGCCGAACCAATGCACCGGTTGCAACGGAGGCAAGAGTTTTCTTTAGCAAGATGTCACCATGAGGTGCATGCACACCATCACGGACGACTAAGCTTGGCATCAGCTCACCACCTTCACCATCACAAGCATGTCAAAGATTTGGTCTCATCAAAGCTGACCGAGTGTCAATGATGTCTTATAAGGCTTGCTCAAGCCATGTTGTCTCACATGAGTACATTTGAATTGTAATGTTGAGTCATGTCAAGTATAAGTCAAGTGTTAAAGTTGGATGCAACAGTCATAGTGTAGGTGAAGAGTCATTAGGGTAGTTCAACCGTCACAAAGGGGAATATCAAGGGTCACCCCACCCTTTTCTATAAATAGTCCTCCATAACTCATTGTATAGGTTTTTGGTCAGCCAAACTTCTACTAAGACTATCTTGAAGAAGGCTTGGACAGTATTGTAACGCACCTTGGCTTATCCACTGCACGAAGCTAATACATCTCTTTTAGGAGCAGGCGGATATGGCTATAACATTCCACTGTTGAGGCTAGCAGGTTTACATGGCATATTGTATGATCGTGACTTACACTTCTTTATATAATAAGAGCCAACACATTTTCATGCATATGTTATTATTGTAGTTTAACTTATCTAAGATATGTGTTGTTTAACTTACGTAATTGTGTATGAACTGATTCACATGCAATTATATGAATCTTGTTGTTAATGTATTGCATATGTTGTTAATTTTGTCACCGTCCTTGTCAACTGTTGTGCCAAACATCAGACAGACCTTTCACTTGAACCTTGCTATGACAACCATCACACTCGTCTCAGACCGATCCATGAGTGGTGTACGTGTTATCTTATCTTGTATGATGTGACTGCCGCATCCGAGTGGATTGCTTCACCAGAAGTTGTGCATGTCCTTCGTGTTGTGTGTTACTAGCCAAGATGGGACTGATCCCTTTCAACCTAGAACTCACCTTCACCTTCTTCTCCCTTCAACGTGTTGGAACCTCTCGTACACCTTCCTTGACTGACTACATTAGCGACAACCTTGATACTAACAGAGTTATCTTACTTTCCTCTGTGTGACATCGCGGTCAAGGCACTACCTTACGACCCACTGCTGGGACTCCTACACCAAATGGTCTGAGGTCTAATTGGGACTTCTTATTGGGGAGTTCCCCTTGACATGTTGGTGGGTCTAGCACCGTCAACACCTCCATGTAATGGGCTTAAGGGTTTGTGAGTGTGCTCTTATTATCCTTTCAATATAGTAAATACTTGGGTAAGGTTGAGCAACATATAATATGTATATGATCACCTTAAACACTGGCCATGAGACATGGTTGAGGTTTTAAAGGGTTTAGGTGTATGATGTATATCATATGTAAAGCCTTCTAATGTTTAACTTTAAACCTTGAATCAATGCTTTGAGATGTGGCTTGACTCATTTATTTGTGACATTGTACCAAATTAGGCACTAGAAAAGTGACATGAATGGTAGTTGTTGGGTCCACTTTTTTTTACAATTTTGATCAATCTTTGTCGGAGAAAAGTCGTAGAAATAATCAACAAGAGTATAAAGAGAAAAAGGTAAAACAAAACAGGAAGAAGGACTAGAAAAGAGAAAGCAACAAGAAAATGAGAGAAAGTGGTTATATCAAGACTTGCCAAAGTCGCAAAATAAGAATCTATGTATTAATTTTGAAGGAATCAAAGTGGAAGTGGACCAAGTGGATAGATTTTGTCAAAGGGATCAAGTGAGCATGATCAAGACATAGAAGAAAATATATAAAATCCACATGGATTGAGCCGAATGTAGGGGGAATAGAAAGAGCTATGCTGACATGTTGTTGGTATGAGACTTGAGATCTTTCATATTGTAATTGTAATTCAATCTTGTCCTATTCCATTTTAGTGTGATCCTGAACAGATGGAGGCTTGTTGGTGCCTCACCCAGGTTTGAAGTTAATTAGCAAAACAAATCCCAGTACTAATGGTCGTTTCGGCAATAGTCTGCAGAGCGCGGACTGAGGTCTCACTTGAAGTAGTATGGGGGGTGCTCGAACTAGGTTTCTTCACCCTTGAGATGTCTGAGAGGTTTAACTAGTCCAACTATTAGTCCCTTCACGCAAGTTTCTTCGTGCACTTCCCAGGCCTTCACGCCTTGATATACTTTCCTTCACGTAGCCCTAACTAGGGGTTGTGGAGCTTTTGCATTGCTAGAGCAACGCTCTGTGCTATTCCCCTAAGTCGCACCCAAGATCTTACTTATCTTCCTATGCCTAGTCAACTATCTTTGCGTAAATGGATGTCTTACATTATATTTATTTATACAACACATTCATAAGAGTTCACGCAACAAATAAACAATACAATTGCAATTTAAACCCAATAATACATGAAAACAGGAAAAGATACACAGTAATATGCTAAACTTCTCTTTATTAATTCTTCGAAGGATTACAGACTCGACCTGTCCTGCACATTTAGCTGCAGGGGTCTGTGCACTCAGCGACGGACTACTAGGCATCTACACACTCAGCTGCAGAGCCTTCTCCTACTCTACAACCCAAAGACATACTTTACACTTCGATTCAATCACTTAAACTCATCATGCTTCCATTTTCTTGCTTCTATTAGCTATCTCTACACTTAAAGCCTTGCTCTATTTATACAATCCCATGGTCTATTGACCATGGGTAGGTCTATCAAGCTGACATTACATTACAAAACCAAGGGCGAACAACCGTGTGACTCTATTATAACTTCACACTCCACACCCATAATTCGCAGAGCTTTTACAAAAGACTTGGCCAAAACTTGGGCTTTAAGCCCCAAAACATGCCTTATGGGGATTCCATGCTGAACAAGCCCCCAACACAAACATTGTGACTCGCCCTCAAGTCACTCTATCAGCACAAAGATCTTCGCATGGAGTCCCTCCAACTCTTTTTGAACTACTGAATGGTCGGCAGTGCACTGAGCGGTTGCCTGTTGGATCTCCTGTATGCATTGTTCTGAGACAGTGGTGTCAAAAATGCTTCCTTGCATCTGTGCCTTTGTTCCCTGCATTTTTTTATAATCCCGTGCCTTTGTACGGATACTTGGAGTGTGAAGATTGTGCTTCTACTGGCTAGTTAGATAGCTGGGCACTCGTGTAGGGCTTCAATCAACTGCCATTCACTTTCCCTGGGAAAGGCTCTCCATTTAGCTTGACTAGCTGTATTGTGCCTCCATCTGTAACCTCCTTGACAACATATGGTCTCAGCCAATGCATTCTGAACTTTCCCAGGAATTTATCAAACTTACTGTCATACAGCAGCTCTAAAACATTTACCTTGAATGTGCGCAACTTAATATGGTGATTGTTCCAGGCCTTCTCGTGCTGCTTTTGCACCTGCTGATGAAAGCTAGCTAGGAACCATTCCTCCTCAAGTTCTTCCAACTACATGAGCCTCTCTTTGAGGGCTTTGCGGCCTGTCATACCTGTGAGCACTGCTATGCGTAGACTAGGTACAATATACTCCATTGGCATGATAGTTTCCACTCCATAAACCAATCGAAAGGGTGTTTGTCTCGTCAGTTTCTTGTGTGTTGTCCTGTACGCCCATAGTATTTTAGGTACGTGTAGGTCCCAATCACTCCGCTGCGCATTTCATACTTTGGTCAGTGCAGTCTCTAGTATTTTATTGAATGCTTCTACTGTCCCATTGGCTTGTGGGTGATACGGTGTGCTTTTCTGATGATACACCTGAAACTCTTATGTTAGCACGCTGATGGTTTCATTTAGGAAATGTGTATTGTGATTGCTCATCAAGATTTTCGGACATCCAAATCAAGTCAACATGTGTTCAAACAAAAACTTCGCAACCGTGGTGGTTGTGCAGTGTTTGACTGGCTGTGCTTCTACCCAACGAGTTAGGTACTCTGTCCCGGTGATAATGTATCTCACGCCTGTTTTTCCCTGCGGTTTGATAGGTCAACAATGTAAACTTTGAAATGGGAACTATAAACTCAAAACGGGAACTTTGGCCAAAAAACCCTGAAAAAACATCAAAAACAGTTCTAAAAACGAAAAGTGTATATACTAGAACAATGATTTTTTTTTAGGGTCAATTTTGAACATATTTTAAGAATGGCAGTGAAAACAAAATTTTCATGCCAAAAACACCTTGAAAACAAAAAAGTGATGATATTGGAATGGTGAATTTTTTTTCGGGTCAATTTTCAACATTTTTAAAAAATGCTAGTAAAACTGATTTTTTATGTGCCAAAAAAAGTTGTTTATGAGGAAAAAACACACTAACATTTTGGTAGAATAACATTTTTCTTTCCTAAGTATAAATTCAACATGTTTTCAACCATAACATGCTAGATAAAAATGAAATTGGAATTTTTTCACATATAAAATTAAAAAACCATGACATTATGAACAAATTACATGACTAAATGAATTCAAATGTCATTATTTATATATTGAATGAAACATACATTATATCTCTAATTTAGTGTTGCATTGTAGATATTCTAAACAATAAAAATTATCATAATTAAGACATATAATCCAACAACATAAAAATGACTCGTAACTTCTCATTTAACACCATATGAAAATCAAAAATTTTATTTCAAGATACGATGCAAACATCAATTATATAAACTATCTTAAACAATTATTCAAAATCATTCATATTCTCTTGCACACCATCAGAATTGACATATTCAGATGAGTGACTAGATGCTAATGAAGATGTTCCATATTCTTCTCTTTCATCAACTAGTGCCCCATCTGAGTCCACATGCATGCCCACCATTTCAGGTTTCAAAATTCTTCTAGATATATGACTAGTTTCAGCAGACTCCCATCTCAACACTGTTCCTTTTGGTAACAACCTTTTCAAAATCTCTATCGTCTTGAAGCGAAAAGTTCCTCTCTTTGTTAAATTGAAGTCATAAACAAGTATGTCAACATCCTCCAATTTTAATATGTCTGTGCGGTGGCAATTTATATTTGTACCCTTTCTTTTTCACTTTCCGCCATTTTTTTGTCAACTACCATCTCTGGCTTATACACACCATTGAATGGGTGTGTGTTTGTGGCATTCCAATGTACTTCAACACCTGTAACATCCTCATTTTCTGTAAATACCTTTATAACTTTAGCAACCCAGAATGGATAGTCATTGGGATCTCCGTCTGCTAGCACTATGATCATGTAACCCTCCTTAATATCCTGTACTGAACCCCTGTAAAGGTCTTCCATAACTTCATGTTGTGCACGGGATCTTCTGGAACCAATATACATCTCTCTTTCCTCTGCCTGTGAAGAATTAATAATACCTTGAGATTGTTGTTGTTCAACAATGATTATTTCCTCATGTTCATTTGACACATTTTGTGGCCATATAAATGGATTTTTCAAAGGTATATCTTCATTTGTTGTTGTTAAAATGATATCACTTTGATTATTGAAAATGACTCCCACCAAATTGAATTAACAATGTCAAAGTACTCATATGTATATCTAATACATTTTTTAATTTCTTCTAGGCAATCAAAATAATTTATCTCTCTATTATGTTTGCGTGCATTATGAACTTTACCAAATGATTGTAATAACAATATTTTTGATGCAAATATTGGATGGTTTGGAATTAACTTCAAAAATTCCGAACCTGATGATGGTGCCCATTCTGCAATAGTTGAATACTTCTTGCCCCATATTAGTGTTTTCCCATAAATTTTTTTGATACGAAATTGATGATGGAAGCTAATGTCATTAAGTTGTTCAATGCATTTCCCCTCACCATGTGATCCTAGAATAAACCTTCACATGTCAAAAGTTTCTTCCAACACATCAAAAGTAGGTTCTGGCATGTATGATTTCTTAATACATTCAATTAATGATGGCAAGATCCCAACTTACTTCCTCCTCAATATGACTGAAAAACAACTGAACGTCTGATCAATATGGTCATGAGTGTGACCAACAAGAATGAAACCAACCTTTACCTTCTGAAAAATTCTCAATTCAACAAGCAGGTTTAGATATCCAAAAACAACCTGATTTTTGTTTTCACGGCAAGTGTTGTGCAATTGTAGATACAAAACTTCACGAAGATTACCAGACCAATGAGAAAGCACATCATGAATTATGGTTATGGTCAGATTTGCATCATTATGAATATTTGGAGTTGTGAAGTACACCCTTGGAAACATTTTCCCATTGAATACCATACAACTGACCAAGTGATACTGAATAAAATTTTCCTCCTGTAAATTTTTCGGTGTGCGAACAAAATGTGGCAAAAGTGTTTTCTTCTAGTCCATACCATCAATTATCAAAACCAAATATTTATTCGGATTATCATAACACTTCTTTCGATGCTTGTACAACTTTTTCCTTTCACTTGTTTGTTGTTTGCGATGCTACTAAATTTCTTTGACAATTGAATCTACACAACATAAAAGAAAGCCATTAAGAAATATGTTTTCATAGTTGATGGCTATACAATTTTAAAAGTTAAAGTTATGAATGCTTACCTCTTTCTGACCCTTCACATTTGTCCCTTTCTTATTTAAGAGAAGCACATGTATTGCAAATCCCTATCCTTGTCTCCTTAGGAATACGAACATTGTTGAATTCTTTCTTCCATACCTTCACAAAATATTGATATGTAATAAACCGACCCTATCCCACAACACCTTCTGCATATTATTTGTATAAGTTGTAGATTTCTCATCTTGAAAAATTATCTAGAATATGTATTGTCTCTCTATTTGGCATACACTCTCCATGCTTTGAAAAGAAATATTTCATCCATGACATTGTAGTATTTGATAATGGCCCAAACTATCTTTTATGGCGTACTTCTAAATAAAATGTGGGATCCTTTCCCAATTTTTCTTGAATTCTCAAGAGACAAAAATTCCCAATTGAATGAAACATTTTGAAAGCCTTTCTACTGATAAATAAAGACCCAATATGATAATCATAACCTGACAATGTAGATTGCATGCACCCAACTAAATATGAATTTTGCATGCTTTTATTCATTGAAAAATATCTCTTCCTGCTCTCTAATGCAAATTTGAAATCCATATGTTTCAAGCACTCTTTTTGACAACATTCACTTGAAATGAGAGCACTGATAGAACTTCTTCTCATTAGATATTCTACTCTAACCCTTGTACAATTAGAACATCTTTCATTGATATGAAAAGGTCTGCTCCTACTCCTTGATACAATATTTCTTGGCAACATCTCCATCATTGGATCATCATTTGTATAAGGACTTTCATCATCATTAAGAGGAATGTTATCCACACTATGATCAACTGTGCTTTTCAAAGACTGACTTGGAGGATATTATTCATCTTCCCCTTCTTTAGTTCTACTGTCATAGTCCTTAGAATTTAGACTGAATGGAAAATTTGACTCGATGTTTATTGGATATTCTTCCTCATGTTCATTGTCAGTGCTGCTCTCATAGTCCATAGAATTAGGACTATGTCAAAAATGTGACTGTTTATTTACTGAAAATTCTACATCCTATCTTTTGTCACTGCTACCTTTATAGTCATTAGAATTAGGACTAAGTGCATCAACTTGTCCTTCATCATTGTCGCTCTCATAATCCTTAGAATTAGGACTAAGAGAACACCGTGACACTCCATTCTTTTGAAATTCATCATCATGATATTCATCACCGTTGCTCTCATAGTCCTTAGAATTAGGACTAAGAGGACACCATGACACTCCATTCTTTTGAAATTCATCATCACGCTCTTCATCACTGTTGCTCTCATAGTCCTTAGAATTAGGACTAAATGGACACTGTGGCACTCCATTCTTTTGAAATTTGTCATCATGCTCTTTAGCATCGCTAGTCTCATAGTCCATTGGATTAGGACTAAGAGGAAACCGTGACACTCCATTCTTTTGAAATTTTTCATCACGCTCTTCATCACTTCTGCTCTCATAGTCCTTAAAATTAGGACTAAGAGGACACTGTGACACTCCATTTTTTTGAAATCCATCATCACGCTCTTCATCGCTACTGCTCTCATAGTCTTTAGAATTAGGACTAAGTGGACACTATGACACTCCATTCTTTTTAACTTCATCATCATGCTCTTCATCACTGCTGCTCTCATAGTCCTTAGAATTAGGACTAAGTGGACATCATGACACTCCATTCTTTTGAAATTCACCATCATGCTCTTCATCACTAGTGCTCTCATAGTCCTTAGAATTAGGACTAAGCAGACACCGTGATACTACATTCTTTTGAAATTCGTCATCATGCTCTTCAGCACTACTGCTCTCATAGTCCTTAGAATTAGCACTAAGTGGACATTGTGACACTCCATTATTTTGAACTTCATCAACATGCTCTTCATCACTGCTGCTCTCAGAGTCCTTAGAATTAGGACTAAGTGGACACTGTGACACTCCATTCTTTTGAAATTGATCATCATGATCTTTATCACTGCTGCTCTCATAGTCCATAGGATTAGGACTAAGTGGACACCGTGACACTCCATTCTTTTGAAATTCATCATCATGCTCTTCATCACTGCTACTCTCATAGTCCTTAGAATTAAGACTAAGTGGAATCTGTGACTCTTTATTTATTTGAAATTCTCCATCCCTTCTTTCATCAGTGCTGCTCTCATAGTCATTAGGATTAGGACTAAGTGGTAGAATTGACTTTCTATTCATAGTGGAAGAATTCCCGTTATATTCATCAATATGAATAGAGTTGTTACGTGATGAAGGTGTTGATGTTGTACAAAACGAAACTTCACTATCAAGAGAATCCATCCCTTTCAAATATAAGAGGTTGAATGATACAAATGCATAGTCTCCTAAAGATATTATATAGCTTAGAGAATGAAATTTTCCCTCCAAAAATTTTGTTAGATTTATTTCCCTTCATTATTTTATTCTACAATTTATTGAAAAATGTAAATTAATTTTTTTTATGAAATAAATCGTTAAAATTGTAAACTACAACTTTTACCTAAATTGTTTTAAAAGTTAAAGTATATAATATTTACTAAACAATTGAATGTTTTATTTTTATTTTTTATAGCACGTTCTAAAACAAATTAATCCCACATTCACCTCGCTATAAAATGATTCCATAATATTCGTTTTATCATAATTTCGTATATTGCCATAAAAAAAATTAACATGTTAATTTTTTTTTTAAACGAATTAATCCCACATTAACCGTACGGTAAAACATCTCTGTAATTTCACGTATATAATAAATTCCATTATCACTATTACTCACATCACATCAAGGTTTTCTGAGGTTCATTGAAAGACTTCGAGCGATTTTGTGGAGTAGCTACACTTCTATCAACAACATATTCAATGGAGAATTCTTGCAATTGAAAGGTTAGTTAATTTTTTCCTTGCGAATTTTAATATTAAATAAGTTTAATGAAGTAGAATTTTTTCTTTTTTTAATTAAAACTTTTTGCGGGCCAAATTTACTCATTATGTCCACTGTGAGCATGGTGGGCCCAATGAAGCTCACGATGGCCAAACGGACCCAGTAATGCTCTGTTGAGGCCTCGAAAATCACTACATCAACATCGGGGAAAACCACCCGGTCTAGACCTTAAAAGCAGCTCCTTTTCCGTTTGGCGTGGTGGCTCTGACTGGATATAATGGTACTAGTTTCCCAATGATTTATAAATGAGATGGATAAGTGATCAATTTTCTAATATCTAATGGTAATGATGGATGATTTATTCTAAAATGCAATAGCATAAACAACTAATCTATCCCGGGAAGTCTTTTTCTTAGTGCAACTTTTGATAGTTCTTATTGATAAGTAAGCATATAGATGACTCCACTTATAAACAAGAATATTCATCCATATGATAATTACTTTGTTCAAGTAGTTGAAAAAAGTAATAATTAAAACATTATTATACTATTCTTTATATATCACTGACATAAAAAGGTATAAAAATAACAACTCTTAAACATTCAATAGTGATAAGTAAAAGAATTGCTATAAAAGCATATACATACATCAATAATAGCAAAAATAAATAAATGTTGATTCACATAAAAGCATGAAACAAGAACATAGATAATAGTACTATATGTGTTTGAATCTCCTCCGATATGAATTGCATTCAAATCTTTCTTTTTAACTTGGAAACACTTTCATAAGAAGCAATAGTGCATATCATATAAAAGTATTCTTCATCAAAACTTAGAATTCAAGTCCATTTTTCATATAAAAATATATATCGGAAGCACAATAGTGCAAGTTCCAATCCAAGGCTTAATACAAAAATTTTAGGACCCTTTCTAAAATCATGAAAGGGTCTATAAATACTCTCTAAACTAACAAACAATGAAATAAAAATGCTATGTGCTAGTATTAACCAAATCACAAAAATTGTGATAATCTCCTCAAAATAGGTATGTTGTAGTCGGTCAGAGTGATTCACTGTTTTGGCTGACTATCTTGTGTCCTGTGCTGGCAAATGGCAAGCATCGATTGCAATTCTGGCAGATGACTCATTCGCGAATGTAGCTAGGCAGTGTATGTGGCATCTGTAATTTTGAGAATCATACAACCGATCACATCTGTTATACTCCTATACCAATAGGTGTCATATTTCATAATTGACTTGATGAGCTCTGTAATATGTTCATCCCTTTCCTTGTTGCAAAGGTTTTCCATATTATCAAAAGATCAAAAAATATAAAAAATGTAAAGAGAGTATGCCCTAAAAGAAAAATCAAAGGGTGAAAAAAGAATAAAATGGTTAAAAAAGTGCAAAAAATGAACCCCAAAGACAAATAGACTAGGAAAGTGTGCAAGTCCAAAATGCCACTACTTTTTATTTTCTGTAATAAGCATTGTGTGCAGCTTGTTAATTTATGACACAATTGATGAATGGCCAAACATCTTAATCTTGGCTAGTTCATATTTGAATTTCATGTTTTAGAGATAGAGAATAAAATCTGACCAAACTGTTCAATCTTGGCGGATAAGTAGATAGGTAGAGTAAACAAAAAGGAGCTCAATAGCTAAAGTTGAGTCCTTGGATGTAATAAGTGCAGACTTAGGTAGACTCACCATGAAAATAAAAGGAAAGTTGAAAAGGGTTTGCCAGTCTAAGTGCACTCGAATAAAGAAGAAAAAATGATAGGCCAAAGTAGGTAGGGTAGGTAGATGGTGTTGCAGAATGATACTTGTGATAGATTATGCCTCTAAATGTGTTAATCTTTATCTCTATCACAAGTGAAAAGGTAGACATTATACTTGAAGCAGCTCAAGCAAGACAAGATTCAATAATTAACTCCCCTTCATACTTTCCCTAAAGATTTCACTAATTTCCCCAAAGTATTAAGATCTGTTCTTAATATCATTAATAAACCACTCCTTCCCATCCATCTCATTTCATAAAGTGGCCTAAGTAAAACCCTATTTTACTTAGGAAAATGGCAAGAATTTCTCATATAAACCATTTTTCCATCCTGATCCTAAGTTTAATTACAAAAGTCAATTGTTATTATAACTTAGTGCACAATTCATTTTCATATTAACTATTAACATTTATTAATATACACGTTAAATCCTTTCCGTATTAATATATTAAAAAAACCTCGTTATTCTACATATCCTACCTGGTCGAAATATGACCATAGTCGCTGTATAAACCAGGGTTAATGAATTTGTTTGTAATTCATTAATAACCAGAGTTCCCTGCCACACGACAAACAAAGGGATTAATTAACCATTGGGTTAATTAATAACCATTACCTAACCAATTAAACTGCGCCCGATATGATTTATTAATCATTTATTATGGTCGGGCCCGAAGTTAACCTCCCGCCATCTCCAAAGCCCGTCCACCATCTGATCCCTGCTTGCTCATCTGACGGTCCGCATAAATATCGCGACCCCCTTCATCACCACCCATTAACTCCTGTTCACTAGTGGTTTTCCAACTATACAAATGCCACGCGTCGCTCATTCTACCTGCTCGCTTGCTCCCCGCTCAATACCACCCAGCCCCAAAAGCGGTGCGGGGTAAACCGCTTACCACCTACTGCTAATGTCATCCACTGACGTCAAGTCTGGTACTGCTAATGTCATCTGCCTGCTGATGTCATTCGCCCACTAACATCATCTGACCGCTTATGTCATCCACCTAATCAAATAAAAAAATACCGCCAAGACTTCATTTTTTCAAATAAAACCGAAAAAATGCCATTTTCGCTGTAGTTTGCTACATACAGCGCTCTGCGCATAATAATAAACATCCAGGCCAGCAGTTCAGTTTCAAACCACCACCTAACTAGAAAGACTACAGCATGAGCTCTGCAGCTAGCCATTTAACCTACATTTGTATGGTTTCTTCTTTTACGTAGGTATTTACCCAGTTTGCCATGAAACCCTGCAATTTCATTCTCGGCTGAAAATTCTACCAGATGGAGCTGTTTACCAGATTGAGATTTTTACCAGAGCAGGATGAACTAGGGTCAAAATAGGATTAACGAGTATCAGATCATAGTCAAAGAGTATCAGTTAAGACAGGCAGCTAGCACAGAGTCACTGAAGAAGACAACTGCAAGCTGAATCCTAGGGCCTGCCTCCAGCACATTCAACAAAAATAGGACCAGCACAACATCAGTTCATATTTTCCCTATTTTCAAGGCTAGCTATTTCTATTTTCTTATAAACTATTTTTATTCATCCTAGATATTATCTCACTCTGTTATAAGATATTTGTTTTATGATTTGTTGCATAAATACCCCCTCCATTAGAGTATTGTGGGTGGATTCCTAGACTTTGCTGTAATATTGATTTTTTGGAATAAATAGCTATTGGAATCAACTGTTGCATGGCTTACTAGATGAAGAATTGAAGCGGAGGACTTGTCATAGACTTCTTGAATCAACCACTGGATCAATAAGTCCTCTATATCTTGTGTTTAAAGTTTTCTTAGTTTATTATATCATCTGTGTTTCAAAATCTGAACGATAAAGAAAAGATTTAATTTCAGAATATGCTTGATTGCACTCTGTTTTTAGTCATTATTGTTCTCTGTGTTTTTTTAGAATTAGGATAAGTAGTGAAATCTTAATTGCTCATGTTTCCTAATTCTTTCATGTTGATTATTTGCTAAAGAATACTTAATTGATCTTTATCAATAATCATCCATTTTCTCTCTTTAAATAGGTTGAAGGATTCTCAACTGCCCTTCACCCCATTTGAGCCCATTCCATCTATTTCAAGTCTTTATTTGTTCCCTGTTTGACTACCTTGCTCTATGAAACCATCCTCTGTTAAGAAACAAAATCCAGAAAGCCATCTTCTTTGACTCCATTAGCCCAATGGACTGAACTACTCTGTCTTACCTTCTCTGTCCTATTGTATCTCACCACCCAAACTCAAACAAAACCCTTGAACTTCATAACTAGCTTAATACCTTTAAAAACAAAGCTAAATCATAAAGAGAGAGACCTCTCTGGATACAAATTGGCTAGATTCTGTATCTAAAAGATTGGTTAGTGTTTACCTCAGCCTCCTTTCCCTTTCTTACAAATTTTGGGAAAACCAGAGTGATAACGTCAATGGCGACTCCGCTGGGGACCTGAATAATTTGTTTGTTACTACTATTTTCTGTATAAGCTATAGATGGAGCTTGAAGTTAACTAGGTAGCCTTTGAAATTCTTTTGATTTGCAATTGCAGAAGTAAATGAATGCTACTTCAGTCTATTTCCGATCTAGCTTATAGATTGGACAGTTGGTTTCAAATACTTGATCAGTTCCTCTTTTCAAATAAGTCTTTAAGAAAGTTCAAAATTCCCACATCTAAAACTTCTTAGAAGAGACTGTTAAAGTTGTATTGTCAAACCTATTTCAAGAAAAAACCAAAAACACACCTAGAAACCTGGCTTCAGAAAGGATTCATTACACCAGATCAAATCCTGATCCTAATCCCCCACCTGTGTTTGAAAATCCTAATCTGATTCCTAGGATTCTTAGAAGACAAGAGAGCCAAGAAAATTCTGCTAGTTCTCGGCCTCTATACAGATCAATATCCTATCCTGTGAAGTGGATCTACCCTGAGGATGAGCCTTTTGATGAGTATTTGGAAAGCTCTTCATTTGTGACCTTTTTAGAATCTGGGTTAACCCACACAGTTCAAGATTCAATATTCATTGAAAATTTGCAGATTGAAGTTGTTACTTCACACCTTGACAGACATTTGCAGAACTCCATTCAATCTGAGCTTACCTCTAAAAGGACACCAAACCTTTCTGTGATTACTACAACTTCTCCAAGTTTACCTCCAGCCACCCTTTCCACTTTTTCATCTACAACACACATTCCCATTGTTATCCATACTCCTCTAGTTGTAACATTTATTTCTGCAACCATGGCAAACCGATATACTCCCCTGCACTTACCTGCCAATCCAAGGGCTATTCCCCAAGACTATCAAAGTAAAATAACTTCTTTTGAAGGTACTGGCACTTACACAGCTTAACAACATACCAAGAAAATGACGAACTATTTTGAAATATATGAGGTTGATGTTGATGATGTTAGAATGAAAGTATTTGTTCAAAGTTTGACTGGGGATGTTAGAACCTAGTTTAGAGCCCTCCCTGCAAATAGTATCAATGACCCACAAGCTCTTTATTAGACCTTCTTGAACAGATGGGAAAAGAAGAAAGATCCTGACCTTCTTGAATAGATGGGAAAAGAAGAAAGATCCTCTCCACATTTTATCAGAATATGAAAACCTAAGAAGAGGCACACAAAAAACTGTCCAAGATTACTGTACCAGATTCAATAATGTCTACAATGTTATTCCTCAAAATGTCAGACCCCCTCCAGATTTGGCCTTGATCAAATTCCCTGATGCATTTGATTCTGATATGGCATACCAACTAGGGAAAGAGCTCCTCGAAACATAGAAGAGATGTAAAGTATAGCTGTCAGTGTTGAGGCCAACCTGATTTCTAAACGATCTAGAGCTAGAGCTGAAAGGAGGACACCTTTCAAAGAAAAACCTTCTGCCTTTGAACAAAAATTAGATGTTATTATTAAAGGTATGGATAGACTTTGAGATAGAGTAGAAAATATCGAGAGAAAATCCCCTTGGGATGGTCAACCAAGCAATACTGGGAGAAATCCGAATTTCAGGAAGAACCAAAACCCTAACACTGGAAAGACAGTGCCTGACCAAAATATTAGGCCCCCATTTCAAGAAAATTATGTTAAAGCCTCAACTTCTGATGAACCAATAGAAGACATTCAAATTAATTTGATGGGACTCAAAAATGAACAAGAAGTTTTCTTGACCGAAGAGGATCAAGAAGCTCACATTCTTAAACAATTCCAAACCCAGTCAGGTCAGTCATTTGACTTTTGGGAGGGATATGATACAGCCATTTATGAAGTCCACAAACAATACAATTTGAGGAACATAAGAATATATGTCCCTGAAACCAGTAAACAGAAAGGTACCAAGCAGCCTAACAAAGGTAAGATCAATACACCCCCTGTATATATTCTTTCTAGAACAGGTCCTAACCTTAATAACCCAATTGTTGAAGATGTATCAGATAATCAACCACCTAACAGAAAACCTTCCACTTCTATTCCTTCTAAAGGAAATGTAGAAGAGCCTCTAGAACTTGATTTGGAAACAACTTCAGCCCATAATCCCACTCCTGAAGAGGAGAGAAACGCAGAAAATCCAGATGTCCGAAATACAAGAACTCAGACTGAAAAACCTTTTAATCTTGAGATAGAAGTAGGCAAACTAAAGATAGCTATTCCATTATCAGAATTAACTAAACATGATGTCTACAGAAGTTAAATCAACAGATCACTCAAAATTTCTGTGAACGAAGATTCAGTAAATGTTTTTGATGACCAGCCTGAATTAATATTTGGCCCTCAAGTAAATGGAAAAACAGTAGAGGGAGAAGTTCCTCCTTTCTATGTAATTTTGAACATATATGATAAAATGCTTCATAATGCCATGTTTGATTCTGGTGCTTCCCATAACTTAATGCCTAAATCTATAATGGAGAGACCAGAACTTGACATCACCAATCCATATAAGGACCTTTTATCTTTTGATTCAATTCAGGTCAGATGTTTAGGTTTAATTAAAGACTTATTTGTATCACTAGTCCAATACCCTGCCAAAACCATCTTAATGGACATAGTAGTAGCTGATATTCCACCAAAGTATGGCATGTTATTATCTAGATCTTGGGGTGCAAAGCTTCAAGAATATTTACAGTTAGACATGTCTTACGCTACTATTTCAGTGTTTGGTCAACCCAAGAAACTATACAGAGAAACCTTAATGAAGTATGTAGTAAGTAGTCAAGAGAAACCTCAAAATTTCTCAATCTGCTCAGTACATTCAGATATGGATTCTTTTATCCTTTGTAATGCTGAAATTGATCCCCCACATGAAATAAAAGTTTTAGTAGATTAACCAGAGAAAATTACAAATGAAAGGTCTAGTGTCCGAATCCAAGAAATTTCTTAAAATCATGAAACATCAGATAAACTAGAAGAAACTAAAAAACCAGATCTCCCTATTAAACAGATCTCTGAAACTCCATATACTAATTATAAACATAAAATCCTTTGGTACTTAGAATTTGATGGTTCTGTGAACAAATTAGGAGTAGGAGTAGGAGTCTGGGTGCACAATCTTGAAAACAATCACGCTGAAGGCCATGCCTACAGATTAGGATCTAGATGCACTAATAATATGGTTGAATATGAAGCTCTATTGCTAGGTCTTAAACTGGTCAAGAAATTGGGAGCAACTAGAGTGTTAGTCCTAGGAGATTCTGATTTAATCATTCAATAGATAAAAGGGAAGTTCTTAACAAATTATCCCAGATTAAGAGAGTACAGAGGAACAGCTATAGAGATCCTCAATACATTTCTAGAAACTCAGCTTGCCAAAATCCCTAGAAAACATAACTTGCAAGCTCATAGCTTGGCAATGTTTGCCAGCACCTGTAAATTACCATTTGAACCAAATCATCAATTCAAAGCTAAGATTAGACACAGGCCAGCCATACTTGATAATGTAAATAACTGGCAAGTGTTTGACAGTGGTAATCAGATCAACAAATTTTTAAACCCTAGAAGATTTTTTTCTAGCACTAACATAGGTGTAGATACAATTAGTGAGTTTGATCCAAAAAATCAAATAGAAACAGACATTTCAGCAGAAAATGCAACTCAAATGCTTCATCCAATGAAATTTACCAAAAAGGAAATACATGATCTTAAAGAAATAGACATTGATGAGATTATTGAAGGAGAATCTGACGTTATCAATTTGAAAGACAATCATTTGCCCAAAGGATTAACTCCTTTGGAAGATCTCTTTGATTTCAACGATATTCCAAAGAAACCCAAGATGGAACCTCTAAAAGCATACATTAAAGACTATAACATAGGAACTGAAGAAAATCCAAAAATGGTAAAATTATCGAAATCTTTGCCCCCTGATCAAAAACTTAAGTATGTTGAACTAATCAAAGAATTCCAGGATGTTTTCACCTGGAGCTATGAAGACCTGAAATCTTATAACACCTCTGTAATTCAACATACAATACCCCTCAAGGAAAATCAAAAACCATTCAGACAAAAGCTCAGAAGAATTAACCCTGTACTGCTTCCTTCAATTGAAAAAGAAATCAAACCAATGCATGATGCAGGGATAATTGCTCCAATCAAATTTTCAAAATGGGTGTCTAATTTAGTGCCTACCAGGAAGAAAACAGGAGAGATCAGATTATGTGTTGACTTAAGAAATGTAAACAAGGTTTCTTTGAAAGACAATTACCCTTTACCTAAGATGGATCATATTTTACAAAGGGTAGTAGGTGCTTCTAGGAATTCACTTTTGGATGGGTTTTCATGTTATAATCAGATCCTGGTTCATCCTAATGACCAGGAAAAGACTGCATTTACAACACCATGGGGTACATTCAAATATTTTAAAATCCCATTTGGACTTAAGAATGCAGGGGAAACCTTTCAACGAGCAATGGACATAGCTTTTGCAAAAGAAATTCATGATTTTCTGGTTATATATCTAGATGACCAGACTGTATTTTCAAAATTAGATCAACAACATTTAGATCATCTCAAACAAGTGTTTTTAAAATGCAGAAAGTATGGTATTTCATTAAATCCTAAAAAGTATTTGTTTGGTCTAGAAGAAGGCAAACTGTTAGGCCATATCATCTCCAAAGATGGCATCAGAATTGATCCTGCTAGAATAGAAGCTATTCTGCAAATACCTCACGCCAGAAATGTCAAAGAACTTCAAGCTTTCCTAGGAAAGATTAAATTTTTAAGAAGATTCATATCTAATTTGGCTGAATTAAGTAGATTGCTGAACAATATGTTAAAAAAGGATTCAAAGTTTAAATGCACAGTAGAAGCCAAACAAGCATTTGAAGAAATTAAAATGGCTTTGACTAGAACACTAGTCCTTACAAGTCCAAAGTTCGATAGAGACTTCATAATTTTTAATTTGCATCAGAACACACTATAGCAGCTGTTTTACTGCAAAAATATGATCAAGGATGTGAAAAACCCATAGCCTTTTTCAGTAAATCACTCAGGGATGCACCTCTAAATTACAAAATCATGGAAAAAAAGGTTTTTGCACTTGTGAAAGCTATTAAAGACTTTAGAGTCTATATATTATACTCCCATGTAATAGCTTATGTACCAAATGCTATTGTCAAAGACATCCTGACTCAGGATGGAATTGAAGGCAAACGAGGTAAATGGATAGCTAATATATTGGTGTATGATATTGAAATAAAAACTACAAAGCTTACAAAAGGGCAGGGATTGGCTAAACTCGTGACTGAAACAAACTTTCAAGCCCTGGATATTAATGAACTGGATAATAAACAGGAGATGGTGACTCCACAAATTAGCTAGGCCTTCTTAGAAACACCTTGGTATGCTGATATAACTCATGTATTATTAAACCTGAAGGCTCCTCTAGGGTTATCCACAACAAAGAAAAGGTTTAAAGATGAAAGCTTCAAAATTTTGTATTTTAGATAATGTTCTCTTTTCGAAAAATCATGAAGGTATTTTATTGAATTGTTTAATAAAAGAAGAAGCTGACAAGGTTTTCAAAGAATTTCATGTATGGGATTGCGGTGGACACCTTTACTGGAAATCAACTGCAGACAAAATCCTAAGGGTTGGATTTTACTGGCTAACCTTATTCGCTGATGTAAAGAAGTTTATCATTGCTTGCCACAAATGCCAAAATTTTTGAAGTCAAAATAAAACTGTTACCCTTACCCTTAAGACCAATTTCCACTAAAAAGCCCTTTCAACAATGGGGTTTGGACTTCATTGGAGAAATCCATCCTCCCTCTTCTGGCCAACATAAATGGATTCTTACTGCCACATATTATTTCACCAAATGGATAGAAGCCATTCCTTCTAGACAAGCCAATGATACAGTGATTATAGGATTCTTAGAAACCAACATATTGTCTAGATTTGGCTGTCCTGAAAAGATCATAACCGATAATGTTGCTGCCTTCAAGTCAAAGAAAATGATATATTTTTGTAACAAATACCATATCACTTTAGGCCATTCCACAGCCTATTACCCTCAAGGTAATGGTCTAGCTGAATCTTTCAATAAAAGCTTGATTAATATTATTAAGAAATTGTTGGAAGAGAACAAGAAAAACTGGCACAAGAAACTTACAATTGCACTATGGGCAGACAGACTTACTACAAAGAGATCTATTGGAACTAGCCCTTATGAGTTAGTTTATGGCATGGAGGCTGTATTTCCTTCATCTTTAGGAGTTTCTATAATGAAATTACTGCAAGAAGCTCAGGTGGAACCTAACGACATTCAAAGAAGAATAAATCAGACCATCCATTTGCAGCAGACCAGAGAGGAAGTGCACCAAAGATCCCAAGTGTTACAAGAAAAACTCAAGAAAATATTTGATAAAAGGACCAAAGCAGAAGACTTCTACTTTGGAGACAAAGTTCTAAGATGGGATTCCAGGACAGAAGACAAAGGAAAACATGGAAAGTTTGACTTCCTATGGAAAGGGCCATTTATCATCCAGGCATTGCAAGGGAACAATACTTACTTTCTGAAGAGCCTGGATGGTACAAAAACAGAAGAAGGATCAGTGAATGGTCGAATGCTGAAACATTACTTTGATCCAGTTTTTTAATGTATTCTGACTCTAACATGTACATACTATATCCTTGATAATGTCAAAGTTTGGATTGGATAGTAACTTGCTGTAGTTGAAGCCCGAAGAGAAGGCCCTAAGCTTCACAAGTGTACTGTCATATATACAATAAAGCAAACAACAAAAGGAGATTTCAGATCATAGTCTAAGTTATTCAGAAGGCCATCTAACTTGTTGTTCTTCACTTTCCACCAAGGAAAGCCATCCCCAAGTGGAGCCACTATTATACTCCTATACCAATACGTGTCATATTTCATGATTGAATTGATGAGCTCTATAATATGTTCATCCCTTTCCTTGTTGCAAAGGTTTTCCATATTATCAAAAGATCAAAAAATATAAAAAATGTAAAGAGGGTATGCCCTAAAAGAAAAATCAAAGGGTGAAAAAAGAATAAAATGGTCAAAAAAGTAAAAGAAATGAACCCCAAAGAAAAATAGACCAGGAAAGTGTGAAAGTCCAAAATGCCACTACTTTTTTTTTTTTGTAATAAGCATTGTGTGCAGATTGTTAATTTATGCCACAATTGATGAATGGCCAAACATCTTAATCTTGGCTAGTTCATATTTGAATTTCCTGTTTTAGAGATAGAAAATAAAATCTGACCAAATTGTTCAATCTTGGCAGATAAGTAGATAGGTAGAGTAAATAAAAAGGAGCACAACAGTTAAATCTAAGCCCTTGGATGTAATAAGTGTAGACTTAGGTAGGCTTACCATGAAAAGAAAATGAAAGTTGAAAAGGGTTTGCCAGTCTAAGTGCACCCGAATAAAGAAGAAAAAATGATAGGCCAAAGTAGGTAGGGTAGGTAGATGGTGTTGCAAAATGATACTTGTGATAGATTATGTCTCTAAATGTGTTAATCTTTATCTCTATCACAAGTGTAAAGGCGGACATTATACTTGAAGCAGCTAAAGAAAGACAATATTCAATAACTAACCCCCCTTCATACTTTCCCTAAAGATTTCACTAATTTCCCCAAAGTATTAAGATCTGTTCTTAATATCATTAATAAATCACTCCTTCCCATCCATCTCATTTCATAAAGTTGCCTAACTAAAACCCTATTTTACTTAGGAAAATGGCAATCATTTCTCATATAAACCCTTTTTCCATCCTGATCCTAAGTTTAATTACAAAAGTAAATTGTTGTTATAACTTAGCACTCAATTCATTTTCATACTAACTATTAACATTTATTATATAACTCCCATATACACATTAGACCCTTCCCGTATTAATATATTAAAAAAACTCCGTTATTTTACATATCCCGCCCTGGTCGAAATACGACCATAGTCGCTATATAAACCAGGGTTAATGAATTTGTTTGTAATTCATTAATAACTAGAGTTCCCCGCCGCACGACAAACAAAGGGATTAATTAACCATTAGGTTAATTAATAACCATTACACAACCAATTAAACTACGCCTGATATGATTTATGAATCGTTTATTATGGTCGGGCCCGCAAGTTAACCTCCCGCCATGTCCAAAGCCCGTCCGCTATCCGATCCCTGCTCGCTCATCTGACGGTCCGCATCAATATCGTGACCCCCTTCATCGCCACACATTAACTCGTGATCGCTGGTGTTTTTCCACCCCTACAAATGCCACGTGTCGCTCATTCCACCTACTTGCTCGCTCCCCGCTCAATACCGCCCAGCCCCAAAAGCGGTGCGGGGTAAACCACTTACCACGTACTACTGGCGTCAGGTCTGGTATTGCTGATGTCATCTGTCCACTAACATCATCCGACCGCTTACATCATCTGACCAATCAAATCATAAAATCCCGCCAAAACTTCATTTTGTCAAATAAAACCGAAAAAAATAGCCATTTTCGTTGTAGTTTGCTGCATACAGCGCTCCAGGCATAATAATAAAATTCTAGGCTAGCAGTTCAGTCTCAAACCGCCACCTGACCAAAAAGACTACAGCATGAGCTCCGCAGCCAGCCATTCGACCTGTATTTGTATGGTTTTCTTCTTTTACGCAGGTATTTACCCAGTTTTCCATGAAACCCTGCAATTTTGTTCTCGGCTGAAAATTCTACCAGATGGAGCTATTTACTAGATTGAGATTTTTACTAGAGTAGGATGAATAGGGGTCAAAACAGGATTAAAGAGTATCAAATCACAGTCAAAGAGATTACTGGATGAAGAATTGAAGCAGAGGACTTGTCACGGACTTCTTGAATCAACCACTGGATCAATAAGTCCTCTATATCATGTGTTTAAAGTTTTCTTAGTTTATTATATCATCTTTGTTTCAAAATTGGAACGATAAAGAAAAGATTTAATTTCAGAATATGCTTGATTGCACTCTGTTTTTAGTCATTATTGTTCTCTGTGTTTTCTTCAGAATTAGGATAAGCAGTGAAATCTTAATTGCTCCTGTTTCCTAATTCTTTCATGTTGACTATTTGCTAAAGAATACTTAACTGCTCCTGATCAGTAATCATCCATTTTCCCTCTTTAAATAGGTTGAAGGATTCTCAACTGCCCTTCACCCCATTTGAGCCCATTCCATCTGTTTCTAGTCTTTATTTGATCCCTGTTTGACTACCTTGCTCTGTGAAACCATCCCCTGTTAAGAAACCAAATCCAGAAAGCCATCTTCTTTGACTCCATTAGCCCAATGGACTGAACTACTATATCTTACCTTCTCTGTCCTATTGTATCTCACCACCCAAACTCAAACAAAACCCTTGAACTTCATAACTAGCCTAATACCTTTAAAAACAAAGCTAAATCATAAAGAGAGAGCCCTCTCTGGATACAGATTGGCTAGATTCTGTATCTAAAAGATTGGTTAGTGGTTACCTCGGCCTCCTTTCCCTTTCTTACAACTTTTGGGAAAACTTGAGTGATAACAGCATCGGTGAGGCATTTTATCACTATTTGCTGAGTGTCTGGTTTAACAAGGAAGAACCAAAAGGTATCCCATGTCAAAGTTTGAATGCCTGCGATTAATCTTTCCCTCTTTTCAAGCTCCTGCTTCCATGTCTGTTCCAATGCTTTCACTGATGGAAGTTTCTCTGGAGAACATTCTGTAATTAAATTTGATAAATAAAGAGTGTTATTAATCAATTCAATCAGATTACTTGTTACTGATCTGCATCTTGACATTGCCCTTTCTGCTTTCATCAGTTGAGATTGCCATTCAAGGAATAGGATTTCCTTATGCAATTAGAGAATTTGGGGTAGATTTGTAGCTTTTCCTTCTTTGGTTTCTTGCCAAGAGAGAAACTCTGTTACTGTTTCATCTGCTTGCTCTAATTTATGTCTTGCATCAACTGAATTAACAATCATAGATGAGGAAATCTCACATAAAGGAAGAACGAGAGAGATATTGTGACATAATAGGCTCAATTGATTAGACAATGTTTTGGTAATTTGGAGAGCCTCCGATTTGAATTACATAACTTGGGGATATCCTCTGAATCTTTCTATTTGCAGTGACAGTTGAGTGATCTGTTCTTCTTTTGATTTGCTCAACTGTTCGTTTAATGATTTCAGCTTGCTCAATGCTTGAGATAGCTCTTGCTGCTTCTGAATTGCATTTTGATCAATTCTTTGTTTTTCTTTGAGCAATTGCTCATTTAATTGATCATTTGACTGCCTCTGAGCTACTAACTATTGTTCTAACTGCTCTATCCTTTGCTGCTTCTCTTGTACCTGTGTCTCTAGCAAAATAATTGCCTGATCCTTTTCTTTAAGCAAATTGCTTACTTCCGATGCTTTTTCCATAGTAGCTATTGTGTATGCTCCAGCATACTAAGAGAGTTTAGTGAGATCTTCAGAAGGGTTGACTTTTTCTCTCCATACCACATTTGTTATCTCCATTTGTGAAGGTAAAAGAGAAGATTGATCAAGTTTTCTCTTTTTCCTTTGTCTCTTGATTACAACCCTATGCTTAGGGCTGTAGAAGACATCCAAGGGTGGTATTTCTTCTACATGTAAAACAATTTCATCAGATGGATTCTCGGGGATTATCTCTACATCCTTTTGAGTTATGGGTGGGCCACTAGTTCCTTCAGTCGGAATTGTATTAGTTGCTATCTTTTGACTAGTTGTCACCTCAGGAGTTCTGAATCCTTGTTGACTTTCAGTATTGCTGATGATAGAATCAAATTGCTGCCATTCTTTGAGTAGTTTGGGATCAAAATAATCAGTCGCATCCATGATTTCACTACTCTTTTCTTTCTCCTACTCCTTTTATGGTAATTTTCCTTTTTCAAGAACATTTTCCACTGCAGGAGTCTTGTCGACAGCTTTTTGTTCAGTTTGACTTGGTGCTGAATTGTACGGGTTGTGACTAATAGGTCTAAAGGCAGAGTTTTCAACCTCTGGTCTCTGAGCCTATTAAATATTTTTAACCCTTCTTCTTCATATTTGATCCTAGCCAATACTTTAACTTGAAAAAATGTTTCGGCTGAAGCAAATAAATCATCAAAAACATTTTCTTCGTGATTGAACTTAGTAAGATTAACTTGTTCAAGAACATTATAGGCAACCTTATTTGGATCATATTGCCTATTAGGAATAGTGGCAAGATTCAACATTTGCATCTTTTCTGCTTCTTTTTCTGCATGCTTGTAGTCATGTAAAGTGAAAATGTTGCATCGTAAAGGGAATATAGGCCAGACCTATTTCTTAGAATTTCTAAGGGTTTTTGATGTCCCTTCAACAGTTATTTGATATGCCAATTCTTGTGCTAACAATTTATTAGGCACATATAGGGGGAGGACATGGGGTTTAGTGAGGCTACCAAAAAGCCTTATATAGGTAAATTTTCCTCCCCGAACCAGCTCCCTACTGTTGTCAGGTCGATTTGTGCTTCCTGGGATATTCTGGGGGCAGGCTTATTGAAAATAGAATAATATGCAGGTAGAAGAAAGCCATTGCAAATTCTGTACAGGTGATTTTTGTAGTGAGCTTTCCATAATTGCTGATGATAAATATGAATCGAGTTCGGATCTTGGGTAGTCCATTTCCATCCAAGTATCAGGTATTTGGAATTAAAACAAATAATATCCATAATATATGCATTTTAGTAAAAGGGGGGAATGGTCCGGGAAGTTGTATGTGCATTTGATCTGTATTTTAAAATTGATATGGCTAGTCGATCAGACAAAATATTTGCCCAATCCATAACATAACCATTAATTGCTGCTTCCATTAGCGGGACCATATCTATAGTGAATTTGGCAGAATCATGTTGTCCCCATAATCTACACATCATAGCTCCAGCATAGCAGTAAGGAGAAGCTAATGAGTCGACAGAGTACTTACCCGATGTCTCGTGTTTGTGCTTCTCTGGGAAATGCCTCCATTGCTTGATTGGGTCTAACTCCAAGTCATTTTCTTTTGCAAATGCTTCTAGGAATGCTTTGTTGTAGTGTTTTTCGGGCTCCGATAGATGGTATATTTTCTTGAGATCTTCAGGCTTGAATGAGCCAAATATCCTCCCATTCGTTGTGCAAAATGTTCTATTTGAAATAGGGATTTTCTCCACTGCCCATCTTACCACATCAGTATACGGCAAAACTTTGGCTCGCACTGCTATCCTGTGAAGATAAGAATAAGCCAATTCCTTGAGAGTTCTTTCTGACTAATTGGTTGAATCAGCAGTGGCTTCCTCTGATAATTCCTCTGGCTCTTCAGCTTCTATCAGATTATAGATGCTTTCCCAGCTAGTATTTCCTAGACCAAGGCATGTTGTATTTGAGATTAATCCTTTCTTGCTATGTTCTAGTTGTTTAGCTAAAGGAGTTGCTGTGGACTTCTTTGATTTCTTCCCCATTTTCTCTGGATTTCTGAATTCGGAGAGACTGCACAAACAGTTACAAACCATAACACAAAAATACTGCTGCCACAAGCTAATATGATAATGAATAGAATTGCGGTGATTGACATACGATAAATGAAATACAGTTAAGAATTACCACAGATGAAATATTTTAAAGGATCTATCCTTAATTGTAATATTAAATAGCCGTTCGAACTATTAATCGTGGTGAATTAATATCATAAATACCCATCTCGTCAATTGTACGCTGAATGATTATTTCAAGCGTGCTTTAGATTTGATTGATCAGTGATCGACGATAAATCACAAATTGCAATCGGAAGTTTTAAAGGGAAGGGCTTTAGCACTGGTAATGAATATTTCCGATTGCCCAAAGATAATATTTAAAACATAATGGAGCGGGGTATTTATGCATTCAAACCGTTTTTCAACGTATATTTATCTTTTGAGATGCGCCCCCAATTAATTGATCGCAGTCGGGATTTGGCTTAAGCTTTTATTCTTTTGTCATATGACTCCGTCGATTGCTGATTTGCGATTCACTTTATCACATTAGGAGATTTGATGAGGCTTTTACTTATGGCCCTTTATCAACGAATATCTCTGATTACCGATTGTGATATTGGATCGGAAGATATGATGAGCCCCTGTATGTGTTCCTTTTGGCATTTGGTTTCCCCGACTGCCGATTGTGATTTGCTTTTTGGATCGAAGAATTGGATGGGGATTTGTTTTGTGTCTGTTCCTTTTGTCATTGCGACATGCGATCTTCGATCACTTTATCGCAATGTAGAATTGTTTTATAATTTTTAAAGGAACACTTTGTTTTTTATCAAAACGCTTTACAAAATGATTTATTTATGTTGGTCCTTTTAATAAATATTTTCCTTATTATGGGGTTAATACCATTTTTTATTTGTGGACACACAAATCTAACTAAGTTGATTTAAAAAGGGACCCATTTCTTATTAAAAAAAATTATGTAAAGATTTTTTAGAAATGGGAGGTTGTTGTACAGCACAACAATTGGTGATTCACTGGGAGAAATAGTTTTCTCCGAGAAAGCAACATAATACTTTACTTTCTTAATCTGAAATTCTTAGTGGATAGAGAAAATCTAATATAACTAGATAATCATAAATTCTGAATATAATGATAACTATTTTTGCTATTTCTTTCACATCTCAAAATTAAATACGTTCTAAGTTTTAAGTAAACTTTAATTGGTTGATAATGATAAAACAAAAGACTTCTCCAACTTAGCTTGTATAATGACTCCTTTGTCATAGGTAGAGCTGCTACTGCCAACAAACATCTATAGTCTCGGCAGGGTTACCTTTTAACCATTTCATCATTCATTGTTCCATCCATTTCAGAGTATAATTAAAAAGAATGAATCCAAAAGATATGTTTCCACATTTTTTGTATTGCATTTCTTTTTTCCTTATTTCTTTATTTTGTAAGATAAAAAGCCATTGTCCTAGTTTGGTGGCTAGATGTTGACAATGCCATTCACTGGTTGTAATTTAAATAAACAAGCTGGCTCGTGATGACACCCCTTGTCTTATAATTATAAGCCATTACCCTGTTTTGGTATGTAGTGTTGATAATGTCAATTGAACTATTCTCTTATGATTAGGGTAAGCAGGCTTGCAATAAGACTTCTTATCTTTTATATGAAATATATTTTAGAATTACACTCTGAGAAATTATAACTTTGATGGATGGGATGAATAATTTTCTTCTTAAGAGAACATGGATGACAATTTTGAGAGTTGAAGATGCTAAGATTGGATCAGATTTGTTTTCTATTGATAACCTTTTTAGGCTTCTAAAACTTTTGAATGATTTACAGTATTTTCAAGTTTTGAGAATATTTCACAAAAATAAAAAGGGGTTTTTAGAGTTTAGTTATACCTAATTTCCTAGAATTTTATTTTTCCTTCAAGGCTTTCATTTCTTAAAAGTAAATATTAAAACTATTTTCTTTTGAGTAACTTCTTCAATATAGTAAAGACCAATGGAAGATTATTCACAACTTTATTTCCTAGGATATTAAATAAACTAATTTATTCACACAAATATAGACGAAAATTGAATATTTACAAAGGGAGAAGGGGTTACCTCCTTAATTGAAGAATTTTTTAGAATAAGTACATTGACAGGAAGAAAATCTATCTTTCTTGATAGATTTGCAATATGAATGTAGATGGGCCTATCCTCTTGCTGATTTGAAACGGTCTGAGCCACATTTTCTGAAATTTAGTGTGTTTTCCTTTATCCTCGTGGGCTTTGTCCCATTTCAAAACAAGATCACCAACTTGTAAATGTTTGGAGCCGCTTGAAGTTGTATCAAAAGATGACTTAATAATTTGTTGATGCTTCTCATGTGTAATTCGGGCTTTCTCCCTTTCTTCTTCTAGTTTCGGAATTTGATTATGTCTCCATTAAATAGAAGATGTGGGATTTTCTTCAATAAACTGCACTAAGGCTAGTGATGGAAGTACTATTTTTGTTGGTATGACAACCTCCTTTCCATACACTAGATTAAATGGAGAAGTGCCTATTGACGCTTTCTGTGTTATACTGTTTTCCCATAGTGCAAAAATCAAAGATTTGTGCCAATTCTTATGATTCTGATCAATAGTTCTCTTAATGATTTTGATAAGATTTTTATTGGTGGATTCTGCTAAACCATTACCCTAAGGGTAGTAGTTTACATAATATTTCAATTTGAATCCTCTTTTGATAGCAAATTCAAGTATAGAATTACTAGATAAATAAGATGCATTATCAAAAATAAGAGCGTTTGGACACCAAACTTGGTAATGATGAACTGGTCTATGAATTCAATGATTGCCTCAGAGTTTGCTGTCTTCAAAAGAATTGTTTTAACCCACTTAGTAAAGTAATAAGTAGCTTTAAGGATATACCTATGCTGTTTGGATGAATGTGGAATAATTTCTCCAATGATATCCAATCCCCATTGCTCAAATAGCTATTCAATGTTGACTAGTTGCAAATAAAAAGATGGCTTCCTTTGCCTTCCATTGGAAGTTTGACATGTTCTTCATTTCCTTACATATTCGTGGGTGTCTCTGAATAAGGTAGGCCAATAATACCCAGCATGAATGATTTTGTGGGATGTTGTATTAGCTCCAAAATGTCCTCCTGCCACACCATCATGTAATTCCTAGAAGACCTTTTGCACTTCAAGTTTTTCTAAGCATCTTAACAAAATTGAATCATAATTCCTTCTAAACAACACATCATCAACAACCACGAAGTTTCTTGCTTTCATTCTTAAGGCATGTTTGTTTTTATAGGAAATATTAAAAGGAGCATATCCATTTTTCAAATAGAATATCAAATCTGCATATTGGGATTAAGGATTAATGATACTTATCTCATTTATTTCTTCAATATTGTTTGTACCTTCATATTAATGAATGTTAGAAGCTCCTACTAACAACCTGCAAAAACCTTGGCCTTTGACAATCTTTGCTGGTCTAATGTCCAAATCATATTCTTGTAATGTTGTGACCTAGTTAGCCCTTTTTCTCCTAATTCCCTTTGAACTAGTAACTGTCTTACTGTTGAAAAAGAGATTATAACTTTGGTATGAGCTTTTAAGAGAAAGGGCCTAAAGTGTTTAATGGCTTTATATAAAGAAAAGGTTTGCTTTTCAACTTCGGAGTAATTAAGTTGAGCACCTTGAAATTTGAACTATAAAATGAAATTTGTGCTTCCAAGTTTTGATCATTGATTTGTGTCAGCACTGCTGCATAAGATGAATCAGATGCAAGAGTATATAAAATGAAATGATTTGAAAAATTATGAGTGCTTAAAGTAGGAGCATTTATGATTGACCATTTGATTGAATGAAATGGCTCTCTTTCTATAGGCCCCCATTTGAACACTGAATTTTTCATGTTCATGGTTTATAATGGTAAAATAATCTGTGAAAAATCTGGAACAAATCCTTCTACAAAGTTAATTTGACCTAAAAATGATTGGATTGATTTTTTATTGTGTGGAAATGGAATATCAGAAATCTCTTTAATTCTATCTGGATCAATATAAATACCATCCTTTGAAACAATGAAACCCAAGAGTTTACCTTGGTCAAAGGTGAAGAAGGACTTATTAGGATTGAGTGAAATGCCATACCTTTTGCAGTGATCAAATATTTGTTTCAAATCATGCAAATGACTTGATATTTTCTTAGAGAAAACAATAATGTCATCTAAATAGACAACTACTGATTTATTGCTTAGACCTTTGAATGCTATGGCCATCGCTCTTTGGAATGTAGCTACAGCATTGGTTAATCCGAAAGGCATTTTTTGATAGGCATAAGTTCCCCACTTGGTTCTGAAAGTAGTATTAAGTTTGTCATTGGGGTGTACCAAAATTTGGTTATACCCTAAAAAACCATCTAAGAAGGACATTAGTTTAAAACCAGCTACTGAATGGAGAGTTTGCTCCATTGTTGGTAGAGGGAAATTATCCTTTTGACTCACTTTGTTAAGATTTCTAAAATCAATACAAATTCTAATGTCACCATTTTTCTTCCTTACTGGCACCATGTTGGACACCCAATTTGAATGTCTAATAGGAAAAATTATCTTAGCCTTCAAAGGTTTGTTTAACTCAGCTTTGATTTGACTTTCGAGGTTGGGATGAATTTTCCTTAATTTCTGTTGTACTGGTTTTTCTTCAGATAGCATTGGAATTGTATGCTCTATGATAGATGTATCATATGTTTTCAAATTGTCATATTTCCAAGCAAAGACATTTTTATATTTATGCAATAATCTGATAAATGAAATTCTTTCTTCAGAAGTAAGTCCTAATTCAAAATTGATGTTTTGTAGTTTGTCCTCTGTACCAAGGTTTATTAATTCAAATCTCAAAGTAGAACTTTGGAGTTTTGAATTAGTAACCAGCTTAAACCTATCTGTGATGTCATAAAGATCTTCAATTTTGACCACTGGTTTCGGTATTGAATTTTTTCAAAGTTTTCCTTCATTTGAAGATCATGCTCACTTTCATCAATAATTTGATCATCATAAGACTTATCATAAGTTAAAAAATTTAAAATATCGTCGTCGTGATTGAAGACTCGCCAGTTTGTGACATTATCAGGAATTGATGGTATAAAAATTAACTCTACTGAAAATCTATCGGAACTGTAATCTTCAGATGGAAAGAGCTTAGAAACAACATTTTCTAGCAAATATACTGCTGCATTCTGGGATCTAGGGATGGGAGAGATATTAAATATTAGAAAATGAAATACAAGGTCTTGTACCAATGATTGATAATGTTTAAGGTGACTAGAAAGACAATGTATAGTATTTCTGACTTGTTTTATAACAATTTCAGAATCACCAAACACTTTCAAATATTGTACCTTAAGACTAATTTCTTTATAAAGTCCTTGAATCAAGGCTTCATATTGAGCAGTATTGTTTGTACACTCAATTTCTAATCTACATGATAGCATGGTCTTTTCTCCATCAGGACTAACTAAAATACATCCTGCTCCTGCACCGTCATTAGATTTAGACCCATCAAAATATAAGGACCAAAATAAAGGTTCATTTACAGTTTTATTTACAATTTCCTCAGCAATTTTAACACACCTTGATGTATCTGTTTGGGAAAAATTTTCAATTTGAGATGTGAAACTATTAACTGAGAAAGGTTATGATTGAGCAGTAAAATTACCAAAGAATGATTCAGATGAGTAGTTACCAAGAATGTTATTGCTGAATGCTATAGGCTGGTTTTCTTGTTCAAAGTATGGGTCATATGTTTCTCCCAATCAATCTTTATCTGATTTGGCTTTCCTTTATAAGGTAGCCACATGTGAGACCAATCGGTAGAAATATAACCATGAAGTTTCTCAGACCAGTCTCTACTTAAAATCAAACCATAGAATTCAAGAATATCAACAATTAATATGTCAATTCTCTAAACCACTCATGGATTAGCTGATAACCTGATGGTAACTGAGTTGATTTCTCCTAATACTTGAACCTTAGTTCTATCCAACTGGACAAAATGCACAACATCCTTTTGGGTTCAATATTCAGTTTAGAACAAACTAAGGCCAACATTATATTCGATGAAGCCCCTGAGTCTATCAAGCAATTGTGTAGATTTCTATTATAAATATCGTAGGTCAAGAGAAAAGGAGGAGTATGGGAGTTTGATCTATCTATGATTAGAACAATATCAATAGCTTCCGCTCTACCAGGTGGTGGTTTACCTGTCTCATTAGCAGCTTTGGATATTGCAACATTTGGAAGAGAAGAAGAGGGTACTGCATCTAATTCTTTGAGCAACAATTTTTGTTGATGTTTGAGTTTACTAAGCTCAAACATAGTGATATTTGCTTTTATTTTCTTCATGTCTTCAATGATGTTGTAATCCATAGAGTCTACAACTACTAATTTTTTAGATGTCGAAGATGGATTGTAAGCTGATGGCTGATTCTGAGTAGGAGGCATTGTAGATTTCTTTGTGAGAGTCTTTTCCTTGGTAGTAGTACCTATGTTTTTTTCTTCTTAGTTGTTTGAACAGGTTCTGGAGTGCCTTTACTCCTGGTACTTATTGAGAAAGCTTCCTGTTCTTTTTCCATATCAGAATCGGGAAAAATGAAGTCCCACATCCCATGAAATTATACAACAACTTGTTCTTTAGTTTCTTCAGAGAATAAGACTATATCTTCTTCTTCATCATCCTCGGGGTTTGACTCTGCGTTGGATATAGCATTAGGGGGTTTTGATTCTGGTTTCTTAAATTTTCTAAATGGCTTTTTAGTTGAAGTCTCAGCTACCTATTTTTTGATTTCTATCATTTCATTTGACATAGTTTTTAAAACCTTTTGGAGACATTCCATGTCATATGGATCTTTAGCCATTTTCTTCTTTGAATCATCTTTGAAGGAGACTTTTTTGTATTTTTTGTCTTCAAGAGTAGCTTTCTTTTCTAAGGTGATAATACGCTTTTCCATAGCAATTACCTCTTTCATATTTTCTGCTAGAGTAGGTTTTCCAGCTCTATCTACAAAGATAGCTATGTTTGAAGGTAAAGTTGTTATATACCATTCACTTCTAACTTGTTCAATAGGCCTAGAGGCAGTAGGAATCTTATTTATGAGTTTATCAAATCATGAATTGAACTCTTTTATAGGTACTTTAGATTCCGCTTTAAGATTTGAAAGATCATTGATTAATGTGGCCACAAATCTGTCATCACCATATTTAGTTAAGAATTGTTCTTGAAAAATATTCCAACTAGTTATGGATCCTGATGGTAGGGAAAAGTACCAAGACCCAACTGATCCTTATAAGGTATAAGGGAAATGTATAACAACTACATCTTCCTCAGTGACACCTTTTAAGTTGACTAACAACATAAAGTTGTTTATGTGTTTGTCTGCTTGTATGCCTGCATCTGGATTGAATTTCGACAACCATTTTTTAGGATGAGCTGGCAATGCATGCAAAGGTGCAGGCATGGTGACTGCACCAGGACTGCTCCATGGGTTTTGTGCCATTGTCAAGCTACTAATAGATGATAGGGCAGATGAAGTTCCAGATGGCTGAGAAAAAGATGTTGAAGTTCTAGTTCCCTGTTGAACGACAATATGGAGAGGAGGAGTGGATGGTTGACTTTGCAATGGAGAAGATGAAATGGAGGATGATGATGAGAAAGTTTCACTATCATATTCTTCAATATTCTTTCTCGCCCTTTTCATTTTAGGAAAAAGTAACTCAGTAGGTTCAATACCAAGGTTTTCATTTTGAAGTCTGGTGAGGGGGTGAGAAGGAATGAATTGTGAAGTCACATTGCCTTGAGATAGCTCAGATTTCTATGGTGATATTGAAAATCCTTGAAGTTTGTGGATTAGAGACTGCACTTTAGGAGACTCTGGAGTTAATTTCTCTGAGATATTTTGGGGTTAAGAAGTGGAAGTTGTCTCCTTTACTTCTTGTTTGAAAACTGGAGTTCCAGCATGCAAGGGAGAAGTCGGAGGTGAGATGGAGGGAGATTTACTCTCAGAATGGATTATAGATTTGGGTTTGGGCACCATTCATAGTTCATGCCCTCTTTCTAGCACCAAAAATGATGAGGCCTCGAAAATCACTGCATCAACATCAGGGAAAACCACCCGGTCCAGACCTTAAAAGCAACTCCTTTTCCATTTGGTGTGGTGGCTCTGACTGGATATAATGGGACCAGTTTCCCAATGATTTATAAATGGGATGGGTAAGTGATTAATTTTCTAATGTCTAATGGTAATGATGGATGATTTATTCTAAAATGAAATAACATAAACAACTAACCTATCTCGGGAAGTCTTTTTCTTAATGCAACTTTTGATGGTTCTTATTGATAAGTAGGCATATAGATGACTCCACTTATAAACAAGAATATTCATTCATATGATAATTACTTTGTTCAAGTAGTTTAACAGAGTAGTAATTAACTTGAACAGAGTAATAATTAAAACATTATTACACTATTCTTTATATATCATTGACATACATATGTATAAAAATAACAACTCTTAAACATTCAATAGTGATAAGTAAAAGAATTGTTGTAAAAGCATATACATACATCAATAATAGCAAAAATGAATAAATATTGATTAACTTAAAAGCATGAAGCAAGAACATATATAATAGTATCATATGTGTTTGAATCTCCTTCGATATGAATTGCATTCAAATCCTGCTTCTTAACTTGGAAACACTTTCATAAGAAGTAATAGTGCATATCACATAAAAGTATTCTTCATCAAAACTTAGAATTCAGGTCCAATTTTCATAAAAAATATATATCGGAAGCACAATAGTGCAACTTCCAATCCAAGTCTTAATACAAAAATTTGAGGACCCTTTCTAAAAACATGAAAGGGTCTATAAACACTATCTAAAATAACAAACTATGAAATAAAAATCCTATGTGTTGGTATTAGCCAAATCACAAAAATTGTGATAATCTCCTCAAAATATGTATGTTGTAGTCGGTCAGAGTGATTCACTATTTTGGCTGACTATCTTGTGTCTTGTGCTGGCAAATGGCAAGCATCAGTTGCAATTATGGAGGATGACTCATTCGCCAATGTAGCTGGGAAATGTATGTGGCATTTGTAATTTCAGGAATCATACAACCGATCGCATCAGTGAGGCATTTCATCGTTGTTTGTTGACTGTGTGGTTTAATAAGGAAGAACCAAAAGGTATCCCATGTCAAAGTTTGAATGCCTGCAATTAATCTTTCCCTCTTTTCCAGCTCCTGCTTCCATGTCTATTCCAATGCTTTCACTGATGGAAGTTTCTCTGGAGAACATTCTGTAATTAAATTTGATAAATAAAGAGTGTTATTAATCAATTCAATCAGATTACTTGTTTCCGATCTGCATCTTGATGTTTCCCTTTCTGCTTTCATCAGTTGAGATTGCCATTCAAGGAATAGGATTTCCTTATGCGATTCAAGAATTTGGGGTAGATTTGCACCTTTTCCTTCTTTGGTTTCTTGCCAAGAGAGAAACTTTATTAGTGTTTCATCTGCTTGCTCCAATTTCTGTCTTGCATCAACTGACTTATCAATCATAGATGAGGAAATCTCACATAAGGGAAGAACGAGAGAGATATTGTGACATAATAGGCTCATTTGATTAGACAATGTTTTGGTAATTTGGAGAGCCTCCGATTTGAATTCTTCGACTTGGGGATATCCTCTGAATCTTTTTATTTTCAAAGACAGTTAAGCGTTCTGTTCTTCTTTTGATTTGCTCAACTATTCATTTAATGATTTCAGCTTGCTCAATTCTTGAGATAGATCTTGCTGCTTCTAAATTGCATTTTGATCAATTCTTTGTTTTTCTTTGAGCAATTTCTCATTTAATTGATCATTTGACTACCTCTGAGCTACTAACTATTGTTCTAATTGCTCTATCATTTGCTGCTTCTCTTGTACCTGTGTCTCCAACAAAATAATTTCCTGATCCTTTTCTTTAAGCAAATTGCTTACTTCCAATGCTTTGTCGATAGTAGTTGTTGTGTATGCTTTAGTATACTAAGAGAGTTTAGTGAGATCTTTAGAAGGGTTGACTTCTTCTCTCCATACCACATTTGTTATCTCCATTTGTGAAGGTAAAAGAGAAGATTGATCAAGTTTTCTCCTTTTTCTTTCTCTCTTGATTACAGCCCTATGATTAGGGTTGTAGAAGACATCCAAGGGTGGTATTTATTCTACAAGTAGAACAACTTCATCAGATGGATTCTCGGGGATTATCTCTACATCTTTTTGAGTCATGGGTGGGCCACTAGTTCCTTCAGTCAGAACTGTATTAGTTGTTATCTTTTGATCAGTTGTCACCTCAGGAGTTCTGAATCCTTGTTGACTTTCAATATTGTTGATCATAGAATCAAATTGCTGCCATTCTTTGAGTAGTTTGGGCTCAACATAATCACTCGTATCCATGAGTTCACTACTATTTTCTTGCTCCTGCTCCTTTTCTGGTAATTTTCGTTTTTCAGGAACCTTTTCCACTACAGGAGTCTTGTTGGCAACTTTTTGTTCAGTTTGACTTGGTGGCTGAATTGTAGGGGTTGTGGCTAATAGGTGTTTGTAACCTCTAGTCTCTAAGCCTATTAAATGTTTCTAACCCTTCTTCTTCATATTTGATCCTAGCCAATGCTTTAACTTGAAAGAATGTTTCCGCTGAAGCAAATAAATCATCGATAACATCTGCTTCATGATTGAACTTAGCAAGTTTAGCTTATTCAAGAACATTATAGGCAACCTTATTTAGATCATAATGCTTGCTAGGAATAGTGGCAAGATTCAACATCTGCATCTTTTCTGCTTCTTTTTCTACATGCTTGTAGTCATGTAAAGCGAAAATGTTGCATCGTAAAGGGAATATAGGCTACACCTGTTTCTTATAATTTCTAAGGGTTTTCTATGTCCCTTCAACAGTTATTTGATATGCCAATTCCCGTGCTAACAATTTATCAGGCACATAGAGGGGGAGGACATGGGGTTAAGTGAGGCTGCCAAAAAGCGTTATATAAGTAAATTTTTCCTCCCTGAACCAGCTGCCTCTGCTGTCAGGTCGATTTGTGCTTCCTTGGATATTCTGGGGGCGGGCTTATTAAAAATAGAATAATATGCAGGTAGAAGAAAGCCATTGCAAATTCTGTACAGGTGATTTTTGCAGTGAGCTTTCCATAATTGTTGATGATAAATATAAATCGGGTTCGGATCTTGGGCAGTCCATTTCCATCTGAGTATCAGGTATTCAGAATTAAAACAAATAATATCCATAATATATGCACTATAGTAAAAGGGGGGAATGGTCCAGGAAGTTGTATGTACATTTGATCTATATTCTAAAATTGTTGTGGCTAGTCTATCAGACAAAATATTTACCCAATCCATAACATAACCATTAATTGCTGCTTCCATTAGCGGGACCATATCTATAGTGAATTTGGCAGAATCACGTTGTCCCCATAATCTACACATCATAGTTCCAGCATAGCAGTAAAGAGAAGCTAATGAGTCAACAGAGTACTTACCTGATGTCTCGTCTTTGTGCTTCTCCTGGAAATGTCTCCATTGCTGGATCGGCTCTGACTCCAAGTCATTTTCTTTTACAAATGCTTCTAGGAATGATTTGTTGTAGCATTTTTCGGGCTCCGATAGATGGTACATTTGCCTGAGATCTTCAGCCTTGAATGAGCCAAATATCCTCCCATTAGCTGTGCAAAATGTTCTATTTGAAATAGGGATTTTCTCCACTGCCCATCTTACCACATCAGTATACGGCAAAACTTTGGCTCGCACTGCTATCCTGTGAAGATAAGAATAATCCAATTCCTTGAGAGTTCTTTCTGACTTATTGGTTGAATCAGTAGTGGCTTCCTCTGATAATTCCTCAGGCTGTTCAACTTCTATCAGATTATAGATGCTTTCCCAGCTAGTATTTCCCAGAGCAAGGCATGTTGTATCTTAGATTAATCCTTTCTGGCTCTGTTCTGGTTGTTTAGCTGCAGGAGTTGCTGTAGACTTCTTTGATTTCTTCCCCATTTTCTCTAGATTTTTGAATTCAGAGAGACTCTGCACAAAGATTTGCAAACCATAACACATAAATATTGTTGTCGTAAGCCAATATGATAATGAATAGAATTGCGGTGATTGACATACGATAAATGAAATATAGTTAAGAATTACCACGGATGAAATATTTTAAAGGATCTATCCTTAACTGTAATATTAAATAGCCGTTCGAACTACCAATCGTGGTGAATTAATATCATAAATACCCATCTTGTCAATCATATGTTGAATGATTATTTCAAGCGTGCTTTAGATTTGATTAATCGGCGATTGATGATAAATTGCAATTCGCAATCGGAAGTTTTAAAGGAAAGGGCTTCAGCACTAGTAATGAATATTTTCGGTTGCTGAAAGATAATATTTAAAACATAATGGAGCGGGGTATTTATGCATGCAAACCATTTTTCAACGTATATTTACCTTTTGATATGTACGCCCAATTAATTGATCGCAGTCAGGATTTGGCTTAAGCTTTTATTATTTTGTCATATGACTCTGCTGATTGTCGATTTGCGATTCACTTTATCGCATCGGGAGATTCGATGAGGATTTTACTTGTGGCCCTTTATCAACGAATACCTCCGATTACCGATTGCGATATCGGATCGGAAGATATGATGAACCCTTGTATGTGTTCCTTTGGCATTTGATTTCCTCGATTGTCGATTGTGATTTCCTTTTCGGATCGGAGAATTGGATGGGGATTTGTTTTGTGTCTGTTCCTTTTGTCATTTTGATATGCGATCTCTGATCGCTTTATCGCAACGTAGAATTGTTTTATAATTTTTAAAGGAACACTTTGGTTTTTATCAAAAGGCTTTACAAAATGATTTATTTATATTGGGCCTTTTAATAAATATTTTCCTTATTATGGGGTTAATACCATTTTTTATTTGTGGACACACAAATCTAACTAAGTTGATTTAAAAAGGGACCCATTTTTTATTAAAAAAATTTATGTAAAGATTTTTTAGAAATGGGTGTTTGTTGTACAGAACAACATGCTCACGATGGCCAAATGGGCCTGTGGGTTAGGGGCGATGAGTATGGTTGGCCCACCCACCCGCAAAGTGGCAGGGTGATTCTCAGAATCACCCCACCTCTCCGGCGGTGGGCGGGCCATCAGGGTGGCATGGGGCGAGTTTGCGGCAGCCTCCCCACGTGCCACCACGATGGCCCACTTGCCTACGGGGTGGCGCGGGAGGGGTTGTGTGGAGGGCAGTGGTTGGGACACTATGGTGGGCTAGGGGGCTGGACCCAATGGTTCGCTCGATTGGCCAGCTGATTTTCAGGGTGCGGCGACAGGGCGATGTATTTTTTAATTTTTTTTTTTTCGAAATTGTTATGATTTATAAAATTAATTATCATTTATCGTTTTAGTTGTTAATTTAAGTTAATATTTTTTCCTCATTTAATGATTTATGTGTTTCCTTTTTTAGGAAAATGGCATCAAAGAAGATTTCTGTGAATCTTTCTAGCCCAAAGAGTCTTAAAGGTGGATCTTCAAAAAACATTGGTGAATGAACTGCACCTGAGCTAATGGCTAGAAATATTTCAAGTGCCTCAAATGATAAGAATATGATTTCATACTGGAAGAAATCAAAAGAAGTGAAACTTCCATCAAGAATCTGGAATGTGAAAGAAAGAGAAATCCAATATGTGAATATATATCTATATATTGATATACCGAATGATAATGGATTTTATGACATGATGGGAAGAGTCATAGACATGTGTTTGGTGCTAGACAGTGAAGTTGTTTACATACTTACAAAATCGCCCAAGTCACATGAAAGGATTAAATACCAGTTATCATATTCATTGCATGACACGAGAGAGGTATCTACAAAGTTGTATAAACAAATCGTAAATGAGATGAAACAAAATATCGTAAGTATTGTCATTTATATTTGTGTTTTGCGTTCTTGTAACTATCTCACTATATTTTTTTAACTTTGTTTTTATCGATATATGACAGTTTGTTTGGTAGAATTTTGTTGAAAGTTGTTCAATTAGGTTGGGAGGCATTCATTTCATAGAGCATGATATTATGAAAGTTGTCAATAGTTTCTACTCAGTGTCAGAAGAAGAAATGGCAAACAAGCAAAATGTAGTAATTGATGACGCTACAAAACTACATCCAAGGGATTAGAAAAAAGGCCTCTAATGGATAAATCTAGCAAGGGTATACTTTTTACTTTTGAAGATGATGAAGTTGAAATTGACAGTGAAGAATATGTTGTCATTATTGAAGATGACATTGGAACTGAGAAGAGCCATAAAAGACCAAAAGTAACAATGGCCAAGAATAAATCTGTTACAGTTAATGATGAGAATGTTATGAAGAAGAAACATAAATTTGAAGATTTTGAAGTAGTCATTACCAACAGTCAAGAACCTAGTGAAGCTTCAAAAGAAGGCAGATAAATCATTACACTAGGAGTTAATTTAGAAGATGGCATTATCAAAACAAAACAAAATGCCATTCGATAGAATTTGACAAAGAGAAACTTAATTGAGGGTGGTCGTACATTTCAGATTAATGTCAGACAAATCTATAAAGCAAGTGAAGACAATGTCAATATCAAGTTAGAAAGCCACATCATCTGCATGTTCACAACTTGAAGACATTGATGAGGTACAATCCATATGCTCGTGTGGTTAGTTATGTGCTTCTTGTTGATCCAGTTCAAGTTCCCAATAAAGAAGCATTTGATAAGTCAAAATGTTTTGAATACAATTATTATGTGCTTGGGGGGAACCATTTTGTAGAAGCTCAAAGACAATTGATGGAGAACTATCCCAATAACCCACGTTTTGAAACAAAGAAATGTATCATTTATGCTAGTTTATCAGATACAGAAGCAAAGTTAGTGGCATGGGATCATAATTCAGATAACGAATATGTTGGGCATTGGATAATCCAGCACTCCTAGTGTGTTTCGTGACATGGACTAACCGCCTCTTTAGGATCCGTTAACTCTGGCGATGCGTCTGTTTACTAACACCTGTGGGTTTTGGTGTAATGGCAATCGCGATCCCAACAAGTGGTATCAGATCCAAAGGTATCGAGTTTGAATCACACTCGGCTTGCACTGGGGGGGAGATTGTTGGGCATTGGATAATCCAGCACTCCCCGTGTGTTTCATGACATAGACTAATCGCCTCTCGAGGATCCGTTAACTCTGGTGATGCGTCCGTTTACTAACACCTGCGGGTTTTGGTGTAATGGCAATCATGATCCCAACAGAATATAGGATGTCTATGACTTTCGTTCAAAGGGTTAGATTTATTTATTGTGAATTTGAAGAAAAATGTGGTGGTGATAGGATAAATGTTACTAGAGATTTCTAAAAGGAATTTTGTATGGAAATAGGCTATCCAATTGAAGAGAAAATCAATTCAAAAGGTGGCAAAGGCGGAAAATTTAGAGATTTATTCAAGGGTGTTGATAACATTTTCCAATTGGCATTTATAGCTGGAGAGATATGGGAATTGATTAATGATATTTTTAGCATGTGGAAAAACATTGGCATTAAAAACCAGAAGGTCAAAAAGTCTAAGCCATTGATATGTAGCAACAGTAAATCAGGTCCTGAAATGAAGCAACTTCTAGAAGATATGACTATCACACCTTGGAGAGCATTGCAAGGAGTGAAGGATGAAATAATTTTCAAAGAAATATTATCTTGTGTGAGGTCAGGGTAATTATCATTGGAGGAAATGTCTGAGGAATTTCAAAAGTAAGTTTGTTGAATTATTTTTATTTATTTCTAGATTATAATTTTCTTTTAAATATAACATATTGTTCTTGGTAGTATTTGTTATACATATCATTATATTAACTTTTTTTACTTTATCTATGCAATCAAAAAGTTTACATGAAAATTCAAGAAAAAATAGTTAAATTGTTGAATGAATATAGTTGGGATGATGTTGTACGCAACTATCCAGATTCAAGTTCTACATCAACATTAAAAGTTTTTAATCTTGCATTTAAAAAGGTATGTTGATTTATACATTCATTTTTATTCATCTGTGTACTATTTTTAACTTATAACTTACACATATATTTTTTTCATTTATAAAAGATGAAGAATGATGATAATGGAGCACCAGATAGTTTTAGAACCTTTATTGAAAAAATAAAGATCGAAAGACTGAAGAAGCAACTTATTAAGAATGTTGAACTTGATCCAACTCTTACTCATTTCATTTGGAATGGGCTAAACACTATTCAATATCAAGTCATACAAGGCAACTGTGAAGAAATTGCTAAACTCATACCTAAAAGGGATTATGCCCTAGTTATTGTAGACATTCCCCATGGTTTCAATATTCCAAACATTGACTATGATAGTGATGCTTATACTTATCAAGCTCTAAGTAAAGTGGTTGTGCGATTTCCAGAAGTCACGTTATCACCATTATGGAGATATGTGACATTTCATTTAGACACACAATTGGCAATGTTATTGTCAAGCTTCAAGAAGAAAACAAATTCAAGGATGCAGCTTACATGGTAAGACGTTTAAAATGTATATTTGATTAATGTTGAAAAATTCATTTATGTACAAGTTAATTGAACTTTTACTATTTCATGTTACAGGCAAAAGTCAAATCTTCTTAGCCGTGAAGATCAACTATTTATAAATGATTGTGATTTCATCCATATTGATAGTTAGGCAAAAGATGATAGCTATATGTCTATGATTTTTAATTGGGTAGATGGAAAGAGTCATAGCCAAATACTGACTTATGATGCTATTGTGAGAAAACTAACATATGAAGACAAAGAAGTAAAAGGAGAGATAGTTAACATTTATAAAAAACTAGAGTTATTGATTAACTATCTTATAGACATATGTTAAAATGAAGGAGATTGGGTTCTAGATTTATTTTCTGGCTCGGGTAAGTTTTATTATATGGAATTTAATTTCAATATGTTATTTCTTAATTAATATGTCATTGTACTAATTTACTTCATTATTTATTTTTTGCTTGATAATTAGGTAAAACACTAGCATGTTGCTTCCAAAAAGGAAGAAATTTCATTTCAATTGAAAAAGATCCAATACAGTGCAAAATTTCATTCAACAAAGAATTAATGCTCTTCAATTTCTTCCAGATGCAAAGCAAGAAATTGGGTTGAAGAAAGGGGACTTTAGTGAATCATGTGTGGCAAAAAAGGCAAAGGAACCCCAACCACCATTATACAGAATGATTGGAAAGGCATACATTGGGAGATTTGCAGACATCAAAGATCTATTAGAAGAGGAAAATGAGCAAAATGAAGCAGAAAATATTGTGGAAGAAGAAAATGATGAAACTCTAGAGGACGAAGAGTTTGGATTACGTGACATTGTTGATTAAATTTAAGTTATGCTTGGAAATCAAACTCATTTTTGGTAACTATTAATTAGTTATACTTGTAATGTTTTGACTTTGACATTTTATGAGAAGAATATACACTTAGTTAAGGTTGTTATGCATTCAATATTTGTATTATATGATTTTCGCATTAATTTTTAAGTTGATCATTATTTTTTGAAAGAAAAGTGATTATTATTATTATTTTGACATGAAATTCATAAAAAAAAAAAACCTATTATTTAACCATTTTTAGTTAAAAAATTCCTATAAAAATTGTGATTTTGGCATGTCATTTCTAGCAAAAATTTATCAACACATGTACTTTTTTAGTTATATTTATGTTAAAAAAGGTTATTTTTATGTCAATTGTCAGAAAATATTGTTTTTTAGAGATAAATATTTCACGTGGATTGAAAAATTAATTAACGATGTATAAATATGTAGAATATTGAAAATTCAAAATATCGACTTTCTTCTTTAAATATGCAAAACAATAAAAACTTCACTGCAAAAAAAATAAAAATAAAATAAAAACAAGAAAATATGAAGAAGAAGACCACTTCAAAAGTTATTAAATTTACAAAATAATTATTTACATTTCGTACATTAGAAAATTAAAAGTAAAAAAAAAAATCCTTTTAAAAAAAGGGCATGGTGTAGAATTACCACTTTTTAAAATCAGCATCAAAATCACTACCATTCTAAAATTCAATGTACATAAAAAAAATTATAGTGCCAAAAACTATGCTCTAAAAAACACATATGTGTTATGTATCACCGTTTTTCAAAATCGGGTCACTTTTTTGCTATCTCTACAAAACGGGTAACAATATCAGTTCTTGTTTCAAAGTTTACATTGTTGGTCCTACAAAGTCGATTTCCCAATTTTCGAAGGGTTGCAATGTCATTTGTGGATTCAAAGGAATATCATCCCTCTGCAATGGTTTGATTGTCCTTTGACATATATCACAGGCCTTTCAGGGTGCTTTTGAATCCTAATGAAGGGTTGGCGACCACAACCCTGCGCGAAGAATCTTTTGCGCGGTCGCTCGCCCTGCATAGTGTCCTTCTGCAATGCCCCCATGTGCTTCTGTGAGGATCTGACTGCATTTAAATTCAGGTACATACCTTCACAGTGTCCCATCATTTCCCATCTTGTATAGGTGTCCCGAGATGACAGAAAAATCAGCCGTGCACACCTCCAGTTCCTTCTTCTGCTGGACGGAGTATTCCTTCAGCACAATCCCCATTGTGAGAAAGTGGATTATATCTTCAAAGTGTCTGTCCACTACACGCACAACATAGAGTTGTGCATCAGGTAATCCTTCCTCCAAATTAGTAGGTTCCTCACCCGTCTCAATTCGTGACAAGTGATCTGGTCCTGCGTTCAAGCGTCCAAGCTTCACAATGACCTCAAAATCATATTCTTGGAAAAATAAGAGCCACTGGCATATGTGTTATAGACAATTTTGTGCCTTGCAGCATCAGGCATGAATTGTCAATAATCCAAGGGATCCAAAGTCCCTAAACATGATGTTCCTACCCCTAGAGGAACAAGGTCAGCAAACCAACAGCTCTCAGATCAGTTCTCCACCTAAAAACTCTCAAAAACAAGCAATCCTGAAATCAAAGCAGGTGCTCCACTAGGCTTCTGCGCTGAAACTCAACTCCTCCATGGTGTACCTGCGTTGCAAAGCAAGTGGAACAAAGGCCACCTGCGCTGAGCGAGATGGGACAAGTGGCACACTGAGTCATTGCTCTGGAATCTTCCAAAAATGACACTTGGATCAGGGATTTCGCCTTGTGATGAGTCAGAGGCTCTGTTTCTCCAAGTGGAAGCAAGGTTCTCCAAGTGGACTCAAGAACTGAAGATCAACTGAAGAGAGAGAGGACACAAGGCAGCTACACATCAGTTGCAAGATGACTCATCCTTTCTCAATTCATCTATATATTGAGCTCTCTCCTATGAGCTCAGGAGGCTGGAATTTTGTGCAAAGTAATGATATGTTGTTGGTTTCACTATAGAGCTATTGGGTGATTGCTTGAAGGAGGTGAAAAGGAGAAATTCTTTCTGCTGGGAGGTGTTGCTGGATTGGGGCCTTCAATGGTTGTAACTCTCTCAGAAATTTACTTCTTCATTAATAAAAACTATTGAGGTTCTTCTATATGCACTTGTTTCAATGATATATTGTGATAATGGTATATTTGATTTATGCTAATCCTTGAATCAGTTATGATTGCATGCTTCTTGTAGTTTCCTTCTTTGTTATTTTGCAGGATCTCATTGTAGCTGGGCCAGCAAAAGAGCAAGGAGCTGGGAGCAAGCAGCCAAAGAGAAGAGTTTGGATTCGACATTAAGCGCAAGGCAACGGTTAGTGCATTTCCTCATTCTCTCTTGCTTTCGTAAAGAAGTAAACCTTAAGTAGTTTTCTTTACAGTTGTTGCTGAGGTACTATCACCCTTAGAGTGGGATAGGGTCATCCGAGTCGGATACTTTTCCCTACAACAAACTGGCGACTCCGCTGGGGATCGTATCTGTTTGATTGTTTGTAGTATTTTGCTATTCATTTCCTGAACAAAAGAGTACCAAATCGAAAAGCTTTTGACTATATCAAAAGCGAAGTAGAGGGCAGCTACTCTAGCTCATTTCTGAGCATGTTCATGATTTGAAGAGCTGATCTACAAGGATCCTTGTAAGCTCTTAGTGATAGCTTTTCATCTTCTTTGTCATCCCTTAGTGTGTGCTTGACTGATAGCTTCTGATTTGAGCAAAAACTGTGAATTTTTGAGAAAATTGTGACCCGGAAACTGAGAAAACGCAACTTTCGTTTTCCAAAGCAGGTAGTACACAGGCTACCTGCTTTGCAACGCAGGTCCCGAAGGGGCTACCTGCGCTGAGAGCTAGACTGGCTGTGCAGCACCTGCGTTGGCCCAATTTTGCCTTGTGCAGTTGGGGTTTCCTCCCTTTTTCTTGCCTGTTTTCACTATAGATTTTGCTGCTAGTTGTCAGTCTTGTACCTATTCTGAAACCAACCTTACTTGCCATCATTCCGCCTCTGTTATATAACGAAATTGTACTTGTTCTTTTGTATTTCTTACATCATTTACAATTTCCCATAACGAAAGTGAACTAGTCTCGCTTTGGCCTCTTAGATCTGAACCTGTGTTAGGCAATTTTGCTGGTCTAAAGAGTTAGCTTGTTTGCTGTCCATAGCTGATTAGTCTTTTTACTTTCGTCATTATGGTTTGATTTCATGTATTTCCTATGATTAAACAAGTAAATCTTAAGGTGTCTTTTGATTTTGGACAAACTTGTTTGTTTTCGCTTGAAATCGAAATCAAAGTTATATAACAACTTTCTTTTTGTAATACATCAACATTAAGAAAGGGAAAAGAAAATACATGCATTGTGCATTTTGCATTTGACTGTTTACATGACGATTTAGGAATTTTGCATTAGTGTGTGCTCTATGATCTGTGTGAAAAGATTTGCCTTTCTTCTCCTCAGTAGTTAAGATTTTCAAAGTTGAAAGATTGAAAAGTTTGCTTCTCATCTTAGACTGCATTCAGGAATTTGTTACATACATCTCGTGGTGATCCTTAAAGGCAAACTACTAAGCAAGATCAACATTAAAATAAATTCAATTTACATAACAACACTTTGTAACATAACGCAAACACATAGAGGTCTAGGTAGAGACGTGTTCCGGCGTCGTTAAACATAGTGACTGTCGATCTCTACGAAGGTGGGTGATTCCTCCTGAGAGTTGGTGGCACTAATACGGACTTGTGCTCCCACGTACCGTCGCGTATATATTGGGAGACCCCTATAGGAACAAAGCCTTTATCCATAGGAAGCAGTGTCGGCCGCCCTACTGATCGCGATGCAGTGAACACAGCATTCACGAAGATTGACCACCCATACCGTAAAACGTATTCTGTGGTTTCGCGAAAAGTTTGGCACACCCTCTGCCTAGAACTCCAGAGAAGTTTCTTTTGGCCTTTTTCAAACTCTATAACTGAAAAAGTCCATCCGAGCATTTGTCACTTCGGGCTCGTTAAAACATCGAAGGAGACTAGAGTCATCTTTAGCTTTTTCTCGACTCTTAAAACATGAAAAAGCAAAGTTGTGTCTAAAGCGTCGTTAATAAAATTTATTTTAATCGGAACATAATCACCTGTTATTCCTACGTTGATCTTTCAGTTGAAAAGTATGGAGCCCACCAACCAAGGAAGTCACCTTGGCGGAAGTCCCAATCCCTTCTCTTCTTGGGGAGATGTTGGTGCGCCTCATATGGCCACATTGTCACTTCCAGGATTGACAATTGGCCTACCTGTATGGCTCTTTTCAACTAATTTAGTTCAGATCACCACTAATCCTGAGCAGTCGAATCAACAGTCAGACCAGTCTAGAGCTACCCACCAGCCTTCCACTTCTTACAATTCTTCCTCTGATCCTTCATCTTCGCAAGGTAGAGCCAGCAAAAGTCAGCCTCCCATGGAGAAGAAGGAAAAGAAGAAGAAAGAAAAGAAGCAGAAGGGGCCTATGGCGAAGGCGACTGGGGGCAAGCAAAAGACATCTGACAGAAATCCACACACTGCACCGACCAGGCCTAAATCGCCATGTGTCATTTGCAAAGGGACCCACTTCCACCGTGACTATCCTTGTATTCCCCGGATACTAAGGGACTGGTCCCCCAGGTTGCACAATCCGGTAGCATCAACCTCTGGTAGTCATGTTGATTGCAGTCCGTCAACTAGCGAGAGTGAAGGACGAAAAGGGAGACCAAGATCACCCTGTATGTTGTGTGAAGGCGATCACGCCATCCACCGATGTCCATTCTTAGATGAGGCGAAGAGAGTTTTGGAAGATCGTCCGGTATCACCGTTACGACTTCCTCCTGGATACCAAAAACTCGTGCCTAATCCCTCGATAGTTGAAAATCCAGCTGGCCCGCTCAAGTGGTCAGCTGAAGTGTCAATCATTGAGAATGAACCTGCTGAATCCAGACCAGACGAGAGTCTAAAGGTCGAAACGGCAGTTGACCCGATTCTCCCTTCAGAGGTTTCATCCTCAAATGACTCCGTCATTGAAGACCCATCTTCAAATGACACCCTCACTGAAGAGGATAAGGATGACACCGTCCATATTCTTTTCATCAACACAGACTCTGATGAGCATCAGGGCAATGCGCCCATTCCTTTATCACAGGAAGGAACATCGTCAGGGTCGTATCCGGCCATGTATTCGGTCCCACCACCAAGCAACCTAGTTGTATCCTTTGATTGGAATCAACTAGGCGGACCCCGGTTACCAGCCAGTATCCCATTCAGAATCATCGTCCAAATCTACAGAATGGTGATGGCTGGAACTATCATTGATGAAGGGGCATCTGTGAGTATCCTTTCCTCTATTGCTTGGAAAGCACTGGGTTCCCCGGCGCTTTTACCTGAGATGAGAAATCTATCGGGTTTTGATAAAGGAACCAGTCGCCCGTTAGGGATTCTCCCCAATGTTCCAGTTACATTGAAGGGGAAGACAGTTCATATGAACGTCATGGTCGTCCAGGGACCCTTGGTTTATAACTTACTCCTTGGACGAGACTATATATATTGCATGGAGGCAATAGTGTCCTCACTCTTTAGAGTTATGTGTTTTCCGCACGAAGGAAGAATGGTCAAGCTCGTAGACCAACTTTCATTTCCAGGATCACGCATCGCAAATAGTCAAATACCATCCCTTAACGGTTTATTCACTCAAGGAATGCCTCCACCCCCGGTTCTACTTCCCGATGAATGCGAGTGATTCGGAAAGATGTAACTGGGACCCAGGGGGCATGCACCCTGGCCTGCCTTGGGCAGAGGAAACCTTGGGTATAAAGTTAATTTCCGCAGAAGAATGGGACTAGTCCGTACCCCGTCCGAAGGAAGGAAGAGAGGGTTGTTCTAGGTTAAAGTTCTTTTGTCAAAGTTATGTGAGTGAGATAATCAGCTTCTCGCTCCCTTTGTCTAAAAAGTAGGCTCTCCTGAGGGAGGAGATCCATTTGTGGCGGCAAGTAGCCACCATCTTTGAAGGCAAGCCTCACCCATTAAAACATATGTTTTGAAGGATAAGTAGGGGCAGCCTCCAAAGAAAGAGATGAAATTGCTGCAACAAGTAGTCACCATCCTTAGCAACCTAATGATAGACATCGCCGAAAAGAGAGTTTAGTTTGCGGCAGCGAATAAAACCATTTTTCGGATAATAAGTAAGAGGCAAACCTCCCTCCGTAACGCCAATGTTTTATCTGTTGCGATCTTGCAAAAATAAAAAAGTGAACTGATGGGAAGACAAGTACCGTCGGCACCGAAAAATAACGAGAAGACAAGTATCGTTAAAAATATAGCAAGACGACAAGTAGAAAAACAGAGGTGGGACAGAGGAGGGGTAGCCTTGAAATTATACTTTATACCTGGGGGCATGCGAACCTTTTGGAGTGCAAGCACGGGACGACTATTTTTTTTTTTTTAATTTTTAGGTCCTCCCTTTAAACCTATAGGTCTAACCCGTTAAACTCGTAGGATTAGCCATTTCCAGCTTGCATAAAAAAAGGATGTGGGGCAAAAGTTAAAACTTGCCAAATCAGAGTAACTAGTGAGGTATAGCTCCTTAAATATGACTACCTCACCTGAGGCGTTCCTTGTATTAAGACTGGTATATTCGAGCAATTTTAGCAATGTTCATGCTCGTTTAAAAAATAAACGCAAGATCCGAGCAGTTTTAGCACATAGTTCATGCTCGTTAAAAAATAAACATAAGTTGTGAGCAATCTTCCCCTAGAGTTCAAGCTCACTCAGAAAAAATGAACCGGTAAATAACCTTGGTAAATGTAACTTTTGACAGCCATATTAAAGCCCTTGGTCGTGTTCTTGCAGTCTCACCTCCATCCGTTCATTTGGCCAATCGTTCATCTCCATATGCTTGTTTACCCATTTTGAGGAACAGCTGCGAAGAGTGATTTCGCTTAGCCATCCTTGTGACACTGCCGTGATTGGAATATTCCAACCTGTACCTAGAATCTGCTGCTGCCCTGTTCATCACTCGTTCCTCAAAAGACGAGTCTTCTTTGAGCTCTTTTCACCGACTCGTTAAATATGAAAAGTTTGCTGAGTTTTGGCCTTCCAGCTCGTTAAACGACCGGAAGAGCTATCCCTCCTCTAGATTTTAATCTTTTTGGACCTGAGGGATTATTGCACAAAAAGATCGAGCGCTTGTTTTGTTCGGCTCGTTAAAGCAATCGAAAATTCATCCCTTCTGTATTGTTTTATACTTTTTCGGACTTAAGGGATTAGATGACGAAAAAGGAATTTTGGAGTTGACTTTATGTACCTTTTCAGACTCTCTAAAAATGAAAAGGACCGAGTTATCCTTGTCATTAGACTCGTTAAATTCATTAAATAGCGACAAACTTGTCTTTAGACGAGAACGAGTTTCCCTATCGCTAGGCTCGTTAAAACATAGCGATAGGCTTGCCCGAAGGGCAGGTTATAGAACAAGCATATGTTATCCTCCTCAAGCTTGATAAAAATAAAGAGGTACTGGTCAGCAATGACTGGGGAAAAATTGGGAGAACCTCACAGCTTTAATGGTAGCAAGTCGTTCTTGAACATGACACTTTGTCCTCCGTATCACATCGGGTTGGGTTGTTTCATTCACCGGTCTCATCACCATGGTCCTCGCCACACCATCCACATTTGGGGTAATGCTACCAATCCATCACATCAGTGTCGTTATATGTTCAAGAGATGTTGTTCTGCAAAGAGTCAACCGTGTCCCATCCACTGCCATACATTGTCCTTCATCCATTTCATGACCGCCACCCTGAATCATACATCACAGTTTGTTTTCACCTCATCACAATCACTAGCTCCGTTCCGTGTCACTGATGTGGGATTCATTAAGGCCCTCCTTTGACGGATCGCTCCTTGTCGACATCAGCTCATTATCCAAGGAGTTGATCTAGGAACACCCCCTTCAGTACTTTGAAGCTTGCATGCCTCAATGGCAAGTTTCTCACTTCCGGCGACAGGTATACATCAATGACCTTCGACCAGAAGATTTTGCATGGTGGTCGACTCCAAGTCCTTTATTCCCACCATGTGAATTGTACTGCCGTACCTTGAGGGTCATCATCCTTATCGGTGATTCCTCTCGCGCTTGTTAACGGTTTACATCATTGACCGGTAATCAAGCGATGTCTTTCCATGTTCGACTTCAAGAAATTCTCACATGGATTGACTTGTACATCGAGTGAAGATCGGAAGAGATTGAAGACCCCGGATCTAGTTTCATCCATCCGGGCTGCGATATATATTCAGGATATAAAGACATTTGATATGTACATCATTGCAGCAGATGATCATCCTTCTCAAAGGATGATAATTTCAGCAGAGAATTATCAGTCTATCATCAGACGATCGTCTGTTCTATGTACCAAAATGTATTTATAAAGCTGAGCATGGGAATGCCCGCCTCAGCTAGATCATGAAAAAGAATGAAAAATAATGTATTGTATTGTATCTTATTACAGGACACTTCTCAGCAGATTGAATGAACTTCGGATCCTCCTAATAAAGCATTTCACCCGATAAACGACCTCATACTTTAGGGGGCATCTATTATAGACAATTTTGTGCCTTGCAGCATCAGGCATGAATTGTCAATAATCCAAGGGATCCAAAGTCCCTAAACATGATGTTCCTACCCCTAGAGGAACAAGGTCAGCAAACCAACAGCTCTCAGATCAGTTCTCCACCTGAAAACACTCAAAAACAAGCAATCCTGAAATCAAAGCAGGTGCTCCACTAGGCTTCTGCGCTGAAACTCAACTCCTCCATGGTGTACCTGCGTTGCAAAGCAAGTGGAACAAAGGCCACCTGCGCTAAGCGAGATGGGACAAGTGGCACACTGAGTCATTGCTCTGGAATCTTCCAAAAATGACACTTGGATCAGGGATTTCGCCTTGTGATGAGTCAGAGGCTCTGTTTCTCCAAGTGGAAGCAAGGTTCTCCAAGTGGACTCAAGAACTAAAGATCAACTGAAGAGAGAGAGGACACAAGGCAGCTACACATCAGTTGCAAGTTGACTCATCCTTTCTCAATTCATCTATATATTGAGCTCTCTCCTATGAGCTCAGGAGGCTGGAATTTTGTGCAAAGTAATGATATGCTGTTGGTTTCACTATAGAGCTATTGGGTGATTGCTTGAAGGAGGTGAAAAGGAGAAATTCTTTCTGCTGGGAGGTGTTGTTGGATTGGGGCCTTCAATGGTTGTAACTCTCTCAGAACTTTACTTCTTCATTAATAAAAACTATTGAGGTTCTTCTATATGCACTTGTTTCAATGATATATTGTGATAATGGTATATTTGATTTATGCTAATCCTTGAATCAGTTATGATTGCATGCTTCTTGTAGTTTCCTTCTTTGTTATTTTGTAGGATCTCATTGTAGCTGGGCCAGCAAAAGAGTAAGGAGCTAGGAGCAAGCAGCCAAAGAGAAGAGTTTGGATTCGACATTAAGCGCAAGGCAATGGTTAGTGCATTTCCTCATTCTCTCTTGCTTTTGTAAAGAAGTAAACCTTAAGTAGTTTTCTTTACAGTTGTTGCTGAGGTACTATCACCCTTAGAGTGGGATAGGGTCATCCGAGTCGGATACTTTTCCCTACAACAATATGCGCCCCCCTAACACAGGCATATTGACTAAGTATTTTAGCATGGAATGGTCTGTATACATCTTGAAATGTCCCCCTGGCAAATAGTGACGGTATTTTTTGAGTGTGTACACCATAGCTAACCCCTCGCATTCAATTGTGGAATATTTATTTTCCACTTTAAACAACCTGCAACTTGCAAACGCGATAGGGTGATCCAAGCCCTCTCCACCCTCCTGTGTGAGTACTCCTCCCAGCACTATACACGATGCGTCAACATGGACATGAAACTCCACGTCCCATTTTGGGAAGACCAAGATTGGTGTGGAGGCCAATTTCTCCTTTAGTACATCTAGGTTCTTCATGCAATCATCGTTCCAGCAGAACATGACATCCTTTTTCAACAGTTTCTCCATTGGTGTGATGATATGGGCATAGCTTTTGATGAACTTCCTTTAGTACCCGGTATGTCCCAGGGTAGTGCACAGCTGTTTAACACTTCGTGGTGCTTCTAAATTAAGAATTACTGCAATCCTCACTGGGTCTACCATTAGTCCCTGTTTGCAGACCACATGTGCCAACAGGTTCCCAAAGGGAACGAGGAACGTACACTTCTTGAGGTTCAGTGTGATTTGGTGTCATCGGCAAGTATCCAGCATCAATCATAAGCTTGCTACATGGTGCTTAACCAATCCAAATATAGTCCAATCATCTAGATAGACCTCCAAGAATTTGTGGATATATTCTTTGAATGTTGCAACAACTATGCGTGAAAATATAGTCGGCACATTCTTCAACCCAAACGGCATAACGATGTATTGAAAGCAACCCCACTCTGTCGTGAAGGTGGTCTTGCTCCTGTCTTCCAGTGCGATTTTGATCTGGTGGTACCCTAAGAACCCATCAGAAAAGAATATGCTTCTTTCCCGCCGACATTTTCCAATACTTAATCTGTGAACAGAGTTGGGAATGGGTCATGCACACATGTGTCATTCAATTTCCCGAGGTCCACGCATATTCTTATCTCGCCCTTCTGCTTCTTTTCTTGCACTACCATAGGGCTTACCCAATTGGATTCTTCCACTGGCTCAATGATTCCAGCTGCAAGCATTTTGTCTAGTTCTGTGCGGACCTTTTCCTTGTACTTTGGGTTCAAGCAGTAAGGCCTCTACTTAACTGGCTTCACAGTGTTTCAAGGTGATCTTCATCATCCCTAAATCACCAACGATCCCTTTTAAGTCCGTGATCTTGGTCTGGAATAAGTCCTAGTACTCACGGAGTAACTTAGTGACATTATCCATCGTCGTGTCATCCCAGTAGTCGCCGAGTGTTGCATACTTTGGTTTGGCCTTTGTACCAATGTTTACCTTCTTCGTCTTTACCAATGCGGTTATGTTAGGGTCTTCAATCAATGGCCCTTGAACCTCGCAATAGTCTTCAGTTTCTAGAATGTTAACTTTTCATGGATCTTCATCGTCTTCTTCAAGATTCACGTTTTAACACTCCAGCGCGTAGCTCAATTGGTTTGCCCATTCATGCTGAAGCACTTCCATTGGCTCCTGGGGTATTTTAAAGATAGACGATTTTAATACTTGTAGCGCATCCTCAACATTATTCCACCAATGATCCTCAAACATGAAGGTTAACAGGAATCCTTCGCGCAAGATATCCCATTCATTTGTTCCATGGTGGAGCTCCATCTCTATATACCAGTTCATGGGTATAACATCTAGGGTATGACAAAATAGGTGCACCCACTCAGGTTGTGGCTCTTCCCCATAGACCTTTGTCCATTTTGCAAGGTGTGCATGCGGATCATCCCATCTGTCGTACTTGTCTTTTAACCACATCTGAGGCTTCCCAAACAGCATGCTCATCATCCTTCTGCATTTGCGCCAGTCCTCAAAACTTCTTTGGTGCGTATCCCGCCACCTCGCTGGTGTAGCACATAGTACCCATTTCAAAGCTTCGAAACGTTGTTGTTCTGGCACTTCACTTTCAAATCTATTTAGGAAGTCATCTACTTCACTTAACCCATCATACATAGGCAGATCCCACACCTCCATCGATACGCAACGCAACAATATCATCATCATGTTACAGTTCAGTGTGGTTACCTCATGTAACCGGTTCTGCCATCATTCTATTTCATCGTCCGAATTCGATGTGCATGAGCTTTTGCACTCCCATGAGATTCATCCATCCACGGTCAGATTCATTCAGTCTTTCTCTCGTGTGGTTATCTTGTAGATGTAGTCCAAGTCACCGTCGTTGTCGTAGTTGCACACCAGCTCTATGTAGCATGATCCTTCTACAAGATCTAAAGGTACAACCATGCGTAGAGACCTTTCCTCAAAAATCATCTTGCGCTTCTTCAGATTTATCACCCCATTCATGTTAGTGTCTCAATCTATTCCTAATAGTGCATGGTAGGGATTTTTGTCATCAACAATCTCTATCACTTCAAAATGTGCTAGCGCACTTGTTCCTTTGATATCTACTATGATTCTCTGCAATCTCCCAATACGTAGGATCTTTCGTTGGTTCGCCATTCTCATTTGGATAGGAGACCATTGCAGTGTAGGCCTTCCCATGAGCTCCCATGCCTGCTTCGATAGGATGTTCGCGTCCGATCCTAGATTCAGAATCACTTGGTCCATCTCATATTCTCCAATCTGCATGGTTAATCTCATCTCCCTTACCATTCGTGTCACGTGCTCTTCGAGCTTCCGGATGCACAGTTCTCTTGGGGTGATCCCAGTGCATCTATTTATGAGTTCTTGTAGCCCCTTTACAGCCTTGCTTTTGCGTAGTAGCTTCATGCATGTTTCCAGAAACATGGTGAGCATCAATGGGTCCATTTCTGACTCCCGTATGTCTTTACTTGTTGAAGTGGAGGCATCAGCGAAGCTCCTCTTGGCTTCCATGAAGGTCTCTTTAATGCGCTCCAAATGAAACTCTGGTTCATTTGTTGGAGCCTTGTGAGCCTAAGTACTTTCTTCAGGCTACTTGCCTTTGTCATCCCCTGTCGTAATTCCACTTCGGAGCACAATATTCACATTAGGGTCTTCCTCAAAGGCTTATACCTCATCATTTGTAGGTTCTGAGAAGGGGGACATTGGAATGCTCCTTTATCGCGCAACCTTGCTATTAGCATGGGACAATCCTTTGTCTCGTGATCAAACAATGTACAATACAAACATGATGGCTACATTTGATTTGTACAATCATGGCCATAACGTATTGGCCCTCCGAAATTGTAACATATCAATTTTCTGCGACCTCTTCTTGGTCCTCATCCACCTCGGCCTCGTTTGCATGCCTGAAATCTGGTTCGCGCCATCCCTCTATTCTGATCAAGGGGTCGTGTTTCGGTCCGAACTCTGTAGGTAGGAGTCTGATCCATCATCAGCTCGTAACTTCTACAGGTGCGCTCATCATGTTTCACTGATCTACAGAAATTATAGAACAACTGTTGTGAATTCTGCATGTACTTCTACAATAAATGGTAGTTATCTGTGGCATGCTTTCCTCCTATCTGACAAATCACACACCATAGTGCAGGTGTCGCGCTCAGTCCTACTTGTGCCTTCGGTCTTAATGGCATTGGCCCTCCTACCGCGAGGTAATTCACAAACACTAGGAAGTGGTCCTTGTCATTTCCCTGGCTCTTTCACTTTACGCACCATACCTCATTGCGCACCTCTGAGTGGGCTGTCCTGTCTTGTTTCAAATTCTGTATCTCAAGGCACAAGTTTTTCAACTGCACATGAATCTGCTAAACTCCCAGGTTGGGTTCTTATATCAAGGTCTTGTGCAATCTCATCACGACCTCCAAGGCCTCAGCCTGAGTTGTTAGCTTCTGTTGTGATAACGCGTTCCTTAGATGTGGGGTTAAAAATGCTATGAAGCATTCGTGGTGTTGTCCATCCATCAACAACATGTTAGCTTCGCGAATTGTGCACTTCAGTCTCTGATCCAACTCCCAAGGGGTCTCGCCTGGTAGCATTTTGATTTCCTTGAACCCAGTGATCAACTGTGCCTCTGACTTTGGCCTGTTAAATTCATTGTTTAGTGCAACTTGGATATCTACGATCCCCGCATTCAGATTGTCATTGGAATGCTTAACGTACCAGGTCAGCGTGCGATCCTACAGAGCACTGACCAACGTTGCCTTCTTGATATTGTCGTCCATGACTCCCTGCGCTTCCCATAACACTTTTATCACGAACCAAGCTGGTACGGATTTTCATTTCCTACTCCCTTGAACACTGGCAACTTTATCGTGCTCACCATATTGCTTCGCGGTGGTGGCAGAGGTGGTATGGGCGAAGACGGGGATGAAGATGGTGAAACTAGTGGTGGTGTGGGTGGGGGTGGTATGTGCTGAATTCTCTGCTTTATCAAATTGATTGCACTACTTGGTGAGACCTTCGCGAGCTCTTCTTCGCCCCCTTGTGGAGGTGAAATCAAGGGGCTAGTTTCTAGTTTGGCACTACCTTCATTACTATAGATTCTCCCACTTCGCATAGCCCTAAACATCAATTTATTCGCATAACATGCTTTTCACATAGTAGCATTTTAATCCAAGTGTTCAAAGATTTAACGTACTTACCTCGCGGCCCTTTCAGGAAGCATCATTCTACCTCGCTATAGCTGACTGAAGTATCTACCGCGAACTCAATGATGAATCCCCCTATAATTTGATCGAGCTAGTGATCAACAGCGCGCATGATCTTATCCTTTGATGCTTCCAATCTGCACACCATTTCTGGAGTCCACACAATAGGTCTGTCTAGTTTACACCTTCCTTGGTTATCTGCTAGCTTCACGATCCACTCGTACAGCTCAGTAGGGAAAGATGCAAAGAAAATTTCGTGGATCTCTTTGTATAAGTAATAGTCTGACCACTCTTCTTTTGATAGTCGTACATTCCTGTTTTCTTGCGCCGCGAATTCATGAATCTTTCTATCCAACGAATCTTCAATTCCTTTCTTTGTCGGATTCTAGTGATATGACATCAAACATCTCTATGCAAATCTTGGTCCTAGCAATGGAACCATTTGTTGACTTGTTGGGGCTTGACCCAGGTTCGGAGTTAATTAGCCAAACAAATCCCTGTACTACTGGCCCTTTCGGAAACAGTCCGCAAAGCACAGACTGAGGTCTCACCTGAAGTAGTATGGGGGGGTGTTGGAACCAAGTTTCCACACCCCTGAGATGTCTAAGAGGTTTAACTGGTCCAACTGTTAGTCCCTTCACACAGGTTGCTTCGCACACTTTCCAAGCCTTCGCACCCTGATATACTTGCCTTCGCGCAACCCTAACCAGGGGTTGTGGAGCTTTCACGCTGCTGAAGCAACACTCTACGCTATTCCTCTAAGTCGCACTTGAGATCTTACTTATCTTCCTATGCCTAGTCAATTATCTTCGTGTAAATGGATGTCTTACGTTATATTTATTTATACAACACATTCATAAGAGTTCGTGTAGCAAATAAATAATACACTTGCAATTTAAACGTAATAATACATTAAAATAGGAAAAGATACACAGTAATATGGAAAACTTCTCTTTATTTATTCTTCCAAGGATTACAAACTCGACTTGTCCTGCGCACTCAGCTGCAGGGGTCCGCACACTCAGATGTGGACTACTAGGCCTCTGCACACTCAGCTGCAGATCCTTCTCCTACTCTACAACCCAAATACACACTTTACACTTCGACTCAATCACTTTTACTCATCATGCTTCCATTCTCTTGCTTCTATTAGTTATCTCTACACTTAGAGCCTCGCTCTATTTATACAATCCCATGGTCTGCGGACCATCGGTAGGTCTATCAAGCCGACATTACATTACAAAACCAAGGGTGGACAACCTTGTGACTCTATTATAACTTCGCGCTCCGTGCCCATAATTCGCGGAGATTTTACAAAATACTTTGTCAAAACTTGGGCTTTAAGCCCCAAAACATGCCTTGGGGGGATTCCATGCCCAACAATAGATCTTGCATAGTTTCCATAGATCTGTATTGTAAAGGTTGAATTTGATATAATATAAAAGGAGTGTGGGATTTATTCTTGTGTATATGTACATGATGAATATGTTTTGGATGCCCATTTAAAAAATATATATATTTAATAATGCTTTAGTATATTGTTTGTTATATGTCTCTACGAATGCTTTATATTTGACTAGTTGAATACATCTGAATGAGTACAAAAGAAACATATATTTTATATAATGATACGAATCTTAACACTACCTAGAATTCCTTATATCATTAATAGTCTTGGAAGACCTTGGGTGAGACTTTTCTCCCTTACAAAGGAATGAAAATGTCGGCATTGTGCAATACTATGATGGAAATATTTGTTGGCAACTTGAGGTTGAACCTTGTTTCTTTAAAGTAAAAAATTTCGCCTACAAATGGTTCTATTTTTGGGACCTTGAAAATCACATGGGGATTTAGATTATGGTGTCGAGGATTTTCAAGGGTTATATTCAAGAATGGTAGGATGAGAAATGTTATTTGTTTATCCTACAACAAGGTCAAATAAGACAAAAGAAATTAGATTGGGTTATGAAGGAGATCCTATTTGCAGAACCTACATGTGATCAGTATGAGAATTTGGAGAAAATTTCCTAAGGAATGATATCATTGGTTGACTAGATTGTGGCACAAATTAGGAATTGTAAGTCATGGCCAAATATTCAAAAATTGGACAACTTCTAGAAAATCCATGAAATTCTTATTACCTAATATGAACAATATGAAAAAAAAAAAAACTCATAATGACACAAAAATTCTCTACTAAACTTTGCAACAAAATAGGAACAAAACTAAATCATTGTCACACAGTAGCAAAAAAAAAAAAAAAAATCCAGGGAAGCCAACTGGAAATACCCTCTGCTTGCTTGGGAATTTTATTAATAGAAACTAAGCAATTGATCTCTTACAAATACAATTGTTTCAATTTGAAAACAAACTTGTTTTCCTGCCTTGAACTAGGTTTGAAACCATTAACATATTGTTGAACCCTATCTACTCTATATCAAACCACACAAGCCTAAACACACAAGGACCAACCTGTGCTCTCTACAACCTTATCTCACCAATTGGTGCTCACAAGACAATTATCAAATTGTTCCTTTGTTCCTCCTTATAAGCACATCGATTAGGCTATTACTGGAAATTTATATTTGAGGAAAGTCAAACTATTTATTGACTAGTTACCAAAGGCTCATTGGTTGTGTTAACTTATCTTCCTATAATTTAGGGGCCTGACTCAATCAACTCATCTTCTACTGAAAATAACTCTCACTAGAAAATAATAAACTAGGCCTTCCACTAATTATCAATAGTCAACTCTTTCTTGCTCTCCTAAATTTTAGGAATTCACCCTAAATTTTAGCAATTCACCCTACTTTTTAGGAATTATCTCCTAACTCATAGGAACTTGTGCGTTCTCAATGAAAAAAATCATTGTTGTTCTAATAATTAAGCCACAAATCAAGGAACTCTTTCTCACTAACATTTTCAACACTTCCTCTTAGTGAGGAAGGTGTTCCTAGAAGAACTTTGTTCACCTAGATCTGTCTCTAACATTACCATGTTTAGTTTTGGCTACTCCCTTTGAACTACAAGGCTTCCCTACTTTTTCCTATGGAACCTGCTTTGAAGACTTTTTCTTTCCCACCATGCTCTGCGAGTCCAAAATATGCCAATATTAATGACCACAACTCCTTTTGTGTCACTAAACTCTGGCTCACTGATCATCCCACTAGAAGACCTCTAGCTGAACTAAGAAGTCTACTCATTAGGTCTTTTGGATCTTCCCTCTTATCATTGGTTTGACCATCAGCAACCCATGAAGAATTGGCTCAAAAATTATGCCTCCTAATAGCCCATTAATTATCCAATGATCACAATACATCAGGACTTCAAGGATTTCCCACTTGTCAAGATTTTGGATGCTCTAGAATGCTTCTCCTAGGGGACACAAATGTGTAATCTGTGTGTTGGTAAATTATGTTCACTTCTCCAATACCATGAAGAAAATACACGAAAATAACTTTATTTTCATATAGACACATAATTTCTCTACTAAACTTTACAATGGAATAAGAAAAAAAAATCACAGTCACACTATGGTAAAACACAATATTTTTTCTAGGGAACCCAACTGGGAAAACCCTCTGCCTGCTTAAGAATCTTATTAATAGAAACTGAGCAATTGATCTCTTATAAATACAATTGTTTCATTCTAAAAACAAACTTGCTTTCCTGCCTTGAACTAGGCTTGAAACCCTTGCAATATTATTGAAACCTATCTACTCTCTACTGCCTTGTCTCACCAATTCGTGCTCACAAGACAATGATCAAATTGTACCTTTTTCCTCCTTATAATCACTTAGATTAGGCTATTACTAGCAAGTTCTATTTGAGGAAAGTTGAACTATTGATTGACTAGTTAACAAAATCTCATTGGTTATGTTAACTTGTCCTTCCTACAATTTAGGAGTCTAACTCAATCAACTCATCCTTTACCCAAAATAAATTGCACTAGAAGAAAATAAACTAGGTCTTCCACTAACTAGCACTAGTCTACTGCTTCTTGCGCTCCTAAATTTTAGGAATTTTCCCTAAATTTTAGGAATTTATCCTACTTTTTAGGAACTAGCTCCTTACTTATAGGAACATTTGCATGCTCAAGGATAAAAATAATTATGGTTACTTTGATTAAGGAACAAATCAAGGAACTCTTTCTCGCTTGCGTTGCATCAACTAGATATTGAATTAACTAGAGTTGTTGAATTTTGGGTCTAAGAGACATTAGAAAGTTTCATTATTGAGTTTGTTATTGAGAACCATCAGTCCTTTTCCAAAAATGAACCAATATTCAAGTACAAGTTGTGAGGAATATTGTTAAAGTAAATTCCCCTATGGATTAAAGTTCTTATGGTTGAATATAGATTATTACCATTCTAAGAAACCAACAATTCAGCGTAAAACCCTAGGTATTGGGGGTAGGGTTTAGGGGAGAGATGTTGCACAATTGTGGAAGATGAGGGGACTTTGTGATGGATGTGGATGATTTGCGAAAGGGTCAGGATTTTAGGGAAATTATAAGAGTGTGGATATCAAATGACTGATGGGAAAAGAAGTTGAGAGAAATTAGGAGACGATGAAGGGAACTGCAACAAATAGGAGAAGCACTAAGTAGTGCGAGGTTGCAGATTAGAAGAATGGACAGCTCAGTGTTGTGAAATAGTGAAGTAGGTGAAGGTTCAAGCTCTTGCAAAATAGGTGGAGCTAGAGGAAATGAAGTAAGATATCGAGGTAGACCCCACCAGAAGTTAGAAGGAATCTAAATTCTAGAGACACCAAGATACCGAGTTGTGATCATTGATAAGGTACTCTCGTGGATGATGAGATGCATTCTTTTTATGAAGCATATTATTTAAAGGTGATTCACTCTCTAGAAGTAGTAGTCTGCAAAGCAGTGGCGCAACTGGTTCTCTCCCTAACCTCCCCTTGGTACTTTATCAAAATCCTATCAATTTTATTTCCAAGCTAGGTAAAAATTTAAATTTTCAAAAGATTTGTAAAGAGTATGCAGTTGGTATTAGTTTTGGTAGATATTTTTAGTCATAGTCTACATCATTTACGCAACCTGGTTCACAAGTCTTTGTATTAGTTTAGCCTAGTCAAAGATAAATGGTTGGAAATGTAGCACGCTTCTTGACTTGATATCCTGAGTTCTCAAGACAAAGGGAAAATTATGTATAACAAGAATTGTATCTTTGTGAAGCCATCTTGAGGGTCAAACATACTCCTAATGCTTTTAACATCAATGAGTTTTATACAACTCTACGAGATAGAGCACTCTCATGGTTCATTAAGTGGTATGATTTGAATATGTATCCAACTCTCGATGTAGTTAAATCAGAGTTTATTTAGGAATTTAATCTTCCTCACATAGATCAACAGCGTTTAGTGGGGTTGTGGGATACTAAACAATGATAGGGTGAAACCACATAGGAGTGCATGTAGTGGTTTAAGTATGCAATTAGAAATTTTACTTAACCTATTGATCCTAATCATCAACATAATTGGTTCTGTTAGAGTCGGTCTGGTCAGCCCTCCGTCAGAGATCAAAACTCTTTGTGCATTTCAATTTTAGGTGTCCCTTTCCATTCACTCAGCTGCATTTCGCTACGGACATGCCATGATCTAACGGAGAAAGTAATGCTAATCATTTTCCCTCATGTCTGGCCCATGCTGGCTTAGGTCTTTGTCCATAATCATCGAAGCTCATGACAGTCCAGGTCTGGTCCTTTACAGGACAAAGTCATTGTTTATGTTTGGGTCTAGGAATTCATCAATTTGGTCTTTGAAAACATGTCTAGAAAAAGCCATGTAGGCTAGAGGGAGGCCTTACACAGCTACGGTTCAGAAAGCTTCATCATCACCTGAAGAGACTTCGACTCTTCTTCACAACTCTATTTTGAAGAAAAGTCAAACAAGGTCATTTATGACAAAATTTTCCAAAAAATCACCAGTTGACTTTTCAGATGCAGTTATGATTTACATGGCCAAATGCTCTGTCATATAGTCCCTGCAAAGAGGTGCTGAAAATTTCATCATTTGAGCCAAAATGTCAAAGGGAAAGTGAAAATCAGTGTGTTTAAAGGTCAATGAAAAAGTGCAAAACTCAACATTAGAAAAGGGGTTTTCAAAGAGGCAAAAATCAAACACATCTCCTCCAAGGCTATAAATACATGTTTTGACCCAAATCAAAAGCATTGTGCTCTTGCAAGACTTGGAGAAAGCATTTCAAAGGTGTGAGGGTGAGATTAGAGAGTTTGAGTGATTGGAGGCAGGTTTTGGGAGTGCGTAGCACATATAACAAGGGGCACAACGCACTCACCGGGCACGACGCACACGCAGCCAGCCTGCTGTTGAAATATTACATAGGCGCAGTGCATACAAGGCGCACGGTGCACTGGGAATTGCGCGCAGCGCACACAGTCCAGCGGCCAAGAAACGGTGCCAAACCACTTCAAACTTCGGGGAAGGCTATTAAATTGAGAGGGAAGCCTTATTAGACCACCTGCTCATCAAGTTTTGTGAAGGATATGGTGTTTGTGAAGAGGTTGAATGTCACCCAAAACGCATAATGTCACCCATGAGAAAATCAACAAAAAAACGAAGGCTGGGTTATAAATTTGTGTTGATATTGCCAAGGTTTCACTCCACCCACTTATTCCCCTCACCTATCATATTTTCCCCATCCTCCCTTGTCATTTTTCCTAAACCCCTGCCCTAAGTCACTACCAAACCCTCTCCCTTTTCCTCCACTATTTGGTTAATGCAAAATCACCATAGGACCAGCTTATTGGGCAAGAAAAGCTTTGGGAAAGGGATGCATGGTCAAAGGGTCGAAGAGTTAAAGATGATGAGAAAATTTCAATGCTTTCATAGCGCGCGGCGCACACACCAAAGAGCGTGGTGCACTCATGGTGCGCAGTGCATACAGGGCCCGCCCACTATGTAAACATAACACTAGTGCGGCGCATACCTGGTGCATGACGCATTGGGCAGAGCGTGTGGCGCACAGAAATACAAGGCCCAGAAACTATCCAATCTGCCTAAAAACTTTTGGATGCTCACCAATTTTGAAGGGTAGGCCACCTACATCCATCCTTGCACCAAAATTGAAAGGGATAGCATGATTGTAGGGGTAGAAATCAAACTCAAAAAATTTTTGTAAAGCAAACAAAAGGGAAACAAAGAAATCATTGATCCTAGGGTTTATGCTACAGTGACAAGGCTGCCAATATGTTTCAAACCCTACCCCATCAACCCTATACCCAAACTACTCCTAAATCTCTGATAAATCTCTCCCTTTAAACCCCTATTCCCATTTCATCATTCCCCTCCTAATACTCCCTGTTTTATTGTCCCCTTGGTGGCAGATTTTCAGAGAAACTACCAGCTTCATTGGAATTCAAGGGTAGCATAAAACTCAGGGTACAAACAATAGTAATGGCATCCAAAGTATAATCAAAGTATGAGGATGAGACCCATAGTGACACAACTTCGGGAGAAAGGGCCCAAAGGAGACATCACCGGAGTGGCAGACATCTTAGAGACGAGCCAAACACCCTCACCGAGTTGCAGGCATTCCCTCTTGCTATGTCTTGCTTCCAGCACTTAGCATGTTTCGAATTTTGTTAGAGGGTGGCAAATGTTAGAGTTCATCATGAGTTGGCTCGACTTTTTTCACTTCACCTACATGGAGGACAGTCTATCTTGGCTGGGGTCACTTTCACATTGACACCCGAGACCATATCAGTGGCGACAGGCATACCCAACATTGGAGAGCAGTGGCATAAAAAGAAAAAGGTGGAGAGGCATCATTATGAGCCTTACATCAAAGATAGTTGTTTGAGCCACCTCACGAGAGTTTTTCTGTTCATATTTCTGAAAGATGAGTATTCCCTGCTCATGAAATTGATCATGAAGTACTTCAGTTGCGAGGGGAGGTTTTATCGCCTCTATGCCTATCACATCAGGTTTCTCATGCACTTTACTAGGGTGTGGATGATGCACCTCCCATTTTTCATCTGCGGGAACATAGAGAGGATGAGAAGTTTCATGCAGCATAAGACCCCTCAACAACAGCTCAACAGTTTGTATCACTTTGCCCTTATCCAGATTTTGGTAGACCATCAGTTGGGATTGCAGGGTATTGCTTGGGAGGACTTCATCTCCCGTGACTTCTTCAGCACTCCACAGGTGGTTTCAGAGGAAGAGCATGAGGTAGGGGGCCCATCTCATCAGTATGAGCGACATGAGACTGCCACTATGCTAGTGTACATCACTTATCAGAAAGGCAGTAGACCTTTATTTGTAGCAGCAAAGCGAGTGTTATCTCCACCAGGGGTGGAAGGGGCCTCGCTTCTGACATCAGCATCACAGGAGCAGGGTAAGGGCAAGGAGCCAGTGCAGGAGGAAGGGCCATCAGGTGAGCGAGAGACCGAGTTTGTCCTCCTCCAAGATGATGAGACAGATGCAGAACCAACAAATGAGGAGCTCACAGAGATCATCTAGGAGCAACAGTCATTGATTGACTCCTTGTCCCTTAACTTGGAGAGGGCCAAATGGAACATGAACTACCTGGAGTGGAGGAAAAAATAGGTTGAGGACCAACAGATGATCATGGAGCTGCAGAACATCCGTGAGCATTGCCAAGCTGCTCAAAGGAGAAGGGTTGCGCTCACATCTTTGGAGCAAGCAATCAATGAGGATCGGGAGGCCAACCTTGAGAGGGTCAACAGGCATTTAGAGAGGCTTCTAGATAAATCTGACTAGGACATTTCTCTTTTGAGACATATGGATTTCCGTTATAGGGTGCAAAACATGAGTGCACAAGCCCGGATAAGGAGTTTAAAAGAAAAATTGAGGAAAGCAACAAGAAAGGAAAAACGAGCAAAAGAGCAAGATAGGCTTAGAATCTTGGCTGAGGCTTCCTTGGTTCAGCATGGCATGCCATAGAGAACTTCCAGCCCAAATTTCAAAAAATTTGGGCAATTTTTGGTCACAGGGAAATTTTTTTGGCAAAAAATAGGGATTTTCTCCCTGTGTGTCGTGCCACTGGCACGACGCTAAAATTCTAGGGCTCCGATTGAGAAATGGCTTGCAGATTTGGATTCAGCATTGAAAATTATGACTACAAGTGTTCGGGCAAGAGATTTCGGCAAGATCTGGGTCTCCTAAAGGTCAAAAAACACCCAAAAATGGCCTCTCTACCACTTTTTTGACACACAGAAAGAAGTCTTGGGAGAATGAAGATTTGGAGGGGCAAATGAGCACCAAATTTAAAAATTCTAGTTGGGTTGGAAAGAATACAAGACAGGATTTCCAACAAGCCCACTTGGGCACATTTTGGACACATACAAGTGCCCCAAAACATGCCCCAAAGTAGCGCGACGCAGAGAGAAAATGGCGCGGCGCATAGAGGAAAAATTGCCAATTTTCTTCCGTTTCGCAAAATTTCGGTTCACGACTTCTCCAAGTGGGCCCGGTCATCTACACTTCACTTTTGGCACCAAAGGTGGCATTTAAAGAGTTTTTTCTCCAGATTGGCTTCTATCCAAGAGGCAAAGGAAGGCAAACGGTCACCCAATGCCAAATGTCATGTTTGCAGCGCTGCACCTATAGCTGATGGTTGGCTCTCCATCTCCATTTTGTAATGACTCGAGTAACTTCCCAACCCCTAGGTGTTCTATCTCTTCCTCACAAATTCTATATATTGCATGCAAGTTATTTGCAAAGGGTTGGTTGGCTTGTAACTTCTAGGAGACTGTGGGAAAGAAACTTTGTTTCTTCACTGTGTATTTTTTACAGAGAATTAATGAAAGGCAGCGGCTATGTTTCATGAGATTCTTGTGGTTGTCAGTGTAGCAAATGTGTCTCTTATGTTTTCATATGTATTTCGTTATGTTACATAATTCAATTCATGTTCATTTCTAGTGAAATTTTCTGAGTGAGATTAGGTAGAATTCAATTTTATTGCTCTTCTTGTGGGAAAATTTCATGTTCAGTGTTATTCTTCTGTTGAAAAGGATTCATGTCACTATGCCCTTTTCACATTCTTCAGAAATCTATTCATACCGTGATGCCTCAAACTAAATTGTTACATTTTCCGCCTACCTTGCCTCATGGAATAATCTGTGCCTTACTATTAAATTCTCTGTTCTTTGCTGAGCGCCAGTCCCATAACATCCCAGAAGCTCGGTCATTCATAAATTTGTGTTCAGAATCCCTATTCACTTACTAGCCTAAGGTAAATATTGCATTGTAAGTCATCTCAGACCATTTTCGATCATCTATTCACTCAGTGTGACTCGGAGAGAGCCCTCTCCTGCTCTGGTAGGGCTAGCTACCAGACTGAGCGTGGTTTGTGGTTAGCCTAATTTTTTCCTTCCTTCAGCCTTAGGCAGATTTAGGTGCTAACATAGTGGCGACTCCACTGGGGACTAAGTTGAAATCAAATCCCCTTGTTTCATAATAATTCTAGGCTTCCGGATGATGAGGTTAGGATTGGAAAGGCTGAGTAAGTTGGTTGTGTCTTGTAATTTTTCTCAATAGCACGCTGGCTTCGAGGCGATATACCAGAGCCAATCCAGACCTGGATCCTCCTCATATTTACAAAAACCCCAATTTGATCCCAAGACTCCTTCGTCAAGAAAGCACCATAACTCCCGTGTTCAAATCCCATTCATGTCCCGACATTTTTGAGTATGTTGAAGAGCTTGAGTTTGACGAACGATTTGAGATATCACTGTTTGAGTCTAAATCCGAAAGGGCTGTTGATTATACCGTCCCAAATCTGCAATTTCTTGTAGACCTTGAAACAGAAAGAGCTAATAGATTAATTGATAATTACATTGCAACACAGCCCGAAACCCCAACTGCAAGCCCCTTGCAAACTATGCACACTCCTCCAACAACTCCAAGGCCAAATCCACCAAGAATGATGGCTGCCTGTTTTGCTCCCCTTGTTCTGCCCCAAGTCCTAGATTACATGCCAACGGATTATCAAAGTAAAATCACGTTTTTTGATGGCACTCCTAACAGCATTACTTCTCAGCAACATGTAGACAAAATGGCAGACTTTTATGAACTTCATGAGATTGACGTAGAGAACATGGCAATGAGGCTCTTTGTACAAACATTTGCAGGTGATGTGAGGAATTGGTTCAGAGGTTTGACGGCTGCAAGTATCACTACCTTGGCTAAACTAAAAAGACAATTTTTGAACCGGTGGGAAGTGAAAAAGAATCCCCTTCAAATTCTGGCCGAATATGAACAAATCAAACGGAATGCTGGTGAGTCGGTCCAAGATTATTGTGTTAGATTTAATGCAGTTTACAACGAAATTCCAGACCATCTAAAGCCACCTTTGGGACTAGCGATGATGAAGTTTCCAGATGGTTTTGATGCTAACATGGCATACTAATTAAGAGAGAGAGAACCAGCTACATTGGAAGACATGCAGAAAATTGCGGTCAGCGTTGAGGAAAATCTGCTGTCCAAAAGAGCTAGAGAAAAAGCAGAGAAAAAAACCACTGTGAAAGAAGAATCTTCTTCAATGGATCAGCTTCTCAAAAAGGTAGAGCAGATGCTTGAAAGGGTAAAACTTGAGAAGCCAGAGCCACAAGTTAGGAATCCTAACTTTCGTGGTCAACAGCAGCCACAATATAGGATAAGACAGAGAGATCAGCGAACTCAAGAGCAGATAGCACAATAGCCGGTACAAACACCTTTGCAGCAGAATTTTGTGCATGGATCAGAGTCAGATGAGGACGGGAATGTAATAGGTGAGGAAAACCACATCTTTACTCCAGATGAGCTGCCTACTTACATTACCGAAGAGGAAGAATGTGCAGTGAATTCAGCTGCACACCAAGACACTAATTTTATTCTAGCTAGCGACACCGTGTTGGAAGAAGAATCAGAAGAATATCAAAGGGGGTATATGAATGCTCTGTCCGCACAACAACAACGATATTCTCTTAGAAAAAGAGATGTGTCGGCCAAACCAATTCAGAAGAAGAAGGCGGGTGAGATAACAAAAAATGATTCATCAGCTACACAAAGAAAAGGAAAGGAGGTGGTTGTTCCAAAGAGCAACAAATCAAAATCAGCAGAACAATCACAGCAACCAGCCACATCAAAAGAAAAGGAAAGGAAAGAGATCCTAGTCAAAGAGGCGGGAAAAGCTCCCGCTTTCAGCCTAGAGAATGAGATTTCTAAGTTAAAGGTATCCATCCCCTTAACTGAAATAATGAAGAACAACATTTATAGAGGAAAGATTTCTAAAATGTTGAATTTGGACCCAATGTCCGACACGGTAAATGTAGAAGATGATCAGCCTAAAATGATTTTTGGACCAGCAACGAATGGTGAGTCTCTTGATAGCGATGTGCCACCTTTCTATATCAGTTTACGATTGCATGATTTTGTGTTACACAATGCCATGTTCGATTCCGGAGCTTCTCACAATCTCATGCCCAAGGCTATCATGGATAAGCTTGGTCTAGACATCACCCAGCAATATCATGATCTTTATTCATTCGATTCCAGCAGAGTAAGGTGTATAGGACTCATCAAAGACTTAGTTGTGAGTTTGGATCAACTTCCTATGAAAAATGTATCGATAGACGTGGTGGTAGCAGATATTCCTCCAAGGTTTGGCATGCTTCTTTCCAGGTCTTGGGTAGAGAAATTGAAAGGGACACTATAGTTGGATTTCTCCTATGAAACAATCCTGGTGTTTGGACAAATGAGGAAGTTATATCGGGAATAGAAAATGAAATATATGATCACAAGCAAGGAGAAACCTATAAATCATCCTATTAATTATGTACATACAAATTTAGAGTCTTTTGTTTTGTTTTCAGATAGTTTAAATGAGATAGATAGTCAGATAGTAGAAGCAGATGACATTCCGGAAATAACAGAAAATTTCAGAGAAATTTTGAAGAAAGAAAGACAAGAAAAGCAGGAAAATGTTGGCCAATCAGCTAAAAGTACTGGACAGCAAGCAGACAAGGCATGGAAAACAGATTTCCAGCACTTACAAGAGGAGGAAGAAGGCTTGTGGACCATGGATTTTGATGGAGCAGTAGGGAATGATGGCGCTGGAATTGGAATTTGGGTACGTTGTCCCTTCTCCACCCCAAAAAAAGTGCCTAGCAGCGTGAGGGTTTGCTCTTACAAGCTGGCCTTTGAATGTTCAAACAACGAAGCTGAATATGAAGCTCTGATTGCTGGCCTGAAGATTCTTAGAAAGTTGAATGCAAAGAGGATTTCAGTATATGGTGACTCTGAGTTGGTAATAAAACAGGTCAGAGCTAAGTATCAATCAAAACATCCTAGGATGTGGGCCTATCGTAACGCAGTTTTAGACATCTTGAAATTATTTTCAGAATACACCTTGACATGTGTGCCTTGTATACAAAATAGTATTGCTGATTCCCTTGCCAAGGCAACGAGCAGCTTGAAAATTCCCATGAACTCCAGCAATAAATTTGAAATCCATGTCAAGCATCGTCCAACCATTCCAGACAATCAGCGATATTGGCAAGTGTTTCAAAATGATGAGGAGATTAAGGACTTTTTGCTGAACAAAGGCTAGTTCAAAGAAACTTCGATTCATGTAGAAAACGATGAGGGCAAAGGAAATGGTACAGATGAAGTGCAGATTAATCAAATGGACATATTGCAGCTGAAGAACAACATCATTCCTAAAGGCTTGATACCTCTAGAGGAACTTTTTGATCAGGATGATGTAGCCCGCAAGCCAACATTGCAGCCGACAGAGAAGGGTGTAGAAGAAGTCAACATCGGTACAGCTGCAAATCCAAAGTTGGTGAAATTGTCCAAAGCATTACCGCCAAAGATCAAGGACAAATACATCAGTTTGAAGGCTTCATTTGCCAATGTGTTTGCTTGGGATTATTCTGATTAAAGACCTATGATACAAATATTATTCAGCACACAATACCCATCGAGCCCAACCAAAAACCATTTAGACAGAAGCTGAGAAGGATAAATCCAAAGTTGCTGCCATCTATCAAAAACGAGGTGAATAGGTTGTATAAGTCAAGTATCATTGTGCCTATCAGATTTTTAGATTGGATATCTAACTTAGTGCCTTTACGCAAGAAGACCGGTGAGATCCACCTATGCATTGAGTTCAGAAATCTAAACAAGGTCTCATTGAAGGAAAACTATCCACTGCCCAAGATGGACCATATACTTTAGCGAGTAGTGGGGGCATCTCGTATGTCACTGCTTGATGGTTATTCCGGATATAACCAAATTTTCGTCCATGAAGATGATAGAGACAAAACTGCATTCACCACTCTATGGGGAACCTTTCACTATGCCAAAATGCCCTTCGGTTTAAATAATGCAGGTGCCACATTTCAACGGGCAATGGACTTGGCTTTTGCAAATGAGAAAGATGTGTTTTTGGTGGTGTACTTGGATGATTTGACGGTATTTTCCAAATCTGATGAAGAGCACATGCATCACCTAAAAATTGTCTTTCAAAAGTGTAGGAAATATGGTCTATCGCTGAATCCTAAGAAGAGCTTGTTCGCCATGGAGGAAGGCAAATTACTTGGGCACATCATTTCAAAGGATGGCATTTGTATAGACCCAGCATGTGTGCAAGCAATTCAGCAAATCGATTTGCCTAGGAACAAAATGGAGATACAGTCATTTAATGGTAAGATGAATTTTCTGCGTCGCTTTGTGCCTAATCTTGCAGAACACTTAAGAGAAATGACCAACATGCTTAAGAAGTACAGCCAGGTGAAATGGATAGAGGAGGCTATAAAATCTTTCAACTTGGTCAAATTGGCCCTTTCTTCAACTCCAGTTCTAGTCAGCCCTGACTATACTCAGGATTTCATATTTTTTTCATTTGCTTCTGAGCACACCATGGCAGCGGTATTATTACAGAAAAGAGATGATCATGAAAGACCCATTGCATTCTTCAACAGGGCTATAAGGGACGCAGTGTTAAAGTACAACATCATTGAGAAGCAAGCCCTGGAATTGGTGAAGGCATTGAAGGATTTCTGGGTATATATCCTACATTCTCACATTCTGGCCTATGTTCCTAATACTGCTGTAAAGGATGTTTTAGTGTAGACCGATCCGGAAGGGAGAAGCAGCAAATGGATTGTAGCCTTGCTGGAATATGATGTGGAAATAAAGCCTACAAATCTCGTCAAAGGACAAGGGTTGGCGAAGCTAATGGCCGAATCAAACTTGCATGCATTGGACATAAATCTGATCGCTGCCATGTCTGATGAGAATGAGGAAGGAACGTCAATTCTGGTACCCGAAATTTTTGCTTTGTCCCCATGGTATTCAGAAATAATATATGTGCTGAAAAATCTATCGCCACTGCCCGACATGACTAGAAACAAAGAAAGAACACTCAAATTTGATCTGAATTTGAAACTACTTGTAAATTGTTTGCAAGGTATTCAATTCAGAAATATACATGTTTAAAAGATTTCCATGTCTTGCAGAAAGAAAATAAATGAGATTTTCAGCTGTTCATGACCCATTTAAGTATAGCAAATTTATTTCCTTTTACTGTTTAACACACTAAAACGAATTTGTTCTGCAAAATAAATCAACCACAGATGCAAAAGAAGTTGATAAAGCAGTTCACCCCTCCTGGGCTACGTCTGCTGGGTCCAAAGCCCCCAAATGGGCTTGTCCTTGTTTTCATTAAATGCTAAAATTGAATATACAGCTGAATAGAATCATCTACATGTGGAATAGATGGTAAAAATGGATTCAGAACACTTGAATCCTTCAGGATTGACTATTGGATCACCTCCAATGGATACTTGCAACCCTATATAGTCTTCACAAAACTGGGCCTTGGTGGCTCCTAGAACTTTCACGGCTCCAAAACCTTTGCAAATGACCTCAGATGGCTGTAAGACCTACACCAATTGCTTCAGAAGGTCGAAAATACCCAAAATCAAAAAAAAAATTGTCCAAAACCGCCTTTCTTAGCATAAGTTATGGCCAATTAAAGTTTTCCTCCAGTTATGCCTAGAAACACTCCAGCGAACTTTAGTTGGAATCGAGTTAGCTCCGCCAATTATGGCGGGACCGCCCAAATTTGGCGCTCTGCCAAAAACTCCGCCAGTATAACTGCAGTTACATTAAATGCTGGCGGTTAGCATGGGATTCCATGCTGGTGGTTAGTGCTGGCGGTTGGGGCTTAAGCCCTTGGTTCTGGGCCCGCGGTCATATGAAATGGGGGCTGGCCCCCTTTGGTTTCCGCCCTATGCTTGTTTAAACCCTTTCTACACATTGTTCCACATGTTTAAAATGACCCACCTGTATGGTGTAGTGGTAAGTGCGGAGGAGGTCTTGTGTTCAAAACTTGCCAATGCCAAAAACAATTTTACATTGCGCCCATAATGCTTGTTGACGTCATCTGGGGGCCACGTGGCGGCCTCCGGGCCTTCCACGTGGCATCCTGTGATTGGCTGTGAAAAGAGAATATTCCCTAGAATATTCCAAGGAATATTCTACGAAATATTCCTTTTTTAATTTTTTTTTGAAAAATTAAAATTTCTAATGTTATTGACAAATTCTTCTTTTTGCCATAACTTCCTCATACAACGACCATTTTTTGAACTGTTCACGGCACCGAAATCAGGAGGACGAGCACTTTCCAGTCATTCCACTTTGAACCAGTTCTGAGCACTTTAAATTTTGAGCATTTTACGACACTTAGGACATGAGCACCTGATCACACCTCTCCATTGGGAAGCTTTTGGACCCCAAAAGTCTTCAACTACCTGTTAATGAGGTGAGGGTACAAATCCCTCACTCTGTCCACCTCCATCCACTTTGCCTTGTTCGGTTTGCTGCCTTTGAAACCAACCCGAACATAATCTACACTGCTCCTTCTTGAAGTGCGTGTCCTTCTGTCAAGGATTATATCTTCTTTCAGCTCATCTAAGAATTCTGGCGAGAAATCTTCTATAGATGGCAGCTGAATAGCACTTTCATGATCAACAACCAAAGGAGGCTCATACAAACGTAAGTTCTCCACATTGACAACAGAATACATTTGCATGTAGGAAGGCAAATCTAATTGAAAATCATTATTTCCAACCTTCTTGAGGATTTTGAATGGACCATAACGAATAGGCTTCAGCTTTTTACCTTCTCCTTGCATCCTTTCCTTACTAATGTACAGCCATACCTCATCCCCTTCTTGAAACTTGTGATCGACTCTATGCTTGTCGTGTCTTTCCTTGTACTTGCCTTGACTCTTCTCAAGCTGTTCTTGAATTTGCTGATGTATTTGCTGAATTCTTTCAATGAATGAATGATCTTTGTCAATATCACTATGTCCCTCAATGGCAACATCTTTCTCAAGAATGAAATCAAGAGGTGATTTTGGCAAGTAACCAAAACAAGCTTCAAACGGTGAGGTGTTTGTGGAAGAGTGCTTGGCACGGTTGTAAGCATGTTGTATGTAGTGCAAATGTTCATCCCACAGCTTGGGATGTTTGCTGCAATATCCTCTCAAGAGGTGCACAATGGTTCTATTCACAACTTCTGTTTGTCCATCTGTTTGCGGATGGAAAGCAGTACTTTTCTTCAACTTTGTGTCCATCATCTCCCATAGGTTGGACCAAAAATTCCTCACAAATCTGGAATCCCTGTCACTAATAATGGAAGTAGGCAAACCAAAGTGAATCCATGCATGATGAAAAAATAATTCAGCAGTTTGTTCAGCAGTTATAGTTTTCTTACAAGGCATAAGTATACACATTTTGCTGAAACGATCAACTACTACATATAAATAATCATGCTGCTTTCTAGATTTTGGAAAACCTCCTACAAAATCCATAGAGATGCTCTCCCATGGTTTAGAAGGTACCGGCAAAGGAGTATACAAACCAAGCTTTCTATTGCTAGGCTTTCTTGTAGCACATAATGAACATCCTCTTATGAACCTTGAAACAGAAGCTACCATGCGAGGCCAATAGAAATACCTTTGTAGATGTGCAACTGTTTTGCTTACACCAAAATGGCCAGCAATAAGAGAAGAATGAGCTTTTCTTATGACATTTATCCTCTCCCCCTGTGGTATACACAACTTGCCCAAATGAAATAGAAAATTGTTATGCATGTGATAGTCATTTTCCTCTACATGATTCCCTTTACTCAAGTTAGCATACACATCTTTAAAGTCATCATGAGATGCATATTGTTCTATGTAACTATCATGTACAATGGAATCATTCTTAAGTAAAGTAACAGCACCAATAATAGGCCTTCAAAGCATATTGGTAACCTTATTCAAAGAACCTTTCTTGTACCTTATTACCAAATGGAACTGTTGCAAGAAGCCCATCCATCTGAAGTGTCGTGACTGTTGTAACTTGCTTTGTGATTGCAAGTACTGTAAGGGCTGATGGTCGGTATGTATAACAGTTTCTTTGCCCATCAAATAGTGTTTCCACTTTTTGACGCTTTGTACCAATGCATACAACTCCTTATCATATGTAGGATAATTTACAACAGCACCATTAAAAGTTTCAGAATGAAAAGCAATAGGCTTACCATGCTGTAGAAGAACTGTACCCATGGCATAATCACTAGCATCGGTTTGTATCTCAAATGGCTGTCTCAAATCCGGTAATGCAAGGAATGGAGATGAACTAACCTTCTCTTTCAAAGATTCGAAAGCTTTTTGTTGCTTGCCTCCCCATTGGAAAGCATGCTTCACACTTGTCACTGCATGCATAGGAGCTGCTATAGAAGAAAAGTTAGAGATAAACTTCCTCCAATATTGAGCTACACCCAAAAAACTTCTTACCTCTGTTATGGATTTGGGAGTAGGCCACTTCACAATAGCCTCAATCTTAGCAGGATCAATTCTCAAAACACCTCCTCCTACTATGTGTCCCAAATAAACCAAAGAAGTCTTTCCAAATTCACACTTTGACATTTTAAGAAATAACTGATTCTTCTTCAAAACATCAAGCACTTTCCTAACATGCATGACATGATCTTCTCTAGACTTGCTGAAAATTAAGATGTCATCTAAGTAGACAATAACGAAATCATCAAGAAAAGGACGCAAGACATCATCCATTACCCGCATGAAAGTTGCAGGTGCATTGCACAAACCAAACAGCATCACAAGCCAATCAAAGAGTCCTTGTTTGGTTTTAAAGGCTGTCTTCCAAATGTCACTTTCTTCAATTCTTACTTGATGATATCCACTGCGCAAGTCTAGCTTAGAGAAATATCGAGCATCTTTCAGCTGGTCTAGTAAATCATCTATCCTTGGGAGTGGGTAACGATTCTTTACCGTTATCTTGTTCAAGGCCCTGAAATCAACACACATACGCCAAGTGCCATCTTTCTTTGGAATCAATACAATCGGTGACCCACATGGCGAAGTACTTGGCCTTATGAAACCCTTGTCCAACAAGTCCTTAATTTGCTTCTTTATTTCAACATTCTCCATAATAGACATGCGGTACATGCCTATGTTTGGAAGAGGACAATCTGGATGCAAATGGATTTCATGCTGAATCTCCCTCTTAGGAGGCAAACCTGTTGGCTCCTGAAACATCTCATGATATGCATCAACTAAATCATATAGATCTGATTTAAGTTTTGGATCACAATTGTCAAATGACTCATGATTCACATCAACCTTGGGCTTAATCATAAGAAGAACAAAATTCTTACTTGAATTGACCAGCCTTTTTACCTGTCCTGCATTCACCATCACTATATTTGTCTTCTTGCGATCAGCTCTAACAATGAACTCCTTGCCATCTTTGAAAAGATGATATTTGTTTTCATGGCGATGAAAGATAGCTTTCCTGTCAAACAAGTAAGGACTTCCCAAAACAATTCCTGCTATATCAAAAGGTACCACATCAAGTTCAACTGTGTCAATAAAATGTGCAGTAATTGCAAAGCGCAATGTGCACTTTCTTGAAACTTGTAAATTTGCATCCTTGCAAATCCATCCAAGTGGATATGGCTTCGGATGTGGAATGGTCTCAAGTTTAAGCTGCTTGACCAAGTCCTCTTATATAAGGTTTGCTTGTGACCCATGTGGAGCGATAAAAAGGTGTCTTTTGAACTCCTAATTACCTTCACATTAATTATCAACCCAGGGACGACTTTTTATTTCAAGAGTGTACTCAGTCTGAGGCGGTTATTTGCTCAAGAATAATGTTTTGCAGTATAGTGCTCAAAATCCAAAAGTAAATGAAAGCTGGAAATAAAATCTACTTACAACAAAGCACTTTAAGACTTAAATCATGCATTCGGAAAAATAAGAAATGTATCAGTCAAGGGTCCAGTAGCAATAACTCATCCCTTTGGAAACTGATGTAACCAAAAGTAATCAAGGAACAGATCATCAATCTGGGGACTAGATAGCAAATGCCAATGCCCACTACAGTTTCAGATCGTTCTTCACACCAAAGTAAAGATAATGCGAATAATAAGAAATGGAACGACAGATAAGAAATGGAACAACAATTAAGAAATGGAATAGCAAGAAACTGAAATGTTCTTAAACTAAATCATTCACTCAAATAACCATCAATCGAGGATACAGTAGCAATAACTCATTCCTCTGGATATTGATGCAATTGAAATCAAACCGGAACAAGACAATCAATATGGGAACGAGGAAGCAATAACCAATGTTCTCTACAGTTGACAGTCCTGCTTTAAAGCAATCAAAAGGAAATCGAAATTGAACTAAAGCTGCCATTGAAAGTAAACCAGGAAAATTATTTAAAAGCAAACTCTTGCAATTAATCAACCAAACTGAACAGCGAAGTAAATGGACAGCAAACTTATAATTAAGGAATTAAACAACGAATCATATTTAATAAATCTGAATAGCAAACTCTGATTAGTGGAATCGAATAACCAACAATCTGAAATGAATAGCGAAGCTTTACATTTGAAATGAACAGCATAACAATATAAGTTGAAAAGAATAATAATATTTGTTATGATGGAAAAGAACAGCCACGCGATTCAATCTCAACTTGTGTAATAAAACAATTCCATAAAATATTCTAACAACACACTATAAAAACATGAAACTGTAAAATAATGCAATTCAAAAGAATAGGAAATAAATCAAACCATCACACAACAGCAATTTGTCAAGATATGATACACAGTAGCAGCGTACTCCACCAGAGGCTGGGCCCTTAGCCGCCAGCGGATGCTGCTGGGCTACTTCAGATTGAAAAGAATGAACAACAACTCCCAAATCATGTATTAATTAGCAAATTGTGGAATCATTACAACAACAAAAGCTTGAGAATTATAGCATGCAACAATCCCTATCCTATCATGAATAATCCACCATCATTCTTCATCATTTTTCCATCATTTTTCATCATTCGAATCCCCCCGAAATCACCCCCATCTCTGATCTCTGTTCTAATTTCAATAAAGAGAGATCAGAGAGCAGTTACAATAAAGATAAGTACAACATGATTTCTATTACAAAATTGGTTTGCTTCTAACCAATTGATCAACAAGAAGATATATTTCCATCCAGCTTTCAACAAGAGCAAGACGAATTTGGCTTTGCAGCTGAGATTTGGAGGACGGCCGCAACAACAAATCTGAGAAAAGCATGCTCAAAGAACCCCACGTTTCTCTCAGTACAAGCCGAATTTGGGCAAACCGTTCTATTAGTAAGTTAATTGGGTCCGTTCTGGACAAAACCCATGTTCCGGATTTTCCAGATTCTGCTTCATTTGCTCAAAATATCAACCGCAAAATCGTCATTTCTTATTCCAGCGAATTTCTGAGTTGGCACTTTTAATGATCAAATCTTCAATCTGGAAATTATCTTGGAGGCTAAAAATGGTGAATAATGTTACAACTGATTTATTAAAACTATCATTGATAAAATCATGCATAATTTTCAATTTATTAGAAATAAAGGAGAATAAATAATATTCATTCATAGAAGCATAAATCATCATAAAATGGGTTTATATAATAAATTATAATAAATGACATGATGAAGAATAATAGAAATGGGTGGAATAAGTGTTCAAAAGTGATAATAATAATGGCATATTAACGGCCCAACATACCCCCACACTCAATATGTTGCATGTCCTCATGCAATGAAAATTGAATATATTGCATGTCATCATGCAACCCAAAGACAAAAACCCATGTGTTAACCAAGCAATAAAAAATATGTTCAGCTCAGCTCATGAAATGGATAGAACAAATGAATTCTTCCTTATTTAATGAATATTCAGTTTTAGTAATATTGATGAAGGCATAACAATTTTTACATTGACATTCAACTATATGTATATATGAAGTTGCAACAAAATATGATATACGTAACAACAAACTTCATTAACCATTTTCTCAAAAACTACAAACCAGCTTTTGTTGAAATTTGGCAAGTAAATTTATAATATATGAATGCCTTTATGATCCAAAAATCAGACTGTTTTGATGCACGGATCATGAGATATAAACAAAATGGCTGTAGGTGAGAGTGCATGATTTCTGAAATTTTATGAACCAATTTATCTTGAAATTGTCTCGGTTTTTATTAATGATACGTCTGTGTTTTCCAAAAATCACAAGAATTGAGTTCATAGCTTTAAAAATATTATGGAAATCAATTTCTACACTGAAATTGTATGCCTTAAATGAGAAAGAAAATAGAAAACATCCATCATACGTAGCAATTCCTCCCCCTCTCTGAAAAATTAGCATGCCCTCATGCGATGCTAGAAAACAGATAGAAGTGGTTGCTACCAGCTGTTGAATTATATGCTTGGTGTAAAACAACATGGAAGAAGGGAGGTGTTGAGAAGGAATAAGAATAACAATGGATGATAAAGAATATGAATGACATGGTCATAAGAAAGAAATGAATGAAAGCAACACTCCCCCAAACTGAAAGATAATATGCCGCTGAAAAAGGGGAAGTGGTAAAGATGTGGAATGAAGGATGATAAATAATGCTCAAAATGGATTTCAGTAAATTCTCCTAAATTCGTAATAAATCAGAAAATTATGCTATTTTACCTCAAGTTTTACCTCCAAAAAGAAAAATGTGGAAGGACATATATGTACTGGAATTTGTTGAAACTGATGTAGGCAGAGTTGGCACTGAAAGTGATGCAAAAGGTGGGATCCAGGTAATCACATCATGTCTGAAGAATTGTTCACGTTCACGAGCCTCTTTTGTTAAGTGCAATACTGTGGTCATGCTAGGAATAGAATTCTGCCCATACTTGTTGTTTTCCTACAAACAAAGCACTATTTTGCATACAATGTTCTTGAATCCATAGTGTTAGCTTTGAAGAGAAATAGATAAGATGCATGCAAGACTTTCAGTCAGAAAAACTTTGGTATACATGCAGTATTAATATTTTGTCAAATCAACAAGTTATGGCAGAGTGCAGTAATCATATCGCATGCAATCCCATAATGCATACATTCCCCCCCCTCCAATTGAAAAATGAATTCCATGACCATAAAGCGTATGAGAGGGGTTATGTTGACGGCAAGGCACAGGAATGAACAATATATCAGTAAATGAAGCAGAGTACACTTATCAATGATAGGACAGCGAGGGTTATGGTTATAATGAGAGCATAGTATGTAAAGATAGTTATGAATAAGAGATAGGACGCTTAGGATTGATGATAAGTTATGAAAAAGATAAAAAGAACAACAATATGCCAAAAAGATGCTTTACTGATAGTATGCTAGCTGAAAATGATGCGATTGATCATAAAACAATTTCTCATGCATAAAGATTCAAAACAAGGAAAAAGTTAAGGAAATAAATTCTCTGATAAAAAGAAAAAATAAGAAAAGAGTATTATAATAATAATTGACGATAAGATATAACTTCAATACCATAAGCAGAGCCACTGTTGCCAGCAGGCATCCATAGCCTCGGCAGGGTTGCTTTTTAACCCATATGAGCCAGGATCCTCAATTTATAAATGGAGAGTTACAGTGCTGTTCTACAGAAGAGATCAGTGTGCTGGCATGGTAACCAAATAATCACACTGCCATTCACTGGGATGTAGCAAAAGTGATCAGGTCGGCTCGTGATGAGACCTCCTGTTCCAAGGATAATTTGGCTATCCAATGGATCATAACCTTGGTGTGGTGGCCATAATGGGAATGTCACTTTCTTACAACCTTATGAACATGGTAGGCTGGCTCGTAATGAGACCCCCTATCCTCCATCTGCGAACAAAATTTTGTTGTTATTACACATTTTTATGATAAAAAGAGGGAGGCTCAGTACTCTTTAAGAGCAGAGATGGTGGAAGAAGTTGAACATGTCAATAGAAAAAAATATACCCATAATCTCATTTATTACAGACAGAGAAGATTATAACCAAGAAAGATGGAACCAGCATGGTATTAAGATGATCAATTAGTATCATGTACAGTAGAAAACAATGTAGTAAAGTAATATATAAATAATTGTGTCCCTTTTGAAAAAAATCTATCATCAAGGAGCTGTCATGTTAAAGATCATAATGTGAATGATATTAACTCACTTCAAAAGAGTCCATAATTCTTGTCTTCATAAAAATAGTGTACTTCATGCCATAAAAGGGAATCAGTAAAATGTGGTTGAGATGGATTAGAAATAATCCCACAAGAAGAAAGAAGGGTTGCTCTCGAAAATACTCCCAAAGTGTTGCTCTTTTGAAGGAACAGCAAAAACACTCAAAAAGTGGTGTTCCGTGTAGGGAACAACAAAGGAAATGCACACAAAAAAGCATAAATACACACAAAAAAAAGTGTGAAAATGTGAATGTCATTCCTTTGGAAAAAGGAACAGCATAAACTAAAAGTGTCGTTCCTTTAGAAAATGAACTGCAAAAACGCAAGTGTCGTTCCTTTGGAAAAGGAAAAGCAAAAATTAAGAGTGTCGTTCCTTTGGAAAAGGAACAGCAAAAACGCAAGTGTCCGTTCCTTTGGAAAAGGAACAGCAAAAATGAAAAGTGTCGTTCCTTTGGAAAAGGAACAGCAAAAATGAAAAGTGTCGTTCCTTTGGAAAAGGAACAGCAAAAACGCAAGTGCCATTCCTTTGGAAAAGGAACAGCAAAAATGAAAAGTGTCGTTCCTTTGGAAAAGGAACAGCAAAAACGCAAGTGCCGTTTCTTTGGAAAAGGAACAACAAAAATGAAAAGTGTCGTTCCTTTGGAAAATGAACAGAAAAAACGCAAGTGCCATTCCTTTGGAAAAGGAACAGCAAAAATGAAAAGTGTCGTTCCTTTGGAAAAGGAACAGCAAAAACGCAAGTGTCATTCCTTTAGAAAAGGAACAGCAAAAATGAAAAGTGCAGAAGTGTTGTTCCATTCGAAAAGGAATAGCAAAACGTGAAATTACAGAAGTGTTGTTCTATTCAGAAAGGAACAGCAAAACGTGAAAGTGTAGAAGTGTTGTTCCATTCAGAAAGGAACAGCAAAATGTGAAAGTGCAGAAGTTTTGTTCCATTCAGAAAGGAACAACAAAATGGACAATCATAAAATGCAAACATGCAAAAAAAACAAATTAGTTGTTCATGGCATTGATGTTGATGATGAGTTACACTTTGAATGAAGCAATACCTGAAACACAAAATATAAGAGAAATTAGAAAAGAAACAACATTTTATTTAAAAACAATATGTAAATTAAGTTACAACAGCTATGATATTATGTAAAAAAATGATCTTTTTGAAAAATGTTTTGGCAGTAGTGAAAAGACATGAATCTTCAAATCGAAATCAATTCTTCATTTTTTCTATTATGAATCTGTTGGGTAATGACTTGGATGAAATTCCTTTGTTTCTTTAAAATTTCTTTCAAAAATCACTCGTCCATAAATTGACCTTCTTTATTTTCCCAAGACCTGCAAAAAACAAGTGTCTACCTGCAATAAAACATCAAATCATGGAGAAAGAGAGTTGATCAGGCTCCCCTAATCCAAGAATTATGCAAAAAAGCTAACAAGTAGTTACTATATATAACAAATCCACAGAGAAAATAACAAAGTAAAATTTATTTGTCACCTGCGGGAGAGCAGTGGTCGACCATACTAACCAGCGGTGTTTTAATCACAACTTCTTTCTTTTTCGTCCAAATTGAGTGATTCCAAAGCAAAATGAGATCTAATTCAAAGGCGTATCTCCAATAGAAACAGGTTTTGAAAATTCAATGATATTATATGTCAATTTTAGTTAGAACAACCTGCATAACAGAGTCATTTTCGATTACCCAGCTCAGACCAACAGTTAATGTTTTAAGCATAGGTTTTTCGTTTGATGTCGGATTCAAATGATTTAAATTGGAAATGAAAGTATATTCATTTATTTATCTCCAATAGAAACAGGTTTTGAAGACAAGAAGAATTGATAGGTCAAATACTTTAAGGAACAGCTGGAAAGACAAAGTTTTAAGAGTGTTGATTTACGATAGACAGTCAGTATTTTGATCATAACTTCCCCATACGATATCAAAAATGAGTGATTCCAATTGCATTGTAAACTAGATTCATAGGGGAATCTACCATAGAAACAGGTTTTAAAAATTCATTCATTTAGGCCTCCAAAAACTGATTGTCCCAACTTTGTTCCTGAGCTGCCCGCTAGACATCCGGTCAATGTTTTGGCTCTAACGTTTTCGTTTCAAATCCAAATTGAGTGTTTCAAATTGGGTTAGAAAGTAGAAATCAAGGGCTACCTAGGATAGAAACAATTTTTAAAAATATTCCCTTTTGGTCCCTCAAAACATGACTGTCCCGACTGTTTTTTGCAAAAATTCCATCAAGCCCACAAGCCAAAAAAATATGATATTGAAGCATTTTTTTCATATTGGTGATAAAAGTGAATATGAGTGTTTGTAGAACTATTATTTCCATTATAAGTCATCTACATACACAAATGAATTAAAAAATTATCACCAATGTTGATATGCATAGCATGTTGCAACAAAAAACAACTAATTTTACATAAAAAAAAAAACAAAATGCATTTATTTATTCCCTTATTTATTTTATTTTCTACACTAACCTATTTTGATTTGAAAAATGAATATGACTACGTATAGGAGTACTTTCAATGGAACCATTTTCGAAATAGAGCTTCATGTATGCACATACCCAAATTTGAAAAATGCATGTTAATGGATATTAGGGTATGAGAAGCCAACTTCCCTTCAAAAAATCGTATCAAAAATTGTTGAAGCATAGACTGATGTTGCAAACAAATGATGGAGTGAAACCAATCTTCAATGTATCCATTACTTTCTTGATTTCTCATATCCATCAGATCATGAAGTTCTTGAGCTTTTAAAATAGCTTGTTGATACATACTATAAGAAACCTCATTTTCTTCCATAGCTTCTACAATTTTTGAATTTGAAACATTCTGAATCTCATTATAAGTTTTCTCTAATGGCGCATGTGAGATAGAATGGGTGGGAAGGGTGGGTAAATTTGGCAGTTCAACATCGTAAGCATGTTGTACTGGTTTATTATGGTGAGGGTGTGGAATTAGTTGAGCAGGAAAATGTGTAAGGAATGGAGCATTGTGATGATGTGGTTAATTGGGTTGAGTGGATGAATTTGGTATGCAAGAAGGATGTTGTGGAAGAGCTGGTGAAAAATATGGAGAATATGTTTGTGCTACAAGATGAGGGAGAGTAGTCATGCCATCATAAGATGAACCATGCCCAACTTGTAAACAAGATTGGTGGTCATATTGAAATTGACATGGCTGCCCTAACACATTAGTATTCCATAATGGATTATGCAAGTAAGAGAATGAAGAGGAAGTGTTTTGAATCATACTTGTAGGCCATGATTTCCATGGTTTTGACTTTGTTGCATCTTCCTCATCTCTTTCATATGCTACTTCCATCCTAGATAAGGAAGAACAACTATCTATGGACTGCTCCTTTCAGTCATGAGTGGAAAACACTTCATCAAATTCTTGATTTTTCCGAACCTACAAAGCATCCAATTTTGAACTTAGAGAGCTAATAAAATCAACTTTAAAATTTTCAAATAAAGTATTGATTTCAGCTCTTATGTCTCCTATTCTTGTAGCATATTTGGAAAAGAAAGAACAAACATCTCTAGAATTCTTACCAGCCTTGGAGATTCCTCTTGAATACCTTATGCACAATTCACAAACATCATCATATGATAACTGAAAAACATCACCTTTTCCTATCAGATTTAAGAGTTCTAAAATTCATCTTTGATTCCTTTAAGAAGGACTGTTTTTAAGATCTCTTTTTCCAAATGCTTATGCTTTGATTTTTGAAGGTTATAATGAAATCGATCTACATAATCCTCCAAAATTTCATCTTCCCCTTGTATCATACCGAAAATATCTTCATTGGATTTGCAATAGTCTTGGTACTTCTTCAAGAATATGTTCTTCATGTCCTCCCATGTTTGGATGCAATTCCCACCTAGGCTCATGAACCATCGAAGAGCTGCTCCTTTTAGAGTAAGAGGAAACACTTTCAATCTTTGATCATTAGTACAATAATCATATCCTCTACAAAGTATTTCGAACTCAAATAAGAATGTATCTGGATCTTCATTTGTCAAGCCATGAAAATTTAGTAGAGACAATGGGTGAATTATGTGCATTTGTGTCACTCCTCCTAGATCTTTGATAGGAAATTCAAAAGTAGAAATGTCATCCATTTCTTACCATAATAGAAGATGTTCTTCATGTGTTTCTTCGAGGCCCCTTCTTCAAATGTTCCGGTCAATCAGTTAGTGAAATGGGTGGTGCTTACATCACGACTTGAGAGAAATCATGAGATTTGTTTTTCAAAATTTCTATTTTTTTCTTTTAATTCATTCACACAAAAATTCAAACATCTATTTCTACCCAACAAAGCAACAACAAATCTGTTAGGAAAGTGGACAATGGAGCAGGGCTTTTACATGCTCTGCACGCAGGTTCTTACCTTCCGTTTTTAAGATCCAACTCTTCCCTAGCAGGCACTCATCAGATTCACACTACTCTTTAGAAATGGCTACACTCTCCCTGGCAACGGCGCCAAAATGTGGAGCGATAAAAAGGTGTCTTTTGAACTCCTAATTACCTTCACATTAATTATCAACCCAGGGACGACTTTTTATTTCAAGAGTGTACTGAGTCTGAGGCGGCTATTTGCTCAAGAATAATGTTTTGCAGTATAGTGCTCAAAATCCAAAAGTAAATGAAAGCTGGAAATAAAATCTACTTACAACAAAGCACTTTAAGACTTAAATCATGCATTCGGAAAAATAAGTAATGTATCAGTCAAGGGTCCAGTAGCAATAACTCATCCCTTTGGAAACTGATGTAACCAAAAGTAATAAAGGAACAGATCATCAATCTGGGGACTAGATAGCAAATGCCAATGCCCACTACAGTTTTAGATCGTTCTTCACACCAAAGTAAAGATAATGCGAATAACAGGAAATGGAACGACAGATAAGAAATGGAACAACAATTAAGAAATGGAATAGCAAGAAACTGAAATGTTCTTAAACTAAATCATTCACTCAAACAACCATCAATCGAGGATACAGTAGCAATAACTCATTCCTCTGGATATTGATGCAATTGAAATCAAACCGGAACAAGACAATCAATCTGGGAACAAGGAAGCAATAACCAATGTTCTCTACAGTTGACAGTCCTGCTTTAAAGCAATCAAAAGGAAATCGAAATTGGACTAAAGCTGCCATTGAAAGTAAACCAGGAAAATTCTTTAAAAGAAAACTCTTGCAATTAATCAACCAAACTGAACAGCGAAGTAAATGGACAGCAAACTTATAATTAAAGGAATTAAACAACGAATCATATTTAATAAATCTGAACAGCAAACTCTGATTAGTGGAATCGAATAACCAACAATCTGAAATGAACAGCGAAGCTTTACATTTGAAATGAACTGCATAACAATATAAGTTGAAAAGAATAATAATCTTTGTTATGATGGAAAAGAACAGCCACGCGATTCAATCTCAACTTGTGCAATAAAACAATTCCATAAAATATTCTAACAACAACCTATAAAAACATGAAACTGTAAAATAATGCAATTAAAAAGAATAGGAAATAAGTCAAACCATCACACAACAACACTTTTCAAGATATGATACATAGCAGCAGCGTACTCCACCAGAGGCTGGGCCCTTAGTCGCCAGCGGATGCTGCTGGGCTACTTCAGATTGAAAAGAATGAATAGCAACTCCCAAATCATGTATTAATCAGCAAATTGTGGAATCATTACAACAAAAAAAGCTTGAGAATTACAACATGCAACAATACCTATCCTATCATGAATAATCCACCATCATTCTTCATCATTTTTCTATCATTTTTCATCATTCGAATCCCCCCGAAATCACCCCCATCTCTGATCTCTGTTCTGATTTAAATAAAGAGAGATCAGAGAGCAGTTACAATAAAGATAAGTACAACATGATTTCTATTACAAAATTGGTTTGCTTCTAACCAATTTATCAACAAGAAGATATATTTCCATCCAGCTTTCAACAAGAGCAAGATGAATTTGGCTTTGCAGCTGAGATTTGGAGGACGGCCGCAACAACAAATCTGAGAAAATCGTGCTCAAAGAACCCTGTGTTTCTTTCAGTACAAGCCGAATTTGGGCAAACCGTTCTTTGATAAGTTAATTGGGTCCATTCTGGACAAAACCCATGTTCCGGATTTTCCAGATTCTTCTTCATTTGCTCAAAATCTCAACCGAAAAACCGTCATTTCTTATTCCAGCGAATTTCTGAGTTGGCACTTTTAATGATCAAATCTTCAATCTGGAAATTATCTTGGAGGCTAAAAATGGTGAATAATGTTACAACTGATTTATTAAAACTATCATTGATAAAATCATGCATAATTGTCAATTTATTAGAAATAAAGGAGAATAAATAATATTCATTCATAGAAGCATAAATCATCATAAAATGGGTTTATATAATAAATTATAATAAATGACATGATGAAGAATAATAGAAATGGGTGGAATAAGTGTTCAAAAGTGATAATAATAATGGCATATTAACGGCCCAACAACCCACTATCAAAAAGTGTGTCAATTTTAGTATGTTTTGAAATCACCCTCACATGAAACAGTTCAATTCTGTCCTCCTCATTAGGAGCTTGTACATGGCAGTTTGAGGTACTAGTGCTGGCTTGAGTTTCAATTTCTTTTCCCTTCAAGTTTTTCAAACCCATGGCTGCAATTTTAGTTTCATCACCTGAATCATCCCCTAAATCCTGTGGTGTAGATGTAGTAGCAGCAGTTTTCTGTTTCCCTTTGGATTTGTTAGATTGATGTCTTTTTTCAGGATGTAATTTCCAATAGTTTTTCTCCTCATGGCCTGGTTTAGAATAGTGTTTACCAGGGAAAATTTTAAGAACCCCCCCTAAATTTATAAATATAATAAATGGGCGAATCTCCATGGTATATATGAAAAATGTAAGGCGATTTTATCAATAATATAATATGTATATATAATTTTTTGGCGAATCTCTCACCAGGCATGGCTAATATTTTACTCAATTATAAAATCTTGTAAGATCTTGGCGAGTCTTTCACTAAATAATAAAACTCTGTAAAGTCCTAGTGAATCTTAGCATAGGCTACATGATGGTTTAATTCCCCCATTTAAATAGGCTACATTCCAGGTGAATACCATGGGTCAATACCATGTGCCATTTTGGTGAATACCATGGGTCAATACCATGTGCCATTTTTGTTTTTATTAATTCTAATATTAGGGTTAATAATGGTTTTTTGCATGGTATTAATAACAATCTAGTCCATGGTATTTGTCCCATAGTATTTTGGCCATAGGTTTCACCTAAATATAACCCATTTTTTGAGTGTTCGTAAATATAAGGTGACTTATGGAGTAAATATAAAAAAATGTTTTATTTTTTTACCATACCTCTCATTTATTTATATTTATATTAATTTACCATACCTCTTTTACAAATATGGTATTTGGCCCATAGGATTCACTTAAATAAAACCTCTTTCTTGAGCCTTCATAAATAGAATGAGGGTTATGGACTAAATATAAAAAGAGGTTTTATTTATTTACGATACGTCTAGTTTATTTATATTTTTATTTATTTACCATACCTCCACTTTACTTATATTTTTATTTGTTTACACCCTTACATGTATATAAGATGACTTATGGAGTAAATATAAAAAATGTTTTATTTATTTACCATACCTCTCATTTATTTATATTTTTATTAATTTACCATACCTCTTTTATAAATATGGTATTTGGCCCATAGGATTCACTTAAATAAAACCTATTCTTGAAAATGGGCGAATGGAAGGTTGTAAGTCCTAATTTCAAGGGCTAAATTTACCTTTTTTACCCTCTCCCTTAAAATAAGGTGGGCTATTTGAGGTGATTTGTAAAAATGTACTATGATACAAAATATTCGCCCACTAAAAATTTAAAACCCCTTAATTTCGCCAAAGGGCGAACATTTGCCCCTAAAATTATCCTTGGTGTTTACAGATCACTTTCTCACTCTCCTGTTTGACAGATGCATTCTTTTTGCCCTTTCCCTTGGAGGTTTTCTCTTTGTTTTTCCCCTTGGGGGGCTTGTTTCTACCCTCTTCAAATGTGTTTTTTCCCCTTGTCTTTAAATGGGTAGCTTGGACACAAACCTCGTCCAGGCTAGTAGGGTTAAACATCAAGATGGTGTGTCTAAGGTATCTGTGCAAGCCACCAATGTATTTGAGCAAGGTTTCCCGGCTCTGTAAATCTACCCCTAACAAGAGAGCTCTTCTCCTGAATTCTCGGGTGTAGTCTTGGACACTCTGACCCTTAAGTTGTCTGAAATTTTGCCAATTCATAATGGCTTTCTGCATGTGAGCAAGAGGATAAAACTGTTTTTTAATGGCTAACAGAAATTCAGGCCATGTTAAGGTAACCTTACCAAATTTCTTGATCTCCTCTTTAGTCTTGGCCTCCCACCAGACCAATGCTGCTCCATCCATTCTCAAAGAAGCCAACTGAATCTTTGTGGCATCATCATGCATATTCTGGATCCTCAAGTAAACTTCCAACTGCCTAATCCAGTTGTCAAGCTTTTCTGCATTCACTTCATCATTAAACATAGGTAATTCGAATTTTACATCAAGCTTCAAAAAAGGACTTTTTCCAGAAGATCTATGCTTATGCACAGAAGAAGAAGACGAGGATGAAGAGGAAGAAGGTGACGATGGGGGTGGTGGATCACCATTTCCTCCATGTCCTTTCTTGGAATGATCATCATCCTTCTTACCTCCTGAAGAGCCCTCTCCTTCATTTGGATGTTTGGACCCTTCTCCAGCCAATTTCTCATTTCTTTCTTGGTACAATATCCTGACCATTTCAGTGAGGTCCAAGAAAGCCTTTCTAAAGACTCTTTCTTCTTCTTTTGGATCCATGTCTGCAGAAATTCCTCCTTCATGTGCAGACATTCTTGAAGCTTCTGCTGAGACTCTTGAGGGTGAAATTGAAGGTGGAGGTGATGGCTCTCTGGCCTTCCTTGACTGAGGATTCTCTCGTTCTCTAGTCAATTGTCCTTCCCCTGTTTTAAGTTTCAACCTGGTAAGCATCAATACTTGCAAGACAGTTAGAAGATATTTGCACAAAACCCTGAGCTCTGATACCAACTTGATCTGAATTTGAAACTACTTGTAAATTGTTTGCAAGGTATTCAATTCAGAAATATACATGTTTAAAAGATTTCCATGTCTTGCAGAAAGAAAATAAATGAAATTTTCAGCTGTTCATGACCCATTTAAGCATAGCAGATTTATTTCCTTTTACTGTTTAACACACTAAAACGAATTTGTTCTACAAAATAAATCAACCACAGATGCAAAAGAAGTTGATAAAGTAGTTCACCCCTCTTGGGCTACGTCTGCTGGGTCCAAAGCCCCCAAATGGGCTTGTCCTTGTTTTCATTAAATGCTCAAATTGAATATATAGTTGAATAGAAGAATCTACAGGTGGAATAGATGGTAAAAATGGATTCAGAACACTTGAATCCTTCAGGATTGACTATTGGATCACCTCCAATGGATACCTGCAACCCTATACAGTCTTCACAAAACTGGGCCCTGGTGGCTCCTAGAACTTTCACGGCTCCAAAACCTTTGCAACTGACCTTAGATGGCTATAAGACCTACACCAATGGCTTCAGAAGGTTGAAAATACCCAAAATAAAAAAAAAAAAATTCGTCCAAAACCGCCTTTCCTAGCCAAAGTTATGCCCAATTAAAGTTTTCCTCCAGTTATGCCTAGAAACACTCCAACTAACTTTAGTTGGAGTCGAGTTAGCTCCGCCAATTATGGCGGGACCGCCCAAATTTGGCGCTCCACCAAAAACTCCGCCAGTCTAACTGCAGTTACATTAAATGCTGGCGGTTAGCATGGGATTTCGTGCTGGTGGTTATTGCTGGCGGTTGGGGCTTAAGCCCTTGGTTCTGGGCCCGTGGTCATATGAAATGGGGGCTGGCCCTTAGGGGCTGGCCCCTTCTGGTTTCCGCCCTATCCTTGTTTAAACCTTTTCTACACATTGTTCCACATGTTTGACATGACCCACCTGTATGGCGTAGTGGTAAGTCGTTTGGTTGGTGCGGAGGAGGTCTTGTGTTCAAAACTTGCCAATGCCAAAAACAATTTTACATTGCGGCCATAATGCTTGTTGAAGTCATATGGGGGCTACGTGGCGGCCTCCGGGCCTGCCACGTGGCATCCTATGATTGGCTTTTTTTCGAACCGTTCAGGGCGCCGGAATCAGGAGGAAGAGCACTTTCCAGTCGTTCCACTTTGAACCAGTTCTGAGCACTTTAAATTTTGAGCATTTTACGACACTTAGGACATGAGCACCTGATCAAAATTGAAGGCTGCCAAGTTTTGTATTTTGAATTCTGCACTATATTGGAAAGATCCCGGTGGAATTTTGTTAAATTGTCTGGTGGAAGAGGAGGCAAAGAAATTCATGGAGGATTTCTACGGAGGAGAGTGTGGTGGTCATCTTTTTTGGAAGCCAACAGCTAACAAAATTTTGAGAGCAGGGTACTACTTGCCTACTTTGTTTGCTAATGTGCATAAGATGGTCAAGCGTTGTCATAAATGTCAGATTTTTAAAGGAAAACAGAAATTACAGCCTTTGCCACTTAAGCCTATTGAAGTGAGCGCTCCCTTCCAGCAGTGGGGGTTGGATTTCATTGGGGAAATTCATCCCGCCTCTTCCAGACAGCATAGATGGATCCTTACAGCGACAGACTATTTCACAAAATGGATTGAGGCAGCCCCTACCAGACAAGCCACGGACACAGTAATCATTTCATTTCTCGAAAATAACATCTTGTCTCGCTTTGGTTGTCCAAACAAATTAATCACTGATAATGTAGCAGCTTTCAAATCGAAAAGGATGGTAGAATTTTGTCATAAGTATCACATAATTTTGGGTGATTCAATTGCCTATCATCCGCAAGGCAATGGATTGGTGGAATCTTCGAATAAATCTTTGGTCAACATCTTCAAGAAGCTGCTGGAAATAAATAAGAAGAGCTGGAACAAAAGGTTGGTCCATGCGCTTTGGGCAGATCGGATCAGTCAGAAAAAGTCTATTGGTATGTCACCGTTTGAGCTTGTTTATGGAGTTGACACAGTATTCCCCGCCTCTCTTGCTGCCCCGGTGGTGAGACTTCTTCAGGAGGCTGGTAGTGAAGAAGATCCCATGTAGAGAAGGCTGAATCAAATGATCCACTTGCAGCAAACTAGAGAAGAAGTTTTCAAGAATACATCTAGGTTGCAGGAGAAGATAAAGAAAATCTATGACAGAAAAGCAAAAGCAGATAAATTTCAGTTGGATGATGTGGTGCTGAAGTGGGATGCAAGGAATGAAGAGAAAGGCAAGCACAGAAAGTTCGAAAATCTTTGGAAAGGTCCTTTCAAAATTGCAACATATAGGGGTCAAAATGCCTTTCTTCTGAAGGAAATGAATGGGGAAGATTGTCTTGGAGGGCCGATCAATGGTCGGCTACTCAAGCGGTATCACTACTGATCTATTAACGCTGCTTCCACTGTCATTGTAAATGCTATTTTTATTTCAGTTTGGTTTCAGTCTGTAAAGTTAGTTTTTGAGTTATTTCAATGTCAAGTAGAGCCAATTTCTTGGTCATTTCAGTTTCATAAATAAGTCAGAGTCATGTGTTGTTTATCGAAATGATGACTCCATAACCCAATGGACAAAAGGCACTGTCTAGCTCCTCCAGAGATCTGCTATTCTTGGCACCTCCAAGGAGCTACCATCCCCCATTGGAGCCAATGTTAGAGTCGGTCTGGTCAGCCCTCCGTTAGATATCAAAACTCTTTGTGCATTTCAATTTTAGGTGTCCCGCTCCATTCACTCAGTTGCATTTCACTAGGGACATGCCATGATCTGACGGAGAAAGTCATGCTAATCATTTTCCCTCATGTCTGGCCCCTGCTGGCTCAGGTCTTTGTCCATAATCACCAAAGCTCATGACAGTCCAGGTCTGGTCCTTTACAGGACAAAGTCATTGTTTATGTCTGGGTCTAGGAATTCATCAATTTGGTCTTTGAAAACATGTCTAGAAAAAGCCATGCAGGCCAGAGGGAGGCCTTACACAGCTACGGTTCAGCAAGCTTCATCATCACCTGAAGAGACTTCGACTCCTCTTCAAAACTTTGTTTTGAAGAAAAGTCAAACAAGGTCATTTATGACAAAATTTTCCAAAAAATCACCAGTTGACTTTTCAGATGCAGTTATGATTTACATGGCCAAATGCTCTGTCATACAGTCCCTGCAAAGAGGTGCCGAAAATTTCATCATTTGAGCCAAAATGTCAAAGGGAAAGTGAAAATTAGTGTGTTTAAAGGTCAACGAAAAAGTGCAAAACTCAACATTAGAAAAGGGGTTTTCAAAGAGGCAAAAATCAAACACATCTCCTCTAAGGCTATAAATACATGTTCTAACTGAAATCAAAAGCATTGTGCTCTTGCAAGACTTGGAGAATGCATTTCAATGGTGTGAGGGTGAGATTGGAGAGTTTGAGTGATTGGAGGCAAGTTTTGGGAGCGCGCGGCACATATAACCAGGGGCACAGCGCACTCACTGGGCGTGGTGCACACACAGCCAGCCTGTCGTTGAAATATTCTATAGGCACAGCGCATACAAGGTGCGCGGCACACTGGGAATTGCGCGCGGCGCACATAGTCCAGCGGCCAAGAAACGGTGCCAAACCACTTCAAACTTCGGGGAAGGCTATCAAATTGAGAGGTAAGCCTTATGACATCGCTTGCTCATCAAGTATTGTGAAGGATATGGTGTTTGTGAAGAGGTTGAATGTCACCCAAAACGCATAATGACACCCATGAGAAAATCAACAAAAAAACGAAGGCTGGGTTATAAATTTGTGTTGATATTGCCAAGGTTTCACTCCACCCACTTATTCCCCTCACCTATCATTTTCTCCCCATCCTCCCTTGTCATTTTTCCTAAACCCCTACCCTAAGTCACTACCAAACCCTCTCCCTTTTCCTCCAACAAAATCACCATAGGACCAACTTATTGGGCAGGCAAAGCTTTGGGAAAGGGATGCATGGTCAAAGGGTCGAAGAGTTAAAGATTAGGAGAAAATTTGAATGTTTTCATAGTGCGCGGCGCACACAACAAAGAGTACGGCGCACTCATGGTGCGTGGCGCACACAGGGCCCGCCCACTATGTAAACATAACACTGGCGTGGCGCATACCTGGCGCACGATGCACTGGGCAGAGCGCGCGGCGCATAGAAATACAAGGCCCAGAAACTATCCAATCTGCCTAAAAACTTTTGGATGCTCACTAATTTTGAAGGGTAGGCCACCTACATCCATCCTTGCACCAAAATTGAAAGGGATAGCATGATTGTAGGGGTAGAAATCAAATGCAATTTTTTTTTGTAAAGCAAACAAAAGGGAAACAAAGAAATCATTGATCCTAGGGTTTATGCTACAGTGACAAGGCTGCCAATATGTTTCAACCCCTAGCCCATCAACCCTATACCCAAACTACTCCTAAATCTTTGATAAATCTCTCCCTTTAAACCCCTATTCCCATTTCATCATTCCCACCCTAATATTCCCTGTTTTATTGTCCCCTTGGTGGTAGATTTTCAGAGCAACTACCAGCTTCATTGGAATTCAAGGGTAGCATAAAACTCAGGGTACAAACAGCAGTAATGGCATCCGAAGTATCATCAGAGTATGAGGAGGAGACCCACAGTGACACTGCTTCGGGAGAAAGGGCCCAAAGGAGACATCACTGGAGTGGCAGACATCTTAGAGACGAGCCAAACACCCTCACCGAGTTGCAGGCATGCCCTCTTGCTATTTCTTGCTTCTAGCACTTAGCATGTTTCGAATTTTGTTAGAGGGTGGCAAATGTCAGAGTTCATCATGAGTTGGCCCGACTTTTTGCACTTCACCTACATGGAGGACAGTCTATCTTGGCTGGGGTCACTTTCACATTGACACCCGAGACCATATCAGTGGCGACAGGCATACCCAACATTGGAGAGCAGTGGCATAAAAAGAAAAAGGTGGAGAGGCATCATTATGAGCCTTACGTCAAAGGCAGCTGTTTGAGCCACCTCACGAGAGTTTTTTCGTTCAAATTTCTGAAATATGAGTATGCCCCGCTCATGAAATTGATCATGAAGTACTTCAGTTGCGAGGGGAGGTTTTCTCGCCTGTATGCCTATCACATCAGGTTGCTCATGCACTTTACCAGGATGAACCTCCCTTTTTTCATCTGTGGGAACATAGAGAGGATGAGAAATTTCATGCAGCACAAGACCCCTCGACAGCAGCTCAACAGTGTGTATCACTTTGCCCTTATCTAGATTTTGGCAGACCATCAGTTGGGATTGCAAGGTATTGCTTGGGAGGACTTCATCTCTCGTGACTTCTTCAGTGCTCCACAGGTGGTTTCAGAGGTAGAGCATGAGGCAGGGGTCCCATCTCATCAGTATGAGCGACATGAGACTACCACTATGCCAGTGTACATCACCTATCAGAAATTCAATAGACCTTTATTTGCAGCAGCAAAGCGAGTGTTATCTCCACCCGAGGTGGAAGGGGCCTCGCTTCCGACATCAGCATCACAGGAGCAGGGTAAGAGAAAGGAGCCAGTGCAGGAGGAAGGGCCATCAGGTGAGCGAGAGACCGAGTTTGTCCTCCTCCAGGATGATGAGACAGATGCAGAACCAACAAATGAGGAGCTCACAGAGATCATCCAGGAGCAGTAGTCAGTGATTGACTCCTTGTACCTTGACTTGGAGAGGGCCAAATGGAACATGAACTACCTGGAGCGGAGGAACAAACAGCTTGAGGACCAACAGACGATCATGGAGCTGCAGAACATCCATGAGCATCGCCAAGCTGCTCAAAGAAGAAGGGTTGCGCTCACATCTTTGGAGCAAGCAATCAATGAGGATCGGGAGGCCAACCTTGAGAGGGTCAACATGAATTTGGAGAGGCTGCTGGACAAAGCCGACCAGGACCTTGCTCTATTGAGACATATGGCTTTCTGTTACAGGGTGCGAAACATGAGTGCACAGGCCCGGATAAGGAGTTTAAAAGCAAAATTGAGGAAAGCAACAAGAAGGGCAAAACGGGAAAAAGAGCAAGATAGGCTTAGAATCTTGGCTGAGGCTTCCTTGGCTCAGCATGGCACCCCATAGAGAACTTCCAGCCCAAATTTCAAAAAATTTGGGCAATTTTTGGTCACAGGGAAATTTTTTGGGCAAAAAACAGGGATTTTCTCCCTGTGCGCCGTGCCACTGGCGCGACGCTAAAATTCTAGGGCTCCAATTGAGAACTTGCTGATTTGGATTTAGATAAAAAATTACGACTACTGGTGTCCGGGCAAGAGATTTGGGCAAGATCTGGGTCTCCTAAAGGTCAAAAAACACCCAAAAATGGCCTCTCTGCCACTTTTTTGACACACAGAAAGCAGTCTTGGGAGAATGAAGATTTGGAGGGGAAAATGAGCACCAAATTCAAAAATTCCAGTAGGGTTAGAAAGTAGACAGGATAGAATTTCCAAAAAGCTCACTTGGGAAATTTTTTGACACCTAAAAGTGCCCCAAAACAGGCCCCAAAGTAGCGCAACGCATAGAGAAAATGGCGCGGTGCACAGAGGGAAAATTGCCAATTTTCTTCCGTTTCACGAAATTTCGGTTCGCGAATTCTCCAAGTGGGCCCAGTCATCTACACTTCGGTTTTTTGGCACCAGAGGTGGAATTTAAAGAGTTTTTTCTCTAGATTGGCTTCTATCCAAGAGGCGAAGGAAGGCAAATGGTCACCCAATGCCAAATGTCATGTTTACAGTGCTGCACCTGTAGCTAATGGTTGGCTCTCCATCTCCATTTTGTAATGATTCGAGTAACTTCCCAACCCCTGGGCATTCTATCTCTTCCTCACACATTCTATATATTGCATGAAAGTTATTTGCAAAGGGTTGGTTGGCTTGTAACTTCTGGGAGACTGTGGGAAAGAAACTTTGTTTCTTCACTGTGTATTTTTGACAGAGAATTAATGAAAGGTAGTGGCTCTGTTTCATGAGATTCTTATGGTTGTGAGTGTAGCAATTGTGTCTCTTATGTTTTCATATGTATTTCGTTATGTTACATAATTCAATTCATGTTCATTTCCAGTGAAATTTTCTGAGTGAGATTAGGTAGAATTCAATTTTATTGCTCTGCCTGTGGGAAAATTTCATGTTCAGTGTTATTCTTCTGTTGAAAAGGATTCATGTCACTATGCCCTTTTCACATTCTTCAACAATCTATTCATGCCGCGGTGCCTCAAACTAAATTGTTACATTTTCCGCCTACCTTGCCTCACGGAATAATCTGTGCCTTTGTATTAAATTCTCTGTTCTTTGCTGAGCGCCAATCCCATAACATCCCAAAAGCTCGGTCATTCATAAATTTGTTTCCAGAATCCCTATTCACTTACTAGCCTAAGGTAAATATTGCATTGTAAGTCATCTCAGACCATTTTCGATCATCTATTCACTGAGCGTGACTCGGAGACAAGGAAAATTTTAAGAACCCCCCCTAAATTTACATGTATAATAAATGGGCGAATCTCCATGGTATATAGGAAAAATGGAAGGCGATTTTATCAATAATATGATATGTATATATATATTTTTGGCGAATCTCTCACCAGGCATGGCGAATATTTTACTCAATTATAAAATCTTGTGTTTATTGAATACACAAATGAAATCATTGCATTTCTTTAAAATATCTTTTGAAATCAAAATTACCAAAATTACATATTGATAACCTGGTGGGTGTAGGATAAAATTCACCCGTGCCATTCACAGAAAGCATGAGAAAAAACCTAATACTATATATAAAACCAAGAAAAAATCAAATTCATCACTTCTACGGACCTCGTAACCACCCTGCCAATACACAAGTATGTTCCTGTTTGCAATTAGAAAAATTACCCAAATTACAATCTGTTTACTCCAGCATATGTTGGAAAGTTATAGAAGGATTATTAATGCAATCAATCCATTCCTTTTAGCCCTGGATTTGTTTCAGTTTAAAACAGAAGTATACAAATATACTTGTCCAATGTCTATGCTTTAACCATTCACCTTAAGATGTTTTTACAATATAATTTCCTAAGTCTATTTAATATCTTCATTATCATAAAAACCAACCTATATCCATCTTAACTCCACATCTACCACTCTCAGGGGGATGAAATCTATTTATCCCTCTGAACACTTGGTAAACCAGAATTAAGATGGATCTAAGATGATAGAATTTCCCCTTTAAATAGTCTATGCTCACATGAATACCATGGTATTACCATGTGTCAATACCATGGGTTATCATAAACCTGGAGCTTAAAAATTACTATTAGTAATTTATAAAATTTAATAAAATTAATAGTTGATTTTTATTTTAACCAAGCTAAAATGTTTAACATACATTAAATTACAACATCCATTTTTACTCTTGATCGGATCAAATATTTTTTCACTTTATGCTAGTTTTCATATCACAATATCTGATACCTCTCGGTGGTTAGTAGATCCAGAGTAAAGATGGATCTATGCTGGTTTAATTCCCCCATTTAAATAGGCTACATTCTAGGTGAATACCATGGGTCAATACCATATGCCATTTTGGTGAATACCATGGGTCAATACCATGTGCCATTTTTATTTTTATTAATACTAATATTAGGGTTAATAATGTTTTTTTGCATGGTATTAATAACAATCTAGTCCATGGTATTTGTCCCGTAGTATTTTGCCCATAGGTTTCACCTAAATATAACGCATTTTTTGAGTGTTCGTAAATATAAGGTGACTTATGGAGTAAATATAAAAAAATGTTTTATTTGTTTACCATACCTCTTGTTTATTTATATTTTTATTAATTTACCATACCTCTTTTAAAAATATGGTATTTGGCCCATAGGATTCACTTAAATAAAACCTCTTTCTTGAGCCTTCATAAATAGAATGAGGGTTATGGACTAAATATAAAAAGAGGTTTTATTTATTTACCATGCATCTAGTTTATTTATATTTTTATTTATTTACCATACCTTTTGAGTAAGTATAAAAATACGGAAAAAAATAAACGAGGGAGCGATGGCAGGGCTTCGTGTGCTAAGGGTTTCTGCAGGGTTTTCTGCTGCTGCCGACGCCACCACAGAACCAGTTGCTGCAGGAACGGATTGGGGACTGGATGCGAGTCTCACTGCGCTGCTAGATAACCTCACGACGTGGCTCGGGTCCCTTAGCGGAAGGAAGCAACAGGTTTCGATACACATCAATCAGGTTCTTGATCTTTTCTCCCCCTTCTCGGCATGTTTCATTTTCCTCAGGGCGTCTCTGGACCCCCCTTTTCCTTGTCAGGGGTATTATGCCTTAAATCTTCTGAATCACACACAGCCACGGACTGTTTTGCCCTCCTTAACGGGAGATCTACCATGGTTAGTCTGTTTTGGCTGCGGGAATGGGAAACAGAGCCGAATGGAAAATCCCCTGCCCTTTCTTGGTTTTCCGAGGTGGTATGGAACGGATCCGCTTTCCCTGGTTCCCAATGATAGCAGATCTGGACCTTATTTAGCGGATCTGGCAAACAAACAAAAGTTGAGCCTCTGCGCGGTATCAGATCTTCTGCCTCCCACCGCCCCAACGAGGGACGGCATCCGTCGGCCGATCTGGCAAACAGCTACTGGAGGGTCAGACTCCCAAACAGCAGTATCAGGGGAAAAAAAATCAATTCCAGACCTACAGGTCCCAGAACAGGAACGCATTCAAATTCTCATCAGAAGTCTGTCAGGGAAAACTATTTGTAAGCAATTCTGGACAGAATCCTTGATAAAAAATATAAAAAAAGAAATACAAGCAGATTCAGGCATTCCTTCAAATCTGCTAAGTTTGATATATGCAGGCAAAATCTTGCAGGATAATCTTACAGTACAGCACTATGGTATTGGTCGAGATTCAACGATCACAGTAAGCACAAGGCTGAGAGGGGGAAGCTCTGGCCCAGGCCCTAAAGGCACAAATTCCTTTAAAGATGCTGTCAAAGGAAAGGGGGCAGTGAAAAACAAGCCATCACCAACACCAGATCTCCCTGGTCCCTACATTGTGGAGCAAAGACCACAGATTCCGGTTCTGCAAGTCGACTTGCCTGAGGTAAATAATTTTAATTCTGATCTTTCTTCAACAGCTGTCATATGCAGATTCAACGGGTTTTGGCCTAAGGCAGATGCTTTAAGACAGTGGATCTTCTCCACATGGACCCCAAATTGTGACATTCATTTGTGCTCCAAGGGCTTTTTTATTGTAAAATTTGACTCGGTTAAGGAGAAAGATTTTGCCCTCCTCGAGGGGCCATGGTTCTGGGGCAATGCTGGCCTCTTCATGACCCCCTGGTTCCCGGGTTTTGATCCCTCCACTATGGTGGTCTCCAAAATGCCGGTTTGGGTTAGGCTCCACAACCTACCTTTACACTTCTGGTTTCCTAACGTGTTTGCAGCAATAGGGAATGCCATAGGTTCTTTCATCAAGCAAGATGGGGAAAGAATAGAAAGAGGTATCCATACTTTTGCCAGAATCTGTGTGGAGGCTGACCTTAGTCAAGGGCTTCCTGACAATATAATTCTGATCCATAACAACTCTCAGTGGAAACAGCCTCTTGATTATGAAAACACGGCCTTCAGATGTCGAGGCTGTCAACAAACAGGACATCTTCATAACACCTGCCCGCAAAACAAAAGAGAAAACAGAAGGAATAAGAAACAGTTTCAGAAACCAAGAGGCTGGCAATGCACAGTGAATCCAGAAGAAGACACTGAGGATGAGGGGGAGCCTGACACCCCACCTGAACAACATGAGGATCCTATTGGGGAGAATATCGCGGATGATCACATGGCAAACAATCAGGAACATCCGACATCAGATTCCGGAAAACTTAATACATCAGCAAATAAGAACACAAAAATTCACCAAAATCAAGGAGAGACGACAAGCATGGATCCAAGCATGGGAGGCATCAAACGGCATCACCACTCAGATACTTCAGACTCGGACAAAGAAACAGGCTTACAGAATACAGGAAATCAGTTAGTCATTGCTTTGACCGAGCCTGCTCAAGGTGAATGGCGCAAGGTTGAAAAGAAAAATGGGCGAAAGACTTGAAGCCGCTGGCAGTCAGTTTTTTGCCCGTCCCTTTCCTCCTCTCTTCTCTTCTTCTTATTCTTTGTGCACGTTAGTTCACTAACGCTGCGAGCCCAGGTGGCAGTTTACTGAATGCTTCATTGCATCTGCTTGTGTAACTTTTCATTAAATTTTTAATAAAAGGTTACCGTTTTTTTCTTTGGAAAAAAAAAGTATAAAAATACGTTTTATTTATTTACCATACCTCCAATTTACTTATATTTTTATTTGTTTACACCCTTGCATGTATATAAGGTGACTTATGGAGTAAATATAAAAGATGTTTTATTTATTTACCATACCTCTCATTTATTTATATTTTTATTAATTTACCATACCTCTTTTATAAATATGGTATTTGGGCCTTTGGCCCATAGGATTCACTTAAATAAAACCTATTCTTGAAAATGGGCAAATGGATTCACTTAAATAAAACCTATTCTTGAAAATAGGCGAATGGAAGGTTGTAACTCCTAATTTTAAGGGCTAAATTTACCTTTCTTACCCTCTCCCTTAAAATAAGGTGGGCTATTTGAGGTGATTTGTAAAAATGTACTATGATACAAAATATTCGCCCACTAAAAATTTAAAACCCCTTAATTTCGCCAAAGGGCGAACATTCGCCCCTAAAATTTTCTATGCTCGGAGAGAGCCCTCTCCTGCTCTGGTAGGGCTAGCTACCAGACTGAGCGTGGTTTGTGGCTACCCTAATTTTTGCCTTCCTTCAGCCTGAGGTAGATTTAGGTGCTAACAGGTTCATTATATGTCTGTGTGTGTTTCCACTAAACAAAACTCCTTTAATGCAACAAAAGATCAATACATCACAATATGCACTGGAATAAGCTATGAAGATTTAGGAAATGAAAGGATACCTCATGAGTATGGGGTGGGTGTTACTTCTAGTGATATTGAAATCATTGGTTTGTAGCATTAGACTGTTGATCTAATAGAGAGACTGAAGGATATGCATGTTGCACCACATTTACATCTGTAGGTTTGGTGCACTAATTTTCATGTTGAGGGGAATCAAGCTACTAAATTCTCGAGGTTGCGGGGCACCAAACCTTATACTATACCTAGGGGACCAACTCTGCCACCACAGTGACCTACCACTAGAGTTGCGCAAGTAGGTACAAGTGTTCCTTACTAGGGACATACTCATTATCATGCATTTCCCAATCACAAAGGTATGTCTTCCAGTGAATATTGTGAGATTTTTCGTACTTGGTCATGCACCTAATATTTTTCCTAATTTTCAGAAGTATTCCAATGGTTCAAATGATATGTTTTGTGAGTTATGTGGGTCTCTAACTCATCACACAGACCAATGCATAGCATTAGATGCTCTAGTTGGTCGCTTGGACCATACTGCATTTCAGGTTAATGAAGCTCCTTGGGAACGAGGAGGAGGTGGAACGAGAGGGGGGAGATATGGAGGAAGAGGCCTTATTTGGTGCTACAATTGTGACTAAGAGGGCCATGTTGCTTGTGATTGTCCACTATCAAGAATGCCTTAGCTTTCCCACTATCGAGTAAATACACATGCTATTGAGGATTGTCCAGAATTAATTGCTTGATGGGAAGAGTGTAATTAACAAAGTGATGCAAATCTAATCAATGTAGAACCTAGAGGACTTGAATCAATCCCCCAACCCAACATTAACATTACCACTAGTGAAGGCCAGTAGATTGAAGACGATAAGGAGGCACTTGAGCAACCTACCATAATAAGGACCACATCTCCAAAGAAGTCCTATGATCCTAACCAGGAGAAGGACTACTACAAGGATGCGACCGAAATATTTAAGCATCTAGTTTATTCCTAGAGTCCATGATTAGAAAAAAAAGAGAAGGGCTAATCAAAGAATATTCTCTTTGAAAGAGATATCTCAGTCCATCATGGAGTGGGTTAAGTTGTTTATGCATATTATGAGTGATGAGAAATTATCTGGCCAGTTACTTAAAAAGCGCAAAAATGTTTTCAAGGATGAAGAATTTTTAGAATGACCTATCTTTGCTAATTTATTAGAAAAGCACTCTAGAAGTGTCTACTGCAATAAGAGAAGAACAGGAAGGGAGTTCCATGTTGATGCCCAAATTTTTGTCTACCAGATTAAGGATTCTATGTTGGATCTAGAATTTGATGTAAACATTTTTCTGTGGAAGACCTAGAACGCATTGAGAACACCCGAGTTGGTGTTCTCTCAAATTTATTTGCACATGGATAATCAATATTGTATTCTTCCCATCGGTTGTCTGAAAGATATTGAAGTCGATATCGACAGAGTGAAAATGTATGTAGCTTTTGAAGTCATTTATATCATGGGTTATAATATCCTTGTCACTCTTTATTAGGAATAGACTAGACCTTTGGAACTATGTTATAATTGATATTAAGAGAGAGACTATGAATTTTAAGGTAGATGGAGTCAAAGTTATACAACCATTGGATCCCTATTAAGGTCCAAGGTTTACAAAATCTATTGATGATGTAGAAGAGCCTAATATTTTGGATCGGCTATATCAATTTATTTCAGGAAAGAGGGGGGACTATATAAATCATATAACATATGGTTCTCTCACCTAGAGGAGTGTTCAACAAACAAAAGTTTGTTCAGATGTTTCACTAGATGACTGGTAACAAGAAGACCATGAGTTGCACTCTAGACCCCATGCAACTATTCGTTGCACCCGATGGATTGGTACAAAGGTAAGGGATTACCCTACTTTCAATGGTATAGTATCTATTGTGAATTTTATTAAATCAGTTGATTCAAATATTGAATATATACACAAGATTCCTTTGATATGTGTTTCTCTAAAAGAAACTCCTTCAAGATGGTGGGGCATTCATTGTAACCAATTTCAAAATGGGAATCAATTAAGTCTACTATGTTGTGTTAGTTTACTATTCTCGAGAATAATTTAGAAGATATTAATGTATATGAGGGTTATGCTATACCTTAGAAGCATGTTCAAAACTACATTGTTGTTTAGATAAAACTTGGATTTCTTGTTGAATTGTGGGTGCATCATTTTATTCACACATCGAGGATATTTTCGCAAGCCTAGTACCTGAAAGAAGAAACGAAAAGGTAGGCAACTAATTGGGAGGCACTAGTAGCTCAGTTATATAGTGATTTCTCCTTTCCATATGAGGATGTGAAGATAGTTGAGGCTTTGAGAACAATTAAGAGAGTGTTATTCCTCACTAGGAAACATGTTGTTGAATTTAGCAGCTGTGAATATTGTGGACATTTATATGAATCTTTATTCGATGAAGTTGTTGCTTGTGAAAAAATTAATAAATAATTTGAAGAAGACAATTGGGAGTTAAGGCATATAACATGTAAGGAATTTAAGGGTGAAATAAGTATCGAAGATGATTATATTAAAGATGATTCACATCTAAAACCCTTAAAGTTGTGGAAACACAATATCAAAACTGAAGAAAATCCCAAGCGAGCATCTATTGGTGACTACTAGGATGAGAAAACCACAAAAGAAATCTTTGACTTGTTGGAGTAAGAAGATATTTTCTTCGTGATAGTTTTATAACTCAAAGGGATAAAAGGAAATATGGGAGAAATGAAAATTGTGTTGAAACCTAATGCAAGACCAATAAAACATTGACCTTACTAACTGAATCCAGGGGTAAAAGAGAAGGTAAATAAGGAACTTAATAAGATGCTAGTTGTTTGTATCATTTGTCGAGTAGATGAGGATGAATGGATCAGTCATGTTTTCATTTAGGATAAGAAAGATTATGATGATGTCAAAGTCAATGTAGACTACAAAAGTCTTAATAATGCTTGTTTCCATGATCTATTTTCTACTCCTTTTAGCAATGAATTATTTGACAATGTTGTGGGTTAGGAAGTCTACTTCTTTACATATAGTTTTTCTTGATATCATCAAGTTCACATTGCTAAGGAGGATAAAAGGAAAAACACTTTTACCACTAAATGGGGTTCCTATGCTTATCATGTTATGCCATTCAATCTTAAGAATGCCCCAATTGTTTTGTTTAGAATTGTTATTGCTACTTTCAAGGACTATATTCATAAATTCCATGAAGTCTACATGGATGATTGGATAGTTTACAACCTATTGAATAAGCACTCTAGCTTGTTGGAGGTCATGTTAGATAGGTGTGAACAGTTACATATTTCATTGAATTTGAAGAAGTGTATATTTTCAGTGTCATTTGGTACCTTACTAGGACATATTTTTTGCAAAAATGGCATTTATGTAGACTCTACTAAAGTCGCAATGATTTTTAACATGCCCCCACCCACAAGTGTTAAATAGTAGCGGTCCACTTTGGGACATAAATGGTATTACCACAGGTTCATCCACAACTATGCTTTAATTACAACACTATTGGAGAAGTTGCTGAAGAAACATGAAGACTTTATATGGACTAATGAGTTTGATGTTGCCTTTGATACCTTAAAAGAGAAGCATGTGAGTGATCTGATTATAATCTATCCAAATTGGAACAAAGGATTTCAGGTGCATATCGATGCATCTGGTATCACTCCGGGTGTTATTTTGGCACAACTTGGTGAAGGTAATCTTGATCACCCCATTTAATTTGCTAGTAGAAAGCTTTCTAGTGCTAAAATAAATTATACAACCATTCGGCGGGAGGTGTTGGACGCAAGATCCCCCCAAGGTAAGATTTGACTAATTCGATGTAAAGACTGCGATTTGTGGACGTGGAGCATGAAGTTTAATTGATTCATAGGGTTGTCCACCCTTACTTTTGTAATGTAGTGTTGGCTTGAGAGTTCTACCCATGGTCCATGAACCATGGGATTGTATAAATAGAGCGAGGCTCTAAGTGTAAAGGAATTGATCATAGAAGATCTAATGATGAAGCATTGAGTCTAAGTGTAAAGTTGAGTCTTTGGGTCGTAGAGTAGGAAAAGGCTTTGTAGCTAAGTGCGGAGAGGCCTAGTAGTCTACAGCTGAGTGTGATGACCCCTGCAGCTGAGTGCGCAAGGCAGGTTGAGTTTGTAATCAATTGAAGCATTAATAAAGAGAAGTTTTACAATATTTTTGTGTATCTTTTCCTGTTTTACGCATTGAAGTATATTGGGTATGAATTTCAATTTTACTGTTTATTTGCTGCCCGAACTTATATGAATGTGCCGAATAAGTGAATATAATATAAAGTATCTGTTTACATGAAGATAACTAACTGTTATAAGAAGATAAGTAATATCTATGGTCTAACTTCGGGAAATAATGCAGATCACTACTTTAGCACCGCGAAGCTCCTCAGCCCCTGGTTAGGGCTGCGTGAAGTTGAGTATAACAAGGCGCAAAGGCCTCGAAAGTCAGGAAAGTGCGCAAATTGACCTGCACGAAGATATTCACAGTTGGACTAAATCGACCCCTCAGAAATATCAAGGGTGCGGAAACTTGGTTCCAACATCCCCCCATACTGCTTCGAGTGAGACCTCAATCCACACTCCCCGGGCTGTTGCCGAAAGGGCCAGTAGTACAAGGATTTGTTTGGCTAAATAACTCCGAACCTAGGTCAGGCCCCATCAAACCAACAAATGGTTCCTTTGCTGGTTAGCACTCTGCACGATCACGCACTGACCTAGTATATTAAACATTCTAGTGATAATACGAATGCGGGGATCTCAGATATCCAAATTGCGTTGAACAAAGAATTTAGCAGGCCGAAGTCAGAGGCACAGTTGATCGTTGGGTTCAACGAGATCACAATGCTACCAGGCAATACTCCTTGGTAGTTGGATCAAAGACTGAAGTGCACAATTTGCGAAGCTAACATGACATTGATGGATGGATAGCACTGCGAATGGTTTGTCACCTCGCTAACACCGCATTTGAGGAACACGTTGTTGCAACAAAGGTTAATGACTCAGGTAGAAGCCTTGAAGATCGCGATGAGGCTACATGAGACCTGAATATAGGATCCTAACTTGGGAGTTCAGCAGATCCACCTGCAGTTGAAAAATTTATGCCTTGAGATGCAGAGTTTGAAACGGGACTAGACAGATAGCCCGGAAGTGCCCGAAGAAGTATGGTGCGTAAAATTCAAGGGTTAAGGTCATGATAAGGACCACTACCTAGTGTTCACAAAGTACCTCGCAGGAGGAGAACCGATTCCGTTAATACCAGAGGCACAAGCAGGACCTAGCACGGCACCTGCTTTGTGGTGCAAGATTTGTCAAATAGGAGAAAAGCATGCTATGGACAACTGCCATTTGTTACATAAGTAGACACAAAATTCACAATAGTTGTTCTATAATTTTTGCAGATTGGTTGGACATGATGAGTGCACCTGTAGAAGATATGAGTTGATGATGGATAGAACTCCCACCTACAAGGTTCAGGCTGAAACACAACCCCTTGACCAAAACGTAGTAGGGGCGCGAACTGGATTTCAAGGGCGCAGATGAGGCCGAGGTGGAGGAGGACCTGGAAGAGGTTGCGAATAGATAATATGTTATAATTACAGAGGGCCAGGACATTATGCTTGTGATTGTATGAAACCAAAGCATTCATCATGTCTGTATTGTACCTTGTTTCATCACGAGACAGAGGATTGTCCTATAGAGATAGCTAGGCTACATGAGAAGGGAGTGCTACAACCTCTCCCGACTCAGAACCTGCAGATGATGAGGTCTGAGCCGCGTGAGGAAGATCCAATTGTGAACATTGTGTTCCGAAGTGGAATTATGACGGGAGATGATAAAGGAAAACAACCCGAAGATAGTACTTGGGTTTGCAGGGCTCCGACGAAAGAAGCATATTTTGATTTGGAGCGTGCCAAGGAAACCTTCATGGAAGCTAAGAAGAACTTCACTGATGCCTCCACTTCAGGAAGAAAAGATAGATCGGAGTCGGAAATGGACCCGTTTATCCTTATGACATTCCTAGAAACATGCATGAAGCTACTGCGCAATAGTAAGGCTGTAAAAGGATTGCAGGAACTCATTAATAGATGTGTTGGGACCACGCCAGGAGAGCCGCGTGAAGTCCGGAAGATTGGAAAGCATGCGACAAGGACGGGAAGAGAAATGAGGTTGACAGTGCATATTAGAGAATATGAGATGGACCAAGTAATTCTAGACCTAGGATCGAACGAGAATGTTCTACCGAAGCAGACATGGGAGCGCATGGGAAGGCCTACACTGCAATGGTCTCCTATCTAACTATGAATGGTGAACCAACAAAAGATAATACCTATGGGGAGATTGTAGGGAATCACCATGGATATTGAAGGGGCAAACACGCTAGCAAAATTTGAAGTGACAGAGATTGTTGATGATGGTGATCCCCACCCCGCGCTCTTAGGAATCGATTGGGACACTGACATGAACAGGGTGATTAATCTGAAGAATCGCAAGATGATTTTTGAGAAAAATTCTCTGCGCGTAGTCGTACCTTTGGACCCTGTAGAAGGATCGCGCTACACAGAGCCGGTGCATGACTATGAAAGCGATGATGATTTGTATTGCATCTACAAGATAATCGCATGAGAGAAAGACTAGGTAAATCCCACTGTGGATGGAAAAATCTCATGGGAGTGCGAAAGCTCCTGTACATCAAATTCAGATGAAGAGGTAGAGCAATGGCAGAACCAGTTACATGAGGTAACCATGCTAAACTGTAACATGATGACAAGATCGTTGTGCTGCGTATCAATAGAAATGAGAGATTTTCCTACTTATGATGGATTAGGTGAGGTAGATGCTTTCATGGACAGATTTGAAAGGGAGGTGTTTTAAAAGAAAATTTTCATGGCTTTGAAGTGGGTACTGCATGCTATAGCCGTGAGGTGGTGGAGTATGCACCAAGGAAGCTTTGAGGATTGGTGCGAATGTAGGAGAATGATGCATATGCATTTTGGGAGGCCTAAGATGTGACTAACGGATAAATACATTGTACAAGATGATCTGCATGCACATCTGTCCAGGTGGGTACAGGCATATGGTAAACAACCTACACGAATGCACATGGACTTCGCGTTGGGGAACACGGTCAATATGCATGTGTTGGGAAGGAAATCACGTGAACGGTCCCTTGAGTTGCAACAATAGAGTGTGGAAAGAATGAGTGCGCAGAAGGTTACCCACGTAGACTTATTTAACGAAGTATGTGAAGCACTGAACAGGGTACATAATGCATAATGAAGTGATTGGGACCTACTTGTACCAGCAATTTTGTGGGCTTATAGGACAACATGCAAGAAACTAATGGGACAGACGCCTTCTAGGTTGGCCTATGGAGCAACCACTATAATACCAATGGAGTATATTATGCCTAGTTTGCGCATAGCAACGCTTGCAGATATGACGGTTCATGGAGCCTTAGAAGAAGGGATCGCGCAACTGAACGAAGAAGAAAATTTGGGACCTGATGAAGAGATCCACTAGGGTGATCTTAGGCTCCAAGAACTCATGAAATAAAGAGTGCGATTAAGGGATAAAAGCACTTTGGTGGAAGCAGAAGTCAAGAAGCTTGAGGAAGGAATAAAAAAGGATTTTCTCGATACAAAAACTATGGTGATAAAACAGGGTGCACATGATTACGTTGACAAATTTTGGGACTATCACCGAGAGTTGATCAACTTGATGCCTTGGATTGGATAGTGTGTTACTAGAGGGATCACTGATGATGGCATGATGCAGATGGTGAAGTACGCGATGCAGACAGTCAAGTTAAAAAACAAACTTTTCCCAGGAAAAGTGCTTAATGGTCGATTGAAGCCATATACAGGTGGCCCGGCCACTTGACTAGCCATGGGAAGCAGTGCCTTAGCGCTCCATGTAGTTGAAAGGAGGTGTGGGATTATAAACTAATTTGCCTGAGAGCTGTGTGACATCAGGGTTACATGCAGGAGCAAAGTGTCATGGGGTCCATGACAACATAATGGTAGTTGCGCTGCCACATAGGTTGGCTGCAAATTGACCATTGTAGTCACTATTCACGATGTGATGCTTGGTTTGAGACCAAATGGAGCAGGCAGCAAGCATTTAAGGTGAGATTTATGGGAAAGATTTTAGATAATCTACCACCCAGGGAGCATTAATGGACTGGATTTTGGGGGAACGGTCGAATTTGAATTCAAAAGGCATTATAAATTGCAAAGGGTTGCCTAGTAAACAACACTTGGTCATTTGAGAATTGAGTTTTCATGCACCCAGAGTAGTCTGAACTGAGAACTATTTAACCTGTTGAGAGCATTGTTTGAGTCCCTAATTGAGCAATTGAGAGATTTCTGGACAAATCAAATGGCAGTGTCTAAAGTAGCCAGGGAAATCGAAGAAATGACTGCCAAAGAAGCCGCACAAGCCATGAGAGTAGAGGATGTCATGAGAGCATGGGGATAGTTGCGGAAATCCCTAAATCACCATGCACGCTGAGACCCAAGAAAGATAAGCAACCCATGATTCCGGTGCACATGTCCCCTCGAAACCTGCTGAGAACTAAATTAACCACGGAAGAAAAAGGGAAAGTGGTTAATTTGGAAACCGTTGAGCAGGAGGAAGACCTTGAGGACATCCTGATAGAAGAGGACGAGGACAAAGACATGGAGGAAGAAACTGAGGTCGCAGACCCTCTAACCAGGCTACCCATGTATGTTCCTCTGTGGAAGGGGAAGGAAAAGGAGCCTAAGGACCTAGATCAGATCAAGAGCTCTCTGTAGACTCCACTGCTACCTGACGATATCATTTTTGAAGGAGCACACTTGGGAGGGGTGCCGAATCTGAAGTTTGAAGATTGGGACCTCGTGGACTATGAAAAGTTCCCACACTTGGAAACCACATAGCTCATGAAGCTAAATCAAAACACTGCATCAGGATTCATAGAGTTGGAGCTGTGCAAGTGGTTACATGGAGTCAAAAAGGCTGGGTTGTTGAACCTGCTCTGGGTGTCACATTACCATCGCGCCCTAGTGACTATCTTCAACATCAGGCAACTGCTCTACCTGGTGCATGATGGGTGGTTGTGGCTGGAGGAGCCCATCCCCATCATGGACCACCTAATCCATAGAATTACCCAACTCCCTTGTAAAGGGGAAGACCTAACAGACATTTCTAAGGGTAAAAGCAGTGATTTGGCCATCATGGAGGCCATGAAAAAGAAATGTAGGCTGGAGAAGGAAATGAGGGGCTATGTGATCTCCAGTATCAACAAAAAGGCAGTTAGAGTTGTGACTCAGATACTGATGGTAAGGTCATGCGGAAGTGCCACGCGGATGAGGTGCTTGTGTCAGTGGTTGCACTTGCCAAGCAGTGCGTAGAGGGGGTCCAATTTAGCTGGTATGAATTCTTGTGCAAGGATTTCCTGGAGAATTGCTGCGAGGCACAAGCACAGGGGAAAACTTTCCACTATGCATGGATTTTGCTGTCCATAGTACTACTGGCTAGGGAATTTCCTAAGGATAGCCAGTTCCCCACAATTGTGAGGGATCTCCCAGAGGCCACGAAGTACGCTTCGCTGGGACACTAAAGATGCGCACTGGATCCGAGATAGTAAAATATTATGGGTGTTCATGGAGATGAACATCAGAATGGGGATTAACCACAAGCCATGATTATCGCCCACTGTCTACAATAGCTTACAAAGCTTCACGGAGTTTAAGGCAAACTTCCATCACATCTACATCAGGGTGCACAAGGACCCTGCGAAGAAGTGGAATCAGCTCCCATACCGAGCCACAGACGATGTCATATTCATTATGCTAGAGTCATGGCCACTGGAGTGGCGCGCTTTAGCCCTCTCCGTGATGAAAACAGAAAAGTCTGCTGCTTAGTGGAAGAAGGAGGAGACAAAACTATGGATGGCACAGTTGGAAGAGAAGAGAATAAAAGAAGCAAAAGCCGCGCAGGTGCAGGAAGCGCGAGACGCTACGAAGGCTGCAATAGAAGCACATAAGGCAGTAGAGAAGGAGCGCAAGGGTCAGAAGTCACCTTCGCTTGAGCAGGAACAAGAAATGGAGATAGAGACGGAGGAGGGTGGCGCGAACCCAGAAACACCATCTACATAGCTAAAGTGCCAGTGCCCGAGAGAGAAGGTAGGGCTGCGAAAGAAGTCGAAAGAATCTAAGACTTCTTTTAACCCGATCACCCTCACGGAGGTAGATCTACATGATATAGGGGAGTCGGTGCGTGAAGTCACCACGGAGGCCCTCCAGCAGTTGGCGGAGGAGAATCAGGTTGTGTTAGGGGCCCTCCGGGCATAGATTTAGGAGTTGCAGGTGTGTACTTGATCCAAAATGGATCCAAGAACTCTCTAAGTCTTAAAATCACTTAAAAGATCAAACCTATTGCATAAGGGGAACCTTCAAAATGGTGGAAAAACACTATCAGGAGGTGAAAAACACAAGAAAACAGTGAAAATATAGTTATTGATAGCTTGAATAGTGAATGCATAGTAGCTGTCAGATCTGGCTGATCAATGGTCCAGATCTAATCGGTAAATCGTAATTGGCAAAGGCTATCAGAGGTTATCGGCAAAGAACCTGTGGAACTTGTGATGGAGATCAGCGGAATCAACGAGGACCGTCAATCAAGCGCCCAGATCGACGGCCCACTTTGCATCAGAGAATTGTAGTCAACCAATACAATAGAGCGCTACCCAAATGGCCCGGGGTTATCGCGATATTGGATTGCGATCAATCGCAGTGTGATATTACAATCGGCAAACTCAATGGAGCAGGGCTTATATATATATACAAACACATATATATATATGCGATGTGATTGGCCGGACCCGATAGATATATAAAAGTTATTGGATAATATCTGAGATCTGTTTAAAGCCATTTTCACCGGATTTTTTATTATTTTAGTGTATTTTTAAATATAGAAGGGAAACCATTGAACGATAAACTGTGACTTGCGACAACGATTGAGGGAGGACCCGATAGAAGTATAGAGTAGATTTGAGGACTTTTAAGGTCTGATAAATAGTGTTTTTGGCAGATTTTCACAATTTTGAAAGTATTTCTCTGTGTAAACAGAGAGCGGCTTTTTCAGGGATTCCAAAGGCCCGAGGCACTCTTACATTACAGAATAGGTTGCCACCTCCCCTGAAGGCGTTATGCAATGATTATTTAATGCTAGAAGAGGGATTTGAGCAGACAGAGGTCATGAGCCAGAAAGCGCGAGAAGAGGAAATGAATAGTCAGTGTAGATTGCCTTTAAAGAAAGAGACAGAGAACGAATAGAGGAGGCAGTGCTGAGAGAGAGAAAAGATAGAGACAGAGAGTGATAAAGCGAGGTGGTGTACTCAGAGAGGCTTGAGGGGTTCAAGAAAAACTTTTAATGTTGTATCTGTTGTGTGTCGAGACTCAAATTGAGCTCACACTTTGTAAAACTCTGTTCTTAAGACATAATAGAGAGGCCATCACTAAAGGCTAGACTAGGAGATGTAGCCCAAGAGTTTTGGGTGAACTCCACCTTAAAATTGTTGTGTTTATGTGTGTTTTCTATTATGCTTCTTTACTGCTTCATTGTCTGTGTATTTCACAATCTTATCGATCCATTGCACAAAATAGCATAGGAATATCCATGCACATGAGTCTATAATACCTTAAACATTGTCTTAGATCTCATTATCAGATCAGGTGGTATCAGAGCTTTAGGTTTACTAAGGTTAGACAAGCTGGTGGTGGATTGGTGAATGCTAACTAGGTCAAAGCTCAAATTAGGAGAAGGAGAACTAGTTGAGACTAATCTAGAAATTGGAAGAGTCTATCCTAGGAGGAAAATGGTTGAAGAAATTCCCTCAGAATCAGACTCTCAGTTCATGGACAGTTTCTTGACCATGAGAGCCATGGTAGAAAAGATGTATTGAGAATTTAAGAAAGGTAGAGGTGAAGATTCTTCAACCTCCAAACAAGACAAAGGAATAGAAGAACCTCTTCTAGATGGCCATTCTAAAGGCAAAGGGAAAGGAAAAGAGGCTCCTCTATCAACACCTCCTTCTATCCCTTTGATTAAATTAGATGTAAAATTTGATTTTCCAATATATGATGGAGAATTAAATGTAGAAAAGATAGATAACTGGATTAGACAGATTGATGTATATTGCAGAGTGCAGAACATCAATTCAAAAAGGAGAAAGATTTAGTTGGCTAGCCTACACCTTGGAGGAACTTCCCTAGTGTGGTGGGAAGGCAGGACCCAAGTTGATTTGAAGAAGCATGGTAAAATTCTTTCTACCTAAAGTGAATTTGTCTCTGCCGTTAAAAAATAATTCTATTCACTAGCTTATATGTAGCAATCCATGATGAGTTGGCAAACTCTTTGCCAATTAAAGGGGCAAAGTGTACAAAGTTATACCTAGGAATTTAGAGAGCTTTAATTCTATGCATTTCTCTAGACTCACCTGAAACTTTGTTGAAGTATATTGGTGGTCTACACAGCTATTTGAGGCACACCATTCTCATGTTTAACCCTACTAGCATAGATGAGGTATCTTTTCAGGCTACCCAACTAGAGGCTAGAGGCAAGAATGTGAACCCAGGTCCTAGAGATTGGGGGATCATCAAAACCCACTGCAAGAAAAAACAAGGAAAAGAGGAAGCAGAAATGGAAAGAGAAGAAGGCAAACGTTGCACAGAAAGACAAACCTTCATGCACTCACTGCAAGAAGGATGGACATGATGATGAACATTGTTGGTCTTTGCATCCGGAGCTGAAACCAAAGAAGTTTGATGGCAAGAAGAAGATGACTGTTTCCGCTATTTAGAAAGATTTGGGGACTCAGGTGATGAAACAACAGTCACAACTACAGGTATAAAAGGTAAAAATTCTGAAGCATCTACTAGTAACTCTGGACAATCTAATGATAATGAAGAAAATGAGAGGAAAAGACATGAGCTTTTTCATATTAGAGTTATTTCCAAGCATCAAAAGATTGATACTTTATTTCATAGTGGTTCACAAGTAAACTTGATTTCTGAATCAATTGTAAAGAAGTTGGGACTACTAACCACACCTCACAAGAAGCCATATCCATTAGGGAGGGTATGTGATAAAGCAAAGCTACAAGTAACAAGACAATGTAAACTTAGGTTTGCTTTTGGGTCAACTTTTTGTGGAGTACTGAAGAAGGTATGTTTTTATTGATTATTTTGTCATCTTTTCTTTAGAACTCATAATCCCTTTGCATCATGAACTAGGTAGATAATAAGAAATCTTGACAAAATCTATAGGATTTATACGCAACACGAAAACACTAATAATTGCTATTTCTTATGCAGGAAAAGGGAAAAATGAAAGATTTTCGTTCCAAAGAAAAAGACAGGGCCAAGTTAACTGTTGTCCCTTTGGAAGGGAACCATATGTAAACAAGGCAATCTAAATTAAAACATATCAGCCAAGGAAAGGAAAAGGAGATATCGACTCAGTGCAAGAAAACAAATGGATAACTGGGAATTAATAGTTTGGAGAATTCCTCAGGATCCTTTGATCCTAAGGGATCGTTGCCTTAACTATTTTTGCATCCTTGATATCTCCGCTTTAGCTGTTATAAAAAGGGGTAGCACTACTAGCCCGGAGGATGATCTACTGTTATTTTTCTATGTACTTTTCGCTGTAATTGAAACCTTGATCATCGACTCTCGTTGAGAAGTGATTTGCTGTAATTCTGTTTTATTGCTTTAATATAAATCTGGTTGATGTTCCATCTTTGATACTGGAATAATCTCAAGCAATGTCTCCCTGGAGGCTAAGGGCCCGACCCTGGTGGAACACTTGCTCCTGTATCATTATCTTTAGTTCGTGCATGGTTTTCATTATCATCTTTGTTCGATAATCTAACGTGTTTTGTTATTTTATATCATAGCTTTGTTATATTTACAATATCTTTCTCTGTAACGGGAATGTCGTATTGTTCATTTTGACTTTATAATGCATTGTTGTTCCTTTAAATCATTGATTTAACATTACTGTTCTTTATAGAATGCTATTGTTGTTCAATTACAAAGTAATCAAGTTGTAATATTCATAGGTTGGTATTAATGTATTCATCTATGGTTTATACTTAATTATGATTGTTGTTCAATTGACATTGTTGTTCCATTACGAATTACAATCGTTATTCTTTATAACTAAGATTGATATTTGTAGTACCGAAATTAGATTACTGTTTTTTTCAATACTAAGGTATGCCATGTGTGTTATTTTATTGTGCATTTACATTTGGTTCAAAGTGCTATTCTATATTTCATTACTAATCAGTTGTCATTCTATTTCCATTTGATATTCAATTTATTCCTAGAGTAAAGATTGCTATCTGATTTCTGTAGGATACGATTGTTGCACTTATTCTTGTAGATTAAAGTGTTGCTGTTTCTAAGAATCAGTTGTTGTTACATTTTCTTAGTTGCTGTTCCATTTCCTAGTTGTTGTTCCATTTCCTGTTATTTGCGTTGCCATTGCTTTGGTGTGCAGAACGATCTGAAAGTGTAGTGAGCATTTACATTCGTTGTCTAGTTCCCAGATTGATGATATGTTCCTTGATTATTTTTAATTACATCAGCTTACAGGGGGATGAGTTATTGTTACTGGACCCTTGACTGATAAACGCTTAGCTCTCCGAGTGCATGATTTAGGTTTTAAAGTGCTTTGCTGTAAGTAGATCTTGTTTAAGCATCTATTTACTCTTGTATTCTGAGCACTATACTACTAGCATTACTCTAACAAATGACCGCCTCAAACTGAGTACACTCTTTGAAATAACAAATCGTTCCTGGGTTGACAATTAATGTGAAGATAATTGGGAGTTAAAAATACACCTTTTTATCGCTCAACATTTTGGCACAGTTGCCAGGGAAGAGTGTAGCCATTTGTTTCTTTTTCATAGTGTAAGATCCTATTAGGAAATAACTGGGTTTTAAAAATGAAAGGTAAGAACCTGCGTGTGGAGTATGTAATAGCCCTGCTCCCCTGCCCACTTTCCTGTAGATTTGTTGCTATTTTTTTTGGGTAGAACTTAACAGTGCATGACTAAGTAGAAAAAGCTTGAAAAGAATCCCAAACCTCTACCCAAGCCCGATAAAGCTAAGGGGCCGATGACCCTTGGCTGATCAACCTTTATAGACGAAATCCTTAAGAAAGAAAAATCTCGGCCTTCAGTAGGACCTAGAAAAGTTACTTCCAAACAGCCTACTAGATCCCTTCAGGCCACAGGATCACCATCTGTAGCCTTTGCTGAGGTGCACAGTCAAACCAAAAAAAAGCAATATTTTCAAGAAATTGAAAATTCTATCCCAAAATCATTGCAAGAAGGGAACCTTAGAAATCTTTGTGAAGGAAGAGGAGAAACAGGAGAAACTGAAGAACCAAAATCTCCTCTTGGGGTAATACAGCCATTAAGTAGTTCAGATAAGGGAAGCGCTGCAAAAATCATATATAACGAAATTCAAGAACCTGAATCTCCCCAGACGTTAGGCACTCTCATTATCCCAGATCAAGGAAGTTCTGTCAAGACCATTCTCGTTAGAGCCATTCCCCCTCGACAACCTAGGAATACCCTCTTAGATATCCTAGAAGGTTATTGGCATATATTTGGCCAAATGGCCTAAAACCAGCCAAACACCCAAACCTCTACACTACAATACCCCATTGTGGATACTGCAGCTAATGCACCTATGGAAGAAAATCCTCTTTAGCACCCTACATTCCATGGCCTTACATCAGAAGATCCGGATGCATTCCTGTTTGAATTTGATGTGATGTGTAGAGGATATGACTATACCACCAATCCCTAGAAACTGAAATTATTTCCCTCTACATTAAAAGGGGCTACTTTAAGATGGTTTATGGGATTGGGTGGTGGTGTTATAAATAACTGGGACCAAATGAAAGCGTCTTTTCTAAAAGAATATCAGGACTATTGCAGGTCTAGAGAGTTAAAAGATGAAATATTTCAGATGGTAGCTAGACCAAATGAAACAATAGAAGAGTATGTTGAGCGTTTCCAGTATAATATTCAACGATATCCTTATGCGTCATTACCCTTACCTGATAATGTGTTAAAAACAACATTAATTAGGGGAATGAAGGAACAATGGATTGAAACACTAAACATTATGGGGAAAGGAGATATTTATCAGGAAAATTTTGCTAACATTATTGATTTATGTATCAGGAGCTTGAGAGGCAGCACAAGACTAAAACTAGCAGAACATGATCGGTTTGCAAGAGATAAGAGAACTTCGATAGAAGGAGTAACTCGTGCAGAAATTCAAAATTTATTAGAAAATTTTGAAACTGACATATTGGGGACACTGACAACACAACTTGATATTATGCAGGCCAAACAAAAGCAAGCAGAGGCAGAACAAAATTTGGCAATCTTCTGTCCCCGATGCAGAAAGAAACACAGCCATAAGGAGTGTCCATTAGATGTAGTCCAACTTTATGCCATTTGTACAAAAGACCACTCCATAGAGAGCTACCCCTCACTTCCTGGATTGAAAGTAGTATACAAGGAAGCGGAAGAAGAGCCAAAATCAGTGTATCTTCTTAATCAGCACCGTCAATGGCAGCCGCGACAATCAGGTATGTTTTCAGACCCAGCTTCTTCTTTTCAGCCTCCACAATATCATGCTCAACAATATAATACTATGTGGCAAAATCAACCTCCCTTCCCGAATTGGTCACAATAATCATTTCCTTCATCATCTCCATGGCCGAATCAAGCAAGCCAACCCAATTGGCCAATATACCCCACCATATTGGCCAAACAATGCAAATCCAGCACAATGGACCCCTCCTACCTCACAAAGTCAAGCCTAGCAGACAAACTGGAAAAGATCGATGAATCAGCCAATAGGAACCATCCCACTCCCTCAACCTACACTGCCAGCATTACAACAAAACACCCAGCCTAACTTAAGACCACGACTCCCAGCCCAACCCAACCCTAATCCAAATAATAGACCGGTCCAATCTATTCAAATAGTGGAAACACCAGACATGAGAACCGATCTAAGGGAGTGTAATGATCTTCAATTAAGATCTGGGCGTATCATTGAAACAGAGGGAGATAAAACAACTCAAGTTGAAAATCAGTTACCTACAAAACAACTGCTACAAGAAGAGGACGTGACCAGACAACAAATTCATGACCCAACAACCACATCCTCTCCTCCATTCCCAAAGAGATTAATTATACCTCGACCTATATAACACCCTAATTTTGATATTCTGGGAGAACTAAAAAATCTGTACATAAAAATCCCATTCCTCTAAGCCATTCAAGACATCCCCATATATTCAAGGACTATCAAAGAATTATGTATAAAGAAACCAAGGAGGAAAATAACAAATTGTTACACTAAAAAATGTCACCTTGACTACTTACAGTTAGTATGGCTCAAATCAACAGTCATGCTACCCTCTTAGGCAAGTCTCATGCCTCTGTTATCCATCTCAAACTCAAAGAAGAGAGAAAGTCTTGTAAAAACTATGTTTATCTCTGGGGTCGCAGGTTCTCTCTAGCCTTACCTGCGGGGACGCTGACCATGTTCACAAAATCTGCGTCCATGGACGCTCTGTATGTTAAGGGACAGGTGCGTCCCTCTGTAAAAGGCAAAATGCGCGAGTTTTATCTTGAAAAAGTTACTTGTGGTTACTTCTAGAACATTCTAGAGGTCGGTTTGATGAAATGGATGCGCCTCCAGTTGGTTCATGTATCTCTATTAAGGGGGAACTTATCCCATCAATAAGGGAGCTATCCCACCCATAGAGGGGGATGATCCCATTGATAGTGGACCTGAATAACCTCTTTACAGCACTATAAATAAAGGCATTGAGCCAGAAGGAGGAGAGGTTGGAGCTATACATTTTCTTTGGGTAAATGCTGCAAGATTTAGGTCTTCCATTAGAGCCTTTGTGAGGAGAGATTGTCTTCACTTAATTCTACTTGGCAGAGGGTGAGCTTTGTCAAAGTAGAGGAAAACCCTTGATGGACCCTGGGAGGAACTTGCACAACACCAAGGCCAGGTTGTAAGAGTTTCTTTGTTTCGTTATTAATACAAACTGGTTTATTTTTCTCAATAGCTTGTGTTAATGAGTTATTTCATGTGTTCCTTGGTCTGCATGTTGAATATATGTTTTATTATATGAAATGCAAGTGCTTGGTAATTGTTTGATTGTTTGTGGTTGCAGGAATTGACTTGAAGGAGGAGCTCATCCGGATCGTCAAGAACGGACTTCAACAACAGCGTTTTGGAATAAGGTAAGCCTAAACACTTGTAGTTTTCATGTTGTAAAAGGTGTATTTAGAGAAAGATCAATCCATTTTGTCTTGTTTGTCATTAGAATGTCTTAGACTTCTAGGAAGGTCAGTCGTGTCCGCCCCCTTGACAAATTCCGTGTGACAAATTGGCGACCATACTGGGGATTCCATTAATGAGAAAGTCTTTTCCTTTATGTGAACTTTGCTTTGAGAAAATTGGTTTATTTTTCTGGTTTTGGCTCTGTGATTCTGTCTCTGGGTGGGTTAGCTTAGGATTAGTTTTATTTTGGTTTTTCTTGAGTTTTTCAGACGGACGCACCCTCTGAGTGCTGCACAGTGCGTCCCTGGACGCACTTTTGCTGCGTGCACAGAGCGGGCCCGCACCTGTGCTAACGGGTTGCCTGCGTCCCCTGTCAAAATTTGAGAAAATTCCATTTTTTGCCTTTTTTGCTCTTAGATTTTGTTTTTTCTTAGTTTTTTCTGCCCAGATTCATTAGTCCCTTGTCCAGAATCTTCACCTAAGCTTGTTCCTGCTCTTAGCTTTCATCAATTGGGTGTTTTGAGTCTCTTTTTGAGAAATTCTTGATTTGATTTCCATTGGTCATTACTTGGCGGTTTGTCTCAGTCTTTTCACAATTTTGCATCTTTTTGCTTTTGTTTTTGCAAAAAAATTTCCCCCTCATTCGCCGGGGGGGGCTAAATTGTGTATGAGTGTTAATCGCCTTTGAGTGTTTTTATTTGATCTTTGGAACTCTCACCCAATTTTCTCAACTTGCACTTGATTGGTTCTTAGATCACATTAGAATCGTCTTGTGTTTGAGAATTCTCTTGCATAGATCACATTTGCACAATTAGAATTCTCATTTTCAGAATATTATTGAAAAATGTGCATAGATTACATTTGCATACTTTTCATGTGAATTGTGCATAGATTACAATTGCATAGTTTACATTCTGAAAAATCAATCGTAGATTTAGATCAGCTTTCTTTGATTTGAATTTACACAAAAATAAAAATAAAAATTGGTTTGGAATTGATTTGCATTAGTTTTTCTTGATGAAATTAGTGCATTAGAGAATTTGTTAAATTTTCTCTTAATGATCAATTTTTTGCATTGTTGGAAGTGAATGGAAACTCTCTCCTTACTCTAGTTAGGATTCATCGAATTGAAAGGATTGCATTATCATATTCGATTGCATTTAGTTGAGTCGGGTCATAACACCATTGGTTTCATCTCCATTTACCCATTTGAGTAATAACAGCCTTAATAACACAGCGCTTAATTAAAATTCATCTAGTAATTTTTACATTTCTAGGGCTCTGAAACACCAACATAGCTTAGGCTAGGGTCTTGGAGTAGGTGAGTACTTAACTCTCCAAGACTACAAAACCAAACAGATAGTTTATCTTGAGTAGAATAAATCCAATTGTTTCAATTGCACTCTGGGAAAGCTCCTCTTAAAGGAGAAGCACGAGCTCGTGTCCGAACCAGTGAGGGGATCATTCCCCCCTCGTTGGGAACGACGCCAGACAGTACGTATTACAAACGGTAAACCTCGGATTAACCATTGTCGAGGAGCCAGGGGTCACTTATCGGTAAACCTTGGATTGTTGTCAAGGAGCTGGTAAGGGGATTGAGCTTGATACTCTGCCCTTGCGTGCTGTCGGAGTTTAGACTGTTCCCCCAGGTGTATTTGTTACTGTTGGTGACCTTAGTGACCATAATCTTTAGGGTTCTACCGAGGTGACGGTGGAGGGAAGGTCCCACTGTACCTGGAGCAGATGTCGGTTATACTCACTTGGATTTTCCGGGGGGTTCACTTCACTTCGAGACGGTTAAAGTGGAGGAACTTGTGCCGGTCTATTCATTAAGCAGGTTGCCAGGGTAACTGTTCCACCCACCATTTCTGTACTGAATTCTGCGAGGTTGGGCTTCATCACCAACTAGTGTTTTCGGTCCGGAGAGCTTACTGTTTGTGTGGTTTGACTCCTAGATTTGATAGCGCGTGTTAATTTGTTTGTTTTTACTTTTAGAGACCATAGGTGTGAATTGTGAATTTTAGTTGTTAAGTGTGAATTGTGAATTGTTAATTTTAGTTTTAAATTGTTAATAAAATTCACTGAAGTTGAATATAATGGCAAATGTTCCGGAATTTATCAACCTAGGAACCCCTCCTAATGAGAATCCTAGTACTTTTCCTTACTTTGGAAATGTTGGTCCTCCTTATATGGCTACTTTGTCATTACCTGGATTTACAATAGGTTTACCGATATGGTTATTTTCAACTTAGTTGGCCCAAAATACTCCAATTGTTCCATCTCAACCGGATGCTTCACCTCAACAGAGTTCACCATCTCAACATAACCAACCTTCTGTTGACCCTTTACCTTCTTCGCCTAATTTTTCTTCCCCCATTTCTTCCTCTTCGCCTGGTAAAAGCCTTGATGCTAGTAACCAGGAGGCTAAGAAGAAGAAGAAAGGGAAGAAGAAGAAGAAGAAGAAGAAGCAAGATAAGAAAGAAGTCAACCAACCAACCACGACTGTAAGTGTTAGTTGTGTTGAGGAAAATTCCGACATGCATCGTAAACCCAAATACCCTTGCAGGCTTTGTAAGGGTGACCATTTCCTTGTCAATTGTCCTGGTATTCCAAAGGTCTTGGAAGTTTGGTCAGAAACATCTCATCAACTTTCTATTGATCCATCAACCAGTGATAGTCAGGTTCCTGGGAAAAAGGGTAAAGTTAGGTTTCCTTGTAAGTTATGCAAAGGGAGTCATCAAACTCACATTTGCCCTCACATGGATGAAGCCTCAAAATTGTTGGAAAACCTTACTGTTCCACAGCAAGAATTTCCAACTGGTTACCGTAAACTTTCTCCCAACCTACCGTCAACTGACGGAGTGATTGATCTAAATTCAAGTACAGTCAATCACACTCTTCCATTGGAGAGTGAAACTCATGTCACTCAGGTTGATGATCCGTTAGTTGATCAAGTGGTCGATTCAATTTCACATTCGGTCGATCACACTCTCCCTTTCGAGAGTCAATTTCATACCACTGATGTTCTTCTTGTTACATCGGATTCTTCTATGCCGGGGGGCATTTCACCTGTTTCTACAGAACCCCCTCCAAGTACTGAGGTCTTTTCCTTTGATTGGAATAGACTGACAGAACCTCGTCTTCCTTCCTCCATCCCTTTCCAAATCATTGTCAAGGCGGGTGGTAGGGACATACATCGTACTCAGGTAGATGAAGGTGCTTCTGTTAGTATTTTATCCTCAGCTGTTTGGAAAGCTTTGGGTTCCCCTCAGCTTGCGCCTATTACGCAGAATCTGAAAGCTTTTAACAGAACCATTAGTGAACCTTTAGGGATCCTTCCTAAGTTTTCCATTACATTGGAAGGTAAAACTGTCTGTATTGATCTTATGGTAGTTCGAGGTCCCTTGGATTTCAATTTACTCCTTGGGCGAGACTATGTTTATGCAATGAAAGCTGTCGTATCGACACTCTTTCGCGTGATGTCTTTCCCTCACAATGGCAATATTGTGACTGTAGACCAGCTTTCGTTCCCTAGTCTTGTCTCAACTACCAATAATATGACACCCCTAAATGTTCCTGATTCTAAAGTGGTATCTACCCTGCCATGGGTTAATTATGTGGCAACTGGTCCCATGTTTTCAGTTACCGATGTAAGTGAGCCTCTCACTGTTGATTTAGATCCGGTAATTGACATGGAAAACTCTATGGGATTATTTGAACACGATGTTCTTATCCCTTTTGAGTCCCTTGACGTGTGTTCCTTCCAAAAAACTGTTCTTCCTTCTGATGAAGATCTCTTGGAAGCCATGATCAAGGTGTGTCCATTGACATGTCTTTCTTCCAGTTAGAAGCCATGCTCAGTGTGGTGAGGAAAGTTCCTTTTACTGTGTCAACCTCGTTAAAAAATGAATCAGTTGGTCCGAGGAAAGTTCCTTTTACTGTGTCAACCTCGTTAAAAAATGAATCAGTGCGTACGAGGATAGTTTTTTCCTGTATCAACCTCGTTAAAAAATGAAATAGGCTAGCATGAGGACAGTTCTTTTACTGAGTCAACCTCATTAAAAAATGAATCAGGTAGATTTTAGGATATGTAGGTAGATTGTAGAAAGTAAGGTTTCGAGGATAGTTCCTGTTACTGAGTCAACCTCGTTAAAAAATGAATCAGGTATGAGGATAGTTCCTGTTACTGAGTCAACCTCATTAAAAAATGAATCAGGTATGAGGATAGTTCTTTTCTTGTGTCAACCTCCTTAAAAATGAAACAACTCCCTTTTCAAGTTAAATATTGAAAGTAAACCTTCATTTCATCCAGCCGGTTGAATGCAATGAAGCCTGGGGGGCATGTACCTCGCTTTGCATCATTATGCTGGGGGCATGCGAACTTTTTGAGCATAGTTCCTTGTCTTGTGTCAAGCTCGTTAAAAAATGAAACAAGGGTAGGTTAAGTAGGTAAATTGTAGATAGTGATCATGAGCATAGTTCCTTGTCTTGTGTCAAGCTCATTAAAAAATGAATCAAGGATTTTAGAGCACAGTTCCTTGTCTTGTGTCAAGCTTGTTAAAAAATGAATCAAGGTTTTTAGAGTAGAGTTTTTGTTAGGTAGATCGTAGAGAGTAGTTATGAGCATGGTTCTTTGTCTTGTGTCAAGCTCGTTAAAAAATGAAACAACTCCCTTTTCAAGTCTTTACAAGATCTTGAAAGTAAAGCTCCATTCCATCCAGCTGGTTGAATGAAATGAAGCTTGGGGGGCATGTACCTCATTTTGCATCATTATGCTGGGGGCATGCGAACTTATAACAAGCATATTTTTTTGTTTCAAGCTTGCGTAAACATGAAACTGAATCCGAGCATAGTTCTTTTCCTGTTTCAAGCTCGTTAAAAAATGAAACAAATCCTCCTCTACTTAAGTTGAGAGATTGACGAGATCTTATAAATGTTAAGTTTTTAGGTTAGTTATTTCAGTTTTTGCATAATTTTCTTATAGTTTTAGGTCGAGTTGTTCAAATGATCTCGTACTTGAACCTTCATTTCATCCAACCAATTGAATGAAATGAAGCTGGGGGGCATGCGCTCTAGCAGTTATGCTTAGGGGGCATCAAGCACAGTTTTCTTTCTGTTTCAAGCTTGTGTAAAAATGAAACTACTTTGAAGCATAGTTTTTATCTGTTTCAAGCTTCTGTAAAAATGAAACCTATCTTGAGTCAATTTCAGTTATTTTCAAGACTCGTTAAACTCATGAAAATCTCGAGATTATTTTGCTATTTTTTCATTCTCGTAAAACAAATGAAAATGCCGAGTTCTTTCCGTCTTTTCCTACTCGTAAATTAAATTGAAAGTCGGCCATATGAGTACATTTTTATCATTTTTTCGAACTCGTTAAAACTTATGAAAAAGTGAAAACCATGAGTACATTTTTATCCCTTTTTCGAACTCGTTAAAACTTACGAAAAAGTGAAACCTTGGAGTTCTCTTTTAAGCCCTTTTCAGACTCTTAAAACATGAAAAGATTGCCGAGCGTTTCTTTTACACTCGTTAAAATGGAATTAAAAGACGGTCCCATTTTAGCTCTTTTCTGACCGCAAAATCAGGAAAAGATTGCCGGGTTTTTGTCGTTTCAAACTCGATAAGGAAATAAAACGACGTGTCCTTGATCGCTTTTTACTTTTCAGGTCAACGACACTATTATGAAAGTACTCCTTGGTCGCAAGATCAAGCGGTTCCCCCAGGTATTATTTTATACTTTTTCGGGCTTGAGGGACACAAATGTACGAAAAAGTTCAACGTGGAGTCTCCTTTAGTTTTTCAGACTCTCTAAAATTGAAAAACGCCGAGTTTCTCCTATACTGGGCTCGTTAAACTTTTACAGTAGAGGACCTGTTCAATTACAAACAGGAACGAACCACTCCTTCCTAGGGTTCGAATTTAAACTAGGTTGGACTCGTCCGAAGGATGAGCTTATAATCAAGCATATGTTATCCTCCTCAAGCTTGTTAAAAATAAAGAGGTACTTGCCAGAAATGGTGGGGGAAAAAAGAGAAGAATGAACCTATTTGTCACCTTTTGTCTCAGAAGAAACTTTATTACCGCTCTTGAACACGACACTTTTCATTCACCTGGGTTGGGAAATCTTTTACCTCACAGTTGACCAAACCACTTTGAAAGTCTTTAACCGGGTTCCGGGGATTAACTTTGAGTTATTCGTCACCAAGCCATCTGTTGTGTCGTTATGTGTTCAAGAGGTCTGCAAGAAAAACTTTCATCTGCAAAATACTTGTCATCCATTTGACCATCCCTGAGTCAGTCCTTACAGCAACATTTCTTCAACTTGAACAATGATTTCGTGTTGTGGGCTTGCCTGCAACGGGTTGCTTTCTATCGACATCGACACATTATCTAGAAAGATGACTTAGGAATCGACAGTACCTTGAAGTCTGCATGCATCAATGGCAGGTTTCTCGCCTTTGACGTCAGTTTACATCATTGACTTTCGATCAAAGGATTCCGTGAAGTGTTCGACATCAAAACATCTATTCACATTTCATGGGTTGTGCTTGGTACTTTAAGAACCATTGACATTACTGGTGGTCTCTCTCACGCTTGTTAACAGTTTACATCATCGACTGGTAATCAAGTGGTTTCTAACATGTTCGACATCAAATCATTTAATCACATGGCTAGAATCGTACCAATTCGGGAAGTAGAAGTGAAGACCCTGGATCTAGTTTCTACCATCCAGGCTGCGAGGAGTTTTGTATTCATTATCTATGTAGACTAATCATAAACAGATGGCTGCGTCCATACTGTATCTACAAAATTCTATAAAAAATGATGTACTGCAAGATCATTCCTGTATCAGAATAGTTAGTCCATTAGTTAAAGTTTTGAATCTGAGTATGGGAATGCCTACCTCACTGATGATATAATCTTATCCATGTATTTTGTGTTGAAAATTGCAGGTTCCAACCAGGCCATCCACAAGACAATCCTTGAAATGATAAAGCGCTTCACCCTTCCTAGAATTACAAAACCCTATTCTATTCTAGGCTTCGCACTTTAGGGGGCAATCTGTTACACTAAAAAATGTCACCTTGACTACTTACAGTTAGTATGGCTCAAATCAACAGTCATGCTACCCTCTTAGGCAAGTCTCATGCCTCTGTTATCCATCTCAAACTCAAAGAAGAGAGAAAGTCTTGTAAAAACTATGTTTATCTCTGGGGTCGCAGGTTCTCTCTAGCCTTACCTGCGGGGACGCTGACCATGTTCACAAAATCTGCGTCCATGGACGCTCTGTATGTTAAGGGACAGGTGCGTCCCTCTGTAAAAGGCAAAATGCGCGAGTTTTATCTTGAAAAAGTTACTTGTGGTTACTTCTAGAACATTCTAGAGGTCGGTTTGATGAAATGGATGCGCCTCCAGTTGGTTCATGTATCTCTATTAAGGGGAACTTATCCCATCAATAAGGGAGCTATCCCACCCATAGAGGGGGATGATCCCATTGATAGTGGACCTGAATAACCTCTTTACAGCACTATAAATAAAGGCATTGAGCCAGAAGGAGGAGAGGTTGGAGCTATACATTTTCTTTGGGTAAATGCTGCAGGATTTAGGTCTTCCATTAGAGCCTTTGTGAGGAGAGATTGTCTTCACTTGATTCTACTTGGGAGAGGGTGAGCTTTGTCAAAGTAGAGGAAAACCCTTGATGGACCCTGGGAGGAACTTGCACAACACCAAGGCCAGGTTGTAAGAGTTTCTTTGTTTCGTTATTAATACAAACTGGTTTATTTTTCTCAATAGCTTGTGTTAATGAGTTATTTCATGTGTTCCTTGGTCTGCATGTTGAATATATGTTTTATTATATGAAATGCAAGTGCTTGGTAATTGTTTGATTGTTTGTGGTTGCAGGAATTGACTTGAAGGAGGAGCTCATCCGGATCGTCAAGAACGGACTTCAACAACAGCGTTTTGGAATAAGGTAAGCCTAAACACTTGTAGTTTTCATGTTGTAAAAGGTGTATTTAGAGAAAGATCAATCCATTTTGTCTTGTTTGTCATTAGAATGTCTTAGACTTCTAGGAAGGTCAGTCGTGTCCGCCCCCTTGACAAATTCCGTGTGACAAATTGGCGACCATACTGGGGATTCCATTAATGAGAAAGTCTTTTCCTTTATGTGAACTTTGCTTTGAGAAAATTGGTTTATTTTTCTGGTTTTGGCTCTGTGATTCTGTCTCTGGGTGGGTTAGCTTAGGATTAGTTTTATTTTGGTTTTTCTTGAGTTTTTCAGACGGACGCACCCTCTGAGTGCTGCACAGTGCGTCCCTGGACGCACTTTTGCTGCGTGCACAGAGCGGGCCCGCACCTGTGCTAACGGGTTGCCTGCGTCCCCTGTCAAAATTTGAGAAAATTCCATTTTTTGCCTTTTTTGCTCTTAGATTTTGTTTTTTCTTAGTTTTTTCTGCCCAGATTCATTAGTCCCTTGTCCAGAATCTTCACCTAAGCTTGTTCCTGCTCTTAGCTTTCATCAATTGGGTGTTTTGAGTCTCTTTTTGAGAAATTCTTGATTTGATTTCCATTGGTCATTACTTGGCGGTTTGTCTCAGTCTTTTCACAATTTTGCATCTTTTTGCTTTTGTTTTTGCAAAAAAATTTCCCCCTCATTCGCCGGGGGGGGCTAAATTGTGTATGAGTGTTAATCGCCTTTGAGTGTTTTTATTTGATCTTTGGAACTCTCACCCAATTTTCTCAACTTGCACTTGATTGGTTCTTAGATCACATTAGAATCGTCTTGTGTTTGAGAATTCTCTTGCATAGATCACATTTGCACAATTAGAATTCTCATTTTCAGAATATTATTGAAAAATGTGCATAGATTACATTTGCATACTTTTCATGTGAATTGTGCATAGATTACAATTGCATAGTTTACATTCTGAAAAATCAATCGTAGATTTAGATCAGCTTTCTTTGATTTGAATTTACACAAAAATAAAAATAAAAATTGGTTTGGAATTGATTTGCATTAGTTTTTCTTGATGAAATTAGTGCATTAGAGAATTTGTTATCCCACCCATAGAGGGGGATGATCCCATTGATAGTGGACCTGAATAACCTCTTTACAGCACTATAAATAAAGGCATTGAGCCAGAAGGACGAGAGGTTGGAGCTATACATTTTCTTTGGGTAAATGCTGCAGGATTTAGGTCTTCCATTAGAGCCTTTGTGAGGAGAGATTGTCTTCACTTGATTCTACTTGGGAGAGGGTGAGCTTTGTCAAAGTAGAGGAAAACCCTTGATGGACCCTGGGAGGAACTTGCACAACACCAAGGCCAGGTTGTAAGAGTTTCTTTGTTTCGTTATTAATACAAACTGGTTTATTTTTCTCAATAGCTTGTGTTAATGAGTTATTTCATGTGTTCCTTGGTCTGCATGTTGAATATATGTTTTATTATATGAAATGCAAGTGCTTGGTAATTGTTTGATTGTTTGTGGTTGCAGGAATTGACTTGAAGGAGGAGCTCATCCGGATCGTCAAGAACGGACTTCAACAACAGCGTTTTGGAATAAGGTAAGCCTAAACACTTGTAGTTTTCATGTTGTAAAAGGTGTATTTAGAGAAAGATCAATCCATTTTGTCTTGTTTGTCATTAGAATGTCTTAGACTTCTAGGAAGGTCAGTCGTGTCCGCCCCCTTGACAAATTCCGTGTGACACAAATAACCCAAAAGTCCAAGTATTTGGTACTCTATCCGACTTATTATCAGGAAAAGAAACACCCGTTAAATACGAAGACCCAGGAAATCCAATAGTAACAGTACAAATCTATCGTCAAACCTTCTCAAATGCCTTAGTTGATCTAGGAGCTGCAACTAATATCTTAACAACCACCACTTGCCAAAAACTGGGCATTACATCAGTAGAACCGACCTCTACTTTACTAGAACTGGCTGACCGATCTGTGATTAGACTAGAAGGCACACTACATGATGTCATGGTATCCGTTGACTCCTGGGAGTATCCAGCCAATTTTCTGATAAAAAACCCCAAAAACTGACTTGATGGACATCCATCGATTTTAGGCAGACCTTGGCTTGCAACTACCGATGCTTATATTGGCTTTCGACAAGGCAGTATGACCATAGCTAGGGGGGCAAATATCAAGAATCTAGTTTTAGATCCCCCAACGCAGCCAAGTGTCACAATAATAAAAACTAACAAGCATCATGTATCATATCTTACCGAAAATATTAGATCTCCATTAACCATAGAAGAGGCCCTTGATTTCAAAGACCAAACAGAAGATGATTCCATTAACAATTTTATTAGCCAAACTGAAACCAGATCCCACATACAATGTCACATGATAGAGGCAGCATTTGATAATGAATTAGAAGAAGATCCTCTTAAAGATATGCACGATCAAACAATACCCACTAGCTCTGTCTCAAATAGTAAAATTGTAGAAATTGACCCAAGAAAGACTTTAAACATTAATGCCAACCTGACTTCCGAACAAGAAGAGAAGCTCATCCAACTACTGAGGAAATACAAAGAAGCATTTGCATGGGACTATCCTGATATGAAAGGAATTGATCCCCAGTTATCTACACACCACATTTACATAGAAAGGGATGCAAGACCTATTCACCAACCACAAAGGAGACTTAATCCTCATCTAAAATATGTTGTAAAAGTTGAAATTCAAAAAATTTTAGATGTCAACTTCATCTACCCTATCTCCGATATTAAATGGGTTTGTCCACTTGTTGTGGTGCCAAAGAAGAATGGAAAGTGGAGGATTGGTGTAGATTATAGAGAGCTAAATAAAGCAACACAAAAAGACCACTTTCCCCTTCCATTCATTGACCAAGTATTAGAAACTTTGGCAGGGAAGAAATTCTTTTCTTTCTTAGATGGCTTTAGTGGATACAATCAGATTCAAATTGCCCCTGGAGACCAAGACAAAACCACTTTTACTTGTCCTTGGGGAAAACTTGCCTACAGAGTTCTACCTTTTGGCTTATGCAATGCTCCTGCCACATTTCAAAGGGCTATCCTCAGCATCTTTTCAGATTTAATAAATTAAGGACTTGAAGCATACATGGATGATTTTACACCATACATAGACGATTTTGCTCCAGCATTGGACACACTGGAAAGAGTTCTCCAGTGCCGCATTGCCACTAGGCTCTGTTTGAGCCATGAAAAATGTTATATGATGATGACTGAAAGACTTATTCTAGGCCATTATATCTCAGCAGCTGGCATACAGGTAGACCTAGCCAAAATTCAAATAATTTTGCTAATTCCCACTCCTACCACTCAAACGGAGGTACACAGTTTTCTTGGATTTTCTGGTTATTATAGAAGGTTTATAGAACATTTTTCGCATATTGCTACACCTCTATATGCACTGACAGGTAATGTTGACTTTCTTTGGACAGAAAAATGTGGCCATTCTTTTCAGGATCTGAAGAAGCCTGTGTCCATAGCCCCAGTCCTTCGAGGACCAAATTGGGACCTGCCATTTCAAATTTCATCAGATGCCTCAGATACAGCTATTGGAGCAGTCCTTGGGTAGGAAGAAGATAAAAAGCCATATGCAATTTATTATATTAGCAAGAATTTATCCCCTACTGAATTGAATTATACTGTTACTGAAAAGGAATTTCTAGCTATAATACATGGTGTCAATAAGTTCAGGCATTACATTACTGGATATCATGTTATCTTGTATACATATCACTCTGCCATAAAATATTTAGCAAATAAACCAATCACAAATGGTATAATAACTAGATGGCTGATTTTATTGCAGGAATTTGATATTACAATCAAGGACAGACTTAGAAAAGAAAATCCTATAGCTGAATTTTTCTTGCGAATGCCAAAACCAATGGACGCAGCAGTAGTTGAAGATCAATTTCCAGATGAGCATTTGTTTGTTGTCACTCTTAAAAAACCTTGGTATGTTGATGTTGTGGATTACTTAGCAGTAGGTAAATTACCAAAACATCTGACCCCTAATGAATGAAAACAGATTGTATAGCGAAGTGCTTGATTTTCCTGGATTGGGGGCTACCTGTTCCATACAGGAGCAGATATGCACATCAGGAGATACATCCGTGAGGATGAAATTTTTGACATTTTAAAAGCTTGTCACGATGGACCATGTGGCAAACACTTTGCCGATAGGAAAACTGGACATAAGGTCCTGTAAATAGGGTATTATTGGCCTACAATCTTCAAATATGCAAAGAAGTTCATTCAAGCTTGTGACAGTTTCCAAAGAACAAGACGCCCCAGTTGGTCTGACGAAATGCCCTTGAACCCATAGCTGGTTATTGAACCATTCGAGCAATGGGAACTAGATTTTGTTGGTCATATTAACCCATCCTCGAACCAGAAAACATATATTTTAGTAGCAACAGAATATGTCACCAAATGGGTTGAATTAGAGGCATTGTTGAGAGCTACAGAGGATTTTGTCATACAGTTCCTATTCCATATATTTGTGCGATATGGACTTACAAGAGACATAATTATAGATGGTGGACCATAGTTTGCTGGTAACAAGATTGTTGCAACACTCAAAAACTATCATATCCAGCACAAAATTACTACTCCATACCACCCATAGGAAAATGGTCAAGTAGAAAGCAGCAATAAAATAATAGAATCAATCTTAACAAAAACCATTGCGTCACATAGATGCAATAGGGCTGCAAGACTACCAGAAGCCTTGTGCGCTTACAGAACAACATGGAGAAGCACTACCGACTATTCACCTTACCAATTGGTGTTTGGAAAGAAACCCATATTTCCCATAGAATTCAAAATCCAAACATTGCGAACAACACAAGAAGTTGGTCTAGATCTAAACGAGGCGCAGATTAATAGATTATAGTAGATCAATGAGCTAGATGAGATCAGGCTCTATGCCCTTCAACACACTACATTAATCCAATAGCAGCGAGCTAAATGGCATGACGCTCTCATTAAAAATAAATTCTTCTGTGAAAGAGATTGGGTGCTCTTATACTATTCTAGGTTTCAGGATTTTCCCAGGAAGCTTCAGACTCGTTGGCTGGGGCCATACGAGATCCAAAAGGTACATGATAATGACACCCTTACCCTAGTCACTATTGATGGATCTGGACATACCTTTAAAGTAAATGGCCACCGAGTTCGATTATACCACAAACCACTTACTCAGAAATCCTTCTACCAGCAACTCCGTGAAGATTCCGACATGCAAATTTTGGTGGAGGAAGAGAAATCTTCCTCACCTCTGTTTCATTAAAGCAATTTAACTATTTTTACATTTTGTACATAATTCTTTTATTTTGTAGCCCCAAGGGATAGCTCAATTGGTCGAGTTCCCATTGCTAAGTACTTTCCCACTTGGGAGGTCATGGGGTCAAATCTCCTCGACGCCCTTGGGTTAGGCCTGTTAAGATTGGCCGACGGGCAGATCCCTTCGGGTGGAGCTACCCTGATATTTCCCGTGGATGTAGTGACCAGTCAGTGATCATGAACCATAGTTTAAAAAAAATAATTCTTTTGTTTTTTTAGCATAAATTATTCTCTATACATATTTTTTGCACTTTGTTGTTCCTTTTCGAAGAATCAACAACTCTATTGTTTTTGCTATTCCTTTTAGAAGGAATAACACCTTCACTATCCTGATGATTCCTTTCTTTCAGCTTGTATTTTTCTGTTGTTCCTTTTTCAAAAGGGACAACACTATTGTTTTTGCTATTCCTTTTCCAAAGGAACAGCATTTGTGTGCACATTTGTTTTTCTACTATTCCTTTTCCAAAGGAACAACACTTTCGTTTTGATGTTCCTCTTGCGAAAGAACAACACTTTTCGTATTGGTTGTTCCTTTTTCACTTCGGCACTTGCATTTTTGCTGTTCCTTTTCCAAAGGAACAACACTTTTTCATTTTTGTTGTTCCTTTTCCAAAGGAACAACACTTTCGGTTTTTGCCGTTCCTTTTCCAAAATAACGACATTTGCGTTTTTGCTGTTCCTTTTCCAAAGGAACAACACTTTCAGTTTTTGTTGTTCATTTTCCAAAGGAACAGCACGTTTGGTTTTTTGCTGTTCCTTTTCCAAAGGAACAGCACGTTTGGTTTTTTGCTGTTCATTTTCCAAAGGAACAACACGTTTGGTTTTTTTGGTTCCTTTTCCAAAGGATCGACACTTGTGTTTTTTCTGTTCCTTTTCTAAAGGAACAACACTTGCGTTTTTTTGCTCTTCCTTCTCCAAAGGAACGGCAATGGCATTTTTTGCTGTTCCTTTTCCAAAGGAACAACACTTGTACTTTTTTTCTCTTCCTTTTTGAAATAACAACATTCTTGTATTTTTTTGCTCTTCCTTTTTGAAATAACAACATTCTTGTCGTTCTTCTCAATATATGATAATTTCGAGTCTTTTTGGAGCATAGTTATACACTTATGAATTGGATACAAAACTAGAGCATACTGAAATTAGTAAATCATATGAAATCGCTATTTTTACAGGGAATTGCTTTGCATTGATAAGAGGAAAGAGGAAAGGACACAATTATCCATCACTTTTGCTGTCATTATCCTAATAATACTGATATGATTGGTTATCTTTATCATGTTGGTTCTTTTTAAATTCCCATAATCTTCTTTCATCATTATTAAGGAATAAGAACAAAGGGTATATTTTTCTATTGAGATGTTAAGACTTCTTCCACCATTCCTACTCTTAAGGAGTTTTGAACCACCCTTTGTGTATACATAGGAAAGTACTTTATAAAAAGAAAAAAAAAAGAAAAATGTCTATATAACTTATGGGTTGTCAAATGCACGATATGGGGTCTCATCAAGAGCCAGCCTACCATGATCATAAGGAAGAAAGTGAAGTGGCATTCCCACTATGGCCACTACACCAGAGATATGATCCAAGAGACACATCAGAAAAAATGAAGAGTCCTTGGAACAAGAGGTCTCATCACGAGCCGGCCTGCCCACATTTCACTCCTTCCTGGTGAATGGAATTATGGTTTAACTGGTTACCAAGCCAGCATAATGGCCTCCACTTTGACATTGTACAGCACTTCCTAAGCATGCACAAAGGATCATGGTTCCATGGGTGAAACAAACAACTCTGTCAAGGTTATGGACACTTGTCGGCAGCAGAGCTCTGTTAATGGTATTGAAGTCACATTCCTTATACACCAATAGTAATCATTCACACCCTTCCTTGTCTTATACCTTCGTAATATGTCACATGAGATTATGTATACCATTTCCCCGAACCATTAAACACATGAAAATCTATTACAGCCAATCATGATGGAAAAAGTTGATAATGACCACATCAGATTTTTTGTGCACGTCAGCTGTCCTAACCTCCCAGCCTCGCATCATATCATAGCATTCTATTATTTGTTAAGTGATCCTATTATACGCCTTGATTTCGGCAATCTTCTCCTTTTGTACAACATAGCATTTTGACATACGTTGTTCCTTTATGACTCTGTACTATGGCAGATCGGCACGCTGCTCCCTCATTTGACAGCCAAGGGCGGCCTATCACATTGCAGGGGGGAGGCAGTGACCTCATAATTTTTTGGTATACGTGTCAGAATATTATTCAGAAAACTGTTTACTTGGAAATAGCAAGGCTTAACGGTATATTGTTTTCAATCTACATGGCTTGTTGTTCCTAAGCCATTTCTGTATTATGCTATGTAGAAATTAGTAATTTACTTAGGATTTGAATGAGCCCTGTTGTTTCATTATTTTCTCTGTATTTCTAAGAGTTTGAATAGCCTGTTGTTCCATTGTTGTCTCTACGTTTTTATAGTGAGCTAAAGCATGGGAGGAAGATCAATTCGGAGAGAACTGCAGGTATTGACAGTTTTTGATGCTGCATGGGAAATCCTGGCAGGGGTAGGATGGCTAGTTTATCTTAATTGTTTACAGGAATCCAACGAGACCATAGCAATAGAATTCCTGCAGAACTTGCAAGAATAGCACTCCACAGTAAGGGGGAGACACATAGCAGTCATCGACGATGTAATTGCAGAGGTCTCGAGACTGCTAGCCACTAGACCAGTGTGGACTCTAAAGAAGGAGAGGCTGCGAAAGATCATGAAGATCTTCCAAGATGAAGGCCAGAACCTGATAGTCAGAGGAAAGTGAGTCCTACCAACAGCATTGGGCAAGCCGTGGGCAGAATTGGCGAAGATCATGCAGAGTTACATCACCTGTGAAGGTAGGAAAGACGTGATAAGACCACGACACCTTAAACTCTTAGATGTATTAAAGCAGAAATGCTTTGTGAACTTACCTGCATTTTTAAATTCATTACTTCATGATGTCGCCCAAAGTATGAGAAAATCACAACATGTAGAATCAGTAGTAAGTCACCATGGGCTGATATGGCTAATAGTTAGCCACAGTCTTGCTCAGCAATAGAGCAGCTGGGAAGAGCTAATTGCCATGATAGAAGGGGGACTGACTATGCCAGCCCCAAAACGTAAGCATGCTGCCAATACACCAGATAGACCATTGAAATGGAGGAAATCAGTAAGATTGGCTCGGATTAGAGGGACGCTGGAAAATTCACAAGGGGATACTAGCCAACCAATGGAGATAGACGATTCAGGGGATGAGAAACCCCCACAATTGGAAGGAGAAGAGAATGAGAAAGGATTGGAAGGAAATGAGGAAGGAGAAACAGAGGAAGAGACCGAGCAGCCTGGGCAGGAGGAGGAAGAAACAAAGCAACGCGAATATAGCCCATTGCAAAACCCATTGCAAGAGGATGAATTGGCCAAAATTCTGGCCAATATGGGTGAATATTCCCAACTTCTCAACCCGCTAGGCCTCCATATTGAAGAAGAACCAAAAGAGCATTCTGCTCAGGACAAGAATGCACCCGAAGAATTACGCGACAAGGAAGTAGAAGAAGAGAATCATCCTATTCATGATGAAGGTATGACAGGGGAGAAAAGTGATACAGAGGAGGAACAATCTGTTCCCAGCCAGACTACACCAGAAGAATTCCAGGAAGAAGAAGGGGTGGAAAACGAAGTCACCTAGGAAATAATATAGCCAGCTACGGTTTTTACTCCTGAGCAACCTGAACAAAATAGTGAAGGAGCACCCCAAGAAGAAGACCAGGGAATTGGCCAAGATAACAGTCCAGGCCCGAGTAAACAGACAGCTGTTCCTTCTAAGGAAACATAAGAAATTAAATGACTACAGAAAGAATAGCAAATATTGTTGAATGTGATAGCATGACTTCGACAACAAATCAGGGTTTTGAAAATGAGAAAGATAGCAAAAAGGACTTCAGGGGTAATACATGCAACCACTCCGGTGAGACCCCCCAAGAAAAAGGTTCGGAGAACCCATGTCCAGTATGCTATTCAAAACCCTGTTGAAGAAAAGTCTATCGTTCAAAACCCTGTTGAAGTGCAGACTGCTGTTCAAAACCAAAAGGAACAACATTCAGCTGTTACCCATGTTGAAGTGCAAACAGATGACATATCGACATGTGACACAGAAGTTTAAACAAAGGTACAGTCCTCTGAAGGAATGCAGACTATAAACATGAGGCGACGCAATAAAAAGATTCAAGTAAATCTTCCACTTGCCACTACTACGTGGGAAAGTGATCCAAGGAGAGTAACCCTATGAGAGGGTTTGATGCAAGCTCAATAAGCAATAGAAAAACTCACAGAACAAATGGTTTCTCGAGAAAACTATGAAGAATTACAACAACAACTAAGGAACGTCAATCTATCCGAAAGCCAGGCTTTTGAAGGTTGGCGAAAGGAAGAAGAGAAAGTCGCAAAGGTCACTCATAGGTTAGATGTAGTTATCAAGCAGATGGATACCTTATGCTCTTTGTACACTGACGTCCTAACATGTAGAGTGCCTACTAAGAATTATGCCTTCTTTTTAATGGAACAACATTTGCAATTGAAAATTAAGGCTGTCAAAGCAGGAGCCCTGATACAAATTAATACTATTGATGATTTTATAAATTATTGTAAGCACTATGGAGTAAAGGTTCAAAGACTACTGTGTGAATTATATCTTCATAACCTCATGTTACATCAAGAGATAGAGCAGAACCCCGGCCCTTTCGTTGGGGATATCCAACTGCAGGAATTTGTTTCATTTGGGGTTAATCAAATCAAATGGCTTAAAGCCTATAATGCCTTCCAAAGACAAGAAAATGGATTAGACTTATGGGTAAGAGCTGAGCCTAGAGATCCATTATAGTTATGGGATAAACACAGGAGTCTCATGAGGACTCCGGGCATGATTGAAGCATTAGGACACATTCACACAACAATCAATTGGCAAGGGATAGAATACTTCTTTACCATTAAGGACCTTGCCATTGCAGCTACTAAATTTCGATATCAAACCTCTAATCCGAACATCCAACTCAGGGAACCATTTAATTATGAAAACTTTAAGTTAGCCACTAATCGATTGAGCCTCTATGGTGAACTTATCTTGAGGGCAGGGCCATCTTGGTTAGGATATAGGTTTTGGAGTCTGATTATTTGGCACCCTTCACCTAGATACCAAGCCCTATATGAGATGCTTGAGGGTCAGACAGGCCATCTTTTTGAACACCTAGTTAAGAATCATGGTTGTAGACCACCACATGAAATCCCATCTCTAGCCTACTCTCTCACTGCCTTAAATGTCAAATACAATGTTTTCATGAGGGCATGAAAAAGGGTAAGCAGGGGGGTGTGTGGAGTACTGAAGAAGGTATCTTTTTATTGATTATTTTGTCATCTTTTCTTTAGAACTCATAATCCCTTTCATCATGAACTAGGTAGATAATAAGAATTCTTGACAAAATCTATAGGATTTATACGCAACACGAAAACACTAATAATTGCTATTTCTTATGCAGGAAAAGGGGAAAACGAAAGATTGTCGTTCCAAAGAAAAAGACAAGGCCAAGTTAATTGTTGTCCCTTTGGAAGGGAACCATATTCAAACAAGGCGATATAAATTAAAACATATCAGCCAAGGAAAGGAAAAGGAGATATCGACTTGGCGCAAGAAAACAAACGGATAACTGGGAATTAACAGTTTGGTGAATCCCTCAAGATCCTTTGATCCTGAGGGATCGCTGCCTTAACTATTTTTTCATCCTTGATATCTCTGCTTTAGCTATTATAAAAAGGGGTAGCACTGCTAGCCCGGAGGACGATATGTTGTTATTTTTCTATGCACTTTTCTCTGTAATTGAAACTTGGATCATCGACTCTCGTTGAGAAGTGATTCGCTGTAATTCTGTTTTAATGCTTTAATATAAATTTGGTTGTTGTTCCGTCTTTGATCCTGGAATAATCTCAAGTGGTGTCTCCCTAGAGGCTAAGGGCCTGGCCCTGGTGGAACACTTGCTCCTGTATCATTATCTTTAGTTCGTGTGTGGTTTTCATTATTAACTTTGTTCAGTAATCTGATGTGTTTTTTTATTTTATATCACAACTCTGTTATATTTACAATATCATTTTATGTAACAGGAATGTCGTATTATTCATTCTGACTTTATAATGCATTGTTGTTCCTTTAAATCATTGATGTAACATTACTATTCTTTACAGAATGCTATTGCTGTTCAATTACAAAGTAACCAGGCTGTAATATTCTTAAGTTGGTATTACTGTATTCATCTATGGTTTATACTTAATTACGATTTTTGTTCAATTGACATTGTTGTTCCATTACGAATTACAATAGTTATTCTTTATAACTAAGATTGATATTTGTAGTACTGAAATCAGATTACTATTTTTCTCAATAGTAAGGTATGTTGTGTGTGTTATTTTATTGTGCATTTACATTTGGTTCCAAGTGTTGTTCTATATTTCATTACTAATCAGTTGCCGTTCTATTTCCATTTTCTGTCCGATTTATTCCTAGAGTAAATATTGCTATCTGATTTTTGTAGGATACGATTGTTGCACTTATTCCTGTAGATAAGTGTTGTTGTTTATGAGAATCAGTTGCTGTTACATTTTCTTAGTTGTTGTTCCATTTCCTAGTTGTTGTTCCATTTCTTGTTATTTGCGTTCTCATTGCTTTAGTGTGTAGAACGATTTGAAACTGTAGCGAGCATTGACATTCGTTGTCTAGTTCCCAGATTGATGATGTGTTCCTTGATTATTTTTAAATACATCAGTTTACAGAGGGATGAGTTACTATTATTGGACCCTTGATTGATAAACTGCTTAGTTTTCCGAATGCATGATTTAGGTTTTAAAGTGCTTTGCTATAAGTAGATCTTGTTTAAGCATCCGTTTACTCTTGTATTTTGAGCACTATACTACTAGCATTACTCTGACAAATGACCACCCCAAATCGAGTACACTCTTTGAAATAACAAATCGTTCCTAGATTGACAAGTTAATGTGAGGTAATTAGACGTGAAAAAGACCCTTTTTATGGCTCGACACTTTTGTAGATGAGGTTGAGTTAGATATCGTTGCCTTAGATATATGTGGAATTGTTTTAGGAAATCCTTACTTGTATGATAGAAAAGCCATTTTCTATAGAGCCGAAAATAATTATCAACTCACAAAACATGGATAGAATATATTGTAAGAGTGCATCAACTCAAAAATAATTATACTCTCATAAACTCAGGGAAGATGAAAAGAATTGTAAATTCATGCAAGCAATTTACTGATGGTTGTACAGGAAAAGAAACCTGATAAAACCAATGTATTTGAGGGCTGTGATGCTAAACAGAAAGCTGATTTAGAAAAATTTGTTTTAGAATATGATATCCTATTTCAAGAACCTAAGGGTCTGCCACCCAAAAGGCAAATTGTACATGATATTCATTTGCAACAGGATGCTCCATTGCCTAACATCAAAATGTATAGGTTATCCACTTTAGAGAATTCAGAGATCAAGAAGCAGGTACAGGAGCTGCTCGAGAAAGTGTTCATAAGACCAAGCACATCACCATGCAGATCTCCAATTGTGTTGGTAAGAAAGAAAGATGGTTCATGGAGTATGTGCATTAATTACAGAGTGTTGAATAAAATAACGATCAAGAATCGTTATCCCCTTCCTCACATTGATGATCTATTGGATCAGTTGAAAGAAGCTGTTTACTTTTTCAAGTTGGACTTGCGTAGTGGCTACCATCAGGTCAGAGTAGCAGAACAAGATGCATAGAAGACTGCTTTCAAAACAAAGCAAGGGCTGTATGAATGGCTAGTTATGCCTTTTGGCTTAACTAATGCTCCTCCCACTTTCATGAGAGTTATGAATGATGTACTCGGGCCTTTTATTGATGATTTTGTAATTGTATATTTGGATGACATTCTTGTTTTCAGCAAAACATGGGAAGAACATTTGAAACATGTAAAGCAGACTCTAGATGTTTTGAAAAAGAAAATCTCTATGTTAAGTTATCAAAATGTGAATTTGGCAAAACATATTTGAATTATTTGGGTCATATAGTAGGGGGTGGTGAATTGAAGATAGATCCCACTAAGGTTGAAGTCAATGTAAACTGGCCTAAAACCAAATTTTCTATTGAAGTTAGAAGCTTCTTAGGAGCAGCACAGTATTGGAGAAAGTTTATTGCTAACTTTTCCTTAATTGCAGCTCCCTTACATGCTTTGACAGGATTGAACAAGGTGTTTCAGTGGGGAGGCAAATAGCAAAAAACATTCGACACCTTGAAAGAAAAAATTAGTACAGCACCAATACTAGCATTGCCAGATCTTCAAAGACCATTTGAGATTGAAACAGATGCCAGTGACTATGCCATGGGAGTAGTATTGATGCAACATGGTAAAACCATATGTTATCATTCTGAGACATTTAATTCTGTAGTAGTTAATTATCCCACATATGATAAAGAATTGTATGCATTAGTGCAGAGTGTGAAAAAGTGGAAACATTACCTATTGGGCAAATAAACAGTTATACATACTAATCATCAGCCACTTCAATATTTGCACTCACAAACTAAATTGTAGCAATCAGGACACTATAGGTGTTATAGACATTTTTGCGCACTGCAACCCTAATCATACATGTCAATAAACCAAGGGCTTCTAAGTCCCTAAAAGTTTTGTTTCATACCCTAAAGGAACAAGGTCAACTGATTACATCATCTCCTAGAAGTTCTCCATGAAAAACTACTCAGAAATGGTCAAAACTGGACCATACTGATTGCTCAATGCTGAGGGTGAGATACATCGCACCTACTACACATGGGGGGTGCGATGCATACTGAAAATTCCTTCTATAGGGTGCAATGGACGAGAGTAGACAAATGGCAGAGGCATTTTGCTAAGTGGATGATCTTGGAATCTTCCAGAAACTTCCCCAGGACACTTGTCTCTCTGAATTCGCCCAGGGATGAGTAAGAGATCATGAAATCTCCAAGTGGAATCAAGAACTATCAGAGAGAAGACACTAATCAAAATCCTAGAAGCTGACTCACCTCCCTGCAATCATCTATATATGGATCCCTCATCCCAGAGATCCAGGGGCTGGAATTTTATATCTTGTAAGGAAGTGTTGTTGGTTTCTTGGTGGAACATCATAGTTTTGGGTGATCTAAGCTTTTCATGAGGTGAAGAAGGGCTTTCATGCTAGGAGGATGATGCTGGGTCAGAACAATTGGTTGTAATCCTCTTTTGTATTCTTGATATTAATAAAGATATTCACGTTTTCCTCCACATTCCTGTATGTTTGATGATATATGCATTTGTGTGGTCAATATATATCTGGTCCTATATTGTTTATGATTGTAGATATCTGTTCTTCGATAGTTTTATGCTGCTTTGATTCCACAGGTGCTCTTTGAAGCTGGGTAGACAAAGGCAAAGCGGCAAGGATCTGTCAGAAGGGACAGGAACTAAGCACAAGACTGAGGTTGGTGTCTTTTGTTCCCTTCTTATCTACTTCTCATAAAGGAAAACGAAAGTAGTTTTAATTTGTTTGTTTCTAAGATAGCTACCATTCTTAGTGGGACTAGCAGCTCCGATTGGACACTAGATTTCCTAATAACAAAATGGCGACTCCACTGGGGAGTGAATCGATTGTTTTTTTGTGTATGTTTGTTTGTTTTATAAACTTACAGACGAAGCCTGAAGTCAAGCCAGCTAGCCTTCGAACTACATTTGCTATGCAAGTGCAAAGTAGATCAATGTTGCTTCAGTCTATCTCTGGGTTTTGTTTATAAACTGAACAACCGATTTTCAAACCTTCTAATTGACCTAGTGGTGGCTCTAGTAACCTCATTAGATCAGTCCTTATGATTTCTATTTACTGTACATCACTTGTTCGGCCTAAATCCCTGAACTGAGCTACAAACTGTGACCCGAAACCCGGTTGAAGTCTCATCCCTAGACCATCACACCTTCTCCTCTTGGGAATCTAGACGCATCACACCTCCCGTGTGCAATAGGTGTGCTGCATTGCACTTTCCCTATGTTACAGGTGCGCTGATCAGACAAGACCTCTTCTGATCTCAGATTTTGGTTTCTGTGTTCACTCTCTTCAGCTTTATTCAGGAGTTTTTCTGTCTATGATCAGTATACCACTGTGGAAACTCCCTTCCTTTCCATCATTCTGCCTCCATTGTGCAAAGAACTGTGAATTTTTTTATGTATTGTGTGCCATTTTCAGTTCTCTTTTACAAAGAAGTAGCATAATCAAACTGTCATCTTCTGATTTGAAAGTGTCACAAGTGTCATTTTTAGTCAAAGAAAAGAATTCTATTGTTCTTGATGGTTGATTATATAGTTACTCTTTTATTTGATTTGAATTAGTAGTTTTTCAAGTGTCGAAAGCAGTTTTCAATTCAGAATAGCAAAGGGTCATCATTATCTTCCTTTTGTTTTTGAAAATAAATTTGTTAGTACTGTCGCTTTGAAAAGATAATTCAGATTTGTACTTAGCATTCTTCTTGTCATTCACACATTAAGAAAGCTAAAAACAAATACATGCATGTGCATTTTCATTTAGATTGCTTGTTGGTTTGATTTAGGACAGTGCATCTAGTGTGTGCTCTCTGCTCTATGTTGAAAGAATATCATCTCTCTTTCTTTAGTAGCTAGGATTTTCATTGCAAAAAGAAGATTAAACGATTGTTTATCATCTTAGATTGCATTTTAGGAATTGTATATCTACATCACGTGGTGAACCTGAAAGGAAAATTTCTTAAGAAAGATCAACTGTAAAATAAATTTAATGAACCTAAAAACGCTTTGGAACCTAACGCACAACATCTAGAAGTTTAGGCTAGAGAGGTATTCTGGCATTGTAAATCCTGGTAACTGTCGCTTTCACTGTTGGTTGGGTGATTCCTTCTCTTTGAGACGAAAAGTGCTAGTACAGACTTGTGCTCCCATGTACCGTCAAGTATATATTGGGAGACCACAATAGGCTATATCCTTTATCCATAGGAAACTGTTTCTGCCGCCCTATCGATCGCAATGCATTGAACACAGCGTTCGGGAAGATTGACTGCCGTACCGTAAAAAGTATTCTGCAGTTTTGTGATTGGTTTGGTAATCCCTCTGTCTAGATTTCCAGAGTAGTCTCTTTCATTCCTTTTCAGACTCCTTAAAGGAAAAGGTCCATGTGATCACTTGTCACTTCAATCTCATTAAAAATCGAAGGCGACTAGAGTCATCTTTTGTTTTTTCTCGACTCTTAAAAATTGAAAAAACAAGTTGTGTCAAAGCGTCTAAAATTCATTTAATTCGAAAACATTTCCCCTTTTTTTTTAGTTGATCGAGTAATCCGCAATCGTGGAAGAAAGTCAATTGAAACCCCATCGTTCACGGAGACTTACGAGTCAAACGTATTTGTCCCCAGAATCAAAACTATTCTGGACAAATCGAACTCGTTTAACCATCTCAAAATCACTTGGTCTGGTTGGAACAAGTGTTTCGACACCCTCAGAGACTCCGGTTACTCCAAACATTTCTGGTACCCCTGCCTTTACAGAAGAAGTTCCGCAGCCACTAGAGGACAGTAGAACTGATCCTAGTATACATGAATCGGCTCCATCTATAGCTGATTCGGAAGGTGTTGTTCCCCAAACATCTATTGTTGCAGAATCTATACCTTCTTTGGCACCGGAAATATTTTACAGACCTGACGGTCTACCTCTTCCACCTGGTTTGATTGCTATAGAAGAGATTGTGGAGGATCCCCCATCTAGTACTCCATCGCATTTTGGAGTTGGGATCACCCTATATCCTTCTTCGTTAGAAATTAGTCTACCATTATCAGAAGTTCCTGTAGAATCGCTAGGAAATATTTTGGATAGACTAGATATGTCTGAAAAACCGTTGACATCTAAGACTGTGTCATCTAACACAGTAGCAGAAGAACTTCCTGCTACCACTCCAACAATGTTCGCCGACATACCATCTGTCGCAACTAGCTCTCAATCACTGGATGGAATCCATCCAAGGGCTGTTTTGATGGTATGGTCTATTCCCGTTTGTTCATCCCGAATAATATCTGGAATCTCTTATGTTGAGTCACAACAAATTGATCCTTCGTAATGTCAATTTGGGTAATCCGGTCCTCAAAGGCAAATAATTCCCTTAAGCACCAGATTTCGTCGTATGGGGGTAATATGCCCTTTCATTGTCGACTCCGGGAGGTCAAACATACGAGAGTTTGCAACAGAATTCAGGTTATGTTGGAATTACATTCAATGGTTGGATGCCAATACTGCCTCAACAACCAAGAGTTGTATACTCAATCCAACAAAGTCTACCTATGTCAAATATCCCCACTACACCGGCTATTGTGATAGTGTCACAAGTACAAGCATTACCTGTTGTATGCCAGCCTCAAGTCTCTCAGGTCACAATCCAACAACCCCTTGTCCCTGCGATGCCACCACAATCATCGATTAGTGGCTCCTTAACTGGAGTGACCCAGGCTCAAACAGGTACCATTACCCCTCGTCTTGGTCAAATAGCCAATATTAGACAACAGCACATGGTCTCACAACCATGGCTGGTGCAATATCAACAACCACAATTCCAACAAGTTTACCAAGGATCTGAGCACCAAGTCTTTGCAAGTAATGGGTAGTCGTATATTCAAAATGGTCGACATCAACCATTTCATAATGGTTATGCCCATCAACCTTACCAAAGTTATCAGCATCAAATGCACTATGCTGGTATGGAAAGACCCACTACTCAGGCAATCCCATCTTATCCTGGGTATGCTTCGTCGAACCTGAATCAACAGTTGCCCTTCGTAGCAACTTTAGAGTTACCAGATCTAAATCGGCTAACAAATGATCCAATCGCTTACACCCCTTGGTGGCCAGCGATTCCTCATAAACTTCTGTCAGATATTCCTAAATTTAATGGAAATCTGGGTGAAGACACATTGAATCATGTGATGACCTTTCACCTGTGGTGTTCATCTAACACTCTAAATGATGATTCGAACAGGCTTCGCCTTTCTCAGTGAACGTTAATTGGTCCGGTAGCAAAATGGTATATCGAATTGCTTAGAGCTTCGTTTGATAACTTCAGTACCCTAGCCACAACCTTTTTAACCCATTTTCAACTACCCATAATGTACGAAACGGGAATAGAGCTTCTTACCAATTTCAAGCAAACAACGGCCACTCACATATCCGATCATATTCATGAGTGGCAACGTCATCATAGAATGGTAAAATCATATGTTCCTGATCAACTGTTGGCTGAATGGTTTATTAAGTCGTTGTTACCTTCTATTATGGAAGATGTGGCAAAGGGAGGAGTCGTCACTGAAGAGCATGTAATTGCTCATGCGCAATATATAGACTTGATCTATACTCAGTCTGGCATGCTCTACGATAAATTCCCTGATGCTCCTAGACCAGAATTTTCCATTCCTCCCTCTCCCAAATCAAACAAAGACTCTCATGCCAGGTACAGCGTGATAGGAACAACCAACACAAAAACCGTAAATGCTAAGCCGAAAAAGGCCCGTACGGTTTCAGGTCAAAATGCAAATGAAGAACTTCTCGCCTCAGAAGTGAATGTCGTATCAACTGACAAAGGCAAAGAAACCAAGCAACTAGGAGTCAAGAAGAAAAAGAAAGGGAAAAACAAGAAACAGGAGGAGTCGTCCCCTGAAAAATCTTCTGCAAACCCTTCTGGAGATAGGAATCCAAATCGTCCATGCCTTATATGTGATGAGGATCATTGGACAATAGAATGTCCATATAAATCCGAGCTTTGAAAATTCTTCAAGAATTCAAAAACCTTGGCGGTATTGACTGATCCATTTCCAAATCTAGGAACAAATCTGGTTGCTAGTGACAATGCTTCCCTGTCCCAAGTGCTAATGTCGTCGGTTTCGAAGCAGCAAAATGATGCTTTGATATCGACAAGGAATAAAGATTACGGGAATCCGCAGCTGTTGGACAACAAGGCTAATGATCAACCTAGTAGTTCAACAACAACTTCGACCAAAGTTGTGCCACCCATCATTCCTGAACTAACAATAAAGCCACCAAAGGGAGTAGTACACAAATCGACATTTAATCCTCGTGCCAGAGCAGCACAACATTATAATATAGTGGAGGATCTAGCCCAATCGCCATCCGCTATGTCGACACTTGAGGTACTACAAAATTGCCCCTCTCAAAAGCAGGTTTTATTATCAACGATAGGTGGGATTGACCCAACGGATTCCAATCTTGTGTCCTTTAATCACAAAGGATATGACCCTCATTTACCAGCTCAACTAGCTTTCCTGATTCAAGTGAAAGCCCTCAACAAAACTGTTCATCAAACAATTATTGATGAGGGGGCATCTACATGTATTATGTCGATGAGTTGCTGGAAAACTTTAGGATCTCCACCCTTGTCGCAATCTTCGACGACATTAAAAGCATTTGATGGATGAACATACACCCCATATGGGATCTTAAGTAACTTGCAAGTCAAAATGGGGGGAAAAACAGTAGAAATAGATGTTGAAGTAATTGACAGAAACCTCGATTACAACATCCTGCTGGGAAGGCCCTGGATATATGCTATAGCAGCCATTGTGTTGACCTACTTCAGGAAGATTGTATTTCCCTTTCAAGGAGGAATTACAATTTTCGACCATCAAACATTTCTCCCCAAGAGTTCACAAGTTACGGGAAGCATTCCGATGATCCATGGAAGCCCTCGTTTGCTTCAAAATATCGAAGTAGGCCTACTAAAAGACCCTACATAGCGGAAGTTGCCATAGTGGGAACCTGCAATATAATATCTTCTAGATTCAGAAGATTCTTGAACATTTTGTCAGCATGGATCATCGCCCTAATAGAGATATTGTAGCAATCAATTTTCTTGGTCTGGGGGGCAAACTCAAGTCAACACTCATCAAGTGTTTGGATAAATAGGTCTAAGGAATATGGCACCTCTTCATATCCTTGGTCGCATGTACACTCTATAGACAAAAGAATCATTCAGTCAATGGTGATAGGAGAGGCACCATGGGAAGATCACCACCATCGTTCCCATCTTTTGAATTACCACGAAGATTATTCCAGCGACCTTAATCATCCTTCAGTTTTTGATTTTCTATAAAATACTGTAAAATACAGTGAATTCTAAGGAGAGTTCCTATCTTGTTTCAACCTCATTAAAAAATGAAACAACTCCCTTTCCAAATCCAGTCTTTGATTGCGATCTCGTAAAATCCAAGTCGAGTATTTCAAAGATCTCAAAGGTAAAGCTTCATTCCAACCACCGCAATGAATGCAATGAAGATTGGGGGCATGCACCTCGATTTGCGTTATTATGCTGGGGGCATGCAAACTTATCATGAGCAATGTCACAGTAGGGGTCAAGCTCGTTAAAAAATAAACCCGCCACGAGCAGTTTTTATGTGAAGTTCAAGCTCGTTAAAAATTAAACCTAAGCAATGAGCAAATGTTTCCCCTAGAGTTTAAGCTCATTAAAAAATGAACCAATTTCCAGTAAATAACCATTGTGAATGCATTATCATCAGCTTTTGAGCCTTCGTCATGTTCTCATCATCACCTCCACTCTGTTTTAGCCGATCATTCACCTCCATTTGATTGTTTACCCCTTTTTGAGGAACAGCTGCGAAGAGTGATCTTGTTAGCCATCCTTGTGACACTGCCGTGATTGGAAAATTCCAAAGCTTACCTAGAATCAGCTGCCACCTGAAATTATCACTCGTTCCTCAAAAAATGAGTCTCCTTTAAGCTCTTTTCATCTGACTCTTAAAATATGAAAATATTTCCGAGCAGTTGGCCTCTCCAGCTCGTTAAAGCTACCGAGAGTGCTATCCCTCCTCTATATTTTAATCTTTTTGGACCTGAGGGATTATTACACAAAAATATCGAGCGCTTGTTTTGTTCGGCTCGTTAAAATTACTAAAAATTCATCCCTTTCGTATTATTTTATACTTTTTTGGACTTAAAGGATTATATGGTGAAAAAGGATTACTGGAGTTTCCTTTACGTCCCTTTCAGACTCTCTAAAATTGAAAAGGACCGAGTTATCTTTGTCATTAAACTCGTTAAAACCAAATAGCGACAAACTTGTCCATATAGACAAGAACGAGTTTCACTGTTGCTAGGCTCATTAAAACATAGCGACGGGTTTGCCCAAAGGGAAAATTATAGAACAAGCATATGTTATCCTCCTCAAGCTTGACAAAAATAAAGAGGTACTGGTCAGCAATGACTGGGGGAAACTTGGGAAGAAAACTTGAAGAAACTTTATTGGTAGCAAGTCGCTCTTGAACATGACACTTTCACTCCACGTGAGTAGGGTTGGGTTATTCCGTTCACTGGTCATATCACCATTGGCCCATCACACCATCCCTATTTGGGTTTAACGCTACCAATCCATGTCAGTGTCGCCGGTATGTTCAAGAGAAGTCGCTCAGAGAATTCACCTGTGTCTCATCCGCTGCAATACATTCACACTCCATTCTTTCATGACCGCCGCCCTGAACCCTATATCAGCAGATCATTTTCACCTCCAAAAATCATTTACTCCATTCTGTGTCGTAGATGTGGGATTCATTAAGGCCTTCCTACAACGGGTCACTTCTTGTTGACATCAGCTCATTATCCAAGAAGTTGACTTAGGAACAACCCTTTCAGTACTTTGAAGCTTGCATGCCTCAATGGCAAGTTTCTCACTTCCGGCGACAGGTTTACATCAATGGCCTTCGACCGAAAGATTTTGCGTGGTGTTCGACACCAAGTCCTTTTTCACACCACGCGAATTGTACTGTAGTACCTTGAGGGTCATCATCATTATCGGTGATTCCTCTCGCGCTTGTTAACAGCTTACATCATTGGCTGGTAATCAGGCGATGTCTTTCCATGTTCGACTCCAAAACATCTTTCACATGGATCGACTTGTACTCCGAGTGAAGATTGGACGAGTTTGAAGACCTCAGATCTAGTTTCATCCATCTGGGCTATGATATATTCAGGAAAATAAAGACATCAAATGTACATTGTTGCTGCACAGATGATCATCCGAATCAAAGGATGATGACCCTATCAAAATCATCAGTTTGTCGCACAGACGGTTGTCTGTCTTATGTACATGAAAGTGAATTTATAAAGCTGAGCATGGGAATGCCCGCCTCAACTAGATCATAAAAAATATTATGAACATAATGTACTATATTGTATCTTATTACAGGTCGCCTTCCAGCTCGAAAAAACTTCAGATCCTCATGATAAAGCATTTCACCCGACATCAAAAGATTAACGACCTCATGCTTTAGGGGGCAACTGTTATAGACATTTTTGGACACTGCAACCCCAATCATACATGTCCATAAACCAAGGGCTTCTAAGTCCCTAAAAGTGTTGTTTCATACCCTAAAGGAACAAGGTCAGCTGATTACATTATCTCCCAGAAGTTCTCCATGAAAAACTACTCAGAAATGGTCAAAATTGGACCATACTGATTGCTTAGTGCTGAGGGTGAGATGCATCGCACCTACTACACATGGGGGGTGCGATGCATACTGAAAAATCCTTCTATAGGGTGCAATGGACGAGAGCAGACAAATGGCAGAGGCATTTTGCTAAGTGGATGATCTTGGAATCTTCAAGAAACTTCCCCAGGACACTTGTCTCTCTGAATTCACCCAGGGATGAGTAAGAGATCATGAAATCTCCAAGTGGAATCAAGAACTATCAGAGAGAAGACACTAATCAAAATCCCAGAAGCTAACTCACCTCCCTACAATCATCTATATATGGATCCCTCAACCGAGAGATCTAGGGGCTGGAATTTTGTATCTTATAAGGAAGTGTTGTTGGTTTCTTGGTGGAACATCATAGTGTTGGGTGATCTAAGATTTTCATGAGATGAAGAAGGGATTTCATGCTAGGAGGATGACATTGGGTTAGAACAATTGGTTGTAATCCTCTTTGCTATTCTTGATATTAATAAAGCTATTCAATTTTCCCTCCACATTCCTGTATGTTTGATTATATATGCATTTGTGTGGTCAATATATATCTGGTCCTATATTGTTTATGATTGTAGATCTTTGTTCTTCGATAGTATTATGCTGCTTTGATTCCACAGGTGCTCTTTGAAGCTGGGTAGACAAAAGCAAAGCGGCAAGGATCTATCAGAAGGGAGAGGAACTAAGCAAGGAACTAAGCGCAAGACTGAGGTTGGTGTCTTTTGTTCCCCTCTTATCTACTTCTCATAAAGGAAAACGAAAGTAGTTTTATTTGTTTGTTTCTAAGATAGTTACCAGTCTTAGTGGGACTAGCAGCTCCGAGTGGACACTAGATTTCCCGATAACAATAGGTGGATGGGTTTTCTACAATAGTTTCATCTAGTCCTCAGATATAAGAAAGGCATACACAATAAAGTTGCAGATATGTTGTCTAGAGCAATCATAAATGCATCTACTATACTTAAGCATAATTCAATATTGCATGAAAGCTGCATTGAACAATATGCTCAAGATGTAGATTTTAAAGATGTATATGCAACTTTAATTCATGGAAAACAAGTATAAGAATTGGATTATCATGTTAAGGACCAACTCTTGTATCATTTGGGAAGGCTATGCATTCCACAAACTGAAAGAGTTAATATAATCCAAGAAGCAGACACTTATCTAATATCAGGTCATTTTGGTGTAAGTAAAACAGTTGCACAGCTACAAAGATTCTACTATTGGCCAAGAATGCATGAAATAATTTCTATATATATTAAAGGATGTACCATGTGTGCTAAAAGCAAGCCTAGCAATAGAAAACTAGGCTTGTACACTCCACTTCCAGTTCCTTCTCATCCTTGGGAAAGTGTTTCCATGGACTTTATTTTGGGATTGCCAAAATCTAGAAAAGGTAATGACTATTTATATGTTATTGTGGATAGGTTCAACAAAATGTGTATTTTAATACCTTGCAACAAGTAGATTATAGTTGAAAAAACAGCAAAGTTGTTCTTTCAGCATGTCTGGGTACAATTTGGGTTACCCACTTCCATAGTATCTGCTCAAGATTCCCGATTTGTTGGGAAGTTTTGGTCAAGTCTGTGGGAGTTGATGGACACTAGACTAAAGAAGAGCACAACCTTTCATCCACAAACAGATGGCCAGACAGATGTGGTCAATAGAAAGTGATCCAGTTGCTCAAGAGTTATTGCAACAAACATCCCAAGCTTTGGGATGAATATTTTCGTTATGTGCACCATGCTTACAACCATGCTAAACATTCTTCTACACAAAGATCTCCTTTTGAGACTTATTTTGGTTTCATACCAAGGTCTCCCTTGGATTCTGTCTTTAGTAAAGACATAACAGTTGATGGACACAATGATGTGGGCAAAGCAACTAAGTTCTTTGAACATATCCAAGAAATTCACCAGGTAGTGCAGGAATAGCTAGAAAAGAGCCAAGCCAAGTACAAGGAAATGCATGATAAGCATCGGATGGAGCATAGCTTCCAAGTTGGTGATCAAGTCTGGCTGTATATCAACAAGGATAGAATTCAAGGTGAAGGAAAGAAGATGAAGGCAATAAGGTATGGGCCTTTCAAGATACTTAAGAAAATTGGTGAGAATGCTTTTCGCCTTGATTTGCCAGCATACATGCACATATCTTCAGTGGTAAATGTAGAAAATTTAAGGCTGTTTGAACCTTCATTGATTGAAGATCCCAACGAGCAAAGTCAAATGCCTTCCATTGATGATCTGTTGCCTGAATATCTCAATGAGTTTTAGGAAGATACAATTCTAGATAGGAAGGTGAGAACTACACATAGAGGGAATATTGAGTACCTCAGAATTCAACTCAAAGGTTCAAAATGCAACAGTGCAAAATGGATAGAGATTGGGTACGTGAGGGAGCTGTATCCTCACTTGATTGATGCTTAAAAACCAACTTTTGGTGGTCCAAAATCTTTTTCAGTGGGAAGAAGTGATCCAAAATGGATCCAAGAACTCTCTAAGTCTTAAAATCGCTTAAAGGATCAAAACTATCGCATAAGGGGAACCTTCAAAATGGTGGAAAAACACTATCGGGAGGCGAAAAACACAAGAAAATAGTGAAAATTGAGCTATCGGTGGCTTGAACAGTGAATGCACAGTAGCCGTCAGATCTGGCTAATCAATAGTCTAGATCTGATCGGCAAATCGCAATTGGCAAAGGCTATTGGAGGTTATCAACGAAGATCTTGTGGAATTTGTGATGGCGATCGGTGGAGTAAACGAGGATCGTTGATCAAGCGCGTAGATCGACGACCCATGCCAATACAATAGAGTGCTCCCCAAATGGCCCGAGGTTATCGCGATATGCGATTGTGATCAATTGCATCGTGATATCGCAATCTACAAACTTAATGGAGCGGGGCGTATATATATATATATATATATATATATATATATATATATATATATATATATATATATATCTATATATATATATATATATATATATATATATATATATATATATATATATATATATATATATATATATATATATATATATATATATATATATATATATATATATATATATATATATATATATATATATATATATATATATATATATATATATATATATATATATATATATATATCTGTGATGGAATTAGCCGGACCCGATGGATATATAAAAGTTATTACATAAGATTTGAGATCCGTTTAAAGCCATTTCCACGGGATTTTTTAGTATTTTAGTGTATTTTTAAATACAGAAGGGAAACCATTAAACGGGCAATTGCGACTTGCGATAGCAATTGAGGGCGGACCCGATAGAAGTATAGAGTGGATTTGAGGACTTTTAAGGTCCGATAAACAGTGTTTTTGGTGGATTTTCATAGTTTTAAAAGTATTTTTCTGTGTAAATAGAGAGTGGCTATTTCAGGGACTCCAAAGGCCTATGGCACTCTTACATTACAAAATAGGTGGCCACCTCCCCTGAAGGCATTATGAAATGATTATTTAATGCTAGAAGAGGGATTCGAGCAGACAGAGGCCAGGAGCCAGAAAGCGCGAGAAGAGGAAATGAACAGTTAGAGCAGATTGGCTTTAAAACCACAAACAGAGAACAAACAGAGGAGGCAGTGCTGAGAGATAGCAAAGACAGAGACAGAGAGTGATAAAGAGAGTCTGTGTACTTAGAGAGGCTTGAGGGGTTCAAGCAAAACTCTTATTGTTGTATTTGTTGTGTGTCGAGACTCAAATTGAGCTCACACTTCGTAAAACTATGTTCTGAAGACATAATAGAAAGGCCACCACTGAAGGCTGGACCAAGAGATGTAGCCCAGGAGTTTTGGGTGAACTCCATATTAAACTTGTTGTGTTTATGTTTGTTGTCTATTATGCTTCTTTACTGCTTCATTGCCTGTGTACTTCATAATCTTATTGATCCATTTCACAAAACAACATAGGCATATCCATGCACATGAGTTTGTAATACCTTAAACATTGTCTTAGATCACATTATCATATCAACACTCCTAGGCTGGCACTCTCTCAATCAACCTCATAGTATGGACGGTCACGGCTGAGGAAATGCTACACGCCTGCACGACCAACACAATACTACTGGCATAAGGGGTACTATTTACAAAAAAGGGGCCAACAGGCCTATGGTCAGTGCATTGAAAGGGGTAGGAATCAACATGGTTGTGCTCCCTTGGGAGATGCTCTATGTCTTGTAGGACAGAGTGACTGCAAAATTACGGGCTAGGGAGGGCCGTGTGCTACAGGCATTGAGTGAACAAAGAATCAACATGGAGCAAATGAGCTTGCAGTGTGACGAGGTAGTGGCATAAAACGGACAGATGGTGCAGGTGGTTGATGAAGCCTACCAGATGGTCCCTGAGTTAGCCATCCCCGTAAAGGCACCAGCAGAGGCCCGCATCCAGAGGTTAGCAAGAGGAGTGTGTGAGGCACGAGAAGAGATGGCCAAGGTCTAGCTGGAGATGAACCTCCATCTAGCAGAGTTTCGATTGAAGGCACAACCTTCAACTCTTCCATAGGTAAGGGAACAATGCGCCAACATCATTACATCGGGGATGGAGGGGATCAGCAGTGTAGTAAGGGATTGCACCAAAATGTTGGAAGAATCGTTTGAGGTCCTCACCACTCTGCAGGAGGACCCAAACATACAACACTTAGAAAGAAAATCATATGAGCTACAATAATAGTATGACAATGTCAAAGGGACCACATAGATGGTGGCTCTTACACAAAGGCTCTTACAGATGCAATAGGCCAAAGCACTTAAGGAGTAGGTAGATGCAACATGACATAGAGAAGTAATTTTGAAGGCACGTGTCCAGTCTTGGATCGACGAGGCCTTCATAATCAAAGCAACAATTGAAGGCAATCTTGCGTAGATGCAGGGGACGCAGGAGCAGATACAAGGAAGCAGTTCAGATACTGCAGTCTTCGAACAACATGTCCAGGAGATACAACAGGTAGTTGCTTACTACGCTGCCGACCTTGCAGCAGTCTGAGCAGAGTTGGGAGGTCTCCGAATGAAGATCTTTGCACCGACAGAGTGACTCGAGGGCGAGTCATGATGTTTGTGTTGGGGGCCTATTGGGAACGGGATCCCCCCAAGGCAAGTTTTGGGGATTAAAACCCAAGTTTTTACTAATCTGATGTAAAGACTCCATGATTTGTGGGCACAGAGCACAAAGTTATAATTGAGTCATAGTGTTGTCTGCCCTTTTTTTTGTAATGTAGTGTCAGCTTGAGAGTTCTACCCATGGTCTGCAGACCATCATATTGTATAAATAGAGCGAGGCTCTAAGTGCAAAGGAATTGATCCATAGAAGATCTAATGATGAAGCACTAAATCTAAGTGTAAAGTCGAGTATTTGGGTAGTAGAGTAGGAGAAGGCTCTGCAGCTGATTGCGCAGAGACCTAGTAGTCTGCAGCTGAGTGCCCAGACCCTTGCAGCTGAGTGCGCAGGGTAGGTTGAGTCTATAACCGATTGAAGCATTAATAAAGAGAAGTTTTACAATATTTCTGTGTATATTTTCCTATTTTATGCTTTGAAGTATATTGGGTATGAATTGTAAGTGTGCTGTTTGTTTGTTACGTGAGCTTATATGAATGTACCGAATAAGTGAATATAATATAAAGTATATGTTTACACCAAGATAACTAACTATTATAAGAAGATAAGCAAGATCTGCGATGTGACTTGAGGAAATAGTGCAGATCACTGCTTTAGTAGCACAAAGCTCCTCAGCCCCTAGTTAGGGCTGCGCGAAGTTGAGTATAACAGGGTGTGAAGGCCTCGCAGGTCAGGAAAGTGAGAAAAGTGACCTGTGTGAAGATATTAACAGTTGGACTAAATCAACCCCTCAAACATCTCAAGGGTGTGGAAACTTGGTTCCAGCATCCCCCCATACTGCTTTGGGTGAGACCTCAGTCCACGCTCTGTGCGTTGTTGCTTGAAGGGCCAATAGTACAAGGATTTGCTTAGCTAAATAACTCTGAACTTGGGTCAGGCCCCATCAAGCCAATAGGAGGCTCTCGCTACGGTGTATTCACTTCAAATGTTCATGCATTATCTCCTTGGAGGACTTTTCAAATTCTTTGTTGATCATTCTTCTCTAAAGTATCTTGTTAAAAAACCTATTTTGGAAGGGAGAATATGTAGATAATTGTTACTATTCCAAGAATTCTCATTTGAAGTCATTATCAAACCAAGTTTCATGAATGTGGGTATAGATCACCTTTCTTGCTTAGATCCTGGAGAAGCGGGAGGATCATTTGATGATCAACTTCCTAATTCTGACTTATGTAGAATTGAATTTGTGACAAGCTACTTTGAAGGTATTGCACTATTTTTAGCAACTTGTACGTGCCAGGATGACTATACTACTACACAAAAGAAGCATATGGTAGTGTGTGTTGTAGACTCTCAATTAATTGCAGGTCAATTGTATAAGATGGGGCTCGATCATGTCATATGTAGATGTATTTTATATCATGAGAGGGAAAATTTCTTGTGGGAATGACATTTTGGTGTTGCAGGAGGTCATGTTGGAGGGAATGAAACTACAAGGAAAGTGTTCCAAGATGGACTATGGTGGCTGACTCTTTTCAAACATGACAAATAATATGCTAAGAGTTGTGATGTATGTGAGAGGGTCAAGAGACCATTCCATCAAGATGAACTTCCATTACATCCAGCTAGATATCTTGTAGCCTTTGAGATGTGGGTTGTTGATATTTTTGGGTTAATAAATCTGTTTGTGCAACACTCGCTAAATTATTATCGCAAGTGATTACTTGACACGCTGGGATGAAGCAACCCCTATTAAGGATTGCATTACTAGTATTGCTGCCATGTTCACACTTGTGAATAGCTATCCAAGGAGTCTTACAAGTGATCAAGGGTCATACTTCATAAATGCAATTGTTGCTACATTATTGTAGGAGTTCATGATACAACACCATGAAAGCAACCCATATCATCTGCAAGAAAATGAAATTGTTGAAGCTTTTAACAAGATTTTGGAGGAGGGACTCACTAAAGTATGCTCTCCTAACAAAGATGACTAGGATGAAAGAGTACTTGCTACATTATGGGCCTATTGCACTATGATGAAATGACTATACACGTATACTCCTTTTAAAATTGTCTACAAGATAGAGGTTTTTTTACTTGCTAGATTTATTGTTTCGAATCTATTCATTGCATAATTCACCAAAATGTCTAATGATGAGTCTATTGCAAAGAATCTACAAGAGTTGTGGGAATTGGATGAGCAACGATTTCTTGCAGACTTCCACTAGCGTGTTGAGAAAGAAAGAGATAAATCCTGGCATGACCGACAGATTAAGACCAAGTCCTTTGGTGTAGGAAATCATGTGTAATTGTATGCTAGTAAGTACCTCAAACATCTTGGTAAGCTACAAATTCATTGGTTGGGTCCTTTCATTGTTGAACAAATAAGGAGATATGGAGTTGTGAGGCTTGCACAACTTGATGGAATTAGTTTACCTAGTTGGGTGAATGGCCCACATCTAAAGCCATACTAGGGTAATTTAAATCACTTTTGGTTTTTGCTCTCTATAATGGAAAACCATTTAGGTTTAGAATTGAGCCCATTGTGTCAGTTAGTCAGCCATTCTAGTTACATCAGTCATTTGTATTATTTCTTAGCTGTGACCCACCACAACCCATTGTGATCAAGGAGGTATATAGTGTCATTTAGATAATTTATTAAGACATTTAATGTAGGTCCTTTTAGTTATTGAGTATTTTTGCACCATAAAAATCAATTTTAGTTATTTGATTCATGTTTTAAGTCCTGATGTACTTTTCAGTTATAGTTGTCGTTGTGTCATTTCCGTTTTGGATTATTCACGCCATGTCTTGGGGATGTATATCCTAGTTGTCATCAATTCCAACATCGGGCCCAATTTTGTTAATTTGTGGCATTCACTATCCAATGGTTGAGTCATTCCTTAGCATATTATTATTTTTCTATAAATGTCACATATTGAAACATCATTGGTCATTTGTGTTTTTATAAACTTTGAAGTTTTTCACCCTGGCTTCTGTGTCTAGTTCCCTTGTGTCTCATGTTCATCCAAATCCCCTTATTCAACTCATCTATAGTCTTTGATAATCTTCCATGGGTCATCCTAATAAGTTAATAATGTCTTTCGATTTCTTAGATGATCGTATTGTGCCTATAAAATATATCTTGGGAAAATATGAAAAAACTACCCTGTTCAACAATGATTTGTCTGACCCCACTCTGTTTCCAACTTTAAGTTCTGAATAATACATGTATTTCGTTACAGATCCATCTCCTAGTAATATTTCAAGGATCTAACCCGAGTTCCATGCCTTACAATGGTCTACCTTGATGAAATTGTAGGATTTGCTGGCCTTTAGCACCACAGGCGAAGCTATATGATGTACAAAAGTCCTCATCGTAAGACTACATAATGGCTCACTCTGGCTCGAAAAAGAATACCCTATTCATGTGGACGACATTCACAAGCTCACTAGATTATCTCTACATGGTCAAGATGTCTCAATTGCAATCCAAAGCACCTAAAAGTGAGGCAAGAAGAAAGGTGATAACAATTTATACAATAAATATGGAGCTCAGTGCAAGGGACATGGATTTGTCATGATGATCAATAATGAAGGGATTACATTTTCATTCTATACTATCGTTAGGAAACTCATGCAACACTACACAAAAGGAGAATGTACTACAATGTCTATCACAAAATCTTGTGTGCAAGGTGAGTCATTGAATGGGTGTAGCTCCCTCTTAAATGAACACTTTTGAGGCCTATGGAGATGTATACAAAAGGGAGAATATTTTATTTATGGATATTTAGTGGTTTCCATTGCAATGATCAAGTGGTGCACACCAGAAGGCCGAAACCTAGTTGAAGTATTAGATAATGAAGCCATTCTGTTACACTAAAATTTGTCACCATGACTATTTGCAGTCAGTATGGCTCCATCAACTGTCATACTGTCCTCCTTGGCAAGTCTTATACCCCTGCTCCTCATGTCAAACTCCAAGAAAGAGAGAAAGTCCTTAAAAAGTCAATTAACTCTGGTTACGCAGTTTCTCTTAACCTTACCTGCGTGTACGCACCTAAAGTTCACAATACCTTCGTACTTGTACGCTCTGTCTGTAAGGAGATGCGTACTCCTGTAAAGGTCAAAAGGCGTGAGTTTTACTTCAAAAAAGTTACTTGTGGTCGATTCTAGAGCATTCTAGAAGATGGTTTGACGTGTATTGAGCGCCTCTAGATGGTTCATGTATCCCTGTGAAAGAGGAACTTATCCCATCAAGAGGGGAGCTATCCCATTGAAAGAGGGGCTTATCCCATTGATGGTGGACCTGATTAACTTCCTCCAAAGCATTATAAATATAGGCATTGGGCCAGAGAGAGGGGAGGTTGAAAGTTGAACATTCCTAAGGGTAGATGCTGCTGAAATTAGGACTCCCTTATAGAGCTTGAGAGGAGAGATTCCCATCCTTTCTTAGCTTCATTTGGAAGTGGGTGAGCTGATCAAAGTAAAGGAGAACTCTTGCTGGACCCTGGGAGGGACCTGCACAACACCAAGGCACTGGTTGTAATGGTTTCTTTTGTTTCCAATTAATACAATTAAGTTTATTTTTCTCAACAAGTTGTTATATATAATTTGTTTCATATACTCCTTGGTCTTTATGATGAATATGTTTTATTTTATGAGTTATTCAGGTGCTATGTAATCGTTTTCTTGTTAGTGAATGCAGGTTTCAAAGAGAAGGAGGAGCTCATCTGGATCGGAGAGGCTTGGCTGCTACAAACAGCGTTGGACTAAAGGTATGCTTTAAACACCTGGTTGCTTGTATTTTAAAGGCATATTTAGGGAAAGATAGTGCTTGATTGTCTTGTTTGTCACTAGAAAACCTTAGCTTCTAGGGAGGTCGGTTTTGTTCGCAAAATTGACTCTTTCCGCATGACAAAATGGCGACTCCGCTGGGGAATCCATGGATTTTATTGATTTCTCTTTTGGTTGATACTTTGATTTGAGAAAAGTCAATTTCTTTCTGGTTTTTGACTGATTGACTGTGAATTTGGGTGGAATAGCTTAGGGTTAAGTTAGTTTTTATTTTTCTTGGTTTTGCTAGCAGTACGCACCCTCTGCATTAAGCACAGTGCGTACCTGTATGCACTGCAGCTTTGTACACAGAGCGTGGCCGCACCTGTGCAAACAGACTGCCTGCGTACCCTATCAAAAGTTGAGAAAATTCCATTTTTTCCTTTTTGCCTCTTAGATTTTGTTTATAATTTGTTTTTTGCTGCCCAGATCCACTGGTTACCTGTCAAAAGTTTTCATCTAAGCTTGTTTCATTAGTATCAAGAGTTTTAGTGAAGTTCATAGAAGTTCTAGCCCTAGGTTTGATTTTTGCATCGGTCTTGTAGTGACTTTGGCTTTAGAAGTTGTAAAACCTTGGATATCCCTGGTCTTTTCAGTCTTCTTAGGAGTCGGACCTTTCGTAAAATCCACCTTTGTAAACCTACCTTTGTGTTTTCTCTTTGCGGAATTTCGAGAAAGCTTGTTTGTTAAAGCTGTGAATTTCAATCTTAAGAAAAAGAACAAAAGATTTTGATTTTTGTTTTTGACTGGTTTATGATTCTGCATGAACTAGTCCTTGGTTGAATTGTAACTGAGTAAAACATCCTGGAATTATACTTTGTAGGCTTTTACCTCATTAGGTTTGCTTTTAGGTGAATTTCTCTTAGATTTGCTTTTAGGTAAAATTGATTTGATTGTCATAGATTTTTTTAAAATTCATTTTTGTTAAGTAGTTTTACATGCTTTGTTAATATAGGAAAAAATACAAAAATCTCTTTTGAAGAAAAGTTTGTTTTAGTAGCATTTGAAGTCTTTGAAAAGAGAAAGGAATTTTCGTGATATAATTAGTGGTCATGTGTTGTATGCGTTGGAAAAAATAAAGAGATTGTTTCTTTGATTTTCATTGCCAAGAAAGTTGTCTTTATAAATTTTGCATTCTCCAACTCTCTTAGCTAGGGAATTCATTGAAGAGGAAAGATAGTATAAATCATCTTAGGTGCATCTTTTTAGTGGATTTGAGTCGAGTCTACACACCATCAGTTTCATCTCCGCTACCTTTTGTCCTAAAGAAAAGCCATAAAAATTAACGCTTAAAGTAAAATTTACTTAGTAACTTTTTATTTACTAGGGCTCTGAAACACCAATATAGATCAGGCTAGTGTCTTGGAGTAGGAGAGTAATTAACTCTCCAAGACAGCAAAACCAAACAAGTAGCTCATCTTGCGGTAGGATAAATCCAATAGTTACATTTATGCTTTGGGAAAGCTCCTCTTAAAGGAGAAGCACGAGATCGTGTCCGAACCAGTGAGGGGATCAATCCTCCTTCATCGGGAACGATGCCAGATACGCACGTACTACAAACGGTAAACCTCGGATTGACCATTGTCGAGGAGCCTGGGGTCACTTGTCGGTAAACCTTGGATTATTGTCAAGGAGCCGGCAAGGGGATTGAGCTTGATACTCTGCCCTTGCGTGCTATCGGATCGTAGACTATTCCCCCAGGTATATTTGTTGCTGTTGGTGACCTTAGTGACCATTATCTTTAGGGTTCTACCCAAGGTGACGGTGGAGGGAAGATCCCACTGTACCTGGAGCAGACGTCGACTAGACTCACTTGGATTTTCCAGGGGGTTCCCTTCACTCGAGACAGTTAAAGTGGAGGAACTTGTGCCGTTCTATTCATTAAGAAGGTTGTCGGGGTAACTGTTCCTCCTGCCACTTCTGTAATGAATTCGGCGATGTTGGATTTCATCACCAACTAGTGTTTTCGGTCTGAAAGGCTACTATTTGTGTATGGTTTGATGCCCTAGATTCTTTAGGCGTGTGATTCAAATTTTTTTGGTTCTTTAGAGACTTTAGGTGGTTTGTTTTGAGATTTTACTTTGTTTGCGTGTGCAGTAGTTAAAAGTTTTTAACTGTGGCTGAATTACCGAGACAGTCCCGTAGACTTCGGGGCCAGTCTCCTAAGATTGTAACCATGGCAGATTTGTTGAGGAAGTCCCGTAGACTTCAGGGCCAACCTCCTGAAGACGTCCCTGGTCATTACGAAGGTTTGAAAGTCCTTGTAACTCCTAGTGGCAGTAAAGTAGGTTCACCTGAAGAAGGAGAGTCTTCGTTGGTAGTTCATCCTGATTACCAAAGTCTAGAAACAGGTTATAATCCCGAAGCTATTGCAGTTTCCGAGCTTGCTGGTATTTTTTCATCTACTAGTGATATAGGCGAAGAACCTGAGATATCTGAACCTGTTACTCCAACTTCTAGTGCTCCTGATTCACCTAGGGTAGAAAGAGTCATCACCGAAAATCTTCCTTCTGGTTTGATAGCTATTGAAGAACTTGCTCTAGAAGAAGAAATAGGCGTCCCTATCCCTGAAAATCAACCTACTATTGATCTAAGGGAGCGTGAATCCATTTTTTACAGTCCACCTAGAAGTACTACTTGGTATCTTTCTTTAACTAATTATTTGGACAACTCAGGGTTAAGTTTTTCTCCACCTCGTGCTCCTTATCCACCTGGAGGTATTTATACTCCTGTAAATATGTCAGGTAAGTCATCTATGTTTACTCAATCGCCTGAATCTTTTTTGTACGGCGGTCCTTCTGTTCCCTCTGGGTATCAGTCACTTTCTCGTACTTTTGCGGGAGCATCTCCTCAACCCATTGAACATGGGTTATTAACTGGAAATAATGGTAATCAACCGTTGAGCGTAGGAGACATTTACATGATGTCAGGTTCAATTCCCAGTTCTCAACCTCAAGGTGGCCAGTTACCACCTGGGGGGCAGCCTCAATTAACGCCTGGGGGGCAACCTCAAGGTACGCAAATTGCGTCTGGGGGGCAACCTCAAGGACACTATGTACCCGTGGTGCAGTACATTCCTCAAGGTCAACCCCAGCCTCAATATGTACCCCAAGGTCAACCTCAGTATCAATTTATACCTCAAGGTCAACCCTAGTATCAGTACTTACCTCAAGGGTATCTACCCCAAGGCCAGTACTCGAGTCAAGGTTACCAACCACCCCAAGGTCAATCTTATGTTCAAGGTACGGGAAATGTACCTTTCAGTTATCAATCCTACCCTCAATCTGGTTATGGATCTCAATATCCTCAACCGGTTATGGGTCAATACCCCGAAATGAACATAGTGTGGGATCCATCGCAAGTTCAATAGGTATTGCAGCCAAGTGTACAGTTGTCATCTCAAACTGGACAACCCTTAGTTTCTGGTTCACCCCAGAAACTAGTCCAGTCTAATGTTCAAACTTCTGTACCTTCGGTAGTTTCTCATTCTGGGCCTATTGCACCTAGTACTCCATCTCAAACGACTGCTGCAACTACCGCAACATCTGTTCAATCTACCCCACTTACTTCTGGAGTATCGACAGCTCCGGTTTCTACTGTCTCTGTAACTACTCCTCAGACATCTTTACCATCGTCTGGATCCACGATTCAAACTACGATTCAGATGCCTGTAGGACAACCTAGTTTAAGTACGGTTGTCACCAGTCAACCACAATTCACTTATCAACCATACCAGGGACAGTACCAATACGGGCCTGCTGTCCAATAGCCAGTTTACCAATATCAACCGTATCCTGGGTACACTTATCAACAATCACAACAACCCCAGTACGGTCCAGTTAATCCTGGTTTTCCGAGAGGATACAATATCCCGAACGCGATTCCTATTCCTAGTTATCCTGGATATCCTCCTCCTAGGACTGGTCTCATGACCCAGAGCTTTAGGGATCCTAATCGGCAATTACCGTTTATCGCAACTTTGGATTTACCAGACTTGTCGCGCCTAATGAACGATCCAATAAATTATCTTCCGTTTTGGCCGCCAATGCCAAATAAGTTGCCCAGTGACATACCCAAGTTCAAAGGTAAGTCTAGAGAGGACCCGTCGAATCATGCGATGACTTACCACCTCTGGTGTGCCTCTAATTCCATCTCGGATGATTCAACCCGCTTACGTCTTTTCCAGCGTACTCTCATTGGTCTCGCGGCCAAGTGGTACATTGAGTTACCACAGGCCTCTTTTTATAATTTTAGCCAGTTAGCTACCTCGTTCTTAACTCATTTTCAGTTTCCGATCAGATATGATAATGGCACGGAGTTACTAACTTCATTAAAACAATCGACGTCCACTTATATTTCCGATCATATTCATGAATGGAGACGTCGAAGGCGGTTAGTGAAATTTTTTATCCTGGACCAAATCTTAGCTGAATGGTTTGTTAAATCATTGTTACCGAAGATTACTGAAGACGTAGCTAAGGCCAGAGTAGTTACTGAGGAGCAAGTGATTGCTCAAGCGCAGTACCTTGACTTAGTTTACACTCAGTCGGGTACGTTACACGAAAAGATCCTAGATCTTCCTAAGTCAAATCAAATCGTTGCTGCTCCTTTGGGGTCTCATGCCGCTGATGGCATGATTGGTACGGTGAATACTAAAAGCAAGAAGAAATCCTCAAAGAATTCTTCTCCTATTATAACCTTACCAAACGCCCCGACAGGAGAATCTTCTGCTGAAGTTTCCGCCGATATTCACGCTGTAGAGTCGTCTACGGCTAAATCAAAATCCGGTGGGAAAAAGAAAGGTAAGAAGAAGAATAAAGCAGACAAAACTCCAAAGGAGAAAACTGAAAAGTTGGAAACCAATGACGAAAAGCGCAAACCTCGTTATCCTTGTCTTATTTGTGAAATAGATTGCCCTCATCGGGCAGAGGTTGTGAAATCGTCAAAGGCTCCCCAACTCCTGCTATTTTGAAAGACCCATTTCCAAAGCAGGAGAGTAAGATGATAGGTTCTTCCTCGAGTGCCAGTGAAGAACCCATATTGATGATGTCTCATGTAAGGATTGCGACTCGATCGCAAGATTATGGTAGTAAAAGTCCTGTTGATGGCAAAGAAGCAGAATCTTCTCATTCTAATCCATCAACCTCAGCTCCTGGTTCCGATCCACTACAGATCGAGAAACCTAACCCGGACTTAGTAATCAAACCGCCCGCCAAGGGTGTACTTCGAAGGTTTGCTTTCAATCCACATGCGAGAGCAGCCCAGAATTACAATATTGTTGAGGATTTAGTTGTTTCACCCTCAGCAATGTCAGCTTTGGAAGTGCTGCAATCATGCCCAGCACAACGCAAATTACTTTTGTCGGCTATAGGAGCTGTTGATGTTCAGGACCCGAACCTAATAATATTTGATCTAGAAAATAGTACACCATGTTTACCTCATCAAATGGCTTTCCAGATCCCAGTGATAGTAAAAAACAGGCCTATTCATCGGACTGTAATTGATGAGGGAGCTTCCACGTGTATTATATCGATACAGTGTTGGAGATCGCTTGGTTCTCCTTCACTAAATCAATCCCCGACAATTCTTAAGGCCTTTGATGGCCGTGGGTTTCATCCGTTTGGCATTCTACAGGATTTGCCTATAGGGGTTGAAGGAAAAACCGTTAGTCTAGATGTGGAGGTGGTTGATGCCCCTCTAGACTACAACCTTCTCTTGGGTCGCAGTTGGTCTTACGCTATGACAGTGGTCGTTTCATCGGTCTTTAGAGTAATAAAGTTTCCACATAATGGCAAGATCGTAACAATAGACCAGCTGGCTTACTTTTCATCCGACCCAGCCTCTTCAGAGAGTATCCAGCATGTCGGTAAATCGACTATCCCTTATAAGGATGTTGGAGTAGGATTAGTTAAAGATGCCGGTTTATTGGGAACTTTTCCTTTTCCTCCAATCAACGTCTTGTCTTTGTTTGCATCCATTCATATGATTACATCAGACACCATTGTTTATGACGATTCTTGGATCATTCCTTCTGAATCTGAAATAGACTCGTTTGGTGATGCTATGCCTTTGAGTCCATATGAAATTGCCTATGAAGCCGTGCAGTCTTTTACCGACCCGCGTTCAACTAAAATCGACCAAATGAATATGGTCCGTGAGGAATCACTTTTCACGTCAACCTCGGAGTTAATAGCGTTTCCCGAAGTTGTTTCATCTGATGAGCAACTTCGTGAAGTCCTGTGTGTAGACGATTTACCATGGGAAGATCTCCATCACAGATCTTCGTTTTTACCTGAGGATGATCGTTTTGAAAATGATTTCTCATCAATCTTTACAGCTGAATATGTCAAAGAAGCTCAGAATCCAATGAAACATCCTGATTCAGAGCTGAATTTGGGAAACATCTCTCAAACTATTCCCATTGACATTTCAGTCAAGCCCGGAATTGTTGAGCACATTCATATAGGTGCCTCGTGTACAGATGACGAAATTCAGACATACAAGGTCCTATTTCAAGAATTCCGTGACGTGTTTGCCTGGTCTTATGAGGAAATGCCAAGAATTGATCCCGCGATTGTTGTCCATGAGATCAAGACTTCCCTGGATGCTAAACCCGTCCGGCAACGTTTGCGTCAGAGTCACCCACGAAAAGCGGCTACAATTAAAGCAGAAGTTGAGAAGCTGTTGAAAGCAGGTTTCATTTATCCGATCCCATTAACGGATTGGGTATCGAATATTGTTCTGGTTAACAAAAAACAGGGAACAATAAGAATATGCATCGACTATAGGGATATCAATCGAGCTTGTCCCAAGGACAACTACCCAACACCCTATATTGATCAAATAATTGACGATTGTGCCGGCAGTGAAATATTTTCCTTTATGGACGGTTTTTCCGGTTACAATCAAATCAATATTCTACCTGCCGATCAACCAAAAATGGCTTTCATTTGTCCATGGGGGACATTTGCTTATTGCAAATTACCTTTTGGGCTCAAGAATGATGGAGCCACTTTTCAAAGGGCGATGTCTTATGCGTTTCATGACATCAAACACATTGTGCAACCGTATCTCGATGATTTGCCTGCTCATTCATTACATCGAGCTAATCACCTTGTCCATTTACGAGCAATCTTCATGAGGTGTAGGCATTATCGTATTCGTTTGAACCCACACAAATGTGTCTTCTGTATAGAAGTGAGACGATTGCTGGGATTTGTAGTTTCGAAAGCTGGCATTCGCGTCGATCCCTCGAAGGTAGAAGCCATCATCAAATTGCCTCCTCCTTCGAGTCTTCGCCAACTCCAAAGTTTTCAGGGGAAAGCAAACTTTTTACGACGATACATTCCTAACTACGCCGAGATTACAAAGGGTTTTACCCGGTTGTTGAAACAGAACGCTCAATTCTCTTGGGATGAAATAGCTCAGAAATCTTTTGATGCACTCAAGCACGCATTGACCCATGCACCGTTGCTGCATCCTCCCAACTACAACCAGGATTACTTTTTGTACCTCGCCACCGCTCATTCCACCATTGGAATGGTCTTAGTACAGGAGGATGAATTCGGAACGGAACATGTGATATATTACCTTAGTCAGACGTTAAATCCAACTGAACTCAAATATTCACATGTGGAGAAATTGGCATTGGCAGCCGTTCAAGCTGTCCAACGTTTTCGTCACTACATTCTACTCCGCAAAACTACAGTCCTTTCGGATTGCAACCCTATGATCTACATTTTGACTAAACAATTGCTAGGGGGCAAGTACTCTAAATGGATCGTTATCCTGCAAGAGTTCGACTTGGAGTTTGAGAAATCTAAGCCTAAGAAATCTTTAGTTTTTGCAGAGTTAATGTGTGACTTCCCGCTTGCTGACACGGAAACTGTGGCAGAGGAACACATTGCGGACGAATCTTTGTTTCTCATCAGCACTTTAGATCTGTGGTATGGGGATATCATCTTCTATCTCCAAACCCAATCCTTTCGGCCCGAAGTTTCAAAGTCGGAACGTCGGAAAATTTGATTCCAGTCCCAACAATACAAAATTATTGGAGATACTCTTTATCGCCGTGGGGCGGACTTGGTTTTTCGACGTTTTTTAACTCACGAGGAAGCTAAAAGGGTTCTGAATGACTGTCACTCTGGAACGTGTGGCGGTCATATGTCTGGGTATGCCACAGCCCAAAAGATATTGCGCGCTGGCTACTTCTAGCCGTCCTTGTTTAAAGATTGTATTACTGCGGTCCAGAAATGCCACAACTGTCAAGTGTTTGATCGCAAGATGCGCGCTCCACCTGCTCCTCTCCACCCTATAATTGCCGTTGGTCCTTTTGCCAAATGGGGTATCGATTTTATTACATGTAACCCTCACTCGGCCAGGGGGCATGCGTATATCATCCTTGCGGTAGATTATTTTACTAAGTGGGCCGAGGTGATGCCTACATTCGAGGCAGATGGCAAGACAGCTGCAATTTTTGTATTCAATCACATAATTGCTAGGTTTGGTGTCCCACAAGCGATAATCGCTGACCATGGGCACCATTTTCGAAACTTTATGATGACAAAACTTACAGGCCAGCTTGGTTTGCGTCACGATAGCTCAACTCCTTATTATCCACAAGCGAATGGTCTGGTTGAGTCCATCAACAAAGTTTTAATTATCATGATCCGACGAATCATTGGTATTCATCGGTCGAATTGGCACAACATGTTATTTTCTGCGCTTTGGGCGTACCGAACCTCAGTGAAAACATCAACAGGGTTCACTCCTTTCCAACTAGTTTATGGTTTGGAAGCTATGCTCCCCTTTGAATGCGAAATCCCGTCACTTCAAATGGCCATCGAATTACTTCCAGCTACTTCCGAAGAGGGGAAGCGTTTATTATACTTAGCTCAATTATATGAGACTCGACGTGATGCTGCATTGGCAATCGAGACTCATGCAAAACGTATGAAAGCTCAGTATGATCGAAATGTGACCCCTCAGAATTTTTCGGAAGGAGACCTAGTGCTATTATATGATCAAGCTAATGATAAATTAGGTGCTGGAAAATTCGTTCCTATGTGGCATGGGCCCTATATTGTCAAGCGAAAGCTAGCAAAAGGGGCCTATGAGCTGGTAGACTTTGACGGGGACTCTTTGGGTAAACCCAGAAATGGACTTTACCTAAAGAGGTATTATGCTTAAATGATGGGTATGGAGATTTTAGTTAGGTTAGGTTTTTTCTTTCTAGCTGGTGTGTTTGTTAGTTTAGACAGTTAGCTTAGAGAGTGTGTTTTTCATCTTGTTTTTCGTCGTTATTCTGCTTATTTTGGTTTTATGCTTGATGTTTGCAGATGTCGATGCCTCTCCAAACATACATTGGATTTGCTGATGGTGCTTGTCGTAGTACATGGAATATCTCTTCCGCAGCTTGGGTTATCTATTCGCCCTCTGACGAGTTAGTTTCTATGCATGGGGTGAGCCTCGGTCAAACAACAAACAACATTGCAGAATACAATGCAGTGATTGAGTTATTGTCTGAATCTATTTCATTTGGGATTCAGAGTTTGATAGTGAGGTTAGATTCTGAACTCATTGTATTACAGCTTAATAGAGTGTATGCCATTAGAAATCCAGTGTTATTAAGGTTATTTTTGAGAGTGCGTCTCTTGGAACATGAATTTGATTACATTGAATATCAGCATATTCCAAGGTCTTTAAATACATTAGCAGATGCAATTGCTTCTCGAATGTTAAACAGACATTTGCAATAATCATACATGTAAATTTAAAAACATTTCATCACACATGTTTAACAAGATAAGCTGGTAATAAGGATATATATAGATAGGAGTGTGTCAAAAAAATACATCGTCTTCGATCATAGGTTGAAAAACACCTTATGATCGGCAAAAATGATAAGTACAAAAAACCAAAATGTCACATGTTTCTACAAAAACGACCATCCAATCACTGGTGATGCTCTCTATACGACACCACTGCACGGGCTACCCTACACAAGAACCTTCTAAAAGGTCCTGGGACTACGACTACATAGCGCTGAAGCCTGATAGGAATATCATCTATGGTAGTCTCTGGTATCTCTGTTGTAAGACGCTCTAGGTCTTGTTCCAACTCAGCTAAGGTCTCTGTGGCCTCGTCCCGTGGGGCCGGTGCCGCTGCAACTGGTAGTCTCCTCTCGAAAGGCTGGAGATTGGCTGGACGACGTGGGCCTACATCTACATTTTGAAAATTATTACTGTCAGTTTTGAGACGATATAAAAAACAAAAAAAATAGATAATTTAAAAACTTGTGAAAATGAATTACCTGTGTCATCCCATTGTTCTCCCGGTGGAAGAACCATGTCCGGATCTCCACGAAAATCAACTCCGGCATAAGGAAAATCCTGTATAGAAAAGACCTGGACCTCTAACCAGTGAAAGTACTTCGGAGTAAATCGGACAACCTATGTGCCCTCATCAGGATGACAGGCCATAACCGCAACCCATCGCATCAATTTAGGCTCTCGGGGAGGCCCAACCTCAACTGTGAGCTGTTGTGGGATCAGCATCGGAACCCTCCATAAGGAAAAACTCACAACTAAAGGCCCATAACCAAAAGTCTTTAGCTGTCCGTTTTTGGTTCTAGTCAGTTGGCCCTTTAAATTGGCCAACACAGCATCACACCAGTTGAAAATGGTGCCTCGATAGCAATCAATCGCCATCCGCATCTGGGATCCAGTGCCAATGTGTAAAGCGGCAGCCCCGCAAAGTCTGGTAACTGTAAAAGCAATCACCATAAGTTCAGGTTGGGATATAGTTTTGATCTCTATCCCCTTCTCCTGAGACTGAGTGTTACACCACTCTTATCGGAGACTAGCGATGGACTGGCCACCCGGCCTAGTCCCGAACAGAGTCAAGTGTTCGCCTCTCTTGGGCAAACCAGTAAGGAAGTAAATATCTGAGGGTTCTATCTCGAGCTGGTGCCCTCCAATGTAAAAACACTGGTCCTGGACGTTCCATCTCTCTACCAGCTACTCTAGAAAGCGCACCTGGGCCCTCATGCCAGGTATGGCCCAGTATTTGTAAAGGTCGCATGCCTTCAAAGCATCAATGGATGGTTGATGATTAATGGCGGCCAAATCAACATCTTCGTGCTCTCTCTCGCGCCAATCAAGCATGGTGGGCAATCTACACACCAGAAAACATCCATTAGAATCCATGAAATTAAAAATTATTGGTCCAATTTGGAGAATTTGGGGTTTGTAAACCCTTTGCACGGAGTACGCACCCCGCCTTTAGGAACAGAGCATGGGTACGTGGGTTCCTTTAAGGCAAGGTGCGTACGCCTGCCATTTTCCCAACTGAGAAAATGTCGGGGTACGCGGGTCACCAGTGGAGCACCTGCGTACCCCGAAAGGCGGATCTTGAAACCCCAAAGCCTCCAAAAAATGAAACTAGGGCCTAAAAACAAATTCTAAATGGATGAAAATGAAGAGGAGGATGTTGTAGAATACCTGAAAGAGACGGCATTCGATTTCGACGGTCGGATTCTCCGCAATGTCCACGGGAAGTTTCTTGCCAAAAATCCCTTTTTCTCTCCTCAACAGTAAAATGGTAAAAATGAATTGGTAAAAGCCCTTTTTATAGGTTTTTTGGGTAAATAAATGGTAAATTTGTTTATTTTTCACCATGAAAAGGTATTTTTCAAAGTATTTTTATCTATCTTTAAACAGGTATGAGTAATGTGTTGGTTTTTGTGTAGGATAAAGGATTTTCATGGAAAATTGTCATTTTTTACAAACAAAAACATCAGAGTCATCTTTAAGCCCTTTTCTGACTCCTAAAACATGAAAAGATTGCCGAGCATTTCTTTTACACTCGTTAAACCAGAATTAAAAGACGATCCTCTTATAGCCCTTTTCTGACCGAAAAAACAGGAAAAGATTGCCGGATTTTTGTCGTTTCAAATTCGATACTGGAAATAAAATGACGTGTCCTTGATCGTTTTTTACTTTTCAGGTCAAGGACACTAATCATGAAAGTAATCCTTGGTCGTAAAGATCAAGAGGTTCTCTCAAGTATTATTTTATACTTTTTCGGGCTTGGGAGACACAAATTCACAAAAAAGGTCAACCCTGGAGTCTTCTTAAGTTTTTCAGACTCTCTAAAATTGAAAAACACCGATTTCTCCTATACTGGACTCGTTAAAATTTCACAGTAAAGGACCTGTTCGATTACAAATAGGAACGGACCACTCCTTCTTAGGGTTCGAATCTAAACTAAGTTGGACTCATCCGAAGGATGAGCTTATAATCAAGCATATGTTATCCTCCTCAAGCTTGTAAAAAATAAAGAGGTACTTGCCAGAAATGGTGGGGGAAAAGAGAGGAAAATGAGCCTATTTGTTATCCTTTGTCTCAGAAGAAACCTTATCACCACTCTTGAACACGACACTTTTCATTCACCTGGGTTGGGAAATCCTTTTCCTAACAGTTGATCAAACCACATTGAAAATCTTCAGCCAGTTCCAGGTATTAACTTTGGGTCAATTGTCACCAAGCCATCTGTCATGTCGTTATGTGTTCAAGAGGTCACTGCAAATAAACCATTCATCTGCAAAATACCTGTCATCCATTTTGACCATCCCTGAGTCAGTCCTTATAGCTACATTTCTTCAACTTGATCTATGATTTCGTGTTGTGGGCTTGCCTGCAACGGGTCACTTTCTATCAACATCAGCACATTATCTAGAAAGATGACCTAGAAATCGTCAGTACCTTGAAATCTGCATGCATCAATGGCAGGTTTCTCGCCTTTGACGACAGTTTACATTATTGACTTTCGATCGAAGGATTCCGTGATATGTTCGACATCAACACATTCATTCACATCTCATGGATTGTACTGGGTACTTTGAGAACCATTGACATCACTGGTGGTCTCTCTCACACTTGTTAACAGTTTACATCATCGACTGGTAATCAAGTGGTTTCTACCATGTTCGACATCAACTCATTTATTCGCATGGATAGAATCGTACTATTTCGGGAAGTAGAAATGAAGACCCTGGATCTAGTTTCCACCATCCAGGCTGCGAGGAGTTTTGTATTCATTATATAGTAGACTAATCATAAACATATGGCTGCGTCCATACTGTGTCTACATGAGTCTATGATTATGATGTACTGCGAAATCATTCCTATATCAGAGCAGTAGTTAGCTTGTTAGTTAAAGTTTCCAATCTGAGTATGGGAATGCCTACCTCAGCGATGATATGATCTTACATATGTATTTTGTGTTGAATATTTGCAGGTTCCGACTGGGCTCTCCACAAGATAAAACTTGAAATGATAAAGTACTTCACCCTTCCTAGATGATATGAAACCCTAATCTACTACAGGCTTCGCACTTTAGGGGGCAATCTGTTACACTAAAATTTGTCACCATGACTATTTGCAGTCAGTATGGCTCCATCAACTGTCATACTGTCCTCCTTGGCAAGTCTTATACCTCTGCTCCTCATGTCAAACTCCAAGAAAGAGAGAAAGTCCTTAAAAAGTCAATTAACTCTGGTTACGCAGTTTCTCTTAACCTTACCTGTGTGTACGCACCTAAAGTTCATAATACCTACGTACTTGTACGCTCTGTCTGTAAATGGGTGGGTGCGTACTCCTGTAAAGGTCAAAAGGCGTGAGTTTTACTTCAAAAAAGTTACTTGTGGTCGATTCTAGAGCATTCTAGAAGATGGTTTGACGTGTATTGAGCGCCTCTAGATGGTTCATGTATCCCTATGAAAGAGGAACTTATCCCATCAAGAGGGGAGCTATCCCATTGAAAGAGGGGCTTATCCCATTGATGGTGGACCTGATTAACTTCCTCCAAAGCATTATAAATACAGGCATTGGGCCAGAGAGAGGGGAGGTTGAAAGCTGAACATTCCTAAGGGTAGATGCTGCTGAAATTAGGACTCCCTTATAGAGCTTGAGAGGAGAGATTCCCATCCTTTCTTAGCTTCACTTGGAAGTGGGTGAGCTGATCAAAGTAAAGGAGAACTCTTGCTGGACCCTGGGAGGGACCTGCACAACACTAAGGCACTGGTTGTAATGGTTTCTTTTGTTTCCAATTAATACAATTAAGTTTATTTTTCTCAACAAGTTGTTATATATAATTTGTTTCATATACTCCTTGGTCTTTATGATGAATATGTTTTATTTTATGAGTTATTCAGGTGCTATGTAATCGTTTGCTTGTTAGTGAATGCAGGTTTCAAAGAGAAGGAGGAGCTCATCTGGATCGGAGAGGCTTGGCTGCTACAAACAGCGTTGGACTAAAGGTATGCTTTAAACACCTGGTTGCTTGTATTTTAAAGGCATATTTAGGGAAAGATAGTGCTTGATTGTCTTGTTTGTCACTAGAAAACCTTAGATTCTAGGGAGGTCGGTTTTGTCCGCAAAATTAACTCTTTCCACATGAGACATTCCACTCACTTATTCTCTATGGAAAACTCTATTTGATGTTGCTAATAGAGCTTCCAATGAGAAGGCATTCAAGAAATGGCATACCAAAATGCTTGATGTTACTTAACTGTTAATCATAGTGCATAGATAAATTTTGGAAAAATAGTCATTGAAGATGTGGTTTGGTATCATCCACGGTCACACTTACGTTCAACCCAAAGTTGTCAATACTAATACATTCGAGATGGAACCACTACCCTATTATATGTTGAAGAAAGCATTCCATCAAGAAGTATTTCCTTGGCCTAGAGTTTAGTGCATGCAAACAACTGATGCTCCTTTGTCCTCAAAGAAGTGCTCTTTCACCTTCGTAGATGATTTCCAACCTTTCATGAAGTGGCTCCAAGTATGTGTATCCTCTTCTCATGCAACTATATTTATGTAGAATAATTGGTGAATCCATATACTGTAATTTCTCCCATCATTGACATAGTTCCATATGTCGGTAAGACCTTCAAACCCCCAACACTTAAATTTATCTCCATAAGCCCTATCTCGTCTACACTACTTACCATTTAGGACATTGACCCTACTACTTCCTCTGACACTTTCACTTTTTCTCAAGTCTTCACCACCTCCAAGCTTACTAATTCAGTTTCTAGTTCTTCAACCGTTGTTGATCTTATTGACAATGTACCTAAAGATCTTGTCGAACCTACCAAAATTGTTGAAGAACTAGTTCATTCTTCACCTATCGTATCTCGAACACATACCCATGGATCATTACCTCAGTCCACCTCGCCATATGCAACCATTTGAGCTCATCCTTTTGAACACTCTAACTCTGAGAATACCACTGGAGATATTGTTGATATGGAGGTGCAGTGAGAACCCAAGGATACCACACCATTGGATAATACTATAGAAGCAACTCCTATAGCACCTGTGCATTGTTTATCTATTTCACAACCAAATCCCACTATTGTTGTTTCTACAACCCAAATTTCCTTTTTCATATAGGATCCAAATTATTACAGGGAAGCATTACACTTGTTTGCACAATCTCTTGATATAGCTCCTGATATAGGAATTAGTGTTTGATTCCTCTTTCTTGATAATCACTTATGAATTATGTTGCACTATTTTACTTATTTATTAGCTTATCTTTCATCAAGAAATTACCAAATTATATGTATATGAAGACCACAAAAATAAGAGACACAAGATGTAGGCACTCAGCTAGGGAAAAACGCCTTCAAGGGGAAAACCTACTCCAACTCTTCCACTAGTAGATTCAAATAAATATGAGAGAATCCAAGACTGTTTAGACCTAGACAAAGACCTCCTCCAATTACCAAGTCAACTCTTCCATTCAATAGATGATCCTTGTCAAAGTCTCCAAGTGACAAATTCCTAGTAGCAGCTACAATCTAGATTTTTGGCCCCCAACAACAAATTTTCGACCCCCAACTTCAGAACATTGGACCTGCAGTACATTCAAAACTTTAGCCCAAGCAACTACCCAAAAACTTTGGATGTGTGACAAACATATAGTCCAAGAACTCGATTTAGGTCTTCCCAACTTCTTCCATCCTTCTCCTTTTACTTTTCTCACTTTTTCTACTTCTCTTCCTTGTAGATAAAACTTATTGAGTGAATGCTCCAAATAGGTCAAACAGCCTCTCTATATATAGTTTTTTTTCCAGATCAAATTTCCCTAATGTAGGATGACTTCATGGGGACAAGGCCAACCTGGTGTGGAGATGAAAATAAGGTTTTCGACTCAAAATTAATTATTTTTACATGATATAAAATCCCAAGAAGGGTATAATAAAAATGACACTGACTCTATTGAATCAAGACAAAACCTAGAATCCCTCAATCTAGGTGTTCGATTGATGGGCCCTGACCCAAGTTCAGCTTTAGTCAGCCAATCAAATCCCTACACTACTGGCCCTTCAGTATCAATCCGTGGAGCGCAGACTAGAGTATCACCTGAAGCAGTATGGGGCGATGTAGGAACCAAGTTTACGCACCATGAGATGGTAGCGATGTCACTTTTATACCTTCACTCTCCCTTTGTGTAGATTGATAAGCCCTTTAGGGCTTATTGATACACCTTCCTTAATTGTCATGGAGTCCTCCACAAAGGTCTATGACTGTCCTTCCCGTACCCTAAATAGATAGATCAGGCACTTACGCACCTTTGTAATCACTCTTACTTCTATATTTACTCAAATTATCTTAGTTTCATACAGTCTTAACATGTAAATATGATTATCTTTGTGTAAACATATATCTTTACTTGTGTTCATATAACAAAGAGAGACATATATATTCATGCATCAAAATAGCATTAAAACATAAACCAAGTGTTCAATGTAACATAATCGCATGCAATTAACAGAAGTAAAATACACAGGTAATTCTAGAATACTTCTCTTTATTGATAATCCAGATTTCTAGTACAGACTTTTACTACCTTGTGCACATAGCTGGAGGGGTCCGCACACTCAGCTACGGATTTCTACCTTAGGCCTCTGTGCACATAGCTGTTGAGCCTCCTTCCTATGCTAAGACTCTTCGCTCTTAGCTCTCACAGACCCATTACATTAATGACGCATCCATGATCTACTGAACTGAACTAGTAAGAGATTCTTCTAGGACTTATTTTTATACTATCCCATGGTTCGTGAACCATGGGTAGATCTCTAAAGCAGACATGACTTACACAAAATAATGGCAGAAACCCTTAATGAATCTTTACATCTTCACACTCCGCAACCTTAAAATGTGGAGACTTTACATTCTTTCATACAAAATTTGGGCTTTTTACCCCAAAACTTGGGCTTTTGACCCCAAAATTGACTCTCGGGGAACCTGTTCCCAACAAGCCCCCACCAAAAACATGGTGACTCACCCTCCATTCACTCTACTGGTGTGGATATCTTATCACGAAGACCTCCCAGCTCCACCTGTACCACTACGACTTCGGCGGTGCATTTTGTTGCCACCTGCTTCACTTGCTCGACCAGTTTCTCCATTGTTGGCCCTGCACTGTCTACCTGCATTTTCTATTTTGTTTCCTACAGACTAGCTAGTTTTCCTTCAATGGTGGCTTTGAGCACATATGGTTCATCTAGCCAAGGCTTCAATCAAGCCTTCAATACTGCCTCCTTGTGTTGTGCTGCATCCACCTGTTCTTTAAGCGCATTTGCTTCCTGCAGCTTCGATAACCTCTGTGTAATAGTGATGGCATGCACCATCACTTTAACCTTATCATATCTCTTCTGCAACTCCCGTGCCTCTCTTTCCAGCCTCTGCACATTGGGATCCTCCTATAGGCTAGTGACTACTTTGAGCGACTTCTCGGAGAGCGCAGTGCAATCCTTCACTGCAACATCTACAACTTCTACTGCATCTTTGATAGCAGCCATGCGCTACTCTTTAACCTCTGGTGGAGTTGAAGGTTGGGCCCTCAACTCAATCTCTGTAATTTTAAGTTTTAGTGCAAACTAAACATTAGCCAGATATTTTCTCGCTTCACACACTACAGTAGCGAGCTTCCAAATTCTCACATCCACTGGCACATCTTTAGGAATATCCAACCCTGGAATAGTCCTACATGCCTTAGCCACCACCTTGGTCATGTGGTCATTTTTTCCATGATAGCCTTAAGAAGATCAATGGCAGAATTATTCTATACAGCCATCTAAGCATTGTTCACCTTCTGCTCACTGATAACGTTCAAGGCGCGTTGTTCCCGAGCTCAAAGTTCTACAATCACACCATCTTGCAAGGTGTGAAGGGATTCACTTAGAAGCATGACCAAATTTAGCCCAACCCTCTTGAGGGAACTAACACTGGCCTTGTCAACTTCTACTTCTGTATTCAGTACTCCATTCGGTAGTGCTATGGCCTGGGGATCCAGCATGCACACCATTTCTGCTGCATCTAAAGTTCCAAGTGCCAAACTAGTTGACGTCGAGCTGCTTCACCCCACAACGGTATGTACCTGTGATGCCTAGATCTACAGCTCATGTAGACCTATTTGAATGGCACCCAAGGCCTGTTTCTGCTACTGCTCAAACTGCTGCAGCAGTTCTGCAGTCGAATCCCTCACCGTATCATCAATGTCATTCAAATCACCTTATGTCAAGGTGATCGGGTCGAGGGATGCTTTACTGATATTAGACTTCTTTTGCAACCCTACTTTCTCCTGCTCCCTGTTGTACTTAACCCATAATGGAGTAGTCTCCAAGTCTTCTCCTCCCTATTCAGATCACTGCTCTTCCTCTTTTGTCTCTGGGGAAGGAGATTTGACTCTCCTGACAGAGTCGCGCTCCTCGTCTTCTTCCTTCCCTTCCGTCTGCTTTTTGGTAGCGTGCTCCTCTTTGGCTTTTTCCTCAACCTCTTTCTTCCTTTTTTAGCCAACTGTTCCATCCTTAGTATGGCCTCTTCCTTCTTACACTTTGCTACAGACTTGCTAGACCTAGCTGTCAAGCCTGACTTGGTTGTGTGCCACTCTGCTGGCCAGCTGTCGAGGACCATCACGATTGCATCGTTTGTGGCCAGGTATGGAAGGTCATACCACTTTTGATCAGGTTCCTTCCATGCTCGCATGGATACACAGTGGAAGTCTGCATTGAACTCCACATACCCTACCAACTGTTCGAAGACAATCAATGATAACCGCAGTTTGCGGTTGATGGCCATGTTGATAATCATCTCTGTCAGGATCCAAAATATCTTTCTATCCTTGACCCTTTGGGGGTTCTTGGTGGCCTAGAGTGAAGTAAACTTCACTGCTTCCAGTAAATCCTATGTGACTGGAGGAAACTGACTTTCCTTCGGTAACTCCCATGCGACCAATATTATGGATAGTAGTAACCATGCATAGTGAAAAGGTTTTCTCTGATCATGTGCCTGTCTACAATTCACAAGGAACTTGCTGCAGAGGTAGTGTGCCTAGTTGAATTTTACACCCTCCGTGCACTGGGCCGCTAATGATACAACCAGTGCCAGCACTTCATCTGCGTGACACTTCCTCATAATTTTTCCAGCCAGGATCTGGGTGGCTACTTTGACTGCGAGGTCAGTTATACTAGAACTGGAGTAGCCACACGGATTCTTAGCAAGCTTAAATTTGTACTTCATTTGGCCGACGAGGTCATGCTCATCTATCTTTCAGCGAAATGCCATGGCCAGATTTAATCCTGAATGTGGTAGCTGAGTGATCCCATGGATCAACATGCCAGTGATTCTTATTAGTTCTTCTAACCACAGGCACTTATCATGCACCAAGAATAATAGTTGTTTGATCACTATCATGGTTATGGGTGTGCAGTTGTAATGTGGCACCCATAGCATGTTTAGCAGTCCTACCTTGTCCACCCGTTTTATCCACTTCCTTGGCTCCAGTACGGTCACACTAGAGTCCTTATAGAAGAAATAGTGCATGAATTGATCGATCGCTAAGTGGGGAAAGTGCTCTGTATCGGCCAAATCCCAATCCTCCAGCTTTTAATGGGGGACCCATGCCAGGGTGGTCCTTCAAACGTGATCTTGTCCGGTAGCAACGATGTATACAATGTGACATTGCTGTCATCAATGTCCTTTGGGACCTTTGCCTTGCCTCAACATGGAGGAATGTATTCAGGTAGTTTAGAGATAGGGTCAGACCCTTCAACGTCAATGTCCTCTGCAGCCATGTCAATGTCTTCCCCACCCATATTGATTTCTTCAATGTTTTCTTCAGGTTCCAGGTCAACTACCTTGCCCTTCTCCTACACGGTGGGCTTTTCCTTCTATGGGTGTTTTATGGATGACGCGCGCATCGACAGTGTCGCTTTTTGCTTATCTTTCTTTGTTTTCGAACCCTCTTTGGTTGGTGTTATCTCAAAATCAGACCCTGGAAGGCTGCTGACCAGGAAGACTTCAAGTAACTGTTTCAAACCAATCTTTTGACTAAGGTTTAGCCTCCTTAGCCTGAGAGGGCTCTCTCAAAAGGTTATTGATTTTGATTAAAAAAATAAGAGGGCTAACTCTTGTGAAATAACAGTGACAAATATGAAGGTTGGACAAACATTACATAAGTTTCCATTGGGCCTATGGAGTCAATAAAACCTCAGCAAATAATGATACAGCCTTTACATAGAAGTCAGGGCATGTGGCATTTAAATGTTCAAAACACAACTCTTATAAAACCACAGTTCATGAATGTGTACAGGAAATCAGAGCAGCATAAGTGAATTCTGAGTGATTACACATCTATGCAACTGTAAAATAAATCAAGGATAAAGTAAAACCACACATCTTGAACATATAAACACTTTATGAATCCTGAGAAGAAAAGCAGTTCTATTATATTACTGAACTCTGTCTTTCTACATAAGCCAAAACAGTACTCTGTTTTATAAAATCTCCAACCCTCATTACATCGCTGTCTCAGCCATATATAGAATCCTTATTCTAACTAATTCGAACTTCCTCCTCCAGCATGAGGGGAATTCGATAACTGCCTCTAATGACACCTATCAGCTATTTAACTAACTATTAAATACAATAAAGAGCTGACTGGAGTTTTAAAGAGTTCTAATTAACTATGACTCTAACTCTATCTTCCATGCATAATGACTTATTCTTGTTCTTTGCCACCTGGTCCCCTTTTTGATGTGGCTGAGCTGGATGTTTAATACTCCACCTCGACTTTGAACGCCAAATCCTTTAACTGCTCAGTAGTGTTAGGAGATATCCCTTGCTTCTCGGTTCCAATTTTCCTCAAATTTCTCAAATGTACAGCAGCATGTCTTTAGCTTTTAATAACCCATAATATGGAACACTGCCACGTTCTGGATGTGTTGTGAGCTGCATCGATTGACATGTGTGCAAGCAAAAGGTCCTTGTATGCAAAAGATTTGCTACCTCTTGAACGGTGACAACGGGGATATCACAGAACTTTAAAAATGGGTTGAAATATTCCACCTTTTTAAATCCTCCACCTGTCTTGTTTTGATTGGCTATTGTCGTTCCCGCTGATATCTTGTATACCCTTTTGGCGTTTCCTTTTCAAAATTTCCGCTCAAAATACAAAACTGCCTGTTCTGTGTTAAAATCATCACCTTCAGCAGTTTCGTAGCGCGCTACGAAACTGCTGAATTATTTAAGCAGCTTGCCTTTGGCCCGAGACCTTTATCACCAAAACATTTGATTGCCAAAAACTTCCTCTGAGTTTTCATATGTATAGCAGGGATTTATATGTCTTCAAAAACAATAAGACTAAGCAGATTTGACAAAAATTTGGAACAAAACCTCTCTTGAAGAGAAAATTCATTTAGCAGATAATTGGTACAGCTGTACCTTCAGGTCTTCAATCTTCTTCTTCAGAGCTTTATTCTCAGCCCTTAATTGCATATTTATTTTTCTAATGAACTGGGCCTCTTTGATGGCTGGTACTGTCCACGTGTGAAATTGTGCATGGCCATCAACTACTGAATTCAACTGATTTTGAAAGGTTTCAGTCCCCTGGCATTTACCGGATCTGTGCTCTTTTCTCTCCATTTTCCTTTCAAAATCTTCACACACACAGATTCTAACAACTTCAGTTGCAATGGTAGTTCAGTTCCTTTTAATTCAGCCTCGCTTGAAATCCAAATTCTTTGTCACTCATGCAGCACTTACAACTATCATTAAGTACATGCATGGTAAAATCCCTTAGGAATGATATTTCTGTGCATGTTGACAGAGCTAGTAGTGGGATAGTGGCAAATGAGTGTTCAAACGTGATACGAGAGGTACAAAAACTGACATGAGTGGACACAACTGATGACTCGGATAATAGACTTGACCTTTCAGGAAAGATTCGCTGCAAAAAGCACGAATCCATGATTTCGCAGCACTATTAGTTTGAAACTCTAATAATGCGCTGCGAAACGGCCTAATCATGACGCGCTGCGAAATTGCTAAACCATAATTGCGCTGCGAAACTGGCCAATGGGATTTATGCTGCGAAATCACTAAAAGACACGATGACTCGGACATGGATAAGACATGACTATGGAACAATGATGGATGAATTAGAACCAATGGGAGTCGAGTATGGTTTAAGTTAAGAACTTTAACATTCAAATCCTAAGTAAGAAAAAAAAATGAAATCAACCTAACACAGACTTTTGCTATTGGACTAGGGCAGACGATTATATACATCAATTTTTTTAGTTCTGAGTGATAACAGTGGCTCCACTTGGGATAGTGTGCTCTTGTAGTACACTAAGAACTCGTAGATCCAGTGCTTTGTCCAAAACATAAACAAAGTTGACAAGCATTCCTTTATAGCTTTATGGGCCTTCACCTCGGGCTTGAGCTTCCTGTTCAGCTTGTCATTTATTTTCAACAAGAAAGACTAATAAAACGGTTATATACAATGTTTGTGAGACACTTGGCAGAGATTCAATCAATTGTAATGCTTTAGGAACCTGCCATTAACAGGTCCTCCAGCATATGGTGTTCCATCAACCTCCTGCAGAATGTAGGTGTTATTCCCATGAAAAGCAGAAATTTGATATGGCCCTTTCCATAAATTTTCGAATTTACCATGTTTACCTTTCTCTTCAATTCTATCTTCCCATTTTAGGACTTTATCATGAATCTGGAATGTTACCTCTTTGATCTTTTTGTCAAATGCTCTCTTGATCCTGTTCTGGTTTTGTTGATGACTGTCAAACACCTCATTTCTTTTCTCCTACAAAGCTATTAGCTGATTGATCCTTCGCTGTATAGCATTTGGTTCCTCTTCTAATCCTTGAATCAACTTCATTACTGGTACTCTGAGAGATGTTGGAAATATAGCCTCTGCCCCATACACAAGCTCATATGGTGATGTTCCAATGGACCTTTTTGTGCAAATCCGGTCAGCCCACAAGGCATATTTCAGTTTCAAATGCCAAGCCTTTTTATTTTCTTGCAGCAGCTTCTTAATGATTCTCACAAGACTCTTGTTTGAGCTTTCAGCTAAACCATTTCCCTGTGGATAATAAGCAGTGGAATGTCCAAGGGAAATGTGATACTGATGACAAAAATTAATCATTCTTTTGGACTTGAAAGCCTGAGCATTATCTGTAATGATCTTGATTGGACAACCAAACCTTGATAATATGTTATTTTCTAAGAAAGAAATAATCACAGAATCATTTGCTTGCCTTGTGGGTATTGCCTCTATCCATTTTGTAAAGTAATCGGTGGCTGTGAGAATCCAGCGATGTTGTCCTGATGAAGGAGGATGGATTTCCCCTATAAAATCTAATCCCCATTGCTGGAAAGGTGCTTCAACATAAATGGGAACCAAGGGCATTGGCATGAGCTTTCTCTTTCCCTCAAACAGTTGACATTCATGGCATGTGGCTATCTTTTTATAAATATCTCTAAACATAGTTGGCCAAAAATAGCCAGCTCTCAAAACCTTGTTTGCAGTGGCTTTCCAATAGTGATGACCTCCACAATCCCCTTTATGAAACTCATCAATTACTTTATCAGCTTCTTCTTCAATGAGACAATTTAATAATATTCCTCCTGCATCCTTCCAAAACAGATTTTGGTCATATACAAAATATCTGAGAGATTTCAACTTGGTGAACCGAGCTTTGGATTTTGAAAGGTTATCAGGAGCTCTATTATGCTGCAAGACAAATGCTACATCCTTATACCATTCTGAGATCAAAAATTTCTCATTGATTTGGACCAACTCTTCTTCATTTTCAGAAATTTCTGAGATTTCTGTGCTTAAATTAATATCAATACAGTCCAGATTTGACTGAGTCAACAATTTGGCTAGGCCTTGACCCTTTACCAGCTTGGTGGGTTTAATCCCGATGTCATACTCCAACAGTTTTGCTATCCACTTTCCTCTTTTTCCATCTGGATCAGCTTGTGTAAGAATATCTTTTATAACAGCATTTGGCACGTATGCAACGATATGAGAGTGCAAAACATAAATTCTGAAATCCTTAATTGCTTTCACCAATGCATATGCTTGTTTTTCTAAGATATTATATTTCAATTCAGCATTAGCCAATGTCTTGCTAAAGAAAGAAATGGGCTGTTCAGTACCTTGACCTCCTTTTTGCAGTAAGACTCCAGCAATTGTGTCTTCAGAAGCAAATGTGAAGATCAGAAATTCCTTGCTAAAATCCGGGCTAATGAGGACTGGTGCTTGAGTGAGTGCTTTCTTGATCTCTTCAAATGATTTCTTTGCTTCAGTTGTCCATTTAAAATATGCTCCTTTCCTTAACATCTTTGTTATGTTCTTGACCACTTCAGCAAAGTTAGGAATGAATCTTCTAACAAAGTTAACTTTTCCAAGAAAGGATTGAATCTCCTTCTTACTCCTTGGTAAATCTAACTTTTGAATTGCACTAACTCTATTAGGATCAATCCTAATTCCTTCTTCAGAAATAATATGTCCAAGCAATTTGCCAGAAGTTAAAGCAAAAATACTTTTGGTTGGGTTTAAAGAAATACCAAACCTCCTACACTTCAGTAGGACCCTTTCAAGGTGCTTTAAGTGGTCTTCTTCCTTTTTTGAAAAGACTGTGATATCATCAAGATAAACCACCATTGATTTGTCCTTTTCTTCAGCAAAAGCAATATCCATTGCTCTCTGGAAAGTTGCTCCTGCATTCATGAGGCCAAAGGGCATTTTTGCATACATGAATGTTCCCCATGGTGTAGTGAAAGTTGTTTTCTCCTGATCATCTGGGTGAACAAGGATCTGATTGTACCCTGAGAAGCCATCAAGCATAGACATCCTTTGTGAACCAACAATGTTTTGCAGAATGAAATCCATTTTGGGGAGAGGGTAGTTATCTTTCAATGAAGCTTTGTTTAAGTTCCTGAAGTCTATACAAATTCTGATCTCCCCATTCTTTTTCCTGACTGGTACCAAGTTAGCAAGCCAATTTGAGAATCTGATTGGAACAATAATTTTGGCATCAAAAAGCTTTTTCACTTCTTTTTCAATCAGTGGCATTAGAAGAGGATTAATCCTTCTTAGCTTCTGCTTAAAAGGTTTCTCATTCTGCTTAATAGGGATGGTGTGCTGTATGATTGAAGAATCATATTGTTTCAAATCAGCATAGCTCCATGCAAAAACATCAATGAATTTTTTCATCATTTCAACATATTTGGTCTTCATATCAGCTGAAAGGAACTTTGAAATCTTGACTATTTTAGGCACAACTGAGTCACCTAAATTACAGTTTTCTATTTCCTCTTCATTAGCTTGCAGCCTTGGTGCTTTGAATACATCATTTTGATCAAATAATTTTTCAAGGGGAATGAGGCCTTTAGGGATTAAGTTGTTTTGTAGCTGTAAAACTTCAGAACTTCCCCTTGACTCTGTTAACATATTCTGCTGATCTATTTGATTGTGCTCAAACTCTTCTTTTAATTCAATGAAATTCCTTACCTGCTGATCATCCTCAAAGACTTGCCAATTTATGATATTATCTGGTATGACCGGTCTATGGCGAACCTCTACTTCATAGCTTTCAGAAGAATGCTTGGGAATAATAAAGAGACTAGCTGAAACAACAAGAGAATCTGCAATAGAATTTTGATCTCTAGTTTTGATGCTGAAGGAATAGGATTGAAATTTTTCCAACAGTTCCAACACTAAATTTCTGTATGCTCTCATCCTTGCATCCTTTGTTTGATATGTACCTTGTACTTGTTTAATGATCAATTCGGAATCTCCACAAACAACAATGTTTTTTGCTTTCAATTTTATCAAGGTTTCCAAACCTAAAACCAGAGATTCGTACTCAGCCATGTTATTGGTACAATCAAAGTTTAGTTTGTATGAAAGAAACTTACTTTCTTCAGTTGGACTAGTGATCCAAATCCCAGCTCCTGCCCCTTCTTTTCCTGCTGATCCATCAAAGTATAATGACCAGCAACCCGTGATGTCTCTTTCATCTCTTTGTTGTCCTTCTTGACACTGATTTTCTGCATGTTCATCTTGTGATTCTTTTCCAACTGATTCATTGAAAAGGATAGCTGATCCAAGACCAGTATCACATGAGTAAATAGGAAAATTCTGAGGCTTGTCTTTGCTGCTTACCATGTAGGCCATCCTTGTTTCACGATACAACCTCCTTTGTTCACCAAACACTGGGATGGTAGAATATGTTAGATCCATTTGCATGGTACCCTTAATTTTTGCTACCCATGACCTTGAAAGGAGCATCCCAAACTTAGGTGGAATATCTGCAACAACAATGTCCATGACAGTTGTTTTTGCTGGGATTTGTGTGAGTGCCACAACAACATCCTTTATTAAACCAATGCAATGAACTCTCTTTGAATCAAAGGAAAATAATTCCTTGTATGGTCTAGTTACTTCTAACCCCGGTCTTTCCATGATTACCGTAGGCATGAGATTATGTGATGCCCCTGAATCCAACATAGCATTATGTAGAGTCATATCATGAATATTAATGCTTATGTAAAAGGGGGGAAACTCATCATTTTGTTCATCCTCAAGTCTTGGACCTAAACAGATAATAGGATTATCCTCTTGTACATTTAGGATATCAGCCACTCCTGGTGGAGAATTAAGCATTTCAACAATCTTGCTTCTGTATTTGTCTACCTTGAGAATTTCATTGAAAGGAACTGATATTTTAATTTTTGCAATCTCATTCTCAATGTTAAAAACAGAAGTAGACTTTTCAATTTCTTTAGAAGGAGAAGGAGTTTGAATATCCTTTTTATCAAGAGGGGAATCACCTTTACCTTCAACCACCTTTGATTTTTCCTTTTTATCCTCAACTGCCTTTGAGATATTCTTCTTGGGCTGTGCTTTGTTTGCTGTAATAGGAACATCTCTATTCCTAAGATTGTACTGCTTCTGTATCTCAAATATAGCATGTTGATAACCCTTTAAGAAATCTGAAGGCTCTTCTTCTGATTTTATCATGCTGGACTCATCATGTTCCTCCTTAGTTAAGAAAATTCCTGAATCTTCTTCATCAAAGCAATGGAAATATTCCTCAGGGACTTCAGGTTCTTCTTCTTCATCCACCAAGTTTTGTTGGAAAGGAGGTCTCACTGGAGGATCTGCCTGCTGATTTCTGTTGTCTCTTGGCCTTTGCTGATTCTGAGGCCTTCTGAATTGAGGGTTCCTAAATTGAGGTTCTTGTTGTGCTTGGGGAGCAGAAGTATTCCCAAGAGCTAATCGGTCCATCAATTTCTCCATGGTTTTCATCATTGTTTCAAACTTGTCTTCTTGAGCAGAGGTAGAAGGCTTCTCTTCTTCCTTTATCTTTGTCTTTGCCATCTTTGATTTCTTAGCAGCAAGCATATTCACTTCTACCTTAATTGCATCATTTTGCATGTCAGCAAGAGTGGCAGACTCTCTTTCTCTGAGTAAAAGAGAGAAATCTGAATCAAATGACTCAGCATATGTCAACTGTGCCAAAGCTCCAGGAGGTTTCAAATGTTCTGGAATAGAATTATATGTTTTATTAAACCTCTTAGAAAAGTTTTGGACAGTTTCATCTGGAGCTCTTCTTAGATTATTGTATTCGGTGAGGGCTTGAACAGGGTTGGTTCTGTTTCCCCATTTCCTCAGAAAGCTATCTTCAAATTCAGCCCAACTACGAATGCTACCAGCTCCAAGGGCTTTAAACCATTTTCTAACTTCCCCAATGAAAGTTTGAGCAAACAGTCTTAATTTTACATATTAATCATCCACTTCTTCCCTGTCAACAAAATCATTGAACCTATCCACATGTTCCTCGGCTGTAATATCTTCATCTCCTCCCCATGTTGGAATTCTGGCAGCATATTTACTAGGAAGATCATGCAAAACAGCAGGGAGAGCTAGAGGGGCATACCTAGCAGGTATAGCCATAGTGAATGGAGGAGCAGTGATAACAGGTATTGTATGACCAGTGGAACCAGAACTAGTATGAGATGTTTTCTGAGGACTATTTGGACTAGCAGAGGCAGAAGATAAAGTATGGGTACGAAAAGGGCTATTTGGACTTTGTAAACCACTGACAAAAGAACTCCAATTTGGGAGAGGTAAACAATTTTTAGATTTGAGCAAAACTTCAAAAGGGTCAAGCTCTTTGAGCTGATTCAAGTCCTCTTCCTCTAATAGCAATTCTGAAGTAACAACCTCCCAAAACTCTTCTTTATCCTTTTGTGACACTAAAGATGAAGTATCAATGCCTCTTTTTTGTAAATCCAAGATGATTCCAATAAGCTCTTCTTCGTTCTCAGACCTCAACAATACCTCATGAATTTTATCATCTACAATCTTATCTTCAGGACTTCTAGAAAATTCAGGGAACAAAGATTTTGATACAGATGAGGTACCTGGTATATCAGAAAATCTTTGCCTGCTCCTTGAGATGATGTTTGGGTTATCCACAGGAGTAGGTGGATCTGGGTCAGGATTACTCCTTGTATATCTTCCTCTCGAAGCCACCTTTTAAACTTTAAGATTGAATGGAGTCACCAAGGTAGAATGCAGCCTCGAAAATCCTCTGAGCTCCTGCTACCTTCAGAAGTTCAGCTTCATAATATCGGGAATGAGTAATCTTCAGACTCCCGGCAGACGCACCAAAATGTTATCTCAAAATCAGGCCCTGGAAGGCTGCTGACCAGGAAGACTTCAAGTCACTGTTTGAAACCAATCTTTTGACTAAGGTTTAACCTCCTTAGCCTGAGAGGGCTCTCTCAAAAGGTTATTGATTTTGATTAAAAAAATAAGAGGGCTAACTCTTGTGAAATAACAGTGACAAATATGAAGGTTGGACAAACATTACATAAGTTTCCATTGGGCCTATGGAGTCAATAAAACCTCAGCAAATAATGATACAGCCTTTACATAGAAGTCAGGGCATGTGGCATTTAAATGTTCAAAACACAACTCTTATAAAACCACAGTTCATGAATGTGTACGGGAAATCAGAGCAGCACAAGTGAATTCTGAGTGATTACACATCTATGCAACTGTAAAATAAATCAAGGATAAAGTAAAACCACACATCTTGAACATATAAACACTTTATGAATCCTGAGAAGAAAAGCAGTTCTATTATATTACTGAACTCTGACTTTCTACATAAGCCAAAACAGTACTCTGTTTTATAAAATCTCCAACCCTCATTACATCGCTGTCTCAGCTATATATAGAATCCTTATTCTAACTAATTCGAACTTCCTCCTCCAGCATGAGGGGAATTCGATAACTACCTCTAATGACACCTATCAGCTATTTAACTAACTATTAAATACAATAAAGTGCTGACTGGAGTTTTAAAGAGTTCTAAATTAACTATGACTCTAACTCTATCTTCCATGCATAATGACTTCTTCTTATTCTTTGCCACCTGGTCCCCTTTTTGATGTGGCTGAGCTGGATGTTTAATACTCCACCTCGACTTTGAACGCCAAATCCTTTAACTGCTCAGTAGTGTTAGGAGATATCCCTTGCTTCTCGGTTCCAATTTTCCTCAAATTTCTCAAATGTACAACAGCATGTCTTTAGCTTTTAATAACCCATAATATGGAACACTGCCACGTTCTGGATGTGTTGTGAGCTGCATCGATTGACATGTGTGCAAGCAAAAGGTCCTTGTATGCAAAAGATTTGCTACCTCTTGAATGGTGACAACGGGGATATCACAGAACTTTAAAAATGGGTTGAAATATTCCACCTTTTTAAATCCTCCACCTGTCTTGTTTTGATTGGCTATTGTCGTTCCCGCTGATATCGTGTATACCCTTTTGGCGTTTCCTTTTCAAAATTTCCGCTCAAAATACAAAACTGCCTGTTCTGTGTTAAAATCATCACCTTCAGCAGTTTCGTAGCGCGCTACGAAACTGCTGAATTATTTAAGCAGCTTGCCTTTGGCCCGAGACCTTTATCACCAAAACATTTGATTGCCAAAAACTTCCTCTGAGTTTTCATATGTATAGCAGGGATTTATATGTCTTCAAAAACAATAAGACTAAGCAAATTTGACAAAAATTTGGAACAAAACCTCTCTTGAAGAGAAAATTCATTTAGCAGATAATTGGTACTGCTGTACCTTCAGGTCTTCAATATTCTTCTTCAGAGCTTTATTCTCAGCCCTTAATTGCATATTTATTTTTCTAATGAACTGGGCCTCTTTGATGGCTGGTACTGTCCACGTGTGAAATTGTGCATGGCCATCAACTACTGAATTCAACTGATTTTGAAAGGTTTCAGTCCCCTGGCATTTACCGGATCTGTGCTCTTTTCTCTCCATTTTCCTTTCAAAATCTTCACACACACAGAGTCTAACAGCTTCAGTTGCAATGGTAGTTCAGTTCCTTTTAATTCAGCCTCGCTTGAAAACAGCCTCGCTTGAAATCCAAATTCTTTGTCACTCATGCAGCACTTATGACTATCATTAAGTACATGCACGGTAAAATCCCTTAGGAATGATATTTCTGTGCATGTTGACAGAGCTAGTAGTGGGATAGTGGCAAATGAGTGTTCAAACGTGATACGAGAGGTACAAAAACTGACATGAGTGGACACAACTGATGACTCGGATAACAGACTTGACCTTTCAGGAAAGATTCGCTGCAAAAAGCACGAATCCATGATTTCGCAGCGCTGTTAGTTTGAAATTCTAATAATGCGCTGCGAAACGGCCTAATCATGACGCGCTGCGAAATTGCTAAACCATAATTGCGCTGCGAAACTGGCCAATGGGATTTATGCTGCGAAATCACTAAAAGACACGATGACTCGGACATGGATAAGACATGACTATGGAACAATGATGGATGATTTAGAACCAATGGGAGTCGAGTATGGTTTAAGTTAAGAACTTTAACATTCAAATCCTAAGTAAGAAAAAAAAATGAAATCAACCTAACACAGGCTTTTGCTATTGGACTAGGGCAGACGATTATATACATCAAATTTTTTTTTAGTTCTCAGTGATAACAGTTGGCTTGGGCAACCTTGGAAATTTGGGTACCTCTGCAGATACTTTGACACTTTCTATCTCCGGGGCAACTTCCTCAGCTGCCATTTTTACCTCTGGGGTAGCTCCCTCAGCTATCATTGCTTCTCCAGTACTCACGATTTCTATGGGCGTCGACATGATGCTAGTCAAAAACTCCTTCGTTTCATTCGGCAACCTCTCAAATGCTAAATTCACTATCAAAGCTTCAAATTTCTCTTGGTTCATATGCGCTTGAGAGCTCAACACCTCAATTCTAAAAATGCCAAGTTTTTTTTAGTGGGAAACCATCTATAATTTATAGGCATTTTCAAATTCAAATCCGACTGTTCCCCCCAAAATTCGTTCATAAATTTGCTCATAAATCCGAATGCTCCCTTAAATTATGACTTAAATGTCACCCCCCCCCCCCCCCCCACTCCATTTAACCATTTTGTCATCGTCAAATCATGAATAGTGACCATAACGGTCACTTTCTAGCTGCCCTGCTCAGTCCCTTCTTCTATAGCACAGCTCCCCACGCATTTCTACTAACACTTTGACATTCCTTCGTTCCGCGCAGTTGCCCAATCGCGCAGCTCCACAACCTGGGCAGTGTATTTTATACTCTCGCACCTCCTTTCAGCTTCCTAGAGCGCTAAGAATATGCTTCAATCATGTAGTCATCTATATGGATCATCGGTGTATGGCTTCAATCAACTGCCATTCACCTTTCCTGGGAGGGATTCTCTATTTAATTTTACCAACTGAACTGCTCCACCATCAGTAATCTCCTTGATGACATATGGCCCCAGCCAATGCATCCTAAATTTTCCTAGAAATTTATCAAACTTGTTTTCATATCATAAAACTAAATCACTTACCTTGAAGGTGCATAGTTTGATGTGTTGATCGTGCCATTCCTTTTCGCGCACCTTTCAAACTTATTGATGGAATCCAACTAGAAATCTATCCTCTTCAAGTTGTGTTAGCTGAGTGAGCCTATCCTCCAGGGCTTCACAATCCACCATTACTGTGAATGTCACTCTGCTCAGACTAGGTACAATGTACTCCATCGACATCACATCTTCTACACCATAAACCAGCCTGAACGGTGTTTGTCCAGCTAGTTTCTTGCAAGTCGTTCTATAATCCCATAACACTGCAGGTACGCACACATCCCAGTCATTTCTTTGAGCATTGAAAACCTTTATTATCACGCTCTCCAATATATTATTAAATGTTTCCACCGTCCCATTAGCTTGCGGATGATAAGGCATACTTTTCTGATGGTAAACCTGAAATTCCTTCGTCAACGTGCTGATCGTTTCATTAAGAAAATGCATACCACGATCGCTCATCAAAATCTTCGGACACCCAAACCTCGTCAGTACATACTCAAAAATGAAATTTGCTGCTCTTGTGCCTATACAGTCCTGCACAAGTTGTACCTCTGCCCATCTGGTTAAATACTCAGTCACGGTGATGATGTATTGCACACCCGTCTTCTTTCCTGGAGGCTAAATCGGTCCCACAAATTCAATCGCCCACTTTTAAAATGGTTGTAATGTCACCTATGGATACAGAGGTAGCTCATCCCTCCGTGATGGCTTGCCACTCCTTTGACATGGATCGCATGCCCTACAATATGCTTTTGAATCCTTATGCAAGGTCAACCACCACAACCCAGCGCATAGAATCTTTTGCGTTGTTGCTTTTCTTGCATAATGACCTCCCTTGGTGCCACCATGAGCCTCAGCAAGGATGTTGTTTCTTTCAAACTCTAGCACAGAACGTCACAATATTTCATTTGATCCCATTCTGTACAAGTGCCCTACACCGACAGAAAATTTTGTCACGTGCACCACCAGTTCCTTCTTATGTTGATTTGTATATCCTTTTGGAGCCGTTCCTGATGTCAAGAAGTGTATAATATCTTCAAAGTGATTGTCAGCAACGCACACTATAAAGAGTTGCATGTCAAGGAGTCCTTCCTCCAAATTAGTAGGCTCTTCTCCAGTTTCAATGTGCAATAGATGAACTGGTCTTGCATTCAATTGTCTGGGTTTCACAATGACTTCAAAATCATATTCCTCGAACAACAACAACCACCTGCATATCTTGCCCCCCCCCAACATAGGCTTGTTGACTAGGTATTTCAGTGCAGAATGGTGTATATACATCTTAAAATGTCCTTGCAATAGATAATGCCTAAACTTCTGGAGTGCGTACACCATAGCTAATCCTTCGTTTTATATCGTGGAATAATTTTTCTCGGTGTTGGATAGCTTCCTACTTGAGAACGCTATAGGATGATCCAAGTCCCCTTCACCAGCCTGTGTTAGTACTGCTCCCAATGCAATACATGATGCGGCAACATGCACATGAAATTCCTTCTTCCAATATAGGAAGACTAGGATTAGCAGGGTGACCATCTTCTCCTTTAGCACATCCAAGCTCTTCTGACATTCTTCATTCCAACACAATGTAACACCCTTCTTTAATAGTTTTTCCATCGGCGCAGTGATTTGGGCATAGATCTTGATGAATTTCCTATAGTATATCATATGCCCCAGTGTTGCGCGCAACTGTTTCACACTCCTTGGTGCCTCCAAATTGATTATGACCACGATCTTCACAGGGTCTACCATCAAGCCTTGTCTACATACCACATGACCCAGCAAGATCCCAAAAGGGACACAAAACAAACATTTCTTCAGATTGAGCGCAATCTGGTACCTTTGGCATGTATCTAGCATCAAGCACAGACTTTCCACATTGCACTTTACCAATCCAAACACTATCCAACCATCAAAGTATACCTCCAAAATTTTTTGAATGAAATCTTTGAATGTTGCGATGACAACGCGCGGGAAGATTTCCAGTGCATTCTTCAGCCCAAAAGCCATCACAGTATACTAGAAGCATCCCCATACAGTCGTGAAGTTTGTCTTACTCCTATCCTCTAGCACGATCTTGATCTAATGGTACCCTGAGAACCCATCAGTAAACGAATATGCTTCTTGGCCACCAACATTATCCATACCTCATCAGTGAACAGAGTTGGGAAGGTATCAGGCACACAGCCGTCATTCAACTTCCTGAGATCTACGCATATCCATATCTCATCATTTTTTTCTTGTCCTAAACTACCATTGGGATTACCCACTCAGACTCCTCGACTGGTTCAATGATACCTGCTGCAAGCATTTTATCCAACTCCAAATGAACCCTTTCTTTATACTTTAGATTGAGGCAGTAAGGTCTTTGCTTAATTGGATTCATGTCTAGATTTAGAGTGATCTTCATGACACCCAAGTCCCCTATTATCCCTTCAGATCCGAAAACTTCTTGTGGAGTAGATCCTAATATTCGCGGAGTAATTCGATGACCTTATCTACTGTGGCATCGTCCTAGTAGTCCCCAATATTTGCAAGTTTCGGCTCTGCCTCCATGCCAATGTTCACCTGTCTAGTTTTGAGTGGCTTGGTTATGTCTGTGTTATCTAGTTGCGATCCCTCAACTTTGCAGTGACCTTCAGTCTCTGGAATATTAATCTTCCTCGGGTCTTCATCTTCTTCTTCTGCTATTACATTGTAGCACTCTAGTGCGTGGCTCAACTAGTTAGTCCAATCAGGTTGAATCAAATCTAGAGGATCCTGCGGTATCCTGAAGAGTATTGCCTTAGTCTCATGCAATGCTTCATCGGTACATTCAAACCCATCTTTAAAGCTGGATGTCATAAAAAATCCTTGGCACAAAACATCCCACTCTTCAGTGCCATGGCAGGGTTCTGTCTCCAAGTACCAATGCATCAGTATAACATCCAAAGTATGACAAAATAGATGTACCCACTGTGGCTGAGGCTTCGCTCCACACATTTCAGTCCATTTTGCCAAATGGTCACACGGATCATTCCTCCCATCATATTTTTCTGTTATTCGCACTTGTGGCTGGCCAAATTACACTCTCATCATTTTTCTGTATATGTGCCAATCATCAAAATTGTCATTGTGTGTGCCTCACCATCTTGCAGGCATAGCACACAGCGCCCAGTCCAAGGCCTGGAAGTGATGCTTCTCTGGATCTTATCTCTCAAATGCATCCAAAAAGCGATCAACATAAGTTAAACCATCATAATAAGGTAGATTTCTTACCTCTGATGATACACAACACAACGACATGATCATCATATTACAACGCAGTGTAGATACTTCCTGCAGTCAATTCTGCCAGTGCTCCAGTTCTTCATCTGAATCTGGTGTGTAGGAACTTTCGTGGTCCCATGAAATACATCCATCTACTATTGGATTCACCCAATCCCGATCTCGCGTCGTTATCTTGTAAATCTAGTCCAAATCGTCATCACTTTCATAATTGTGGACCAGTTCAGTATAGCGCGGTCCTTCTGTAGGGTCCAGTGACACCACTATGCAGAGAAATTTCTTCTTAGATATCATCTTTCGCCTCTTCAGATTTATTGCCCCATTCATGTCAGCGGCCCAATCTATCCCAAGGAGCACGGGGTAGGGATTGTTGTCATCCACAATTTCTATCACTTCAAAATTAGCTAGTGTGCTTGCGCCTTCAATATCAACTGTTACGCCCTGCAACCTCCCCATTATTATGATTCTCTATTGATTCATCATCGTTAACTGAATCGGAGACCACTATAGCATAGGTCTCCTCATTCTCTCCCATGTCTGTTTCGGAAAAATGTTTTCATCCGACCCCAAATCTATAATAACTTGATCCATCTCATATTCGCCTATCTGTGCAGTAAGCCTCATCTCATGCCCCGCTCCCATCATATGCCTACCAATCTTTCTAACTACGCGCGGTCCGTCAGTAGTGTTTTCCTTCCCAGCGCGCCTATTGATCAGCTCCTGTAGTCCCTTCACAGCCTTGCTATCAAGTAGCAGTTCCATGCAGGTCTCCAAGAATGTGGCAATGATGGATGGGTCCATTTCTCAGCCGGCTTCTCCTAACTCCCTGAGGTAGAGGCCTCGGCGAAGCTTTTCTTCACTTCCATAAATGTTTCTTTCACGTGTTCTAGATCAAACCCATCTCCTTTTCTGGTGCTTTGTGGGCACACTCACCTTCTTCAGGCTGCTTCCACTTTTCTTCACCAGTTGTCGCTCCACTCCACAGCACAATATTTACCTTAGGATCTTCCTCGCGAGGCTCAAACAATGTAAACTTTGAAACGGGAACTCTAAACTCAAAATGGGAACTCTTGCCAAAAAACCTCGAAAAAACACCAAAAACAGTGCCAAAAACGAAAAGTGTGTACATTGGAACAATGGTTTTTTTTTAGGGTAAATTTTGAACATGTTTTAAAAATGGCAGTGAAAATTAAATTTTCGTGCAAAAAAAAAACCTTGAAAACGAAAAATTGTTGATACTAGAATGACAGTTTTTTTTTTAGGGTCAATTTTCAACATTTTAAAAAATTCTAGTAAAACTGAACTTTTTTGTGCAAAAAAACAATTGTTTATGAGGAAAAAAACACACTAATGTTTTTGGTAGAATAACATTTTTCTTTCCTAAGTATAAATTCAACATGTTTTCAACCATAACATGCTAGATACAAAAGAAATTGGAATTTTTTCAACGATAAAATTAAAAAACCATGACATTATGAACAAATTACATGACTAAATGAATCAAAATGTCATTATTTGTATATTGAATGAAACATACATTATATCTCTAATTTAATGTTGCATTGTAGATATTCTAAACAATAAAAATTATCATAATTAAGACATATAATCAAACAACATAAAAATGACTCATAACTTCTGATTTAACACCATATGGAAATCAAAAATTTTATTTCAAGATACGATGCAAACATCACTTATATAAACTGTCTTAGACAACTATTCAAAATCACTCATATTTTCTTGCACACCATCAAAATTCACATCTTCATATGAATGACTGGATGCAGATGAAGATGTTCCATATTCTTCTCTTTCATCAACTAGTGCCCCATCTGAGTCCACATATGCCCACCATTTTAGGTTTCAAAATTCTTCTAGATCTATGACTGGTTTTAGCAGACTTCCATCTCAACATTGTTCCTTTTGGTAACAACCTTTTCAGAATCTCTATTATCATAGCCAAGCCAGACACGAAATTGGTCTATGAGACCCCCTTGTTTGTGGGACAAGAGACCCACCTCCACGCAACAATTTGATTATTATGTCTACGAAGGCATACCTACTCTAACCCCTTCTAGTTTTTGAACTTGTGACCTCTTAGGAGGAAACACATGCTCTTAACCATTAGGCCTATTCATGCTCTAAGAAAGTGGATTTGATTAGCTAAAGATAGTAATATAAAAACTCACAATTATAACTCATGATCACAACATATAACACACATGTAACACACCTGTAAGATTACAAATTATGATAATATGTTTGAGAATACAAGCATAACTATTTCCTTTTATTCATCTCCAATGGGAATGTAATTATGAACTAGAATCTAGCCTAGGTTTGTAGGTTGTGTTTTAAAAATTGATGCATTAATAAAGCCTATATGTGTAATCTTAAATGTATAAAATTGTATTTTACGCTATTTCAAAAAAATTGATTTGAATGTTCATTTTCTTAGGTTTAAAGGTTACATAATTTAGCACAAAATTTAACTTTGATTTCCAAGTTACTAATTTGTTTCAGTTTCCAAAAAATTTACATAATGCTACAATTTTTTTCACAATTCCCCAAAATAACCATCGAAGTCCAAGAATTTGAAGATATTAAAGTGTCAAAGCTCCATGATTTCTAGTAGTGAAACAAGTTGTTTATTTATTTTATTTTAGTATTGAACCCTAATCTACATTACTTGCTAATTTGTAATGAACAATAACTAAGCATTAATGTCTTTCAAAGAATTAGTGCTACTAAGTCTTCTTGATGAGCAATGCAATGAACACTTATTAAATTTGGCACAAGTTTTTTTTAATAAAATGGTAAATCTTGTTTGATTAACAACCATAAAAGAAGTACCATTCGTGGAAACAAATACCTTTTTTTTATGTAATATGTTGGCTTCAACTTCTAAACCTTACACTATGGTGGAAATTGTTTTTCCCTTGATATCATCTAGTAATTTTATAAGCTCCACACCTTATGAGACATGCTCCCAAAGTCTTTAAATCCAAAAATGTAACATGAATATCAATATGTTTTTCTATTGTATGATCTTTTTATTTTTGTTTAACATAAAAGAGATTAAAGGACTATAAAGCATATTTCTCAATTGATCTCTTTCAAATATTCAAATTTAAATAATGGATAATCTTATTTTTGGCATATTTGGATACATTAAGAGATGACAAAGGAACAAAGAGGCTTATGAAGGGAAAAAGATAAATCTTGTTGTGTTAGCTATAGTATGCCTATTGTGATAGCTAACTTTTGGTTATAGCATAACCATGACATTTTCACGGAAGGTTATAGCATATCCTATTGTTTTAATTAAAACTTTCTTTGATATTAGTCAGGATAGGTTTATTTTGCAAAATACATTGTCTTGGCAGAAATTTTTAACTACAATAAGTTGAATGACGAGGATGTGATATATGATGCATCGTATTATTGGATCTATTGACAACTGATCCAATGGACCAGTGGACACATGGTGAACAGTGCAAAAGTCTATCTGTGATGTATTTAAATGATTTGGGAGTGCTAAATGAATGTAGGAAGTTATAATGTCTATGTAAATACACATATCTTTGATATGTAAATGATATGGGGGAGCGAAGCTAAGAGCGTTGTATAGAATATCATGAGTTTTTAATTTTGTTTAAAGAGATTTGCTGGTGTATAAATATAATTTTATGAACATCAGAGCCATCAAGGCGATTCTGAGAATCGCCCTGATGGCTCTGATGTTTCAAAACCTACCATTGTTTTGAGCCCTTCTTGAATATTCCTGGTTCTATAGAGCCTAATGGTGGGAGGTTCTGTGCACGCAGTGGCAGTGGGAGTGTCACACGAAAGAGCACAGCAATACCATGGCCGAGTAACGCTCTATTGGATTGTTTTAAATTTATAAAAGCGTTTCAATGATAAGGTCAGTCCTCCATGGTTCTGGTTCCACCTTTTGTCTATATGTACCAAAGATTGAAATCCCAAATTAGTATATTCGATATAAAGAGATTTGCTGGTGTATAAATATAAACAGGAATAACGAAAAAAAGTTTCCTCGGTTGAAAAAACAACTTTCAAACCAAATGAGAATACCAGTTAGTGCATGAATTGCACTGATAAAATATTTATCATCTGCCTTGGGAACTAGGTTGTTTCTAAACCATAACAGAATACCGCGTAGTACATGAACTACACGGCTAAAATATTTACCATTAGCATTGTGAAATACGTTGTTTTGTGTACTAGTGGTGTAGTAACAATTGAAGATGGGATGTGCATAATGCCATCAAAATACTCTCAAACATTAACATCATAAACCAGGAGACATACACCGTAAAGTCGACACAACACAAATATTCAATAGTAGCGTAATTATATTAAAAATATAATAAATCAAACCAAAAATATGCGATTACATCATGACTTCTCAATATATTTTGGTGGAGACAGCGTGATTATTCGTAGGTAACATAACTATATCAATAATGCAATATATGAACTTGCTCCATATATTTCGGTTTAGAAGCACACTAATTTTCTGCGATAAATAAATATAATTTTATGAACATCAGAGCCATCGGGGCGATTCTGAGAATCGCCCCGCCACCCCCAGTGGCGATTCTTACCACCAGGGGTGGTGGGGCGATTCTCAGAATTGCCCCGATGGCTCTGATGTTTCAAAACCTACCATTGTTTTGAGCGCGCAGCCCTATGATTTCCTCGACACCTGCTACGACCTGTCTAGCAACGGCCAGGTCCAGATTCCGACTATAACTTTTCATTTCCAGAACAACGCGGATGTGAGTGTGAGCGCCCTCGGGATTTTGGTAACCCTTGCGAGTGACGGATCCCAGGTGTGCCTGGCATTCGCACCAGAATCGCAAATGAACAATGTTAACATTATCGGGAACTTCCAACAGCAGTAGATGAAGGTTGCTTTTGACACGGCGGGCGGAAGACTTGGCTTCGCCTCTGGTTCCTGCGCGACTTAGCACTGCTCCAATAATTCCAATAAATTCCCTGTACGTTGCTGGGCTAACTGTAGAATTATATTTCACTAGTTTCTGCAAAAGACGGAAGCCCTAAATATGTGTGTCAAGCCTAGATTAGATTAGATTGATGAGCACAATTTTATATCAAAGTAAGGCACATTGTACAATATTGAAAGCTTTCCTCAGTTGTACACAATTTGGCACTTGCTTAGCTATTTCACAGGTTTAGGTTTTATGTAATCGAAGGCATGTTGTATACTGAGTCGTAAAATGTTAAAACCCTATAGTAGTACAGATGGAAAACATTTCATTCAACATCTTGAACACGTTTGCCAATAATAACATGAATTGGGCAAAGAGCAATGCCCATAATAAAATTCATAGTGCCTCGTGTAGTCGTATGCGCTGATCTGGGATACCGAGTTTACAGTTTGTCTAGCAACAAATTTCTTTATATTCTAATGAAATGTTGAAGTAAAATAATACAGGAAACTTGAGTGACTTTTTTCTATGCAACTTGTATTATAGGAAGGTCTTCATTTTTAAAATGCTAACCAGGCTGGTTTCGGCCTTATGGTTACCTAACTTTTATTAAATTCCGTCGAGGCCACCGTTTGGGTACTGAAGAATATGGGTTTCTTGGACGACATCGTTCAGCACGAATAATTATTTCTATTTTCAATTGTTTTTCTTGGACTAATAATTAATTCTATTTTAAAATTGATTTTATTGTACTAAATAATCCCTTACTTTATCTGAATTCACTTTTGAGGGATAGAGATAGGTTTATGATCTTTTTATAGATTTAAGAATTCACTTTTGGGGGACAGAGATAGTTTTATAATCTTTTTATAGATTTTATAAAGGCAAGTTTATTATTATTTTTTTAATTTCTATAAAAATAAGTTTATATTCAGCATAGTGGTTTTTGAAGGTTTGAGATTAATTATTTTGAATACAGAGGTAAATTTATATATATGTTTGGATAACAAAAGGTTTTAAAGGGGGAAGAAAAATGGCCTCTGCAACTCACTCATGCAAAACCTCCCTTTGTGAGACCGGAGCAACAGGGTTTGTGGCCTCCTCGCTGGTGAAGCTCTTACTGCAACGGGCTCACACTGTCCACGCTACTGTGCATGTCCCAGGGAAAGCAGCGAAGGTGCGGCATCTGCTGGACATTCCCGGCGCTGGGGAGAGGCTCAAAATCTTCAGTGCGGATCTGGTGGAAGAAGACAGTTACGAAGCTGCCATAAACCGTTGTGATGGCGTTATCCATGTTGACAGTTCCGGCAACTTCTTTTTCTGTAACATATCTGCTCTGCAATCGGAAAATTTCATCATAATAACAGGGGGAAAAGGAGCCGATCCGAGCAGTGAGGCCACCAAGGCTGGGCAGAGGAAGACCAGAAACGCAGACGCCTGCGACGACAAGAGAGGGAGAAGGCTCGGACACGGGAATGATAAGAAGGGATCTGAAGTTTTGCATCCGGAATCTGCAACCAAGGAAAAGAGCCCGAATGAAGCAGATCTGCCCCATCTGCCCCCTTACACAACAGATCGGGCAAAATACGGAAGGGATTACATCAACCCAGAAGCGGCAAACAAAGAAAGGGGCCTGCATGCAGCAGATCTATCCTCTCCCATAATAGATCGGGCCAAATATGGCAGATCTGGGATGGATCTATCTGATCTGTCCAGATCCAGGCAGAAGATAGGTGGGAACCCGCCAGATCTAAAAAACAAACCCATAAAATCGGACCGGGATAAGGCAGACTCAGTGGATCTGAAGGCATCCTCATCAGATCTATGGTTCCAAATCTTTATAAAGCCCCCCTCTGGGAAATCAATCCCAATCTGGGTACAAGCTTCAGACAAAGTCTCAAAACTGAAGAAAATCATTGCCAATCACATTGGCCTTCCAGCAGGATACCAACATCTGCTCTCAGAAGGCAGATCGATACAAGATCACTGGACAATAGGCCACTACAACATTAACCCAGGATCTAACATTATAGTCAACATGAGGCTTCGGGGAGGTGCAGCAGCCAGCGGATCACAGATTCCAGGCTCCTTTCGTGATGCAGTTAATGGGTCCAGTTCAAAGAATACAGGCTCTATCAAGGACGCGGTGAACGGTAAAGGAGGAAACATGCAACACAAACCAGCACCAGCACCAGAGCTACCAGGTCCCTATATTGTGGAACAAACACTGGAATCTCCAACGATCCAAGTAACTTCACCGGAGGTAACTAATATACATACTGATCTAGCCACTCATGCTGTTATATGTAGATTTAATGGGTTCTGGCCAAAATCAGATACCCTGCATCACTGGATTCTCTCAACATGGTCACCTGACTGTGAAATTCACCTATGCTCAAAGGGTTTCTTCATAGTTCGTTTTACAACAGAACAAGAACGTGACAACATTATAAATCAGGGGCCATGGTTCTGGGGAAAGGCTGGCCTCTTCACCATCCCCTGGTTTCCTGAATTTGATGCAAATACTATGAAAGTAACAACAGTTCCTGTTTGGGTGAGACTGCATAACCTCCCTCTACATTTCTGGCACAACAAAGTTTTAACAGCCATTGGAAATTCTTTGGGGAAATTCCTTAAAACAGACGAAGAAAGGATTAACCAAGGAATATTTACCTATGCTAGAATATGTGTAGAAGTGGATCTAAGCCTGGGGCTACCTGATCACATCACATTGAACTATTATAATACGCAGAGGATACAACCGCTGGATTATGAAAACACAGCATTCAGGTGTCTTAGATGCATGCAAACAGGGCATCTTCAAAACACCTGCCCACTGGGCAAGAAGGACCCCAAAGTGAACAAGAAACAACCAAAAAAGCCGAACGGATGGCAGAACACCGATTGGAGGGAAAAAGAGGATATGCAGATGTCAGAGCATACAGCGAACCAAGAGGAACCTGATACAAAAAGGGAACAGAACAGCACACAGGAAGAAAAAGCACCAGATCCTCAAATGGAGGACCATTTTCAGCAACAGAACATTCCACAGCTGGAATTTAGTGGTAACAAAAGAACTCATGGATCTGAAGGATCAGAATCCGACAAAGAATCTCCAGTGAACATACAAGAGCACCCGCAGGCCATCATTGTTCCCCCTCCTGACTCACAGGGTTGGCGTAGGGTGGAAAAGAAGAAGGGCAGGAAAGTATAAGCCAGATGTATTTGTGAATTTTTTATTTTTTTTACAGTTTTGTCCTAACCATGGACAGCTATCTGCATATGCTCTAAGCATCTGCAAAATGTAATTTATTTCAACATGAATATAAATTACGACTTTTTTCTACGGGAAAAAAAAAAACAAAAGGTTTTAAAGTTGTGTATATGTTCTATAACTAAAAAAACAAAAATCAATTTAAACAATGGAAAAAAAAATTACAATCTTCTTTTTAATATTCACTATCAAATTTTAAACTCAATAAAGAAATTAACAAACTATCTACTTATATTTTTGCTAGAATATCAAGTGGTTCATATTTTTGCTAGAAGATCACTTTATGCGGGCCTTGGAATTTATGTGATCGGTGGTGTCAGAACAGTTAAAATTTAATTCTTTGGTAAAATTTCTTGTGGTTCACTCGAATGCCTTGGAATTCTTGAAGATTGCAACATTTAAAACTAGCCTATAATATATAAGCATTACGGTTAAAGTTGTCAAAGGCTGGGAGCATATGGCTATTTGTGAAATTTCATGAGTGTGATTAAATGTAATGTGTTGATTACAGGGCCATTCACTGAGTCCATTGGACTCGGAGCACATGGCTAGCTGTGAAATTTCCTAAGTGTGATTAAATGTAATGTGTTGATTATAGGGCCATTCACCGAGTTTGATGAGCACATGGCTAGCTATGAGATTTCATGAGTGTGAGAAAATGGAATGTGTTGATTACAGGACCATTCACTGAGTCCATCAAAATCTTGCATAGCGCGGCACACCTTTGTGACAAAATTTTCCATGAGAATCTTGTGTGCTCCCAAGGGCAATGGAAATCTCCCACTATCAGACCCATTGTAAGATGTGAGTCTTTCGTGGTTAGTGGCTATTTGTCTTTCTAATGCCTAAGCAAACCAGTTTCGAGTCAATCACATATATATTAATGGCCTAGTTCACTATCGTAAACACAGTTAAAACATGATTCAACCACCATTATTGCGAATTGTTTTGGCAAGATTCCAACCACTTTGACTATCCTAACCATTCCTTCGCCTGTGTAGACATAACATATATAAGAAAACCTATTAACCATTCCTCCGCCTGTAGATGAAGCATATATAATAAAACCTATGAATGCTTTAATTTCCTAATCCACTATTTAAAATACAATTAAAACCTGATTCAATGGAAAAAAAAATTGACAAGATTCCGACCACTTTGACTATCCCGAGCATTCCTCTGCCTCGGTATATGACACATATATCATCCACAGCTCGTCTCTGAAAGCTGAAGAACCGTGGGAAGGACAAAGATCAGCATACAGACTGGGCAACTATCGACATGCGTCATTGGTTAAGGAAGCATGTCTGAGCAAGAAATGGAGTCATGTTTGAAAAGCATTTTGACAGCGTTCCAACTCTGCCTTGCCGTATGGATGATAATGAAGCTCAGAGCCATCGGGGCGATTCTGAGAATCGCCCCGCCACCCCTGGTGGTGAAAATCGCCACCAGGGGTGGCAAGGTGATTCTCAGAATCGCCCCGATGACTCTGATGTTCATGAAATTATATTTATTTATCACAGAAAATTAGTGTGCTTCTAAACCAAAATATATGGAGCAAGTTCATATATTGCATTATTGACATAGTTATGTTACCTACGAATAATTAGGTTGTCTCCACCAAAATATATTGAGAATTCATGATGTAATCGCATATTTTTTGTTTGATTTATTATATTTTTAATATAATTACACTACTATTGGATATTTGTGTTGTGTCAACTTTACGGTGTATGTCTCTTGGTTTATGATTTTAACGTTTAAGAGTATTTTGATGGCATTATGCACATCCCACCTGCAATTGTTACTACACCACTAGTACACAAAACAACATATTTCACAACGCTAATGGTAAATATTTTAGCCGTGTAGTTCATGTACTACGCGGTATTCTGTTATGGTTTAGAAACAACCTAGTTCCCAAGGCAGATGATAAATATTTTATCGGTGCAATTCATGCACTAACTAGTATTCTCATTTGGTTTTAAAGTTGTTTTTTCAACTGAGGAAACTTTTTTTTGTTATTCCCATTTATATTTATACACCATCAAATCTCTTTATATCGAATATACTAATTTGGGATTTCAATCTTTGGTACATATAGACAAAAGGTGGAACCAGAACCATGGAGGACTGACCTTATCATTGAAACACTTTTATAAATTTAAAACAGTCCAATAGAGCGTTACTCGGCCATGGTATTGCTGTGCTCTTTCATGTGACACTCCCACTGCCACTACATGCACAGAACCTCCCGCCATCAGGCTCTACAAAACCAGGAATATTCAAGAAGGGCTCAAAATAATGGTAGGTTTTGAAACATCAGAGCCATTGGGCCGATTCTTAGAATCGCCTTGATGGTTCTGATGTTCATAAAATTATATTTATACACCAACAAATCTCTTTAAACAAAATTAAAAACTCACGATATTCTATACAATGCTCTTAGCTTCACTCCCCCATATCATTTACATATCAAATATATGTGTATTTACATAGACGTTATAACTTCCTACATTCATCTGGCACTCCCAAATCATTTAAATACATCACAGATAGACTTCTGCACTGTTCACCATGTGTCCACTAGTCCATTGGATCTGTTGCCGACAGATCCAACAATACGATGCATCATATATCACATCCTCATCATTCAACTTATTGTAGTTAAAAATTTCTGCCAAGACAACGTATTTTGCAAAATAAACCTATCCCGACTGATATCAAAGAAAGTTTTAATTAAAACAATAGGATATGCTATAACCTTCCGTGAAAATGTCATGGTTATGCTATAACCAAAAGTTAGCTATCACAATAGGCATACTATAGCTAACAGAACAAGATTTATCTTTTTCCCTTGATAAGCCTCTTTGTTCCTTTGCCATCTCTTAATGTATCCAAATATGCCAAAATTAAGATTATCCATTATTTAAATTTGAATATTTGAAAGAGATCAATTGAGAAATATGCTTTAGAGTCCTTTAATCTCTTTTATGTTAAACAAAAATAAAAAGATCATACAATAGAAAAACATATTGATATTCATGTTACAATTTTGGATTTAAAGACTTTGGTAGCATGTCTCATAAGGTGTGGAGCTTATAAAATTACTAGATGATATCAAGGGAAAAACAATTTCCACCATAATGTAAGGTTTAGAAGCTGAAACCAACATATTACATAAAAAAGAAGGCATTTGTTTCCACGAATGGTACTTCTTTTATGGTTGTTAATCAAACAAGATTTATCATTTTATTAAAAAAACTTGTGCCAAATTTAATAAGTGTTCATTGCATTGCTCATCAAGAAGACTTAGTAGCACTAAATGCTTTGAAAGGCATTAACGCTTAGTTATTGTTCATTACAAGTTAGCAAGTAATGTAGATTAGGGTTTAATACTAAAATAAAATAAATAAACAACTTGTTGCACTACTAGAAATCATGGAGCTTTGACACTTTAATATCTTCAAATTCTTGGACTTAGATGGTTATTTTGGGGAATTGTGGAAAAATTTGTAGCATTATGTATTTTTTTTGGAAACTGAAACAAATTAATAACTTGGAAATCAAAGTTAAATTTTATGCTAAATTATGTAACCTTTAAACCTAACAAAATGAAAGTTCAAATCATTTTTTTTGAAATAGCATAAAATACAATTTTATACATTTAAGATTACAGATATAGGCTTTATTAATGCATCAATTTTTAAAACACAACCTCCAAACCTAGGCTAGATTCTAGTTCATAATTACATTCCCATTGGAGATGCATAAAAGGAAATAGTTATGCTTGTATTCTGAAACATATTATCATAATTTGTAATCTTACAGGTGTGTTACATGTGTGTTATATATTGTGATCATGAGTTATAATTGTGAGTCTCTAGATTACTATCTTTAGCTAATCAAATCCACTTTATTAGAGCATGAATAGGCCTAATGGTTAAGAGCATGTGTTTCCTCCTAAGAGGTCACAAGTTCAAAAATCAGAAGGGGTTAGAGTAGGTATGCCTTCGTGTACATAATAATCAAATCATTGCATGGAGGCGGGTCTCTTGTCCCACAAGCAATGGGGTCTCATACACCAATTTGGTGGCTGGCTTGGCTATGACCTTAAAATTGGATAATAATACTAATTAGGATATAGATTGTTAGAAATTCATAATCTATAAGGGTGAAAGCATGGAGTTGGGTTACACTTTTTGGCAAGAGATGGCATGTTTGGGTGGAAAAAATGATTGCTCGATTGAGCCCTTTTTAAGTGATCGATCAAGCCATTTGAGCAATTAAACAATGTAACCCAATGTTATTTAGGAGCTCGATTTAGCCATGTCTTTGCAGCAGTCAAATGAAGGAGATTGGGTTTTGGATTTATTTTTTGGCTCAGTTAAGTTTTATTATATGGAATTGAATTTCAATATGTTATTTATTAATTTTTATGTCATTGTACTAATTTACTTCATTATTTCTTTTGTGCTTGATAATTAGGTACAACAATAACATGTTGCCTTCAAAAACGAATAAATTGCATTGCCATTGAAAAAGATCCAATACAGTGCAATTTTATTTAGCAAAGAATTAATGCTCTTCAATTTCTTCCAGATGCAATGAAAGAAATAGGGTTGAAGAAAGGGGACTTTAGTGAATCACGTGTGGCGAAAAAGGCAAAGGAACCCCAACCACCATTACAAGGAATGATTGGAAAGGCATACATTGGGAGATTTGCAGACATCAAAGATCCATTAGAGGAGGAAAATGAGCAAAATGAAGCATAAAATATTATGGAAGAAGACAATGATGAAACTCCAGAGGACGAAGCGTTTGGATTACGTGATATTGTTGATTAAATTTAAGTTATGCTTGGAAATCAAGCTCATAAACTATTAATTAGTTATACTTGTAATGTTTTGACTTTGACATTTTATGAGAAGACTAAGCACTCAATTAAGGTTGTTATGTGTTCAATATTTGTATTATGTGATTTTCGCATTCATTTTTATGTTAATCATTATTTTTTGAAAAAAACAATGGTTAGTATTATTTTTTGACATGAAATTCATAAAAAAAACTATTGTTTAACCATTTTTAGTTTAAATTTTCCTATAAAAATTGTGATTTTGACATGTCATCTCTAGCAAAAAATTACAAAAAATTATCAAAACGTGTAGTTTTTTAGTTATATTTATGTTAAAAATGGTTATTTTTTTGTCAATTGTTAAAAAAAAAAAATTTTTAGAGACAATTATTTCATTTGGATTGAAATATTAATTAACGATGTATAAATATGTAGAATATCGAAAATTCAAAATATCGACCTTCTTCTTTAAATATGCAAAACAATAAAAACCTCACTACAAAAAAAAAATATATGAAGAAGAAGACCACTTCAAAAATTATTAAATTTAGAAAATAATTATTTACATTTCATACATTAGAAAATTTAAAGTCAAAAAATAGGTATTTTAAAAAAATGGCCTGATGCAGAATTACCACTTTTTAAAATCAACATGAAAATCACTACCATTCTAAAACATAATGTACATAAAAAAATTTAAAGTGTCAAAAACTATGCTCTTAAAAAGACGTGTATTCTGCATCACCCCTTTTCAAAATCGGGTTACTTTTTTGGTATCTCTACAAAAGGGGTAATAGTATCAGTTCCCGTTTCAAAGTTTACATTGTTCTCAGCCCTCATCATCTACAAGTTCTGAGTCGATTGCTAAGGTTGTGCCCCCTTCTCGTATATCATGGCTAGCAATATATGGCAATCCTCCATCACATGGTCAAAATAAGTACAATAGCGGCATGACAGCCACGTCGGATTCAGGCAGTCTCACATGTAGTGTCCTGGTGCCCCACAGTTGTAACAAATCACCTGCCCTTGACCTCTATTAGGTCCTCCTCCACCTCGTCCTCGTCCGCGTCCCTGATACTTGCCTCGTGCTCCTCCAGCACCTTAGTCCAGAGGTTGAGTTTCTGCTTGCGCCCTGTATGCAAGTGTTCTATCCATCATTATTTCATAACTATGAAAATTTCACTCATCATGACCCATTGATTGACATAAGTTGTAGAAGAGTTGTTGCGGTGTCTATACGAATTTTTGCAGCAAATGGAAATTGTTTGTCACATGTTTTCCAGCTACCTGACAAATATCACACCATAGCATAGGCCATGTACATGGCCCTATTGGAGCTTTGCGGCCTGAGAGGGATTTGTCCCCCTACTGCAACATAATTTGCGAAAACCGGACAATGATCTTTGTCGTGCCCCTGGCTTTTGCACTTGAGGCACCAAACTACTTCGCGCAACTTGGGTCGAGATATTCTATCTTTCTTCAGCCTCTGCATTTATAGGCAAAGATTCTGCAACTACGCATGAATCTGCTGAACCCCCAGATTAGCATCTTTCATTGGTGTCTTGTGCAATATCATCGTGATTTCGAGAGCTTCTGCCTGGGTCCCAATCTTCTGTTGTGATAGTGCAACTCTTAGATGAGGCAGGAGAGAAGCCACAAACCATTCATGGTGCTACTCATCAGTCAGATTCATGTTAGCCTCGCGGATTGTACACTTCAATCTCTGATCCAAATCCCAGGGTGTCTCACCAGGCTTCATCATGATCTCTTTGAATCCCACAATTGATTGCACCTCAGACTTAGGTCTACTGAATTCCTTATTTAGCGTAGTCTGGATATCTACCAACACAGACATCGGATTATCACTACAGTACTTAATGTACCACATTAGTGCACGGTCCTGCAAAGAACTAACCAAAGTTTCTTTCTTCATTTGATCATCCATGATACCCTAAGCTTCCCATACAGCGTTCATGACGAACCAAAACTGGTTTGGATCCTCATTTCCCATGGCCTTGAAAACAGGTAGCTTTACAGAGTTCGCCATATTGAACAGTTGTGGAGGTGGCAGTGGTGTAAGCAAAGGCCTATGTAGTGAAGGTGAAGATGGAGGCGGTGTGGGTGGATGGGGTATTCGCGAGAACCCTTGCTTTATCAACTGAATAGGGCTCTGTGAAGATGCTTGTGCTTCTTCCTTGTTGTCACTCAGAGGGGGTTCAATTAGTAGGCTATATTCAGGGCCTATTCTTCCCTTGTTCCTAAATGTCCTTCCACTTCACGTAGCCCCAAACATCAAGGTAGCTGCATAACCCACTTTCACAGAAGATCATCTCAATCCAAGTATTTAACGATTTTAATACTTACCTCGTGGCCCCTTAAAGAAGCAGTGCTCTGCTTCACTATAACTGATCAAGTTATTGACTGCGAACTCTGTCACAAACCCTCCTATGATACGATCGTGCCAATGATTGATAGCGTGCGCAATCTTATCTTTAGAGGCTTCTAATCTCCGCACTAACTCTAAGGTCTAGAATATTGGACCATCAATCCTGCACCTTCCTTGGTCATCTACCAATTTCGCGATCCACTCGTACAGCTCAACCAAGAAGGAATAGAAGAAGATCTAGTGCATTTCTATGTACAGGTATCTATCCAACCACTGCTCTTTCGTTAATAGCAGATTCTTGTTTTCTTGTGCCGCGAATTCGTGGATCTTTCTATCCAACCAGTCTTTGATCTCTTTCTTAGTTGGATTCTAATGATGTGACATCACACATCTCGTTATGCAGATTCTGGTCCCAACAATGGAACCATTTGTTGGATTGATGGGCTCTGACCTAGGTGCAGCGTTCAGGAACCAAGTTTCTGCACCTTGAGATGGTAGCGATGTCACTTTTAGACCTTCACTCTGCCTTCATGCAGATTGATAAGCTCTTTATGGCTTATCGATACACCATTATTAATTGTCCTAGAGTCCTGCACGAAGTTCTACCACTATCCTTCGCGTACCCTAAATAGATAGATCAACCACTTACGTGCCTTTGTAATCACTCTTACTTCTATCTTTACTCAAATTATCTTAGTTTCATATAGTCTTAACATGTAATTATGATTATCTTCGAGTAAACATATATCTTTACTTGCATTCATATAACAAAGAGAAACATATAGATTCATGCATCAAAATAACATTAGAACATAAACCCAATGTTCAACGTAACATAATCGCATGCAATTAACAAAAGTAAAATACAAAGGTAATCCTAGAATACTTCTCTTTATTGATAATCCAGATTTCCAGTATAGACTCTGACTACCGTTCGCACACAGCTGCAGGGGTCCGTGCACTCAGCTGCGGATTTCTACCTTAGGCCTCCGCACACACAGCTACAAAGCCTCCTTCCTACACTTAGACTCTTCGCTCTTAGCTCTCACAAACCCATTACATCAATGACTCATCCATGATCTACTGAACTGAACTACTAAGAGACTCTTCTAGGACTTCTTTTTATACAATCCCATGGTCCGCGACCGACATGACTTACACAATAGAAGGGCAGAAACCATTAATGAATCTTTACATCTTCACGCTCCGCGACCACAAAATGCAGAAAATTTACATGATTTCATACGAAATTTGGGCTTTTTGCCCCAAAACTTGGGCATTTGACCCCAAAATTAAGTCTAGGGGAACCCGTTCCCAACAGTAGGCTTTGACCTAGAAAACATTTACCCAAGCATGAAACCCATGGTTTGATAAGCTATTTTTTTTAATAATAAAATTTCTTTTAATAAGTACAATTACGAAGACTGACACTAGTTACATTCTTTGTTGGCTTGTTGGGGCCTAACCCAGGTTCAACAGTGAGTTTAGCCAAGCAAATCTCGGTACTACTAGTCCTTTTAGCAACAGTCCATGGACCGTGAACTGAGGTCTCACCCAAAGTAGTATGGGAGGGTGTTGGAACTAGGTTTTCGCACCCTAGGGATGTCTTGATGAGGGTTCTGGAGGTTCGTGATCCTAACCTGCGTGCTGCTCCGCACAGCTTCCTATTCTTCGCAACCCATGCGCACCTTCGTATTATTCTGATCCTTACTATTATATTAGTGCTTAACCTAGTTTATGCAGATCCAATATTCTTATTACTTGTTCAACTTTCAGATTAGCATGCGTACTTGAAAATAATATAAATGCATAAAGAATAACTAAAACATAGAAATACAGATCTACAAGCAGATGCACAATATTTTAGAATCAACTTATCTTTTATTAATTCTCTGTCCAAGTACAACCCCAACTCCGCCATGTGCACTCAGCTGCAAGGGTCTGTGCACTCAGCTACGGACTCTACTAGGCCTCTGCATACTCAGCTGTAGAGCCTCTACCTACCACTATGACCCAATGCACTTCAATTTACTTCTATATTCTAACCATGCCTTCGCATCTATCTGTTACTTGTCAAAACTAAGACTGACTTTACACTTAGAGCCTCAGACTATTTATAAAATCCCATGGTCTGCGGACCATGGGTACGTTGACATACCATACATTAAATTACATTGTTTTAGGGTGGACAACCCTAGACTCTCACGCTCCGCGCCAACATTTCGCAAGGTCTTTACATTGTACTTGACCAAAATTTAGGCTTCAAGCCCCAAAAACATACTATGGGGGGATCCGCTACCCAACAGGCCCCCAACATAATCATCGTGACTCATCCCGAGTCAATATTCTAGTGCGGTGATCTTCATGTGAAGTCCATCCAGCTGGGCCTGTGCTGTGCGAAGATCCATAGTGCACTGCTCTGCCATCTGTTGGATCCGTTCTGCTCGCTTGGCCGAATGCTCCGTGTCAGGATCAAAGCCCTATCTTAGATCACACATCACTTTCATTTGGGCGAGTTTTCCTACGATGTCGGTCGTGATCAGGAAGGCCTCGTCAATCCAAGGTTGGACGCATGCTTTAAGTGCTGCCACTTTTTGGCGCGCTGTGTCCACTTGCTCCTTTAATGCCTTTTCCTGTTGTAACCTCGCGAGCCGCTGAGTTAGGACCAATGTCTATGCCGTCCCACGCATGATATCATATTGCATTTGAAGCTCCCGCACCTCTGTTTCCAACCGTTGTATGGTGGGCTCCTCCTGTAAGGTTGTGAGGACCCCGAAGGATTCTTCCAACAACATGGTGCAGCTCTGTATTGCCTGTTCAATTTCTTCCAACCCTTTTCGGATATTGCTGGCTCACTGATCTCAAACTTCTGGGGGCGTGGAGGGCTGCACCTTTAATCGTAGTTCAGAAATTTGTAGGTTGAGGTCTAGCTAGATCGTTGTAGCTTCCTCCTTCGCCTCATGGAATCCACTAGCCAATTTGTGGATACACATTCCTACTGGCAGTTCTGACACAATTTCCAGTTCTTGGATGTGGCGACATGCTTCCTCTACGATCTACTCCAACTATTGGTTCTGGGCCACTGCTTCATCACGTTGTAGGCTAAGATTTTTGATGTTGATTCGTTGTTCTCTTAGAATTTTCACTGTGCGTCCCTCCCTAGCACGGAGTTCTATCGTCGCTCTGTCTTGTAGCTGGTATAAAATATCTCACGGAAGGGCAGCCAAGTTTAGGCCGAGTCCCTTGATCTATCCTACCACGACTCTATCCTCTGTCCACTGTCAGTGCTCCTTCTGGCAGTGCGACGGTGTTGGCCATTTTTTCCCGCAACAAATGCTCTATTGTCGATGCTCCCATGGCACCGTAGATGGCTATCATTCCTTCTTATGGGAGTCGCACCTGAAGTCCCTGTAGTTGTGCCCTGAGTGCCCCCAACACATTCTGCTGCTCTGACATTGCTTCTTGGAGTGCCTCCCTGGTGACCTCACAAACTGTGTCACCGATGTCATATAGATCACCCTCTGTCAATGTAATAGGTTTCCCATCCAATTTGGAAGCCTTGGTCTTCTTCCGTGGCCCTGTTCGTTCTGTCCTGTGCAGATGTTTCAATTGTGTAGAGGTGGTGCTTGGTTCCACACCTTCCGTCGTATCATCTATCCCATGTCTTGTGGTGAGGTCCAGTCCTCTTTCCTCTTGTGTCGTGGTGGCCCTAGCTACTTCTATTTTTTCAAAGGCCTTGGTCTATTCTACGGCGTCCTTTGCTGCCTCGCAAGAATCCCTTACCTCCTCAGCTAAATACTCATTCCAATTCTATTGTGCTAGTAGCTTGGCGGCATCCTTCTGTCTTTGTATCATTACCTCATCGTGCGCTACCAGATCTAGGGTACACCATTCGGGTGGCCATGAGTCGAGCACCACAAAAACAACATCATCAATTATGATGAATGGGAGATTGGTCTAGTTCTGCTCCGGATCCTTTCACACCTTGATATACACATTATGCATATCTGCCTTAAACTCTGCAAAGCTCCATAGGCTGTCGTATACCATTGGGGATAGGCACGGTAGTTTGTGGATCCACATCCATACGCTCACCTCCATGAGTATCCAAAAGATCTTAATCTCGCAAATGCGCATGGCGTGCCTTTTTGCCTAGAGCGACGCGTATTTCACTGCCTATGGCAAGTCTTGGTCAAGGGGATGAAACTAACTTTCCTCCGACAATTCCCTTGTAGCCAACAAGATGGATAAGAGCAACCACACGTAGTGGAAGGTCTTACCCCGCTCCTGAGCCTCCTTGTAGTTCGTCAGGAACTCCTCATAGAGGAACTACACCCAGTTGCACTGTACCCCCTCGGTGCATTGTTTGGCTAGTGCGATGACCGTTGGTGGTACCTCGTTGCCGTGGCATTTTCTCATCACTTTACCTGCTAGCAACTGAGTGGCTACGTGCACCCCTTTGTCTTGAATGCTAGTAATCACATAGCCCCTCTGCTTCTTCTCTAACTTGTATTTCTTCTTCATGGCTTATGTGAGCGCCAAGTCTCCACTTTGGCCAGCTATTTCCGCGGGGTCCCTTCCTGTACAAGGAAGGTTTGAAATCCTATGAATCAGCTCCTCTGTAATGGGAATCATCTCCTCTAGCCACAATTACCCCTCATGCACTAGGAAAAGTAGTTTCCTGATGACGAATATCGTGATTGGTGCCTGGTGAAAATGCGGAATCCATAGTAGGTGGAGTAGCCCAGCCTCCTCCACCCCGCACATCCATTTCTGTGGCTATAGTGCTGTAACTACCCCCTCCTTGCTTTGTTTCACAAGTTGGCTAGTCTCCAAATGTGGGAACTTTTTGCTGTCCATGAGGTCCCAATCTTCAAATTTCATCATGGGTACACAGCCCAGGATTGAACCCTCAAATAGAATTCCATCTGGGAGGAGTGGGGTTTCAAGTGTGTTCTTAACGGTATCCACATCCTTGGGTACTTTTGTTTTCCCTTTCCATCGGCGGACATATTTGGGTAGTTTTGCTACAGCGCGCACTGGCTGAATGTCTTCCTCCACTTCTTCATCTGGTTCAATCTCTTCCACAAAGGCCTGAAGATCCTCCTCATCATCATTTGTCTCAATATTAACCATCTTTCCCTTATCTTCCATAGTCATTTTACTAAACCACGGATTTTTCGGAGACATATGGACAAGTCCTATTGTGTGTGGATCATTTTTGGGCCTCGGCATCCAAATTGATTTACGGATTTCCGGTGCATCCCCTACCAGTGGCATAGAGCTCTGCGCGGCCCCCTTGGTTGTTGACATCATTCTAATCAGGGAATCCTATGTCTCCTTTGACAATGTTTCAAACCATGGACTTGCTCCCAAAGCCTCCAAATTCTTTAGGTTCATACCCAATTGATAGCGCAACAATTGAATTCTCAAAACACGAAGGATTGTTTGGTGGAGAGCCACTTATGATATATAGGACCTTTTTAATTCAAATTCAACCGTTCCCCCCATATTCAGCTCATTAATGTGAGATTGGCAGTAGATAGTCCCAAATCTAATTCTGACTTTGTGTCTTAATTACCTGTCGTCCACTTCCCATTGCCTTAAATTGGACATTGTGTCATGAACAGTGACACCAACGATCACTTCCCAGCCTACCTACGTGGCAGCGCAACCCCTTGTGCGCGTATGTGACCCGTGTGTCATACTGATCTTGCGCACAACTTTCGTGTCACGCAACTCCCATATAGACTCTTTTATAGTCCCGCGCTCTCTTTCAACTACTTGGAGCGTTGAGATGGTGCTTCCTACGGATAGTCAAGTGGTCGCACCACTAGTACGAGGCTTCAAGTCACCTTCTAACCTAGTCTGTGGGCCTTCCTTAGTTACCCTCATGCCAGTTAGCACCCCGCGTTCTTCCTTATGCAGTGTGCTTCCCTGGTTACTTTGTCTGATAATGTGCGGTCACAACCATGGTAGTATAGCCAGAAATTCTCGGCGACAATCTTCTAGTGCAGTGGTAGGGTCGTCCATACGTTGTCTTGTCCTTCTATCGATGCGTAAGGCTTGCGTGATTTTGGTTTCTAGTTTTTTGATATCTGTGTCCAATAACATGCTTTTCTGCTTCAATCATACTTGATCTTCTTGGAGTTCGCAAAGCTCAAGGTTCCCTTGTCGAATGGCTTCTTGAATCTGCATATGTTCATCCTTGCGCAGCTGCATAATCTCTTCGCTCTGGTCCTCGCGCACTGTCCCAATTATGGGATTTATTGCGTGATGATTCTTTTCCAATGCTACGGCCTCGACTCTACTCATCATCTTCAGAATCATTCCTGCGCTCAGGTTCTTGTGCATGGCCCTATAGGCCCATCGGACCGCTGGTATGTGTAGGTCCCAATCAGTTCATTCTGCCTGGTAAACTATGATTCCACATAGCTTTCTAAATGCTCTGACATGGAATATTTTTGGTGTGCATTGCTTTTCCTGCTACCGCATCTAGTTCTGATTTTCGATCCTTAGTCTGGGATGTGCTTGCACAGCACACGTCTGCACCCATCGACACAGGTGGGTGCACAAGCTACTTCATCTTGGCTGCCCAACTCTCGTTCGATGTTGGGGACTTCCAAACCGTAAGTGCATCCATCTTCTACATTCACACCAGTTTCCAATGGTCTTCTAATGTGTACTCCACCATCGTGCGGGTGTTGCGCACAACGCCCATTCCATTGCACCGTACCGCTGTTGTTCTGGTACTGCGCTTTCAAATTTTTCGAGGAATTCATCCACCGATATCACCGCATCATATGTTGGCAGATCCCTTGCCTCTATCATCGTGCAACACAGTGATCTAATCATCATATTGCAATTTAGTGTAGTCACTTCGCGCAACCAGTTCTGCTATCGTTCTATTTCTTCATCTGAATCTGAAGTATAGGAGCTGTCGCACTCCCATGAGATTCTCCCATCTGCAGTCGGGTTCACCCTCTCTTGATCTCGTGTGGTTATCTGGTAAATACAGTCCAGTTCATTGTCGCGCACCGGTTCGATGTAGCGTGCTCCTTTGGCTGGGTCTAGTGGAACTACTATGCGTAGGGACATTTTCTCGAATATCATCTTCCACTTCTTCAGCTTGATGACCCTATTCATATTAGTGGCCTAGTCTATTCCTAACAATGCAAGATAAGGATTGCTATCATCAACAATCTCTATTACTTCAAAGTCTGTCTATGTGCTTGCACCTTCAATATCAACTATTACCCCTTGCAACCAACCCATGGGCAAAATCTTCTGTTGGTTTGCTATTCGCAATTGAATAGGGGACCACTATAATGCAGGCTTGCCCATGCATTCCCATGTCTGCTTTGGTAACACATTCACGTCTGAACCCAGGTCTAGGATTACCTGATCCATTTCATACTCGCCAATCTGCGCCATCAATCTCATTTCCCTCCCAGTGTGTAATGCATGCTTTCCCAATTTTCAGACTACACACGGTTCCCCTGACCCCGTGCACCTGGTGATCAACTCCTGTAGTCCCTTAACTGCCTTATTGTCATGCAGCAGTTTCATGCATGTCTCTAAAAAGGTAGTAAGCATAGAAGGATCCATCCCTAGATCTGGTTGATCCTTACTACCTGAAGTAGAGGCCTCCGCGAAGTTCTTCTTAGCTTCCATGAATGTCTCCTTTGCATGTTTTAGGTCAAACTTAGGGTCCTTTGTAGAAGCCTTGTGAACCCATGTATCTTCCTTGGGTTGCTTCCCCTTATCCTCCCTTGTGGTTGCACTACTTCTGAGCATCATGTTCACATTTGGGTCTTCTTTGGGTGCTTCAGACCTCATCATTTGGATATTTTGAGTCAGAGGAGGCTGGAGTACCCCTTTCTCATACATCTGTGCAATCAATGTAAGACAATCTACTGCTTCATGATTGAACTGTGCACAGTAACAATATATTCTTGTTGGGTTGGTACAATCGCGGGCGTAGTGCCCTGGTCCTCCGCAATTGTAACAAATTAACTGTCCGCAGCCCCTTCCTAGCCCCATTCCTCCTCATCCTCGACCTCGCCCCTGAAATCCAGTGCACGCCATCCCCACGGCTAGGTCGAGGCCTCACATTTCTATCTACCTCCTATAGGCTAGGGTCCGATCCATCACTAACTCATAGTTGCGACAAGTACACTCGTCGTGGCCTACTGATCAGCAAAAATTACAAAACAACTACTAGGGAGTCTATGTATACTTCTGCAACAAATGACAGTTATTCGTCATATGTTTTCCTCCTATGTGACAAATTACACACCATAGTGCAAGTGTCGCACTCGGCCCTGCCTATGCCTCAGGTCTCAGTGGCATTGGTTCCCCTCCTGCCAAGTAGTTTCCGAATATTGGACAGTGGTCTTTGTCATGGCTCTGGCCTTTGCATTTTATGCACCACACTTCGTCACGTGCCTCTGGCCGTGGTGCCCTATCCTACTTCAAGCTTTGCATTTCTAGGCAGAGATTCTTTAGTTGCACATGGATTTGTTGAACTCCTAGCCCCAGATCCTGTATCGGTGTCTCATGTAACCTCATCGCAATTTCCAATGCTTCGGCTTGGGTTGAAAGCTTCTGTTGTGACAACGTTGTCCTCAGGTGTGGTATTAAAGAAGCCACAAACCATGTTGCGCATCTGTTAGCGTCATATTAGCCTCGTGGATCGTACTCTTCAGCCATTCATCCAGATCCCATGGGGTCTCACCTGGAAGCATCACGATCTCTTTAAATCCGATGATTGAATGTGTCTCTAATTTCGGCTGGCAGAATTCTCTATTCAGCACATTCTAGATGTCTGCTATTCCTACATTTGGGTGATCATTAGAGTTCTTGATATACCATGTCAACATGCGATCCTGCAACGCACTCACCAACGTAGCCTTCTTAATGTTGTCGACCGTGACCCCTTGCACTTCCCTCACAGCTCTTACCACAAACTAGAATTGGTCCGGATCCTCATTCCCTATTGCTCTAAATATCGGTAGCTTGATCACGCTTGCCATGCTGAACTACGAGGTTGGTGGGGGTGGAGTGGGTGGATATGGAGGTGAAGGAGGTGAAGCAAGTGGTGGTGTGGGTGGAGGTGGTAACTGCAGAATGCGCTACCTTATCAAACTAACCGCACTTCTTAGAGAGACTCGAGTGAGCTCTTCCTCTATCTATCTTGCGAAGGTGAAATTAAGGGACTATTTCCTACTTCCCCACTACGTATATAGATATTTTTGCTCCGCGTCGCTCCAAACATTAATGTATTCGCATAACCCCCTTTTCACATAACAACATCTTAATCCAAGTATTCAAAGATTTAATGTACTTACCTCGCGGTCCCTTGAGAAAACATTGTTATGCTTCGTTGTAGGTCACGGTCAGGTCTATCACAAACTCAGTGATAAATCCCCCTATTATCTAGTCAAGCCAATGGTCCACAGCTCACGTGATCTTATCTTTGGATGCCTCTAGTCTGCACACTAATTCTAGAGTCCACATTGTCGGTTGGTCGAATTTACACCTTCCCTGGCTATCGGCTAACCTTGCGATCCACTAAGACAATTTAGAAGGAAAGGACGCAAAGAAGATCTCGTGGATTTCCGTATACACATAGTGATCCAGCCACGTTTTCTCGAATACCTACAGAGTTCTCTTTTCCTGTGTCACTAACTCGTGAAGCTTCTTGTCCAACAACTCTTCAATTTCCTTCTTCGTTTAGTTCCAGTGGTACGACATCAGACATCCCTTAAGTAGATCCTGGTCCTGGCAATGGAACCATTTGTTGGCTTGTTGGGGCCTGACCCAGGTTCAGCAATGAGTTTAGCCAAGCAAATCCTGGTACTACTGGCCCTTTCGGCAATAGTCCGCGGAGCATGGACTGAGGTCTCACCTGAAGTAGTATGGGAGGATGTTGGAACCAGGTTTCCACACCCTAGGGATGTCTTGATGAGGGTTTTGGAGGTTTGCGATCCTAACCTACGCATTGCGCTGCTCCGCGCAGCTTCCTATTCTTCGCAACCCGTGTGCACCTTCATATTATTCCGATCCTTACTATTATATTAGTGCTTAGCTTAGTTTGGGTGGACCCAATATTCTTATTACTTGTTCAACTTTCAGATTAGCATGTGTACTTGAAAATAATATAAATGCATAAAGAATAACCAGAACAAAGAAATACAGATCTACAAGTAGATGCACAATATTTCAGAATCAACTTATCTTTTATTAATTCTCTGTCCAAGTACAACCCCAACTCTGCCCTACGCACTCAGCTGCAGGGGTCCATGCGCTCAGCTGCAGAGCCTCGACCTACCACTATGACCCAATACACTTCAAATTTACTTCTATCTTCTAACCATGCCTTTGCATCTATCTGTTACTTGTCAAAACTAAGATTGACTTTACACTTAGAGCCTCACTCTATTTATACAATCCCATGGTCCGCGGACCATGGGTAGGCCGACATACCATACATTAAATTACATTATTTTAGGGTGGACAACCCTAGACTCTCGCTCTCCGCGCCCGCATTTCGCGGGGTCTTTACATTGCACTTGACCAAAATTCAAGCTTCAAGCCCCAGAAACATACTATGGGGGGATTTGCTGCCCAACATTCTTCAACACTACCTCTTAAATAGGGAGGTATTCATCATTACATACATATAAATGTACATGGAAGATATCAATTTGATATGAACTATGAAGCGTTCTAGCACACACAACGCTACAAATTAGATACCTGACTAGGGTACTCTAATCGAATGGGACTAAGGTGAACTCAAGGTTTTTCCACTATAGTTACCATTAGGATTTTAAGCTCCATCACCAACCTAGGGATCTAGGTGCATATCTAAGGTCGAAGCTCCATGACCAATTCCAACCTCCCTACTTCAAGATCTAGACACCAACACATAGGTCAAATAGATGTCCTCGCAAGCATATTGTCATTAGATGATTCATCTCTCCCTATCAACTAAAACAATAACATCAACAAATCCAAGAATGCTTCTAAAATATTTAAACTTCTTATTCAGAAGATATTTCATCAACACATCAGCTACCTGTTCATCTTTCAAAATCTATTGTAGCTTCACGACCCCATCTTCTACTAGAATCCTAATGTAGTGGTACTTGTTGTTGATATTCTTCATCCTTGCATGAAATACGGGGTCCTCAGACATCTTGATGCTGCTTTGATTATCACACTTTATTACTAATTAATACAACAAGATCTTGTTTTCTACTCATCAATGAAATCATTGCAGATCCCATACTGAAACATCCACTAGTAGTGCTCCTTCCATCAGTCTCACTTCCACCCTAATCAGAATAAGTAAAACCTGTTAACTTGAATTTTGTTCTATCATACTTTAAGCAATTATTAGTTGACTTCCTATTCGTCCAAGTACAGAAAAGATAAAAATCAAACTCAACACATGTACTTCTCTATTTTTTCTATCTTATGACTCTTCTATGACTTCCTTTTATATTCTTCTTCATTACAATACCATGGTCTGCGAACTACGAGAGGGGCTCAAAACAACTTGACTTTAATAAACTAATTGGATTTGACCTTCCTAAAGCCCCTTTGACTCCTATCAACCTGCGCCACTCATGCTCCTCTCCTCAAAATGTGGAGACTTTACAATAAATTTGACAAAATTTGACCCAAGGGACCCTGTCCCACATTAGGGGTGTTTTGAGGTCTAAATTGGGCCTCCTAAGGAAATTATAAAATAATAGTGGAAATAATAAAATAAGATTTGATTACATCATCAAATTTTAGAGGGAAAAAGAAAAAACTATTTTTTCAACTCGTATTTTCAACTTATATCCCTATGGGTTTACTCAAATTTTGAGCGGAAACACTCATTGGATGCATAATTTGATTCCTCATCCAAGGAGTATCCATGTTGAATACTTTTGATGGACCCCACTACATGAAAAATGGGAAATACATGAAAAATGGGATTGCAATCACATTTTTTCATGTATTTCTCATTTTTCTTGTAGCAGGGTCCATTGAAAGTATGCAACAAGGCTACTCCTTAGATGAGGAATTAAATTTTTCATCCAACGAGTACTCTCGATCGGAATTTGAGTAAAATCTTAGGGAGATAAGTTGACAATATAAGTTGAAAAAAGTAGTTTTATTATTTTGTAATTTTTTACTTTTTACTCCAAAAATGGTGAATCATCCCCCATGGTTGACATCATCATATTGAATCCTATTAGCTCTTATAAAAGTTATTTTGGTTGTATATTTTTCTTAGGAGGCCATTTTAGACCTAAAAATTTCCCTAATGACAAGCCCCCAATAGAAAGTCGTGACTCATCCCAAGTCACTCTACTGGTGTTGCCTCAAACTTTTCTTGCAGGCTACTGAATTCGATCTTCAATGCTTGAAGATCTGTTGTTCCCTACGTGACAGCCTAGAAAACTTCCTCAACCAATTTCTACATCATTGGACCTTCCACTATAAGTCCCATGGTTCTTTGTGTCTATTGAAGATATTTTAACTTGCTCTGGACGGTTTGTGACAGGTGGCTTGCTTCATCGGCCCATGGTTGCGTCCTTGAGGAAATGATAAAGGCCTTCCAACATAGCTCATCAATTTGTGTCTGTACGAATTTCCGTTCTTGGAGTTAGGTGAACCTATGCATAGGTGCTAAGATCCATGTTGTCACCCTGATCTCATCAAACTGCAGTTGCTTTTCGTGGATGTTAGCTTTGATCGTCTGCAAGTGTGGGTCCTCCTATAGTGAGGTCCACATCTCCATTGTTTGCTTAACCAATTGGCTACAGTTCTTGACTGCAGCAACCAGGTTTGTCATCCTTGATAAGGTAGTGCTGTGATTCTATGGACTAGCATATCGTCAATTGGAATGGGCCCTCCCAGCCAGAGGCACCCATCATGAACCAGCGTTAACAATTGACACACATAGATGGTATTAATTATGTTGTGGCTAAAATGTGGGACATACAACATGTTAAGAAACCCTACACACTCAATTTTTTCCTCCCACTTCATTGGTTCAAGCCTGGTGACTCCCACTACCTCGTAGTAGAAGAATTTCAAGAATTTGCAGGGTTCTAACTGCGGAAATTTCGAATGATTGCCTAGATCCCTGTCTGCCATCTTTAGAAATGGTACCCTGACCAACAAGTCACCCTCAATAGGTACTTCCTCTGATAGCAATGGCATGAATACGTTGTACCTCAATGAGTCAGGGTCCTTAATCACTTCGGTAATTGATTTCCTAGTGGGTCTATATGGTGGTAGCCAAGTAATTGGCATTGCTTCCTCTACATTGATATCTTCAACCCCCATAGTCAATTCTTCTTCATCTAGGTCCTATGGTTTCGTTGGTTTCTTGTTTTTATCCATCCAACCCTTTTGTCTAACCTCAATTGGGTTTTTCACGGCGATTGCCAAACTGGGGCTTGTTGTGGCTTCTTCTACTTTTTCTCCCCTGTCGCAGAGACAATAGGTTTTAGCCTCAGTGACCTAGGCATTGTCGTAAGGACTAGTGGTGTTACAGTCATCTTGTCAAGGCTCTCCCAGATGTAGAGATATAAAAAGGGTCTCTTTCACCTCTAATTATCTCACATTAATATGTCAATCCGGGAGCGCTTGGTTATTACAAAGAGTGACTCAATCTGAGGCTATTTGTCAGAGTAATGCTAGTAGTACAGCGTTCTACAAAATACAAGAGTAAACGGATGCTTGTCTATAACTAAGTTACTTCAAATGACTAAAGCACACACTCTTAAAACTAGGCAACTGATCAGTGAAGGGTTCGGTGATGATAACCCATCCCTTTGGAAACTGACGAAAAGGAAATTAAAGCATGGAAAATCACACATTCAGAAAACCAAGCAACTTACCAGTCAAGGCTTCGGCAGCAATAGCCCATCCCTTTGGAAACTGATGGAAAGGAATTTAGAGCAGGGATCATGGGTCTGGGAGCGAGGCAGTGAATGCCGAGGCTCACTACAGCCTTAGATCGTCTCTCAGACCAAATTAATAAATGCAAGTAAATGGAACAAAAAATAGCAAAATGGAACAGCAATCAAACAACTAAGTCTCGCGAGTCGTAACCAAACTTAATTTATTAACCCAAATGCACTCTTCACAATCAAATATCAATCTTTCACTCTTAAGGCGAATCAAGCAACACTCACTAATGGAACACCATTAACTATGAATAAATTATGGAACAGCACCAATAGATCATACACACGCAACACACTGGAACAGTAATCTGATCAATCTTAATTAACAAGAATACGACTGTGTTTCCAAATAGAACAACATTATTTCTGAATCCAACAATCGTGAAGAACACAACTTCAAATGAATCTATGACATAAATGTTCAGTACAAGAGCTCTGTAACAAAACAGTAATAATATTTGGCCAAGACTAATAACCATTCAATCAACTCTGAAAGGATCAGTAATATAATGCAGAGTCAATAAACAATTCTATCTGTAAAAACCTTAATGGATTAATCTTTAATAGAGCATGTAATGGCGATTCATAAATCATATCAGATTACCAGATAACAATGATAAGCAAACAATGCAGAAATCAAATCGTAGTGATACAGAAGCAAGTGTCCTCTGGGGCCGGGCCCTTAGCCTCAAGGGTACACCACTTTGAGTTAATCCAGACGCAGAGATAAGATAATCACCAAGTTTATATTAATGCATAAGACAAAAGTACAATGAACCAGTTCTCCACGAGACTCGATGATCAAAGTTGATCTTTTATAGAAAATTACATAAAAGTGTATTATCCAGGTTAACAGTGTTGTCCCTTTATATAAAGGTGACGGCGGAGATGTCTAAGTAACAAGATAAATAAAGCAGCGATCACTCAGGATCAAAGATCCTGAGGGATTCGCCAAACTATCAATCCTTAATCTTTTCTTTTCTTCTCCGCCGAGCTGGTGTCTTCTCCTCCTTTTCCGGGTTGATTTGCTTTGATCTGCTTAGCCTTGTTTGCATTCGGTTTCCCTTCAAATGGACAGCAGTTATCTCGTCTTTATCTTTTCCTTCGGAACTGCAACTCTTCGTTTTCACCCTTTCCTACACAGAAGAATAACAATTATCAGTGATTAATTCTTGCATATTAATTCTCATTTTTTGTTATAATTCTTTATTGTTTTCCAGATTCATGATACAAAAAGGTTTACAAATTCTACTGAAAAGCTATTGAAATGATCATCAAAAGCATACCTTTTTGGTACTCCACACACCCCCCTGCTTACCCTGTTTCATGCCCTCATGAAAACATTGTAGTTGACATGCAAGGCAGTGAGAGAATAGGCTGGAGAAGGAATCTCATGCGGAGGCCTACAGCCATGATGAGTGACTAGATAGTCAAAGAACTGACCTGTTTGACCCTCAGGCATCTCATACAGGGCTTGATATCCGGGTGCAGGGTGCCAAATAATTGGACTGCGAAATCTATATCCTAACTAGGATGGCCCTGCTTTCAAAATGCTCTCACCATAGAGGTTCAAACGGTTGGCAGCTAATTCAAAATTCTCATACTTAAACGGTTCCCTGAGCTGGATGTTTGGATTAGAGATTCGGTACCGAAATTTGGCTGCATCAATGGCGAGGTCTTTGATGGAAAGAAAATACTCTAAACTTTGTCGAATGAGTGCCTCATGCATAGGTCCTAACGTTTCAATGACACCTGGAGTTCTCATAAGGTTTCTATGTGATTTCCATAACCACACTGGGTCCCTAGGCTCAGCCCTTACCCACAAGTCTAGGCCATTTTCCTGCCTCTGGAAAGTGTTATAGGCTTTGAGCCATTTAATCTGATTAACCCCGAATGAGATGAATGCTTGTAATTGAATGTCCCCAACAAAAGGACCAGGGTTCAATTCAGTCTCCTGATCTAGCACGAGGTTATGCAAATAAAATTCACACAGAAATCTTTGGACCTTCACCCCATAATGTTTACAACAGTCTATAAATTCATTGACAGTGTTGATTTGTATAGGGGTGCCTACTTTAACAACTTTTATTTTTAATTGTAAATATCGTTCTAGTAAAAACAAAGCATAGTTTTTGGCAGGGCCCTACATGCTAAAACGTCATTGTATAAAGAACACAAGGTATCCATCTGCTTGATAACAGTATCTAGCCTACGGGTTACCTTTGCAGCTTTCTCTTGTTCCTTTCGCCACCCTTCAAAGGCCTGGCTTTCGGATTGATTGACGTTCCTTAGTTGCTACTGTAACTCTTCATACTTCTCACGGGGGACCGTTTGCTCTCTAAGTTGCTCAGCTTCTTGCTGGGTTTGCTTCATCATCTTATGCAAGGTCCTTGTCTTCGGATCTCTTTTCCATAGGTCAGTGGAGGCTGGGAGTTTTACCTGAACTTTCTTATTACGCTGTTTGGAGTTCAGAACCCTTATTACCCCTGAGGGTGGTGCCTCAGTCTGGATTTCCTTGTTCTCCTTTTCTTTTTTAACATGAATAGCAGCTTGCTGCTGTTCCTTTTCAAATGGAACAACAGTCTGTTCCTTAACATCATTTGGAACAGCAGTCTGTTCTTCAGCAGGGTTTGGAACAGCAGGGCGATCGTTGGTCCTTTGCCTTTTTTCCTTGTGGGATTTTACTGTAGTGGCCCTATTTTTCTTCCCTGCGGTCTTCCTTACCTTCTGGTTTGCTTTCAGAATTCTAATTTGCTGTCGGAGCTGGGCTATTGTATTCAATAATTTCTGTCGTTCCTTTCGCAATTTCTTAATTTCCAGCGTTTCATTAGAAGGGACAGCAGGCTGTCTACTGTGGTCTAGACCATGACTAGTCTCTGGGTCTTTCTCCTGGGGTGCTTCCTTGCTGTTCTGCTCTGGCTGTTCTGGGGTAGGAACCTTAGCTGGTTCTGTCTCTTCCTGGACAACTGCTTGTTCTGCTCCTACTCCCTCCGGAATTTCCTCTGGTGACTTGGGAACAGATTGTTCCCGTTCAGTATCTCTTATCTCCGCTTCATCATGAATAGGCAGATTTTCTTCTTCTGCCTCTGCTGCATGTGGTTTTTCGGATATGTTTTCTTCTTGGGGTTTGTCGTGGAGGTCTGCTAGACTGGAAGGTTGGCCATACTCACCCATATTGGCCAAAACTGTGGCCAATTCGTCTTCTCCCACTAGGTCTTGTGGTGGGCTACCTTCCTGCTGTCCTATTTCCTCCTCCTGCTTGGATTGCTCAGTTTCTGCCTCGGAATGCTCAGCTTCTGTTTCTGTTTCTGAATGCTCAGCTGCTTCCTCATTTTCCTCTTCGGATTGCTCGGCCCTCTCTTCAGATTGCTCGGCCTCCTTGTCAGATTGTTCTATCTCTACTTCTAGTTGTGAGGGTTGCTCTTTCTCAATTACCACTGGCTGGCTGGTGCTTTCCTGGAGCTTTTCCAGCCTTCCTCTTATTCGAGCTAACCGGGCTGATTTTCTGGGCCTCTCTGGCTGTTCGGGTGTATCGGTGGCATGCTTACACTTTGTTGATTCCTGGTGTATTTCTGGTCGTTTAGATGCACTAGCAACATGTTTTTGTTTTACCAATTCTCTGCGTTTTTCCGGATGTTCTGGTGTGCTTGTAGAATGTTTATGTTTTGGGGATGGTGCTGTCACTCCCCCCTCAATCATTGCAATCAGTTCATCCCAGCTACTTTGCTGTTGGGTAAGACTATGACTAACTACTAATTGAATTAATCCATGGTGACTGACGACTAACTCTACATGCTGTGCCTTTTTTAGGCTTCGTGCAGCATCATGCAGTAATGAATTCAGAAGTGCAGGTAGATTTACAGAGCATTTTTGATTTAAAACAGCTAAGAGTTTAAGATGTCGTGGCCTTACCATGTCTTTCCTCCCCTCGCAGGTAATGTAACTCTGAACTGTTCTTGCTAATTCGATCCAGGGTTCTACAAGGGTTGCTGGCAGAACTCCCTTCCCCTTAATTGTCAAGCTCTGGCCTTCGTCCTGGAAAATTTCCATGATCTTCTGTAATCTTTCCTTCTTTAGTGTCCATACTGGTCTGGTGGTTGGTAGTCCCGAGACTTCTGCAATTATATCGTCGGTGACCGCTATCCGCTTCCCCCTTACTGTGGAGTGGTCCTCCTGCAGGTTCTGCAAAAATTCCATTGCTACTGTTTCATTAGACTCCTGCAGGCGACTGAGATAATTCAGCCACCCTGCTCTTTCCAGGATCTCCCGGGCAGCAGTGGAGACTGTCAACTTCTGAGGTTCACTTCGAATTGCCCTTCCTCCCATGGTTTCACTGTGGATCCTCAATGGAATAGCAACTGCTTGTGCTGTTTGAAACACAGAGAGGGTGCTAATTGCAAGCTTCGGAAAAAAACACAGAGTATGCAACAGAAATGGATTATGAACAACAACTTGCGTAAAAATAGAAATGTCATGCCGTTAAGCCATGCCATACCGTCGTACGCTATCTTTCCCGAATAGTGAGCTGACACGTAGTTCAGGGAATAATGAGGTTAACCTCCCCCCCGCACTGTGATAGGCAGTCCCAGCCGTCAAATAAAGGAGCAGCACCCAATCTGCAACGGAGTCATAAAGGAAAAACGTATGAAGTTATGCCATGTTTAGAAAGACAACGAATTACCGAAATCGAGGCGGAGAGTTGATCGCGTATTACGTAAGAGGCTGCTGTGATATGATATGAGGCTGGGGGATAGGACATCTATTGTACTTGCCAAATCTCGAGTAGTCATTGTCACTTCCTTTGCCATGATTGGTGGTAATAAATGTTCATGCGATGTATAAATCGAGAAATAATATATGATTAATTCCTTAGGATATAAGAGACAAAATAGTATTAGCATCTTACCCATTGGTGTAACCAATGTGACTTCAATACCATTAACAGTGCTCTGCTGCCGACAGGTGTCCATAACCTTGGCAGAGTTGTTTTTTCACCCCTGGAACCATGATCCTTTGTGTATACTTAGGAATGTTGTTATGTCAAAGTGTAGGCCATTATGCTGGCTTGGTGACCAGTTAACCATAATGCCATTCACGAGGAAGGAGCGAAAGGTGGGCAGGCCGGCTCGTGATGAGACCTCCTATTCCAAGGTTCGATTTTTTTTTTTTTGATATACCTTTTGGACCATATCCCTGGTGTGGTGGCCATAGTGGGAATGCCACTTCACTTCCATCCTCATGATCATGGTAGGCTGGCTCTTGATGAGACCCCCTACCCTACATTTGACATCTCATAAATCATGTTCACACATTTTTTCTTTTTCATAGAGTACTTTTCTTTGTTTATACACAAAGGGTGGTTCAACACTCCTTAAGAGTAGGAATGGTGGAAGAAGTCTTATCATCTCAATAAGAAGATATAAGCCCTTTGCTCTTATTCCTAAATAATAATCAAAGAGGGTTAAAGGGATCAGCATGATAAAGATAACCAATCAGAGCAAAATTAGTAAAACAATGACAACAAAAGATAAGAAATAAGTATGTCCTTCCTTTTGTCCTCTTACCAATGCAGAGCCTTATAAGTATAGCGATATATGGTTTGCGGATTTCGGTATGTTTATATTCATTGCATAAGTGCATAGCTGTATCTTAAAGACTTTAAAGAATATGGGCAAGAAGCATCCTCTATTAAGATCAGCAAAAGGAGTAAGTTGTTTCACAAGGAGAGCAAAAGTATGCTAGTGGTGTTCCTCTTGGAAAAAGACAAAGAATGCAAATGTCGTTCCTTTTGAAAAAGGAACAGCAAAGATAATAATAAAAAATGCTATGAAAAAACACTCAAAATGTCGTTCCTTTGAAAAAGGAACAGCAGCAACCAAAAATGTTGTTCCTTTGAAAAAGGAACAGCAGCAATCAATAGTGTTGTTCCTTCGAAAAAGGAACAGCAAAAGAGGCAAAAATGTCGTTCCTTTGGAAAAGGAACAGCAGAAATCAAAATATGTTGTGCCTTTGGAAAAGGGACAGCAAACACACCGCAGTGCCGTTCCTTTTGAAAAAGGAACAACAAAAATCCAAAATGTTGTTCCTTTAGAAAAGGAACAGCAGAACAAGCAAAGCCGTTCCTTTTGAAAAAAAGGAACAACAGAAATCCAACAATGCCGTTCCTTTGGAAAAGGAACAGCAAAAAAATCGAAAATGTTGTTCCTTTTGAAAAGGAACAGCAGAAATCCAAAAAATATGTTCCTTTGGAAAAGGAACAGCAAAAAAATCGAAAATGTTGTTCCTTTTGAAAAGGAACAGCAGAAATCCAAAAATGTTGTTCCTTTGGAAAAGGAATAGCAAAAAAAATAAAAAATGTTGTTCCTTTTGAAAAGGAACAGCAGAAATCAGAAAATCAAGAATGTTGTTCCTTTTAAAAAGGGACAGCAGAAAATCCAAAATGTTGTGCCTTTTGAAAAGGAACAGCAAAATACGCAAATGCCATTCTTTTAGAAACAGAACGGCAAAAATCGAAATTTTGAGAAAGAAAAAAAACATTGAGTTCAAACATATGTACAAGAACAACTTAAAAAAAGAACTTATGTACAGACTGTAAAAAAATGAATGAATTCCTTAATGAATTACAGGTGTGGAAGATTTCTCTTCCTCTCATAAAATCTCCATATCAGTGTCTCGACGTAGCTGCTGGCAGAAGGAATCCCGAGTAAGTGGTTTGCGATAGAGACGAACTCGGTGGCCATTTACTTTGAAGGCGTATCCAGAACCGTCAATGGTGATTAACGTGATGGTCCCATTGTCATGCACCTTCTGGATTTCATATGGTCCCAACCAACGAGTCTGGAGTTTCCCAGGGAAGTCCTAAAATCGAGAGTCGTATAACAGAGCCCAGTCTCCCTCATGGAAGACTTTGTTTTTGATGAGAGCAAAACATGCAAATGCCATTCTTTTAGAAACAGAACGGCAAAAATCGAAATTTTGAGAAAGAAAAAAAACATTGAGTTCAAACATATGTACAAGAACAACTTAAAAAAAGAACTTATGTACAGACTGTAAAAAAATAAATGAATTCCTTAATGAATTACAGGTGAGGAAGATTTCTCTTCCTCTCATAAAATCTCCATATCAGTGTCTCGATGTAGCTGCTGGCAGAAGGACTCCCGAGTAAGTGGTTTGCGATAGAGACAAACTCAGTGGCCATTTACTTTGAAGGCGTATCCAGAACCGTCAATGGTGATTAACGTGATGGTCCCATTGTCATGCACCTTCTGGATTTCATATGGTCCCAACCAACGAGTCTGGAGTTTCCCAGGGAAGTCCTGAAATCGAGAGTCGTATAACAGAGCCCAGTCTCCCTCATGGAAGACTTTGTTTTTGATGAGCGCGTCATGCCATTTAGCCCACTGTTGTTGAATCAGTGTTGTATTTTGTAGTGCAGAGAGCCTAATTTCGTCCAATTCATTGATCTGTTGTAGTCGATTGATTTGTGCCTCGCTTAGATCTAGGCCAACTTCCTGTGTGGTTCGTAAGGTTTGGATTTCAAATTCTATGGGAAAAATAGGCTGTTTTCCAAACACTAATTGATAAGGTGAGTAACCAGTGGTGCTTCTCCATGTTGTTTTATAAGCCTAGAGTGCTTCAGGTAGTCTAGCAGCCCAATCATGCCTATGTGATGCAATGGTTTTTGTTAAGATTGATTCTATTATCTTATTGCTACTTTCTACCTGCCCATTCGCCTGTGGGTGATATGGAGTAGTAATTTTATGCTGGATGTGATAATTTTTTAGTGTTGCAGCTAATTTATTTCCAACAAATTGTGGTCCTCCATCTGTAATTATTTCCCTTGGAAGGCCATAATGTACAAATAGATGGAACAGGAACTGTATTACCGAATCATCTGTGGCTCTTGGCAATGCTTCGGCCTCAACCCATTTGGTGACATATTCTGTTGCCACCAAGATATATGTTTTCTGATTTGATGATGGGTTGATGGGGCCAACAAAATCAAGAGCCCATCGCTCAAATGGTTCAATGACTAATTGTGGCCTCAGAGGCATCTCGTCAGCTTGACCAAGTCGTCCTGCTCGCTGGCAGCTGTCACAGGCTTGGACAAATTTCTTTGCATCTTTGAAAATCGTGGGCCAGTAGTATCCTGTCTGCAATACTTTATGTCTGGTTCTACGCTCAGCGAAGTGTCCACCACACGGTCCATCATGATAGGCTTTTAGATGTCAAAGTTTTCATCTTCTCGAACACATCTCCTGATATGCATGTCTGCCCCTGTGTGAAACAAATAGCCCCCGATCCACGAAAATCGAGCACTCTTCTGAACAATCTGCTTGCGCTCATTAGGGGTTAAGTGTTTTGGTAGCTTACCTACTGCAAGGTAATTGGTAACATCAGCATACCAGGGTGTTTGAACAGCAACAGCAAACAGGTGCTCATCTGGAAATTGATCTTCAACTGTTGCTGCATCGATTGGCTTTGGTATTCTTGAGAGAAAATCGGCTACAGGGTTTTCTTTTCCAGGCCGATCCTTGATTGTGATGTCGAATTTCTGCAATAAAATCAACCATCTAGTTACTCTGGCATTTGTGACAGGCTTATTCACTAAATATTTGATGGCAGAATGATCTGTATATAAAATAACAGGATAGCCTGTAATATAAGGTCTAAACTTATTGACAGCATGTATCACAGCTAGGAATTCTTTTTCAGTAACAGTGTAATTTAATTCAGCAGGGGATAAATTTTTGCTAATGTAATAGATAGCATATGGTTTTTTATCCCCTTCCTGCCCAAGGACTGCGCCAATGGCTGTATCTGAGGCATCCGATGATATCTGGAATGGTAAATCCCAGTTTGGTCCTCGAAGGACTGGGGTTTTAGATACGAGCTTCTTTAGATCTTCGAAAGCACGGTCATATTTTTCTGTCCAAAGAAAATCAACATTACCAGTTAGTGCATATAAAGGTGCAGCAATGTGCGAATAATGTTCTATAAATCATCTATAATAACCAGAAAATCCAAGAAAGCTGCGTACCTCTGTTTGAGTAGTAGGAGTGGGAATAAGTAAAAGTATTTGGATTTTAGCCGGGTCTACCTGAATGCCGGCTGCTGAAACATAGTGTCCTAGGATAAGTCCTTTGGTCATCATCATGTAGCATTTTTCGTGGCTTAAGCAAAGCCTGGTAGCAATGCAGCATTGTAGGACTTTTTCTAGGGTGTCTAGTGCTGGATCAAAATCATCTCCATATGGTGTAAAGTCATCCATATATACTTCAAGTCCATCATTTATTAAATCTGCAAAAATGCTACGGATAGCCCTTTGGAATGTGGCAGGAGCATTACATAGGCCAAAGGGTAGAACTCGATAGGCAAATGTTCCCCAAGGACAAGTAAAAGTAGTTTTGTCCTGGTCTTCAGGGGCAATCTGAATCTGATTGTATCCACTGAAGCCATCCAGGAAAGAAAAGAATTTCTTTCCTGCTAAAGTATCTAATACTTGGTCTATGAATGGAAGAGGAAAATGATCTTTTTGTGTTGCTTTATTTAGTTCCCTGTAATCCACACAAATTCTCCATTTTCCATTCTTTTTGGTACCACCACAAGCAGAGAGACCCATTTACTATCAGAAATAGGATAGATAAAATTAACATCTAAAAGTTTCTGAAGTTCAGCTTTTACCACATCCTTTAGATGAGGATTAAGTCTTCTTTGCGGCTGACGAACAGGTCTGGCATCTTTTTCTATATAAATGTGGTGTGTACATAATTGGGGATCGATTCCTTTCATATCAGGGTAATCCCATGCAAATGCTTCTTGATATTTTGTTAACAGATGGATGAGCTTCATTTCTTGTTCAGGTGTGAGATTGGCATTGATATTTAAAGTTTTTCCCGGTTCAATTTCCACAATTTTACTATTTGTAACAGAAGTAACAGGTATCGTTTGGTCATGTGTATCTTTCAGAGGATCTTCTTCTAATTCATTATCAAATGCTGCTTCTATCATGTGACACTGTGCGCGGGATCTAGATTCAGTTTGACTAATGAAATTATTAATGGCATCATCTTCTGTTTGATCTTTAAAATCAAGTGCCTCTTGTATAGTCAATGGAGATCTAATGTTATCAGTAAGGTATGATACAGGGTGTTTATTAGTTTTGATTATTGTGACACTTGGCTGCGTTGGAGGGTATAAAACTAAATTTTGGATATTCGGTCCTCTGGTTATAATCATATTTCCCTACCGGCAGCCAATGTAAGCATCGGCAGTGGCAAGCCAAGGTCTACCTAGAATTAGCGGGTGTCCATCAAGTCGGGTTTTTGGATTGATTATCAGGAAATTGGTTGGATATTCCCAGGAGTCTATAGAGACCATGACATCATGTAGAGTACCCTCTGGTCTAACCATAGATCGGTCAGCTAATTCTAACAGAGTAGAAGTGGGTTCTACAGATGTAATGCCGAGCTTTTGACAAGTAGTGGTTGTCAAAATATTAATTGCAGCTCCTAGATCCACTAAGGCATTAGACAGAGTCTGACCATAAATTTGAATAGTTACAATTGGATTTCCTGGGTCTTCATATTTAATGGGTGTTTCTTTTCCAGATAGTAAATCAGATAAAGTACCGACTACTTGGACTCTTGGATTAGTTGTTATATTCCTCATCGATTTCTTGATGCACAATTCTTTGATAGTTTTTACGTATATAGGAATGTCTTGAATGGCTTGGAGGAATGGGATTTTTATGTACAGATTTTGTAATTCTCCCAGGATGTCAAAGTCAGGATATTGTATGGGTCGAGGTATGACTAATCGTTCTGGGAACGGAGGAGAGGATGTGGTTGCTTGATTATGAGTCTGCTGCTTGTTTACATCCTCTTGTTGTGACAGATGTTCTCACGGTAACTGATCTTCAATATGAACTGTTTTATCTCCCTCAGTTTCAATTATACACCCAGATCTTAACTGAAGATCATTGCACTCCCTCAGGTCGGGTCCTATTTCTGGTGATTCGATGATTTGGAGAGATTGGACTGCTCTGTTATTTGGATTGGGATTGGGTTGGGCTAGGAGTTGCGGTCTCAAATTAGACTGGGGACTTTGTTGTAAGGCTGGAAGAGTAGGTTGAGGGAGCGGAATAGTTCCTGCTGGCTGGTGCATCGGTCTTTGCCAGTTTGTCTGCCAGGGTGAACTTTGTGAAGTAGGGGGAGTCCATTGTGGAGGATATGGGCCATTTTGCCAATATGGTGGAGTGTAAGGAAAATTCGGCCAACCAAATTGGCTTGTCTGATTCAGCCATGGGTTTGAAGAAGGAAACGATTGTGGTGACCAGTTTGAAAATGGGGGTTGAGATTGATTTTGCCACATACCATATTGTTGAGCATTATACTATGGAGGCTGAAAAGAAGAGGTTGGGTCTGGAAACATACCAGATTGTCTCGGCTGCCATTGGCGACGCTGGTTGATCAAGTACACCGATTCTGGTTCTTCTTCCTCTTCCTTATATACCGCTTTCAATCCAGGAAGTGAGGGGCAGCTCTCTGTAAGGTGATCTTTTGTACAGATGGCGCATGTTTGAACTGTATCCAACGGACATTCTTTGTGGCTATGTTTTTTCCTGCATCGGGGGCAGAAGATCGCCAAATTCTGTTCTGCCTCCATCTGCTTCTGTTTAGCCTGCACAATATCGAGTTGTGTAGTTAGTGTCCCCAGAATATCAGTTTTAAAATTTTCTAATAAATTTCCAATTTCTACACGTGTTACTCCTTCTGTTGATACTTTGTTATCTCTTGCAAACCGATCATATTCTACCAGTTTTATTCTTGTGCTGCCTCTTGAACTTCTGATACATAAGTCAATGATGTCAGCAAAATTCTCTTTGATAAATATCCCCTTTTCCCATGATGTTTAATGTTTCTATCCATTGTTCCTTCATGCCCCTTATCAATGCAGTTTTTAATACATTATCAGGTAAAGGTAGTGATGCATAAGGGGATCTTTATAGATTGTACTAAAAGCGTTCCACATATTCCTCTAATGTCTCATTCGGTTTGGCTGTCATTTGAAATATTTCGTCTTTTAATTCTCTGGACCTACAATAATCCTGATATTTCTTTAGGAAGGATTCTTTCATTTGATCCCAATTGTTGATAACCCCACCACCTAGTCCCATGAACCATCTTAAAGCAGCCCCTTTTAATGTAGAGGGAAATAGTTTCAATTTTTGGGGATTGGTGGTGTAATCATATCCCCTGCATAACATATCGAATTCGAATAAAAATGCATCCAGATCTTCTGATGTGAGACCATGAAATGTAGGGATATGCTGAAGAGGGATAGCTTTCATGGGCGCATTTGCTGCAAAATCCACTATAGGATATTGTAATGTAGAGGTTTGAGCATTTGGCTGGTTCTGAGCCATAGGATCGAATATATGCCAATAACCTTCTGGGATATCTAGGAGGGTATTCTTAGGTTGAGAGGGAATGGTTTTGACAGGGATAGTTTTAACAACACTTCCTTTATCTGGGATAATAAGAATACCTGATGTCTGAGGAGATTGGATTCCTCCAACAATGATTTTTGCAGCACTCCCCTTATCTGGGCTATTTAATGGCTGATTTGTCTCAATAGGAGATTTTGGTTCCTCGGTTTCCCCTGTTTCTCCTTCTCCTTCACAAAAGTTACTGAAATTTCCCTCCTGCAATAGTTCTGGAGTAGAATTTTCAATTTCCTGAAATTCCTACTCTTCAGTTTGACTATGCACCTCAGCAAAGGCTACAGATGGTGATCCTGTGGCCTGAAGGGAACTAGTAGGCTGTTTAGAAATGATTTTCCTAGGGCCTACTGATGGCTGAGATTCTGTTTTCTTATAGATTTCGTCTATGAAGGTCGTTCGGCCAAGGGTCACCGGCCCCTTAGCTTTTTCGGGTTTGGATGGAGGTTTGATATTCTTTTCTGGTTTTTTCTGCTTAGTCATGCACTCAAATGAACTACTAAATTCTATTCAAACAAAGCAAAAACAAATCTGTTAGGAAAGCGGACAGTGGAGCAGGGCTTTTACATGCTCCGCACGCAGGTTCTTACCTTCTGTTTTTAAAATCCAACTCTTCCCTAGCAGGTTCGTACACTACTCTGAAAAGACAAATGGCTACACTCTTTCCCCAGCAACGGCACCAAAATGTAGAGCTATAAAAAGGGTCTCTTTCACCTCTAATTATCTCACATTAATATGTCAATCCGGGAGCGCTTGGTTATTACAAAGAGTGAATCAATCCGAGGCTATTTTTCAGAGTAATGCTAGTAGTACAGCATTCTACAAAAATACAAGAGTAAACGGATGCTTGTCTATAACTAAGTTACTTCAAATGACTAAAGTACACACTCTTAAAACTAGGCAACTGATCAGTCAAGGGTTCGGTGACGATAACCCATCCCTTTGGAAACTGACGAAAAGGAAATTAAAGCATGGAAAATCACACATTCAGAAAACCAAGCAACTTACCAGTCAAGGGTTCGGCAGCAATAGCCCATCCCTTTGGAAACTGATGGAAAGGAATTTAGAGCAGGGATCATGGGTCTGGGAGCGAGACAGTGAATGTTGAGGCTCACTACAGCCTTAGATCGTCTCTCACACCAAATTAACAAATGCAAGTAAATGGAACAGAAAATAGCAAAATGGAACAGCAATCAAACAACTAAGTCTCGCGAGTCGTAACCAAACTTAATCTATTAACCCAAATGCACTCTTCACAATCAAATATCAATCTTTCACTCTTAAGGCGAATCAAGCAGAACTCACTAATGGAACAACATTAACTATGAATAAATTATGGAACAGCACCAATAGATCATACACACGCAACACACTGGAACAGTAATCTGATCAATCTTAATTAACAAGAATACGACTGTGTTTCCAAATAGAACAGCATTATTTCTGAATCCAATAATCGTGAAGAACACAACTTCAAATGAATCTATGACATAAATGTTCAGTACAAGAGCTCTGTAACAAAACAATAATAATATTTGGCCAAGACTAATAACCATTCAATCAACTCTGAAAGGATCAGTAATATAATGCAGAGTCAATACACAATTCTATCTATAAAAACCTTAATGGATTAATCTTTAACTGAGCATGTAATGGCGATTCATAAAGCATATCAGATTACCAGATAACAACGATAAGAAAACCATGCATAAATCAAATCGTAGTGATACAGAAGCAAGTGTCCTCCGGGGCTGGGCCCTTAGCCTCAAGGGTACACCGCTTTGAGTTAATCCAGACACAGAGATAAGATAATCACCAAGTTTATATTAATGCATAAGACAAAAGTACAATGAACCAGTTCTCAACGAGACTCGATGATCAAAGTTGATCTTTTACAGAAAATTGCATAAAAGTATATTATCCAGGTTAACAGTGTTGTCCCTTTATATAAAGGTGACGGCGGAGATGTCTAAGTAACAAGATAAATAAAGTAGCGATCCCTCGGGATCAAAGATCCTGAGGGATTTGCCAAACTATCAATCCTTAATCTTTTCTTTTCTTCTCCGCCGAGCTGGTGTCTTCTCCTCCTTTTCTGGGCCGATTTTCTTTGATCTACTTAGCCTTGTTTGCATTTGGTTTCCCTTCAAAGGGACAGCAGTTATCTCATCTTTATCTTTTCCTTCGGAATGGCAACTCTTCGTTTTCACCCTTTCCTGCACAGAAGAATAACAATTATCAGTGATTAAGTCTTGCATATTAATTCTCATGTTTTGTTATAATTCTTTATTGTTTTCCAGATTCATGATACAAAAAGGTTTACAAATTCTACTGAAAAGCTATTGAAATGATCATCAAAAGCATACCTTTTTGGTACTCCACACCAGAATAGTTTCATTTACCACTCAAATAAATATGCCTCAATTTCAAGCCCCTTCTATGAAAACTCCCTCTCTATCTCTTTATAATCTCATCTAGACATATAGTAATTGTCTATGCTCAAACTTAAGTGCAAAATCTCAGGGAAATATCTCTAGAAGAAAAGTGTTTGAATGTTGAGTGGGATATTGTATTTATAGCCCTTTTCGAATTCAAATCCATTGATTCCCTCCATATCTCCCTTATTAATACTATTTTGGCAGCAGATTTCCAAAGATATGCTCCTTAAATGCTTTCCCCCCACTCCCTTTAATGAGAAAATAGCTTCCAATGGTCACTTTCTAGCTAGGCTTCGTGGGACCCACCTTGTGAGCGTAGCTCCTTGGTCACAACTCTCACTTGTGCCTTTCTCCGGACCATCGTACAACCCATTATGTTCGCCAAATGTTTCTTCGGGCAGTGTAGTTTATAGTCCTGAACTTCCTTGCAACTGCCTAAAGTACTAAGACTATCTTGCATCCATGTAGTCATTGTGCAGGGACAGGATCACCCCTGTACAACTTCAACTGGCTCCCATTGATTCTTCCTGGGAATAGCTCCCCATTCAGCTTCGCGAGTTAAACTACACCTCCATCCGTAATCTCCTTGACGATGTATGGTCCCAGCCAATGCATCTGAAATTTTCCTGGGAGCTTTGTAAACTTACTATCATACAGCAACACTAAGTCTCCATTTTTAAAGGTGAGCTACTTGATGTGGCAAGCATGCCACACCTTTTCTCAAGCCTTCTACACTTGCTAATGAAAATTTGCCAAGAATTGATCTTCTTCTAACTCAATTATGTGCGCAAGGCATTCTTCCATTATATCGTGATCTTCCATCTCCACGACTGTAGAAATCCTCAAACTGGGCATGATGTACTCCATTGGCATCACCGCTTCTTGTCCATAAACCAGTTGAAATGGTGTTTCTCTAGTCAACTTCTGATAGGTATTTCTATATGCCCAAAGAACAGAAGGTATGCACACATCCCAATCATTCCTATTCGTATTACATAGCTACATCAAAGCATTCTCCAGGACCTTATTGAAATATTCAACCATTCCATTTGCTTGAGGATGGTATGGTGTGCTTTTCTGATGATACATTTGGAAAAAATCTTCAAGAAAAGTAGAAATCATTTCATTCAATAAATGTGAACCCCTATCGCTCATAAAAATCCTACGATAGCCAAACCTAGATAGAATTTACTCAAATATAAACTTCATAGCTATAGCTACGCTAAAATCCTTTACAGGTTGCGCCATAACCCACCTGGTCAAGTATTATGTTGTCTTGATGATGTAGCGCACTCATGTCTTCTTCCCTCATGGCTGAATAGGTCCCACAAAATCTATGTCCCAGTTGTTGAATGCTTGTAATGCTACTTATGGGTTCAGAGGAAAGTTATCCCTTCGCGATGGCTTCTCGGTCCTCTAACAAACATCGCATGCCCTACAATACTCCTTGGAATCTTTGTGCATAGTTGGTCACCACAACCTAGCTCGTAGGATCTTCAATGCAGTCTCTCTTCCAACATAATGTTCTCCAACAACTCCTCCATTTGCTTCAGCGAGGATACTTTGTCTTTCATAATTGGGTACATACCTGCACAAAAATTCATCTAACCCCATTTTATACAAGTTCCTTACAATAACGGAGAAATTCACAGCCCTTACCACCAATTATTTCTTCTGTTGCATTGTATATCCTTCAAGAGCTCTACCTATAGGTAGGAATTAGATTATATTTGCAAAATGTTCATTTGCAACATGCACAACAAAGAGTTGTGCGTCAGGAAGTCCTTCATCAAGACTTGTGGGTTCTTCGTCATTCTCAATTCGCGAAAGGTGATCGGGTCTAGCATTTAATCTTCCAGGATTCACAATTACTTCAAAGTCATACTCCCAAAATTGTAGTAACCAACTACAAATTCCCACCCCCACCACAGGCTTGTTGACCAGGTAATTCAAAGCTAAATGGTCTGTATACATTTTGAAGTCCACACCCAACAGATAATGTCTGAACTTTTGGAGTGCATATACCATCGTGAACCCTTTGCACTCCATGGTTGATTCTTCTCCACCTTAGACAGCTTTATGCTCGTAAAGGCAATCAGATGGTTAATATCTCTTGCACCTCGTTGGGTTAAAACTACTCCTGATGCTATGCAGGATCCCATGTACTAAACTTTATATTATATCCTTTATGGCTCAATGTTGCGCACAACTGTTTTACATTCCTCGGGGGCTCCAAATTGATAATCACTGCAATTTTAGTAGGGTCCAGCATCAACCCTTTCTTACAAACAACGTTGCCCAAAAATATTCCAAATGGTATGCAAAATATACACTTCTTCAGATTTAGCGAGATATGATACTTCCTACAAGTATGAAGAATTGAAACATGCTTTTTAACTAACCTAAAACATCATTAAATCACCAAAGTAGACCTCCAAAAACTTGTGAATAAATTCCTTAAAGGTTGCGACTACCACCCAAGAAACAATCATAGGGGCATTCTTAAGTCCAAAGGGCATAATTGTATACTAAAAAGAGACCCATTATGTAGAGAAGGTAGTCTTACTTCAATCTTCTATCATGATTTTGATATGGTGATATCCTAAGAATCCATATGTAAAAGAGTAGGCTTCTTGACCACTAATGTTTTCCAAGACTTCATCTATGAATGGCATAGGGAATGGATCATGTACACAAGCATCATTCAATTTCATTAGATCTACACAGATTCTGATTCTGCCCTTTGTCTTCTTCTCGTGAACCACCATAGGGCTAACCTAGTCTTATTCTTTCATAGGCTCGATAACTCTTGCTGCGATCATCTTATGCAATTATTCACACACCTTTTCTTTGTATTTATGATTCAATCGGTATGGGCGTTATTTTACTGGCTTCACATCTAGCTTTAGATTAATATTCATAACACCCAGATCACCTACTATTCCCTTAAGATTAGAGAACTTTGTTGTAAACAAGTCCTGATATTCCCACAATAACTCCACAACTTTTTCAACTGTGTCCTCATCCCAGTAATTGCCTATATCCATGAACTTCGGCTGTGCTTCTGACCAAATGTTCACTTTCTTGGTCTTTAATGGTTTTGAGATATCAAGAACCTCTACCGTAGGCCCATCGACTTTGCGTTGTCCTTGTGACTCAGGGATACTATTATTTCTAGGGTTTTACTCTCCTTCTTCTATGGTAACATTGTAGCATTCCATAGCATGGCGTAGCTATGTACTCCAGTTAGTTTGTACCCATGTGATGGGCTCTACAGGAATTTTGAATGTCGCAACCTTGATTTCTTGTAATGCTTCATCAATACATTCGAATCCATCCTCAAAATTGAATGTTAGCAAAAAGCTTTCCTTCAGAATGTCCCACAATGTGGTTCCATGTTGCAGCTATGTTTCTAAATACCATTTCATCGAAATAGTATCCAAGGTGTGGTAGAATATATGTACCCATTTAGGTCGTGGTTCCTCACCCCATGCTTTCGTCTAACGATCAATATGCTCACGCGGAACATACTTCCTTGTGTATTTTTCAGAAATATGAGTATTTACATATCCAAATCACAACATCATCATCCTTTGGTAGTCCTTCCAGTCTACAAAATTGTTCTTATGTGTACCCCACCATCTGGTAGGCATAGCTCTCAACACGATGTCCAATGCTTGGAACCAGTGCTCCTCCAGTACATCCCTTTCAAATTTATCAAGAAACAAATTTACATCTTCTAAGCCATCATAATATGGTAAATTAAGTACCTCAGTGGATATACACCGAATTGATTTAGTAATTATGTTGCATCTTAGCGTTGATACTTCATGTAATCTATTATGACAATGCTTGAGCTCCTCTTCTGAATCTAAGTTGCAGGGGTTTTCCTTTTCCCAAGTAATTCTTCCATGCGCCATAGGATTGATCCTATCCTCGTTCTGTGTAGTAAGCTTATAGATATGTTCAATATCATCCTCCTCATAGTAATCTTGGGTTGGTTCAATATACCATGCACCCTTGGCTAGATCCAATCGAACAATGCCTCTCAGTTCCTTATTCTAAAACATCATGTTTCACTTCTTCAAGTTGATGACCGCATTCATATCAAACACCCAATCAATTCCAAACAATGGTGGGTAGGGATTACTATCATCCACTACTTCGATTACCTCAAAATCAGCTATAGTGCATGCCCCGTCAATGTCGATAGTTACTCTATGTAGGCATCCCATAGTAATACTCTTATGTTGGTTCGCCATTCACAATTGGATTAGGGGCCACTTTAGCGCTGACTATCCCATTCTTTCCCAAGTCTATTTAGGCAAAACATTCTCAGCAGATCCCAAATCTAGGATCACCTAGTCCATTTCAAATTCTCTGATTTGTGTAGTCAATCTCATTTCTTGACCAGTTCTTTTCTTACTTTTGTCTACTTTATGCATTGTGTGTTGTTCAGGCAGTGGCTTACCCTTGCCAGTGCAGTTGTTTATTAACTCTTACAGTCCCTCCACAACTTTCTGGTCCCTTAAGAGCTTCATGCAATTCTGTAAGAAGGATGTTAATACGAAAGAATTTGTTTCCTGTGCAACATTGAACTCTTCAGGCTTCTCCGTTCGTGCACTCTAATTCTTTGATGCAGAACTTCGTGAATCCACAAAGCTCTTCTTTGCCTACATAAACGTTTATTTTTCCTTATGCAAATCAAATTCAATATATTTGTCAACAGCCATGCGCACCCACGGATTCTCTTCTAGTTGTTTCCCTACGGTTTTATCTTCCTCAGAATCTATACTGCTTCGCGTAACTATATTAATGTTGGGAACATCCTCACGTGGTTCTGACCTCATCATTTGGATGTTTGGAGTGGGTTGTTGGTTCTTCTTCTCTTGTATTTTTACGATGAGTACAGGACAATCTTATATTACGTGGTCAAACTCGAGGAATTACATGGTCAAAATCTCACGCATAGTGGCTTGGCTCCCCACAATTATAGCAAATAACCTATTCGTAGCCTCTTCCATATGCTCCCCCTTGTCCTCTTCCTCATCCTTGGACTCCTCTGTGCACTTCAAGTGTGCCTTGATCCTGCTGCGAATGTGTCTCAGCTTGTACTCTATATGTCAAAGTTCTATCCATCATTAATTCATAGCTTCGATATTTGTGCTCATCATGGCCTACAGACTTACATAAATTGTAGAATAGTTGTTGGGGAGTCTGCACGAACTTCTGAAACAAATGGAAATTGTATGTTGAGTGTTTTCTTGTTATTTGGTAGATAGCACACCATGCCACTACACTGTTACTTAATATAGGGGAATTTTCTAGCTTCAGGGGGATAGGACCTCCCCCAATTAGATAGTCCTAACATACTGAGTAATGATCCTTATCATGACCATTTCCTTTGTACTTTAAGCACCATACATCAGCGCGGGTCTCATTTTGGACCTCTTTCCCCTTTTTGAGATCTTGCAACTCCATATGCAAGCTAGCTAACTGCAATTGAATCTACTGCACTCCCATATTCGTATCTTGAATAGGCGAAGTGTCCAACTTCATAGCAATTTCCAGTGCCTAAGCCTGTGATCCAAGCTTCTACTCTGATAATGGTAACCTTAAATGAGGTAGCATTATAGCAATATACCAGTCCTTATGTTGCTCATCTGAATTCCGTAGATTATCCTGTTGTAGAAAATATTTCAGCCTTTGATCAATATCCCATGCAGATTCATTCACCTTCTACTTAATTTCTTTGACCTCAGTGACATACTGCACTTGAGACTTTAGCTTTCTAAATTCATTATTCAACGCATATTTTGTTTCTTTCAATGACGCAGATGGATGAGTCATACTGTACTTAATATACCAACTCAGCGCCCTATCTTGCAATGTTGTGACCAGCTACACTTTCTTCAGATCGCCATTCATTATCTGCTGTGATTTCCACACAACATCAGCTACAAACCAGAATTGATCAGGTTCATTTGTCCCTAGACCCCTAAATATAAGCATCTTCATAGTGTTCGCCATACTGAATAGCGGAGGTGGAGGTGGAGGCATAGGTGTGTGAGGTGGAGGTGATGGAAAATGTGGAGTGGGTGGATGTGGTATTCCCGTAGTGCCTTGATCTACCGACTGCAGTGAACCTCTGGGCATCTTTTGACTACTACTTTCTTCTTCGTTGTCAGATGTTCCCAACAGAGGACTGTACTCAACAATTGTATCTAGGTATTTCTAAATTGTATCCCACTTCGCCTAGCTCCCGTCTAGCCTCTTCTAAACATCAATTTAGTGGAATAACCCGTTTCTCACACAATAACATTTTAATCCAAGTTTTCAGAGACTTCAGATACTTACCTCTTGGTCCTTTGAAAAATTGGGATTCAGCTTCGCTATAACTAGAATATGTATCAATCACGAACTCAGCAATAAATCTACCCAAAATATTATCAATCCAATAATCAACAACCTTAGAAATCTTGTTTTATGATCCTTCTAGGTGCTTCACTAACTCTGGAGTCCACACAATAGGGTTACCCGACTTCCAAGTAGGTTGACCATACGCTAATTTAGCCAACCATTCGTATAATTCACGCAGAAAGGTGCAAAAGAAAATTTCATGTTCGTCTGTATACAGATATCTCTACAACCACTCTTCTTTCGATAGGTGCAGATTCCTGTTTTCTTTAGCTACAAACTCATGCATCTTCCAATCTATCCACTTTTAAATCTCCTTCTTTGTTTGTCTCCATGGACCTCACATCACATTTTCCTCAGGTAGGTCCCGAACCTGACAACGAAACCATTTTTTGCCTTAAGGGGGCTTGGACCTAGGTTCGAAGTTAGTTGTGCTAACCAACAAAAACCTACACTACTGGCCCTTTCGGCAACAGCCCATGTAGCATAGGCTGCGGTCTCACCCGAGGCAGTATTGGGGGATGCTACAACTAGGTTTCTACATCCAGAGGGCTATGTGATGTGTTTTATGTAGATATATGGCTTTATCTTGACCTTCACGAACCCTAATCCTTGAAACTCGAAACTTAAAGTAAATGATAGTAAATAGACTTATGTCCATTACCAATTGCACTAAACATGCATATCATCATATAAATAAATAGATCTATGTCTTCACGAATCTATTAAGTACTTTTCCTTATTAAATGCATTCAACATATCATAAATACAGTAAATTTAGAGATAAAACAGTAATACATAGATACATAGATATTTTTCAAAATAAGCCTTTATTACGCCTCAAATCTCTAGATACAACTCTTTCCAACCTTGCCCACATAGCTGCAGGGGCCCGCGCACTCAGCTATGGACATACCAAGGTCTCCACACACACAGCTGCAGGAGCCTTCCCCTTCGCCCAAGTATAGAACGTATAAAAATCAGACTCAACTCATGTAATTCTCTATTGTTTCTATCTTATGACTCTTTTATGACTTCCTTTTATATTTTTCTTCATTTTAATACCATGGTCCGCGAACCATGGGCAGGTCTCGAAACAACGTGATTTTAAAAAACTAAGGGTCTTTGACCTTCCTAATTCACCTTTGAATCCTATTGACCTGTGCTACTTGTGCTTCACTCCTCAAAATGCGGAGACTTTACAATAAATTTAACAAAATTTGATCCAGGGGACCCTGTCCCAACACTTCCTGTAGCGGTTACAGAATTCTTGTAACAATCAAGAGAGGGCTTGAAATTGGGTTTTTGAGCCACTAGATTGGTGGAGAGTGGTGAGGACATGGTTTGCATGGAGGTTATGGCATGGATGGATGGAGAAGTGGATGGAAACTTGAGAATGTTGGCCCTGTAGCTTTAAAATTCACCACTTTTCTCAAAACCTGCAAAATGACAGAAATTATTAACAGACTAGTTGTTGATCCATGTCATGACATTCTCCTTTTGTTCCTTTTTTCTTCTTTTTACTCTTTTTTTTAGGGCACACAAGTTGCCTCAAGAGAGGTTTCAACTTGTACCCCTGTCCTGAGTGCCTCAAGAGAGGTTTTCAGCCAGGGATCTTTTGTTTTTCTTTTTTCCACTCTTGGGCTGCCTCAGGGAGGTTTTCAACCCAAGAGTTGGTCTTAGATGCCTCGTGAAGGTTTTCATCCGATCCTCTTATTGTTTTTATCCTTTTTCTTATGTTTTTCACAATCAAAAGTAGTGTTAAGTAGGAATTTTGTGACACATATAAAAAGGGGACATCTCCTCAAGATTCGATCTGGTTGGAGCTTCAAGAGATTACCCCCAATCCAAGTGAAAGGGGCACTCTTCCTTACAATTCTACTATTTTTCCTGGATACAGATTTGGAGGGAATTTTGCAACAACTAGGTAGTTGGCTATGTCAGCAAACCATGGAGAGAGAATTGAGATAGAAAATAAGTTCTCATCTAGAAGTTGATCATCAACCATCCCTTCATCACATGTAGGCAAAGAAAGTCTAGACAAAAAATCTACAACTACATTTTTTTTTCTTGCCTTATCAATTATAGTTAAAGCAAATCATTGTAATAGAAGCAACCATCTAATAATTCTAGCATTGACATCAATCTTGTTACTTAAGTACTTGATTGTGGCATGGTCAATATTCACAAAAGTTTGATATCCAGTGATGTAGTGTTTGAACTTGTTCGAAGAGTGTACAACAACTAGGAGTTCTTTCTCAGTTACAGTGTAACTCAATTCATCCTTAGACAAATTTCTGCTAATGAAGTAAATGGAATAAGGAAACTTGTCATATATTTGGCCTAAAGATACTCCTAAAGAGTTTTTGGATGCATCAGCATGGATGTGGAAAGGAAGAGTCCAATTTGGGCTTCTAAGTATGGGTGCAGTGGTTAATTTGTCTTTCAAGATCTCCAGGGCCTCTTGGCAATTATCTAACCAATATAATTCAGAGTCCTTGGCCAGCAATCCAAACAATGGTGAGGCTACTTTGCTGAAGTATTTGATAAAACTCCTATAATAGCCAGCTAATCCGAAGAATCTCCTAACATCCCTCTACTTTTGAGGAGTAGGGACCATTTTTATGATGGCAATTTTGTTTGGGTCCACTTCTATTCCCTCCTGAGATATTGAATGGCCAAGCACATTCCCTGCATTCATCACGAATTCACACTTCTTAGGAGTATGCACAAGGTTCATTTCAATGTACTTCTTCCAAACTTTCCCAAGGTTAGAGAGATCCTCTAGGAAGTCACACCCATAAGGAGTGAAATCATCCATGTAGATCATCTCTATAGAGTCATGGACTAGCTCAACAAATATGCTCAGACTACCCTTTGAAAAGTGGAAGGGGCATTACATAATCCGAAAGGAAGAACCCTATAAGAAAAGGTACCCGAAGTAAAAGTGAATGTAGTTTTATCTTGGTCCTTTAGGTTGATCTGGATCTGATTGTAACCACTAAATCCATCCAGGAAAGAGAAGAACTTCTTCCCTGCAAGACCATATAAAACTTGATCAATGGAAGGTAAAGGGAAATGGTCTTTCTTAGTGGCTTTTTTCAGCGCTCTGTAGTCCACATAGATCCTCCACTTTCCATTCTTCTTTGGGACCAAAACTAGAGGTGACACCCACTCACTATCTGAGATGGCATAGATGAACCCTACATCCAACACCTTTTACAACTCTTCCTTTACTATGTCTTTCAGGTCTAGGTTCATTCTCCTATGAGGTTGGCGCATAGGTTTTCATCCTTCCTTGATGTATATGTGTTGATTACTAACCAAAGGATGCACCCCTTTCATTTCTTTATAACCCCAAGTAATCTAAGTGCTCTCTCAGCACTTTGCACAACGTCTCTTCTTGGTTGGCTGAGAGAGATGGGTTAATATTCAAGATTTTAGATGGACCAAATTATATCATTTTGACATGTGTAGGACTTGGGTTCTCTAGGCATAACTCAGTCCAAGGATTACCCTCAGATTCCTTCAAGCTCATCAAGAGTCATGGTGTTGGGGGCTTGTTTCCAGAGGATCTAGTCCATAAGGTCATCTTCATCAGGTTTTCCCCCTCCTATAACAACATCTAGGGTATAGATTTTATGGGATGTTGTATGATACACTTCATCTTCCTCCTCCTCTTCCAACCATAGGGGTAAGTCATCCTCAAGGGATGGTTGAGCAGGAGGGTACAATACCAACTGTTTGGACAAATGCCCATTTTTAATGGTCATGTTCCCATCTTTGCAACTTATGTAAGCATCAGAAGTGGCTAGCCATGGTCTTCCAAGGATGAGAGGATAACCATTGAATTTGATCTTGGGCTGGAGAACTAGGAAGTCAGCAGGATACTCCCAGGAGTCAATAGAGACCATTACATCCTTAATGACTCCCTTGGGAGCCACTATGGACCTATCTGCAAGTTGCGGCACTGTGGTGGTATTTCTCAATGATCCTTGGAGGTTTAGCTTAAGCATGGTTTTCTTATTCATCACATTGATGGAATCTCCAAGATCAAACAAGGTGTGAGGGACAATGATGCCATCAATGTGCACATCTACCATAAGACTACCAAGATCTAAATACTTTGGGAAAATCACTCTCCCCAGAATTAGATCACACAATTGATCAATAACATTGATGGTAGGGGTGTCTTTCTTTTCCTCCCAGAATGTTTGAAGCATTTCTCTTTTATAAGATTATTGTAGATGGGATCATCCTTGATATCATTTTAGGAGTGGGATTTGAACACACGAGTTTTTTAATTCTCCTAGAATTTCAGTATCTTTTGGGGTGTGCTGGTTAGGATGGATCAATCTTTTAGGAAAAGGAGGTGGATTTACTTGAGGGATACTCTCTTCCTTTTCCTCTTCAAGCTCCTCAGGTGGAGATGGAGGTTGTTATGTGGGATCACTCTTCTAGGCCTGAGGTTAATTTCTTGAATCTCCATAGCATATGCATGGTAAGATGTCTCTCCACTATAGACCTGTTGTGCCTGCTTGTTATTCAAGTTTAGATTTGGTTGAGCAGGCATATAAGGTTTCTTGGGTGGAGCAAGATGAATGAGTTGTGGTTGAGATGGAGGTTGAGTTAGTAAAACAAGAGGTTGGTTGAGTTGAGGCCTCCATCCTTGTGATGGGTTACTCCACTGAGGATGTGTAGAAGCACATGGATGAAATGTTTGATTGACATTTTGGGTAGGATATTGAGGTGCATAAGTTCAAGGAGAAGGTGTGGACCATGATTTATGAGTGGAAGAGTACCAAGGTGGCAGGGGTGCATTCTAGTTGGGATGGTAATAGGAGTAGGCTGCACCTTGCATGCCCTACTAGTATGGTCAAGGTCCTTGAGGCCTCCTTTTATTGATGAAACAGAGTAGTTCATCCCCACCTTTTTCCCCTTGGTATACAACTTTTAATCCAGGTAAATAATGACACTTATCTGTGGCATTGTTTTTCTCACAAACTGAGTAGACCTCTATAGCGTTTAATGGACATTCATTTCTGGGGTGCCTTCTAGTGCATTTAGGGAAAAAGATAGCTAAGGCTATCTTAGCTTCCTCTTGTCTTCTCTTGATCTACAACATTTCACTTTTAAAGTCCTCCAACATGTTTCCAATTTCATTCTTATTGGATGTTTTGGAGGAAGAGGAATTGGCCAAAGCTTGACTAGACCTACCCTTCTTCCTAGTAGCCCTACAGTGGTTTTTGAATACTGTCTTGATGTCTTCATAGGGTAGATTATAAATTTCTCCCCCAAACAACATGTTTAGGGTTTCTAGTATGTCCTCCCTGATTCCTCTAAGAAGGACTAACTTTAGTGACTCGGGATCAAGGGTGCATCTGGCCCTCCTATAACTGAGCTAGAATATTTCCTCATAGTCTTCCACGGATTCATCAGGTCCAAGAGTCATTCTAAATATTTCTTCTTTGGTGTCTTTGGACTTACAGTAGTCCCTATTCTTGTTGTTAAAGGATTGTTGCATTTGAGCCTAGGTTGTGATGCTATCCCCAGGTATACCCATGAACCAATGCAAGGTTGCATCCTTAAGGGTGGATGGGAATAAATTTAGTTGCAGGTCATTAGTGGTATAATCATAAGTCTTATAGACAATAGAAAACTCAAAAAAAAGGTATCAGGGTCCTCTGAGGTTAAGCCATGGAAGTGGGGAAGGGTAGAAGGGCTTATATTCTTCATCCTAGAATCTTCATTAGTTTCTTTGATGGGAAAAACATCCTCGTTTCTGTTTTCAACCATGGTGTGAGTATGTGGAATGGCTTCTTCTTCTTCTTCCCCAATAGGTTCTTCAAATATTTCAAGTTTTTCACCTAAGGGGTCTTCTAAATCCCCTATAATCATAGAGGGAAGTTGACATTCACCGAAGAATAATGAAGGTTGACTATTTGATGGTGTGGTAGTATTTGGAAAGAATTTTCCTAAAGTGTGCCTACTCCTACAAGACATGAAAGAATTTTTTCCTTTTTATGTGATTTTTTCAAAAATAAATGCAAAACAGAATGGAAAGCATAAATAACATCTACCTAGACACCTCCCCAGCAACGACACCAAAAATATAGTGAGACTTGGTATTGCACCAAGAGTGTTGCAACTTCCAGAGGCTCTTCAACTTTACTTATCAACCTAGGGTTTCATACAAAATTCAAGGTGACTGTGCTATGTACAATGTAGGTGCATTCTACTCATGCCACCCTCAATTAGGTCACCTGATCATTAGGGTTCCAAGACCATTCCTCTACTGAACTCATAGGAGATTAACTACTGAAAGAAGAATGTGAAGGTTAGTCCTAGTGCAGAGAAAGTAAATGTTTTTTAACTCAAACTTGTAAATGCTATGAAAGAACATAAGACTTATGCTAATCTACAAAAAGTAAACTACTCTAATTTTCCACCAATCATCTAGCTATCAGGGTTGCTTGAAAACAGAAGACTGTCCTACCAATTCACAACTGCAGCATGCATGCATTGTTTAACTAATTCACACTTGTATATTAAGTAAAGTTCTAATTGCCAAATTCAGAATGAAAGAACTAATGTTATTTGATCTTGCAGGAAAGGAAAAGGAATGAAGGGAATGTCTTAGGTGGTACTTCTGGTCATGGAGTCCAAGCTAAGGGGTCAACCTACTCCTAAACTAAGTTATGCTATCATTGCAAGTCAAAACATGGTCAAAACAGGCTGTTACAGGTGTGCTACAGGATGTTGCTATAGGATTCTTGTAATGCTACAAGAAGTCTTGAAATGCTACGAGAAGTTTTCCGAGAGAGTTTGGAGGGTGTTGTAACTCTTTTATTTTTGATAAGTTAGATATTAGTTGAAAAAATCAAAATGCCATTGAAAAATGATAAGTTAGGATATGAACCAAAAACAAAATTGAAAATAAGAAGATGTTAGGATTTATTATCATTTCAGGTCCATATCATTAAAATGATAGGGTAGTTTCTCTAAAAAAGGAAGGAAAATAAAAAATATTAGATAAGCAATAAAAAGAAGAATATTTTCTTTATACAATAAAAATTAAGGTTGCTAGCTCAAATGTGCCTTTGAAATTGTTGTTTAGTTTAAAATAATGTTTAAATTCCTTAATCGAGGTTTAAGTATTGTTTAAACTTGGTAGCTTTGCAAAAAGGTCATAACGTATGATGGGCGGAAAGCAAAAAAATGTCAAATCACTCTCAAATAACCACTAGACACCTTTCAACGGATATCATTCACTCCACTGGGATCAACGGCGGAGGAAACTTTTCAGTCCCCCTTTGGTCTTTTCCCATTAACGTTAGGGGGAGGATCCAAAAAGAAGTTTTAATGGCTTCCCTCTTTTGCTATGTGGAACTACTGTAGTGTTTCGGGTCCCCAAAGCACAAAACCATAAACCACCACACCCCCCCTTGAAATCTTGCCAGTAGTTTTCCTTCCTTCCAACTGTTAAACTTGTTCCCGCGTCGTGTCATAGACCCGTTATCCCCTCCTCCATACGAAATGCGCCACGTCACTAGTTTGTTATATCTCACCCATTCACCACCTGCCACGTCACAAAGTCATTGCCAGCCCCAATTAGCCATTTAATCTATCGTTAGACATTAATTCTTGCTCCTCTACAAATTAATTTCCTACAACAAGATTTAATCAGTAAATTAAGCCCGATTTCGCTCATAAATATCCAATGGCTCTACTCTTTACCACTTTTCTGCTTCCATCCATACACCAAAAGCTTTATTCGCCACTCTGTGTATATTTTCCCCTCTCACCCGTCTTTTGGATAAAATATTTTCCGAATTTCCCCTACGGCAAGTGTTGGGAAATTTAATTGCTTAAATTGCTTTCACTAAATTATCAACCAGGGAAACTCGTAAGCTTGTGATGATGCCAGCAAAATATATGCAGGAGTAGGCAACTAAATCTATGACTAAATAAATGATTTTTGATTCAATATAATATGCAAGGGAAGAGGCTCCTAATTGAGGAGGTCCTAGTTGTCCTTCCCTACAATATTATAGATTGAAAATAAATCATTGATTACATAAAACCAGAAACTTGAAATAAAGACAAGAGAATGAACTTTAATTGTCGTTTAGATTCAAATAGAGATAGACTAACTTAGTCCCTTGATTGTCCCCTCGTATACTGATCCAAACTAAACTGAGATTCATTCATAAGCATAAGAAATGAAATAACTTGAAACTTAAAAGCAAAAGAATGAATTTCAATTATCATGCAAATCAAATAGAGAGAGAGCCTAACTTAGACCCTTGGTTGTCCCCTCATATGCTAATAAGATTTTAATTTAAAACTCATTCATCAATTACAAACAAATCCCCAAACATCTAGGCAATTAAATGAAATAAGATCTATTATGAAATGAAATGTTTCTTTGATCCTTTTAGAGTGAGCTCAATTCTCTTAAGAGCAAAGTGACAAATTATTCCATATGCTACATTAAGACAATTTATATCTAAAACTATAGAATGGAAATTTATGTAAAATGAAGCTTTATTCTATTCCATCATAAGTTGGATACATGCTTCAAGAGTCCTCCTCTTGGAATGGAGGAGGTGCTCCTATTTATACAAAAATTTAAGCAACTAACTCATTAATGGGGATCCACTAATCCCTCGTATGGTTACAACCAATATGAGACACATATTCCTTTATCCATGATATTTCTCCATGAGATATGCTTGACCCCTATCCCAAATCTCCTTCAAATCTTCAAGAGAATTCGAATTTGAGTCTTGGAGGCCACATAAGAGTATTTTGGAACCTTCCAAATCACCTACACATGTCACCAAACTCATTCCACCTTTAGGTATAAGCAAATACATGTTATTTTCTAACTTTTAACCATAAATTCACTTTAAATGCTTGAAATTAATAACTTTGGAAAATGAGAATATAAACACATACGGTAATGGAAATATAGGGTTATGTAATGATAATGTGATGAAATGAGGTGACAAAATGAGGATAAAGGTGAAAATGGAGTGAAAATGTATGCTAATTTGGGGGCCCAACAGCAAGATGGCTCCTAAAGATAAAACACAGAAGGTTGTCGAAGAAGGGAATCCATCCACAACATTGCTTGATTTAGATCACCTTCCCCTTGTAGACTCCTTGTTCAAAGTCACTGACTGTGAATGCGAATTCGATTTCCACGAATTGCATTTATGGTTAAAGAAGAAGTATCTAGACAAAGAAGATCCCATTCATTTCTGGGAAACACTTTTTCCATTGTGCTCTTTCACAAGACTCGTCACTTCCCTGATTTAATCACTTGGTGTCAAGACAGATATGGTCCTATACAAAAAATAGTGACGACTCAGGATGGAAAAATCTTGATCACCATTATTGTTCATAGTATAAACCAAATGTTAATGATACCTCCATCTGACTCCCTCAGCCATTTCTCACCAATAGCTCTCATGGACCTTTACAATAAACTCACCTTCCCATAGAGAGCCCTTATCTTGGAGCTTTTTCTACGAGAGGATGTTCAATTACCCAAGAGAAATCCACCTTATTCATCTTCTATGTTCCCTGAAGCCACTAGACATATCATCTCCCTATTATCATACCTCCTAGGCTATGAAAATGATCATTCTATTGATGAATCCATCCTTGGATTCTTTTCCATTTTCAACAAAGAACATCAACCAGCTTTCATGTATAATTATAGCCAGTTCTTGGCTGATAATATACATGAACATTTTATGAATTTTACCACTCAAGGAGTTTTCAGATATAGCTCAATCATAATCTATTTGATTTTTTTTCAGTAGGGAGATTGATTTCACATTCAACTTAACAGGAAAGATGAGCAGGGAGTGAATCATTCAGTGATTCACTGGACAGAGTTAGTGAAAGCATCATCGACAAATTTTACATTCTCTCAATTCATAGATTCTTTTTTACATCTAGTTATTAAATTAATCAATAGCCAAGTCGAGCCTAGAATTAGGGAAGAGATTAGGAAGATTGCACTTATCAAAACAAACCAAGACTGGTGACTGGTACTTGTACCAGAACTACACTGAAATTAGAATATATGGTAGTGAGTTAGCTCCATATAAAACTACCTAAGTATGTGCTAATGAGGATATTCTCACTGGAATACATGAGGCAGATGATAACTATGGATGAAGTCCATTTTGTCTCAAGTAAGAAAAAGTCATAGTTCAAACTCAAGGCCAAGGTAGGAACATTTATCTATAATACTAGGTCTGTAGGTAGAGAGGCAGATAGATTATTAAAAAGCATTAATATCCAACCAAGATTCACCTAGTCCTATGATCCTTTTGGGATCATTTCAGCCCTTAGAATTCAGTTGAAGGCAACACCATACAACCATACTCCCAAGCTAGAATTGGAGAAGTTTATGAACTAGAAGCAGTGGTCTGAAGGGAATCTTTTAGAAGCAGATGAACATGTTATAACCACTCCACAGGTGAATACTCCAGTCACTCAGAGTACTCAACATAAAAGATCCAGAGAGGAAACTTAGTCAGCCATAGAAATAGTTAAAGAGTACTATATACTGCAAAAGAAATTGAACACCGGATTGTCACTATCATCAGGAAGCAAGCCACCAGAAAATCATTGATCTTGGAGATTTAGAAGATGTTTCATCAGCAAGGACCACTAATCCCAAACCTCCTTCTACTTCTTCAACTCCTTCTTCAACTAAACCAATGGAGATTATTTAGTCAACTAAGACTAGCTCAGCAGAAGATACTAATATCTTCTCAACATTTTTGGAAATAAAACAGAAAAATGAAAGTCTTAAATCACAAGTATATATTCATTTTTGGAAGCAAACATCCACTTCTCAGCACAGACTTCTCTCTGCCATTGACAGTGAAAGAGGAAGGATGCAAATGGAATTTTTGCAAGCTCAAATTCCATTTCCCAAATCTACAATAGATTACAAGAAGACCATATTTTTGTTTGATGTAAACCAGATACATCCTATTGACCAAATGGATTTGCATAGGCAATCGGGGGAAATTTTATTTTCAACAATGACTACAACTACCATGTCTCTTTCAAAGCTCAGAACTACCTTGTCAAATGTGCAGTCATAGCTTAAGATTGAAAAACTGTCATCTTAGCTAAAGATAAAAAATTAAAGTATCTAGAAGAAATTATTATCGAAATTGGATATGATCCCCAAGACTGTAAATCAATTGAAGAAATACTCCAGAAGAAGAATATAGAAATAACGGCATTGAAGAAATAGTTGAAACTACCTTCAACTGAGGATCCTTAGACCAAAGAGATGGAAGAAAATGAACAGCACGAGGAGGAGATGTTGAAGCTCATTATTGAGCAAAATATATAGATCAAGAAAATGGAAGAGAAAATAGAATGACTGCTCAAGGAAAAAGAGGTAACACAGCTTGTTGTGACCTCAGTAACAACAATTCCCATAACAGGTACAAATCTAAACTCATCTCCTACTAACATTGCTTCATCTTCAGCAACAGTTGAAACAACAAGGATATCACAGGAGTTACAGGCACAAAAACTACAAAATGAAAATTTACTCCAGAAGTTCCAAGCCCTGGAGTCACAGGTAGAAGAAATGCAAAAAGCACACAGGTTAGAACAAAGGGTCAAAAAATTAGAGAGTAAGACTCTAATGGTAGACAATTTGGCCCAAGCCAAAGAGGACATCTGGTTAGATATCAACCACTCCATAACAAAAATATCACCATTTGTTCAAATTACTTTTTAGCAGCGAGAATTGATTGCTAGATGCAGGACAAAGATAGATAATCAAAGGGCAGCATTGGGCACAAAACCAAAAGAAGTAGCAAGGATGATCAAAGTACTAAACTATAAGACAAGGCAATTATTACAAGAGATAAATATTCCATCTAGGACAGCTACTATTTTGGAAATTAAGAAAGTCCTAAAAAAGAAGAATCTATTGACTCAGCTGAAAGCAAAGTGTGAAGCTTTGAACATTGCAATAAAAAGGTTTCATTCTAAATTCAATATTTTGAAAAAGAAAGGTTTACCAGAGTTAGTGACATTAGATGATCATCTAGTAAAATTGGATGATTACTATGAAAGATTACATACTATTGTAGCGACGGCAGTCAATTTGTAGGGATAAAAAGACAGATTACTGGCAAAGATTTTTTGGAAGCTTTAAGCCCTGATCTCACAATCAAGTATGAAGTTGGACATGTTTTTCTCACTAAACCCAATTTTGAAAGATATACCAAAGTTGATAAGATATTAAGAAGGATGTTAAATCTGGAGATACCAAGTGAGAAGACATGGGATCAATTGTGTGAAACAATTGATTAACTGTCCATCCCAACAAGAAGACAGCACAACAGTTTTTGAAGGAATAGTCATCAACAACTCCCTACTTAATAGGGACACATCATTCAACAATTTTCTTTTCCTATTTTGTTTCAAGCTATTTTTGTAATCAGTTTAGGATATTTTGTTTACTATCCAAACTAGTATAAATAAATCTCTTCTATGAGTTATTAAAGGTGGTACCTCTACATAAGCGATTTTGTAAAGCATATATGTACAAGATTTTTCTAGATCACTGATAATAAAGCAAGGGATTCTAAATTTGGTATCATACAGTCTCATTTTGTTTTGTAAGTCTTTCATGTGTTTCATTAATTATGTTAATTCTGCATATGTTTAAGTTTTACATAGATATCAAGTGAGAATAAATGTGTTACCATTATTCTTAAAATTCCTTCTAAAGTTATTGTTATAAAGAGATTGAGATATTGGACTATTTGTTCAAAAGGCTCCCTCTAAATCATAAAATGGTTAGTATCTTATGTAATTTTAAGCATATTTTGTTTAACTTTTGAACATTGGTCAAAGGTTTTCCCACTTATGACTATTTAATATCTTTCTGTCTGAAATATAAAGGAATCATATTTTCTTACTATTCTTTCTACACATCTTATCAAATTAAAATCACTATGTGAAGTTAAATAGCAATCCTCTAGTTATTTATTAGTACTATCTAAAAGAGTTAATACATCATTCTTATAAACAAAAATTATGTATTGGTCCTCCATAAAAACCTAAACCAAAACTAAAACCCCAAAACATATATGTTGGATTCTCTAGCATGATCAATTGACCATTATCACCTCCGAGGTACAACAGAGGGTAAGAATGATGGGTTGAAGTGATGAACAGCTGGATTAAGGTTGTGGGGAATTGAGGGAGTGTGATCAACACCCCTAGCCAAGCCTAGCACTTCAACAAGGTCGGATTTGGGCTAAGATGGCTGCTCACAGTGACCGAAAAATAGAGATCAATAACATGGGTTACCATGCATCAAAAGAGGATGGAGAAGTACTAGATGGAGTTGGTGAAAGGTTCCCTTTCTTGTAGACCCAGCAACCCTACAATGACACATGCACTTGTTCCTATTTTCAATGGCAATATATTATAAGTAAAGGTGGAAAAGATGAATTGAATTTGGAAAACTATCTAACTAATGCTAATAACTTGATCTATGAGAAACAAAATACCAAATGTAAACCTTTCCGAGAAAACAAACTATCTAACTAATGATAAGGACTTGATCTATGCAATAAATAGTAAATCACACTTTTTTTTTGGGTTGTGATGGTGGGGTCCTCTAATCATGCTCCCGTGAGGGAGATGAGATAGGGATTGCAGTCACAGACTTTTTGAGGAATTAAACTAATTAACCTTCTAAGATAGAAGAAATATGAATAAACAACAACTAATCAATCTTCTAAACTAAAAGAAATACAAATAAACTTCTAATGAACTGCAGCAACTAATCAACATCTTAGGCTAAGAGAAATATAAATACACAAGAGGGACCTAGGCTACGAGGGTTTGGCCCTAACCCAAGAGCTTCAACCCTCTGAACTAACTCAGCATTGGATCAAAAAAAATCTTCTCATTATCATTCTAGGAATGTCAAATACATCATCAAAATTATAGTCACGGGTGCTTCAACTCAATTGCCTCTTAGCTACAATAAAAATTTCAATCCTAATGAGTTCCTTAACTTGTTTATTTATACAAAAGGGTAGCTACCAACATCTCCCTCGTAAATAGGGATATTTGTCTTTGTAACTCAACAATAGGTGGATCTAGATCTTCCTTGACTTGCATTGGCTCGAATGCCAATGAACTTGGCCTGCTTGGTTACCTATGACACTGAGTTGATAAGAGATAGAGTGGGGATATTTGACTGATTAGAGGAGTTTAGGAGGTGGAAAACCTCCTATAATCTCTCTTGATGTCTACTTTGAGTTCTTGCACTCAAATTAACTCAAAATTTCTCCAATTCCTGCATTTAACACACATTAGGCCACATGACATAGAAACACATCTTTTTCTCCTTACACTTAGCATAATATAACAAAAATTGTAGATAAATGTGAGAAAAAGATAATTTAATAAGCTGGAGGATGGCGTTGTGACCCTTATAGTATACCTATTGATGAACCTCATCAATTGTCATAGATCCTTCCCCCTTGAGGGAACATTTCCCTCAGCATTCATCTTCTCATTTGTAATACTAATAATAAAATAAAATTACATATTGTTTTACAGAGATTTATATACATAGCTCCATACAATATTTACAATCATATACACAATTTATTTAACCAACAAACAATAAGGGGTAATCAACTCTCATTTTATGAGTCATTTCCCACGTGGCCTCCTCTGGCCCAAAGTGCTTCCATTGCACCTTGACTTTCTTTATGGCTTGATTCCAGAGCATGAGACTCCTCCAGTCTAGAATGCACATTGGCTCTGGCCGGAACTCTCTATCTGATTCAACCTATAACACAGACCAATCAATCACATGATTAGAATCTTGTGTATATATTTTAAACAAAGATACATAGAAAAACATCATGAACTCTAACTGATGAAAGCAAACCCAACCTATTTGCCACTGGTCCAAACCTCTAAATTATTTCAAAAGGCCCACAATACTATGGTGCCAACTTGGCACAAGTCCCAATATTTAGGGAACACTTATTGGGTATAATTCTCAGATAGATGTGCTCCCCAACTTTGAACTCTTTTTGTACCCTATGGATATCTACATATCTTTTCTACCTATCTTGTTCCACCTTCAAATTATGTTTTATGATATGAACTTACCACTACATATCCTTGAGTATATCAGGTCCTACATGGACCCTATTAACTAGATCACTCTAGCAAATAGGAGTGTTGCAATTCCTTCCATATAACACTTCAAATGGGCTCATCCTTATGGATTCTTGGTATCCATTCTTGTATGCGAATTCCACAAGTGGAATATATTCTTCCAACTTCTTGGATTGATCCATAACATACATCCTTAAAATATCCTCAAGGATTCGGTTAATTCTCTCTTTTTTTCAATCTGTTTGTGGATGATGGGTTGTACCAAATGCCAATTTTATTGCCAATCCTGCAAAGGGTTCCTTCCAAAACCTAGAAGTGAACCTAACATATTTGTTTAACACAATCTTCTTGGTGATGTCATGTAGCCTCACAATCTCCTTTATGAATATTTGTGCTATGTCATTGGCTGAGTTAGTGGACTTGACTACTACCAAATGAGCTACCTTTCTCAACTTATTCACCACCACCATGATTGCATCATGCTACTTGGTGGTTATGGGTAATACAGTAATGAAATCCATAGAAATTACCTCCCACTTGCATTCTAGAATGGGGATAGGCTACAAGAATCTTGTTGGATGCTTGCACTTGGACTTTACCTACTAGCACTCTATGCAACTTTCCATGAAATTGTCCACTTCATTCTTCAAATTCAGTCATTAGTTGTACTTTTTAATGGTTGTAAGGGTCTTTAGATACCCTGGATAGCCTAAATAAGGTTTAACATGGAACTCTTTCATTAGCAAAATTTTTACGTCATCATTATTTGGCACATAAATGATGCAGGGGTATTGGTAATTTCGTTTTAGCCGAGAGGTCAAAATCTTTTACTAGAGGAGTTGGTTCCTCAAGGAGTGGATTGTTAGGCTAGAATTTATTTTAATTTGCTATGTAATTCTCCAAATTAGTCAAATTGTTGTAGCAATTATAGTTTAGGTAGATTTTCCTCTATATTAGTCCTCAGATCCTATCTCCGAGGACAAGAGCCGAATTGATGTAATATTCATATATTTGATTAATGAAAATAAGAGCGGTGTGGTGGAGTGTGTGTATATTTTTTCTCATGATAGCTTTGGTATGTGTTTTCCTGTTAATTCATTCTTCTCCCACAGGTTCATTGAATTTTTTTATTTTATTTTTTGCCTAAGATTTAGCTGGTGATTGGAGTGTTGCAAGAGGTCGAACAAAGGGAAAGGATTTATCCAACGAGGTATTGCAGAGGCGTCGTAGAGCGAGAGGGAAAGCCAAGGGCCCAAAGGAAACCAAGGGATGAACCACCGAGAATCAGACTAATTCCACTAGACCAGCACTTAATCTATTTCATTTTTTTTGGAAGTCTGCTAGCTGTTGGGGGTCAGTATCATTACTTGTCATATTCTGGGACAACAATCTACCCAGTGGCCCAAAGGAATTATAAGCCGGAAGGATGGATGGGATGCACAAAGTGAAGTAGTTGGCAAAGATCTTCGAGCTTATGTGGAACTGTAGGCCCCTTCCAGAGGTTTAACCCTAGTGTCACTCATAAGTGTCTTGCTATCAACACGTCGGCATCAAAGAAGCATGACGAAATCATTGGGAGTGAGAACCCTAGTCTACATGACCAGGTAGAGAGGGTCCGAGACATGTCATTCTGAAGGTAATATCCAGAGGGATCAAACCAAAGGTTTCATATTATAATAGAGAGACATCCTAGAGGTTGAGAGAACCCAAAGGTTACAATATGGTTCACAAAAGTTTAACTCTAGGATTGGAATGGAGTCGATGGAGCCCACCCAACCGCTATCTAACCCAGTGTTGTAATCTAGAGCGCCCAAGGGTATGTCCCTATTAATCCAAAATGACCTCATCCAATTCTGATGTGGCAATATATACACAATGAAAAGGCCATCGTTTCACTTGATCATGATCGAGTCTTTCATCTTGTAAGGGAAGGTATGTGGCCCACCTATCATTAATGGTTTCATATAAAAATTGAAATCTTGAGCATATTTAACTAATACATGTTTTTTATTTTAGTTGTAGATGGTTTTTTTGTTGCCACTTCCACTTTAGGAAATGAAGAGAACATGGCCTACTATTTGATGTGATGCACACATGTAAAATGTAGGTTGGTGAGACTGTATAAAGATGGACAATTCACATATCAAATTAGTGACATGGTTGTGATGGGCCATTTTTTTGAAAAGGTTAAAAAACAAGTTGATCACATCATTTATAGATATTTTATGCCTTAATATATGTATTTCTAATACAGTCATCTAGTCATAGCAACTCGGATCATTCTCATATATATATATATATATATATATATATATATATATATATATATATATATATATATATATATATATATATATATATATATATATATAAAAGGTGAACCAAGGAGATGGAGATGACAGAATAAAACCATGAACATGTTATGGAGACTTGCATTCCTATGAGCCATTGGCCAAATGAGTAGATGATGCAAATGGAAATCCATAAAGTCGAGTCTATAGTAGTCAAGTGTAATCTAATCTAGTATAAGAGATCAACATATGAATGTGACAGTTGAATACCCTTATAATTTTGTAATTTTGAATAGAGAAATGTTTCCCTTCGGTTTATGATGGATTCATAATGGTGTACATATATTTTATATAAGATTTAGTTTCCTTTAGGTGCTTAAGTTTCTAAAATTAAATTTATATTAAGATTTAATTAAATTTTCAATATTAATTTTTTTTTAATGTCATGTATAGTATTCATGTTGAGCATGAATAAATCTTATAGATCTATATACATGTCATACATTTGGTTTCTAGAAAATCCATTTCAGTATCTACCCTCCAAGTTGATATAATATTATTTTACTTAAAATGGAAATTCAACTATCTAGGTTATGAACAACATTGAAATATGTTTATGTTATTAATAAATATCATGTGTCAGCTTGATATAAGACATGGAAAGAGTTACACACATGCTTCATATTAGATTGTAAGAAGTGCAACAAATAGACTATATGTATATATCTATATATAGAGTGTGTGTGTGTGTGTGTGTGTGTTTGTGTCTTTAAGTGAGACTTTTTGGAGTTTCTAACAAATTTGTGGCTGGAACCTGATGAAAAACTTGTGGCCAAATCTTGTTTTGTGTTGCTTAAACTAGTTTTTTTACTACATATATGGATTTAACACCCTCAAAAATCCCCAAGACACTTTGATTGTGAAGAGTTCACTTGTCAAACTTGTGATTTCAATGAATCTCGACCAAATTCTAGACAAATTAAATTGGAAAATAAACCAGGATTTTTTTAAAAAGTCACACTTATATATATATATATATATATATATATATATATATATATATATATATATATATATATATATATATATATATATATAATATATCATGTTATGACTATTCAACTCTTTTAGATAATCTCAAAAGAAATAAAAATGAATAAAAGTTATTTGTAGTTTACATCTTGACAACTTTTAAAATCATTGTAATTTAATATACATTTATTGTGCACTAAAAGACACTTTATACAAGTCAATATGGCAACTAAAATTATTATTTTGTAAAATTTTACTTCTTGAATGTTCTTAATTAAAGGTCTTAAGATAAGGAATTGATTGAAATACCTGGATAGGCAAGTAAATTTAGGAAGGTTCATAAAATTATATAAACATATCATTACTTGATCAAATTAACATACATTGATTGCACTTTCTATAAGTTCAATATTAAATTGATGTACATTATATATTTTAGTTCATTTTAAGTATCAAAGTGACTTGCATCAAAGTAAGATCAAGTACTTAATTCCGTAGTCTATGAAACTAGAAATCAAAATTGTTATTTTGTAAAATTTTACTTCTTGAATGTTCTTAATTGAAGGTCTTAAGATAAGGAATTGATTGAAATATTTGGATAGCCAAGTAAATTTAGGAAAGTTCATAAAATTATATAAAATTATCTAAAAACATATCATTAATTTGTTTGGTATATTAAATTCCAATACATATGACTTATATCATGTTATGACTAAGCTCTTGTAGATGACCTCAAAAAAAATAAAATTTAATAAAACTTATTTGTTGTTTATTGGTTGAAGACATCTTTTAAAATTGAATTTAAAACTTATTTCAATCCTATTTGTGTTTTTTAATTGAACCATGATATATTTTAGTTCATTTTAAGTATCAAAGTGACTTGCATCATAGTTTAAGATTGTACTTATTTTCTTAGTTTATTTTCTAAGAAGTCAAAATTGTTATTTTTTTAATAAAAGTTATAATATATATATATATATATATATATATATATATATATATATATATATATATATATAAATTAAACTAGCAAAATAATTAACAAATCCATAAACTAAAATTTAATGAAAATCCATAAACAATATTAATAAATGTCCATAAATTGAAATAATGAATGTATGATGATAAATTATCCATATGAAAATATATACAAATTACATTATACATGAACATCCATAAATTGAAATAATGTTCATGCATCCATAAACCGTCCATGTATAAAAATATACAAAGTATGTATATCACAGGTGAACGTGCCCTATGAAATGGGCCTGAAAATATAAAAACTATCTATGATCCCCTCTAGAAAGTATCACTTCTAGAACTGTTATGTGTGTTCTTCTACACAGAGTAAGCGTCCATAATCCGGTACAGCAATATAACATATTCAAATCAAAATTAATTAGAACATTATTTGTACAAAATAAACAATCTAGAAATAAATGATTTTTAACTGTGCATTTAATTAGTTCCCTACCTATGGCTCAGTCGAGTAAAAATGGAAGTCAAGTGCGATGGAGCTTTGATCAATTTTGGTTTAGTGCTCCCCTGCCTTTTGTTCAATGCACCATATCCAACATCCACTCATACATCCACATAATTGTGGTATTGACACCACTCTGCATTTGGGCATGTGTACACAATGGAAAAGGAAAATTATAATTAGTCTACGAATTAATTAGCATGCATACATGTAACTTAAAAAGAGAAATGTTGAAATCTTAGAAATAATTTTTTTTACCTCAACTCTTGTTCTAAGTGGTTGTACATAGTGACTCCCCTCCACATGAGTGTGATGAGGTGTAGGTGGAGGAGACTGAGTCATGGAAACATGCAATAGAGGAGGCTTCTCTAGTTGTATATGCATGTTATCATGAACTTATTAATATAAGTATAATCTTATGAAAACTTATTAATATAAATATTGTATAATTTGATGATATTAGTCAAAAGTTGTGTATATATGTACTTGGTTTGTGTCACGTGGGTCGTGTATCCTCCAAGTGTCACAAATGGTATCACGACATGAACATGCATATCAAAAAAGTTGGTGACGCCCTAGACTCTCAAGATATGAATCATCATGTAATAGAACTACTGGGTCATAAGGCAACTGAGGTGGTTTTCTCATCTCTCCATGCAATGCAACATGTGCAATGGCCAATTTCCTATGCATGTTATCTATAATGGTATGTCTGGTCACAGCATCGAGTTGCGATGACTACTCTATCTCCGTCATAAATACTATGCTCTGAGATGGTCATGTCAACAATCTCAAGGGTGGTGCTACATGCACATGGTCCCTACAAGCCCCATCACGATCATAGCTACATCCTAAGCTGGGTCCATAAAACTTAGATCTCGTGCTCGTGTAATTTGGCCTTATATGTAGCACGAACTCCACATATATATGATTTGAAAAGTAAATGGGGACATAGTCATGGTGGGGGAGTTGGCCCCAAACTTCAATGAATCAATCATAAACAAAAGGGGCCACATCAACATTCTTAAAATATTTTAGCGAAATAAGGCCAGCATGTCTACCACGATAGTCTAGAGCGATGTCAAATAACTCCCCATGAAAATCAATGTTCTTGGTGGCATATTTCACCACCTTCCAGGTATGTGGGCATCTAACCTCCAACCTCCTAATCCTATGTACAGAATATAGGAGGTGGATTTATGGGCCCACCCTCTAATATGTATTGATCAACCTATTGATGATATCCAGCATGAAAGACAAACTACACCTAGTAGAAGAACTAGCAGAGATTGTATCCAGCTCTTGTGTGATCCATTTCCACTAGGCCCTAACATCCTCAACTATGATACTGGCTACAACATCGTTCCATGAAGGGATTGACATTGCACTGTGATTCTCATCTTCACCCTACTGAGGATTTAAAAATCATAAACATAATTTAACGTATATAACAAACTAGAAGCATAATAGCATATACATTAAACATATCAATTGAAGAAGATTTAAAAATTAAAGACAATTTCAAGGCATAAACACATAGAATTTAAAGAGGATTTAAAATGTAAGAGTTGTACCTGCAATAGGTGAAGAAGTTCCACTATCAGTAGCAAGATCATCGATAGAGACAGAAACACTACCTCTAACACTCCAACTAGTGTCGAAGGGAGGATATTTGAGTGGAACGCACACTCTAGTTGGGCTACGTGATCTATCACGAGCCCTACCATTTATAGCATATCCCCCAACACTCTTGCAGGCTGTGGTTGGGGGGCATATGGGAAATGGATCTACAAATTACATATAATACATATAAACTAATCCAAGAGAAAAATGTTGACATAGAAAGAATGTTGACAAGAAAACCTTTTATAAACTCAAGTAGAAAAATCTAGGCTGGAGTCATAAACTTTAGAGTCTCTTTTTTGATAAATTATCAGCCAAAGTGTTGAGTTCCATGTAAACACAATTGAAATAAGTGGTCAAATCTAGCATACACTTTTTCTCATTCCTAAATATTGCATTTTATTCATAGAGAAAAAATATGTAAATATGTGTAAAAATTTAAAATAAACCTATTTGGAAAACTGATAAAATTTCATGCCAACCAAATACTTCATAAGGCAAGTTCTTATATTGTTTGACATTGACACATGACATGTACTAGGTGCAAGCACATGAAGACAATGTTTCTCTTACAACACACTACATAATGGAGCAATATGGTACAAATTAGAAAAGAGTCAAAATGCTTATAGTCACTTTAAATGCACTTTCATCCTGGATTTAATGTATGTATCAATGATGTCGCTTATTGCAACTTGAACATATATATATGTTGTGTTACGTTATATAGTTAAATAAAAATATAGGAATTGTAAGTTATAAAACTATTACTAAACTAATAAATTTAGTAAGGGTGGGAACTAAGAGATATATAGTTGTCATATCATTAAATTAAAATAATTCTACAAATATGAGTAGTTGAAATTTTAAGGAAAAGGAAAATTACAAGATAAACTCGAGTCTTAAAAAGTTGTTGAGCATCACCCATCTTGTGTTATTGTGAAGAGCACATTATGTTAAATAAGTATAAAACTATGTTAAATGTTATATAGTTATGTTACACGTTATATTATGTTATGTTATACCACAGATATATATATATATATATATATATATATATATAATATATTCTCGTTTTAGACTTTTAATTTAGTTAATATTTTATTTAAGTATAATTGATATTTTAAAATAAATTACTATATATTATTAAAAAAAATTAAAGTTTAAATTAATTTAAATTTAAAATTAAAAAAAAAAAATGAAATAAAATTTCTTATTTGATTTAATAGAGGTTCATCATGAGCAACCATATTCATCATGTCAATCTAAAGCTCCTAATTTATTTATTTATTGGTTATAGTTTAGTTGTTTTCTATTTTGGAAATTTTTTGGGCATATTTCTGGTCAAATTTGTTCGAAATTTAAAATGTATTTTAAATAACAAAATTCAATTTTTTTTTTGGAAATTTATTTCACTAAATTCCTAAGAAAAAACTTTAAAACCTAAAATAATTAAAAAATAAAGTTTTTACCATAGAAAATATTCATAATAAACATGCTACCATTGTAGATAACTTATACAATGAAAAAAAAATATATTAAAACCTAAATTATAGTTTTTTTGTGGTTTTCAAGGGTTTTTTTTGGTTGTTTTCTAGGTTATATTTTGTGATGGGTTTTTATGGTTTTTTTCTGTAGTTTTTGTATGGTATGTTTTTTTTTCCAAATTTATTTATTTTATTTGCAAGAAAAATTAAATAAAAGAGACAAACATGATAGGAAACCTAGCTTGGCTTGAGCCTCTAAGTCGTTGGCGGGTTTGATGGGAAACTGGATTGAGTTCTTCCATCTCGGTCGAGCTTAGAAATATTCCGTCAAACTCATTTTTTTGCGGTCTACGCAAAATGCCTTGCGCAGACCGTATCCTAGGGTTTTTAATAAGAAATAGGGCTCGATCAACCCATAGCGCTCAATCAAAAAATAACGCTTAATCGAGCCATAGAGATCGATCGAACCATATAGATCGATCGATCCCTAACTCTCAATCTAGCTTCTAAGTGAGGTTAGAAAGGATCTCGATCGAGGGTTTATTTAAACTCTCAATTGAGCTATTTTTAAGCCCCTAAGTAGCTCAATCAAGCACTTAAAATGATTCAATTTACCATCCTTTTTTCACCAAAACGCACCCTCACTTTGCCAAAATAGAACATATCAACTTTGAAGGAAAATGGGTTGTTGAGAAAGTTTTATGGCATGTGGCCAAGTTATGAAACTGTTGTAGACTGAGTTTCTACCTAATTGGGTATTATGCATTTATTTTTGAAAACCAGAAAGATAAATACCATATCTATAAGTCTAGTCCTTATTTGATAGGTACCCGAGGTTTGTTTCTCACTCATTGGTCTATGGAATTTAATCTTGCGATGGAAATTTCATCTGCACCTGTGTGGATTATATTTTCATTTCTCCCTCTTCTTTGCTAGTGTAAAGATGTTTTTAATGATATAGGAGATAAGTTAAGCCAATTTATTACCAGTGACATGGAACATGGCAACAATTTTTCATGTGTCAAAATTTGTGTGGAAATGAATTTCTCAAAAGGTCTCCTTGAGGTGATTCAACTAAATATGGATGGTTGGTCTCACCTCTAGGCTTTTGATTATTGACATGTTCATTTTAAGTGTAATATGTGTCATGAGTATGGGAACTATGCGAAAATCTTCCCTAAAGCTTTAGAGTCTCGAAGTTGTCCAATTCCATCGCCTCCTAAAAAAAGGGAATCTAAACAAGAATTCATTCCAGTTAAAAGGAAACATAAGAAGCATGAAAATAAGAAGCAACAGACATGTAAGGCTGAATTTTCATATCAACCCCTTTCTAACAATAATTTTGAAGTTCTCAATGTTCTTGAGGCAGAACGCAAGATTCTTGAAGTTCAAGTGGATCTGCTAGTACCATATCATGTCTCTTCTCTTGTTCCAAAGTACCACCTGAGTTGAAGGATGAAGAAGGCCCAAATCAAGACTCTACGAAGGAAACTTATGTGGTGGAAAGGTTTTCTCCAAAGGTTCCTCCTGCATTGGAAGATGAAGAACCTAGTAGGGTGGCTGAGAAGATTTCTTATCTATATGTGCTTAAAAAAGAACACTCTTCCCCACGAGTATCCGTGAAGCAAAAAACATTATAGAAAAAATAATTTTGGTCCTAAGATCTCTCTTGCACTCTGTGGGCCCAACGATGGGTCGTCTTCTAGCAATTTATAGAAATGTTTTATTTCTGCATTTTCTTGTGCAAGCGATTTATTACAATATATTCCTGCTCACATGAAGCGATAGCAAAAAACATTCAAAGATTCATTTTTGGACCTTTTCCCCCCTTATTGGTATTGGGGGGAGGTTGGTTTTGAATCATATTTAGTGAGGCAAAAGCAATGTAACTTCTGATGTACTTTCTGCATCCATGGGTAGTTTTTTAATATAATTTAAACACTCATTCCTGTGAAAATAAATAAATAAATAAATAATAGAAAAATTGAGTAAACTCATGCTAAGGAAAATTGAAAATACACGAAAAATTGTTTCTTGAAAGAATATAAAGTATTTTTTTCATGTATTTTCATTTTTTCTTTTGCGACTATACTTAAAATGATGAAAAATGTGTGCTCGTTGGATGCATAATTTAATTTCACATACATTGAGTGCTTACACTTGATAATTGAGTAAACCTATAAATAGATAAGGCAAAAATACAATTAAAAAAATAGTATTCTTTCCTTTTCTTTAAAAAATCATAACTCCTACCCAAAGGTGTTGGATCCATTGGTGGAAAGTGAGGTGTTTCTCACAATTGAGCAAGGTCCAATTCCCATGAGGGAATTCCTTGAAACCATGGGGGCACCTTGAGGTAGTGGCGAATGAGTGGTTGCACTCAGAAAGGCCATACTAAATGGTTTCATGACCCGTGCACACATAAGTGGATCAAATCCCACTCCCTTGTCATCCTTTTAGAGAAGTCAATGGATCTTAGCTTGAGTTGTTTTGTGACCAATTTTTTTCTCAAACTACTTGAGTTCAAGTCTCATTTGTAATAGGTCATGTTGTAACCGGTTCATTTGTGGCATTTATGGAATAGTTGTATCTGATGTAATAGTGGCAGCCAATCTTTAGAAGTTACCGATTCTTGAGAAATTATTGTTTTGATTAAAATAAAATAAAATAAAAATAAAAATCATAAATATTAATTTACTATTTTAAATATCATTTTGTTATTTAATAGTTAGACTCACTCTCTTCATATTTCATAATTTTTATCTTTACATCTTGTAGAAAAATAAAAAATGAATTTTCAAAACTTAAAAAATAAAATGATAATATAATAATTTACCTTTTATTTATGTATAAAGCTATATATTTTTAATTATTTAAAATAATGTATTTATCCTTTGACTTTGATCATAATAAGGGAAGCTGCGAAGCAGCAAGTCCCTGCCAATGTCAGGGAAAGAAAAAATATCCATAAAGATTCTAACACAGCCAGGCATTGCAAATTTTGTTTTGGATTTGCCAATATATTTTCTAGGAATGTTTTGGATCTTCTTAACATTTGTTTTTATGTTTAATTTAAAACACTAAAAAAAATCCCTTTATAGAATTAAATCCAGAAGATTGTCCAGTGGATTGTTCAAGACCATGTGAAAAATTTTGTCCTGCTGATGCCATAAAATTTGGAAGTGCAACTATTCACAATGGTGTTCCTTATAATGTTGCATCATTTGTTAAGTTTCATGTGTTTCTCAAAGCTTGGAAGCTGCACTAGCATAGATTTTTCTTTCTACTAGAAAAATAAAAAACTGTGGAAATTTTGTTAATTTGATTTGTTTTGGATTTAAAAAGTTTGGAATGCTACTGTAATGGAGAAACAGAGCCAAGTTTGAAGGATTCTGAATTCTCCAAATTAGGGATGTTTAATCAAAATTTGCAAGACTAAGTAAAAATTATTTTCGTTTTGCAGCAAAATAAAAAGGTTAGTGCAATAATCCATGTCGTTGGATTGTTTGATGCGATGAACGCACAACATTTTCAAAATCAAAAAAGCAAAAGACCAACAATATTTGGTTAATGGGTATTGTTCTTTCCATGTAAGGAGATCACTTTAGGCTAAATAGAGTAGATTGGATTTCCAATAACAAGAATCCTCCAATCATGAAAGGTATTGTTCCTTATAATGTTGCATCACCTGTTAAGTGTTGGGTGTTTCTTAAAGCTTGAAAACTGCACTAGCATAGAATTTTATTTCAACTGACAAACCAAAAGTTGTGGAAATTTTGCTAATTTGATTTGTTTTGGATTTAAAATTTCTGAAATGCTACTATAATGGAAAAACAGAGTCAAATTTAAAGGATTTTGAATCCTTTGAATTGGGGATGTTTAATCAAAATTTGGAAGACTAAGCAAAACTTGTTTTTGTTTTACAGCAAAAGTAAAAGGTTAGTGCAATAGTCCATGTTGTTGGATTGTTTGATGTGAGGAACGCACAACATTTTCAAAATCTAAAAAGCAAAAGACCAACAATATTTGGTTAATGGGTATTATTCTTCTCATGTAGGGTAACTACTTTAGGCTAAATAGAGTAGATTGGATTTACAATAACAACAATCCTCCAATCATGAAATGTATTCTTATAGAGAAAAAGGAAACGAAAGATTACTCAGGATAATTATAATGAATGGTCCTGGTAATAACTTGTAAAATACTATGATGTCCAAATCTATCAAAAACTACAAATAAGCATGGAACCACCAAACTCAAATTTACAAATAGTGAATGACTGTCATAGTTAAGTCTGCATTAACACTTGATTGAATATATTTAATATTACACTATCACACTAATGGAATCCAACCTATCATATTGCAATAAGTAGTGTCGAATGATAGCTCTACCAACCCAAGTTCAATTACTCTGTTAAGGGTGATTCAACACCCTTTGAGGCTTCTCCTTTGACTTGGGAATGAAATACTTGTGTTTGGAGATAACCCTGCTAACTATAGCATGAAGGATTGATATTGGTTGTACAACAAGATAGAAAGGAGGAATGAAACCTAATGCAACAAGTGCCTATCATTAGTGAGTATACGAGTCTTTTCAAATTAGTCTTGGATGGAACTTGTTTATTGGAGCTCTCTTGTGTACATGCCTAAGACCACCTGAACCAGAACAAAAGGAAGTGCTTTAGTATCTTCTGGAAAAAATAAAAAGGAGTGGCTCCCTCTTGTCAAATGAATTTCCCTTGCAAAGTCTGAAGATTGCACAGGATGAGGTTTAATGTGCATTCATCTATTTAGGAGATCCCTTGCTGCCAAAAAAAATCTAAGGACCATATCTACTAAACGTCTCTGTCAAGATATCATCATCAAGAAATACATTGAACTCTTTCCATTTGCAAAAATGGATAACAACCCTCAGAAAGAAATATTCTACTGGATCATCTTTTTGGAAAGATCAGCTCTTGTGTTATTCTTCTCTGTGTTAGGTAACTCTTTAGCATGGAAGATGCACAATGGGAGAAATGTAGATTATGGACGGAACCTTGGAGAGAGGGAAAGGAGGTTTACAAAGTTTCAGAGGAATTGAAGACTCAGCTATCTCAACAGGGTTATGAAACACTCGTTGATGATTGAGATGAGAACAAGGCATCTGTTTAGTCCTTAGGTTGGACATCAAAGCGGAACTAGGGTCTCCAATGAAATCTTACAAAAGAATGGAGTGCTTAACTATGCAAGATATTTGTAACTAAGAAGTAAATGCAAATAAGCTACTAAATAACAATCACAAGTAGGATAGAAACCCACAAACACAATCTCTATGATATATGATTACAATGACTACTTACAAGGAGTATCCAGTTACCCTAATTATCCAAATCTTCACCCTTTAGACAGTAGTATAACATTATTCTACTGTTATTAAGACACATTGTAATATTAGTATCAGGCCTAAGGGATGAGGGAAGAAATAGGGATTTTTAAGAGCTTCAATCCTTCAGTAGGAATAGACTATAGTACTTAGAATTAGATAATATCCTTATACTGACTCCTTTATCCTAAGTTGTTCACTAGACCTATTATAACTTGATACTAGTGCTAAACCAAGGCTCCTACAAGACTATTTACCGTAACAGAAAATGTAAATTTGATTCTTGGTCTTACGTTGTACAACAGTACATTAAGGGTCTTATAATAGGATTCATTATATGTTTCATCTAGTAAAGCCCAACCCGAAGAGGACCCATGGTGAAGTTGAGACCTACCAAAATTGAGAATGGCTCACACTCAAGCAAACAAGTACTGGGAAAGTATGCAAGTAAAGTGTGAAATGTTGAAAATACACCTATGTTCAACATTCATTTGTGTTACTCTGTACACAGTACAAAATTGTGAGAATAATGATCAAAGTTGACCAAGTCTCCAGTAAAACACATTAAAGTGGGTAAGTGATCAATTTAGACAACGTGTTCATACATGCTTACTAGACTAAGTCCCAATAGCCATGAATCAAGGATCCTCCTATACCAATATATATTTCAGGACAACCCTAAAAAAATTAAAACTGCAACTTTAAAAGAATATTTGTCACACAAAATATGTCATAAGCCCCTTATTTAGTGTTCATCCTCTATGTACATATAAAACTATGTTAATCTTTCTTTTTGTGTCGAGTTATCTTTTAGTGCAAATCAATCATTTGGACAGTACCTCATCTTTTGCACGTCCATACAAATGTAAAACACCCATCCCCCCAAATTAGGAACTCTTATGTAACTCTCACCATGCTTTGTCTTATGTAGATATACTCACATGCAGGACCTAGATTAGCTTCATATTAGACAATTTTTATTATTAACATGTTGCTTTCAGATGCTGGATCAAGTCATGAAAAGAAAGAGTGCATCTTTCCCACCTTGCTCTTCTTTCATATGCTATGTGTCAAAAAAATCTTAAAAAATATTAATTGTAACCAGATTATATATTGTGCCAAAAAACTTTTAATGCCCAGTTTCACAACCACAAAATCTGAAGGTAGGAAAGTATTGCACTTTTAAGGGGGAAATAATTGTATTTTGTAGTATGTCCACTCTCTGATTGAGCAATGGAGTTCCATGTTTTCATTTTTCCAAAGTCTGAGATGGGGTTTTCTTTGGCTCCCTTAAGTTGGTAAACAAGTTATTTCACAAGCAAGGACCGTTATTAGCATTTTGGAATCCTCTGTCTATACTATTGCAGACTTTATACTTTTCCTTGGTATGTCCACCTTGAGGGATACATGTTGACTATCTACAAAAGTCCAATCTTTAGCAACAATCGTAGCAAGGAATTGGAAAGAAAGCACAACCTAGGCTCCAAATATTAAAAATATGATCTATGATCTAACAAGAGACCTAGACTTAACTAAGACCCTGACCTTCCAAATTCAAAATGACATGGAGGGGGTGAGGTAGAAGATGAGTAAACTACTTATTGATAAAGCATTCTTTATGGAAGTTGAGGATCCATGGAAGTGAGAGCCAATCCCAGAAAAAGGTTTTAATTTCATGCAAAATCTCAACATGAAAATTATTCTTACTAAAACTTTGTACTAGAGTTTGAATAGAATGGGAATAAAAAGTATTCATGTGGAACCGATCCCATCATAAGGATATGCCAACATTATAAGATAGATAGAAAAATCACATATAACAACCACAAAGAAACCTACAAGGCATGACACCAAAATCATCAATGGTGTTAATACTGGAGTAATATAAGATGATGTTATCACAACAATATAGGCCTTGCACTCTAAAAAGCAGAATTGGAAAATTTGTTGGTGCAGGAAATTCCTTATAAACTATGTAAGGCAAAGATTTTGGTGCAAGTAATTTTGGTGAGATAGCCCAAAAGGAATAGTTTTTTTATCATGGACTTGATAGTTCCCTTGCTAGGGTATACTTTTTTATTATCAAACCTAAAGAATTCTATGATTATTTAGATATGGGAAATTTTGGTTTGAGCTAGTAAGCTTAGTGAAGGATATCTAGTATATACGAGTCTCTATCTCTATCATCAGGGTAAGGAGAATTGAGTATGTTACATGAATACAATGGGTAATTCTTGTGGCCAAAAATATCGATGTCAGGTCCACTGATATATAACCACTAGCTCTATTATCAGGGCAAGGAGAACTAAGTATGTTACATGAAGACAATGGGTAATTCCAGTGGCCAAAAATATCGATGTCAGATCCATTGATATATAACAACGTAGTTGGAAGCGAGATCTGATAACCACATAGTTGGAAGAAGGGAAAATTTTAGGGGCTAATATTCCCAGGTGGGCTAATATTCCATGCTTTCTCCAAAAAAAGAGATTCGTCAATGTCCATTTTTCTAAAACTGAATTCACCAAAATTTTATAGTATAAAATTATTTTACCTTAAAAATCTCGAATATTATATGTTTTCTAATATAAAATAATTAGAAATATAAATATTTTTACCAAATTATCATCAAACATTTTAAAATTTGGATATTAGGGACTAGTAAGATTCGCCAAGGTTGCTAAAGCTTAAGATAAACTTTCATCCTTAAAATTTCCCCTGGTTGGAAGGGAGATTTGATAGTCAATATGACTCCCAAAATTTGTAATATAAGCAAGCCTGCTGAGGCCAGGATATCAAAGATAATCAAAAGTTTTAGCAACCTGCTTCAAGCATTAAGCTCTAAGGATTTTCTTTGACTTAGTTGCAGTGACAGGGGTATCTACTATCTATTCCATCAAAATCACCAAAGACTTTGAAATGCCATCAACATCAAACAAACTTCCCTCTTCAATGTCTCTCCTTCAACTCGAACAAAAATTCCTAACCAAAATTGTTGGAGAAGACCATGTATTTGAAGAAACTAAAAAACCAAAATATTATACAAGATGCAGCTGAGCTTAGTTGGATACAACCTAAATTCGAGTAGAAGAAGAAACCTTCTGGGAGGTGTCCTTCCAACAACGAAAAACCTACCTGATCTTACTCCTTAGATTTTCATGAATATGAAAGTAATGGTGATATATGCAATCCTCAAAATAGGTACATTATATGTTGATCATGAAGTCAACTTCTTTTGCAGGTTTAAAACTACTAAAATAAGGTTTATTTAAAAAAGCACCCACTGTTATCTCAAATTATGTTTACTAGATGAAACAGATTAAAAGCATTCAAATAAGAATGGTAATAGTTTAAGATACAATTGAAATATATGCAAGATTTAGTCAAACATAAATGGCTTTATTGCTATTGCTAACAAAACAAGTATGTGAAAAATAGGAAAAATCTTGTAAGCGTTTATTTTTATTCACCTTCACTTGATTCTTAACTTTTATGCAAGTAAATTGACTCCTAGGCACCTTATATTTACAACCTAATCTTCAATTAAATGAAACTTCAGTATATACACGTGATTAAACAAAATCCAACTAAAAAAATATCAAACTTGGAATAGTTTGCATGGGTCTTCAATTGAAAGTAATCACCATCATCATATGCTATATATGTTAGTGTCAGTATCTTCATCCCTCCATCAGTGATCAAAATTCTCTTGTTGCATGCATTTTTAGTTGTCTCATCTGATCAACTGCATTCCATTAGGATCATGGATCATCTGATGATAGTAGCATATTATCAAATTTCCCTCATGAACTTTACCTATTGGCCTACTTTCACAAATTCAGGTCATTTACAGTCATCTTTTGTCTTTACATTTGCAAAAGTCATTTTTAGGGTTTTAGGACTCATTAGGTCTAGGGTTTGTCATCATAGTCATGTAAAAGCTCAATAATGGTCAGCAGGCACATGAGGTGATCTAATAAGGTCTTAGCATCAAAAATTTCAATAATGACATGCTCAGTAATTGATTTTTCCTCAAAACCCTGTTTTGAGAAAAAACAAAGTTTTTATGTTTTATGTATCAAATTTCATGTAATTTTAATTTTCCTATGTCTAATAAGTTCGGAAATGCAGCCCTGGATCACCTTGCCAAACTCCTGCACTCCAGCTCCTGCAAAAGAGATAAGAAAGTCAAAGGATTAGTCCATCAAAAGTAAAAAAGAGAGCTAAACTGCAAAACAGAGTTTTAAAGGATAAAGTGAAAAGCAAACTTTAGAAAGTGGGTTCTTTTTAAATGAAAAAATTAAAGTCACTTGTATATAAAGTGTTTCTTGGGTTAAAGACTTCATTTGTGCCAAAAGAGAGAGTGGACAAACGAAAATCGCGTTTTTGAGGCAAAGGGAGAAAAACTGCAGCAAAGTTTTCAAAGTCTACTTGGTGACACGCACCTGCCCAGCGCGGCGCACAGAACGCAAAAAATACACTGCAAGTTAAACTGGCGCAGCGCACCTGGGTGTTGGCGCGGCTCACCGGTCCTCCAAGCCTAAATTTCACCCAAACGATTTTGCCAAGCTCCAAAATCTTGCAATATTCATTCCTCCAAGTAAGTAAGGCTTCCTAAGTGCCATTGCAAGACATTTGATCATCCTTAATGGTGTTCTAATAGGTGAAAAAACAAACCCTAGTTTGTTGCACAGTGCATTGAAAAAACTGTCTAGGGTTTTGAAAACTTTCATTCTTGTTGTTTTATTCCCCTGCATTCTATTCACATCCCTCTCCATTGAAATTTCACTCATTTCATTTCCCTTTCCCTCTCTCACTTACAATCATCATATCCCCCCATCCCTAAAACCCTAACAAATTTCCACTATTCCCCAAACCCTAATCTACATTCCCATACCTTATCACTCCCTGAAAACCCTACAGCCAACATCAAATCCTCCACTCATTAGTCCCACTCATCAGTCCTATTCATCAAACAATAATCACCTATTCTTGATATAAAATCTCTTCATACTCATCATTTTACACCATACAGTGGCAAATATGGAAACAGATTCATCTTATGAAAGGGATGAGGAAACTGTGAGTGATTCCTCGCAAGAGATTCATGCACCAATAAAGCCACATAAGGGAGGAAAACACATTCGAGAGAAGCCCACTACACTCACAAAGCTATTGGCTTGTCCTCTTGTAGTAGCATGTTTCAAACATCAGTCCAGTCTTGCTATCAGTTTTGTGAGATGGTGGAAAGAGTGAAATATCACCATGAGCTTGCTAGACTATTTGTTCTTCGTCTTCACAATGGCCAGGTCAATTTAGCAGGTGTTATCTTCACTTTGACACCTAAAACTATAGCTGAAGCAATAGGTATTCCTAATATGGGTGAACAGTGGAATAAACGACAAGTTGTGGATAAAGAGCATTATGAGCCTTATATCAAGGCTAGTTATCAGAAGCAAATCAGTAGGGTCTTTCATTTCAAATACCTACAAGACACATATGCTCCACTCATGAAGCTCATTATACTTCAGCTATGAAGGGAGATTTTCTTGTTTGTACACCTATCATGTTAGACTATTGATGCATTTCACTAGAGTGAGGATGATGAACCTCCCCTATTTCATATGCAAAAATATTGAGAAAATGACCACATTGGTGCAAAGAAAACCTCCTCATCAACAGTACAACAGCATTTATCACTTTGCATTGATCAAGATTGTGGTTTTGCATCAGCTGAGCTTGCTGAATGTTTCATGGGATGATTTCATCTCACATGAGGTTTTCACAAACCCTCAAGTGACCCCATCAGTATTTCAAGAGGAAGGAGGGCCTTCAAATTAGCAAGAATTTCATGAGACTCAAGCCACCATTGTGCTTGTATTTATCACTTATCAAAAAGGCACAAGGAGATTATTTGCAGTTACCAAACGAGTACTATCTCCACCTGGGGTGGAATGGGTCTCATTTCCTTCATTAGACCATAAGCAAATGCTATCTTCACCCGAGGTGAAAGGGGCTTTGCCTTCTTCTTCAGCAAAGTAGGTACAGCACAAAGGGAAACAACCATTGCATGATGTAGGGCCTTTTGAAGGCCAGGAGAAATATTTCATTTTGATTCAGGATGAGGATACTGATTTGGGCTCCCAAAGCTCAAAACTCAAGGAGATCATCAAAGAACAAGAAGCTGACATTCATGACTTATCACTTAACCTTAAAAGATCTAAGTGGATCATAAATTACCTTGAGAAATGGAACAGGTAGTTGGAGGACAAGCAGACAATCATGGAGCTGCAAAACATAAGGGAAAACAAGCAAGCAGCAAAGAGGAGGAAAGTCAAATTGACACCACTTGAGCAAGAGATTGATGTTGACCGGGAATCTTGGCTAGAGAGGGAAAATATGCACTTGGAGAAGCTACTTGAGAAACCAAATAAGGATAAAAATATGTTGAGGCACATGGCTTATCACTATTTGGCACAAAACAAGATTTGCAAAGTGACGATAAGGAGCCTAAAAGCCAAATTGAGGAAAATTTTGAGGAGCAAGAAAGATAAAGATAAGCTCAAGATCTTGGCTAAAGCTTGATGGGCCCAACATATTACTTAATGCAGGTCATTCATGCCAAATTTCAAGAAATTTGGCACACTTTTTTGCAATTTTGAAATTTTGAAGGAAAAAACAGGGTTTTCCAGCTGGTGCATAGCGCCACCCGGCGCTTGCTTTTGATAGGGACCTCCTCTGGAGGAAAACTATAAATTTTTGGATTCCTCATGAAAAATCATGTATACCCATAAATTACTAGAAATTTTTGACAAGTTTTGGGCCTCCAAAAGGGTCAAAAACACCTCAAAAATGCCCTCTCTGCCACGTTTTGGCCACACAAGAATCAGTGTTGGGAGAACTGACTTTTGAAGGGGAAAATGGACACCAAATTCAAAATTCCACTTGTTCTAGAAATTAGACAGACAAACCTTTCTAACAAGCCCACTTGGAGAAAATTTGGTGAAGAGGACAGCCTCCAAAATCAACTGGGAAAAAGCATTATGCACTGGATGAAAAATTGCCATTTTTGCTAAAAAACTATGTTTTTCGCCTAGTTTTTTCTTAGTTTGACTTTTTCTCTCTCATGGTCAAAATCATGATGTAAATTGATGTAAATGGATGTAATTTGATGTAAAAATTATGAAAACTCACTCAAGGAGGTAGATACATCATGTATAGGTAGTTTTTAACTGAATGAATCAGTTCCCTAGGTTTTAGAGGCAAGTTGTTCCATTGCCAATTTTTCAGTTCTTGGTTTAGATCTTGTTGAACAGCTCCTAAACTCATGAATTCAACCCCTAAAAGCTACAATGGGTTGTTTTTTGCCTATATCTAGTACTTTTTCAATCATTTGTAAAGGTTGGACTCTTGTGAATGCTTTGATCATCATTGTACATTCATCTCTGCAGTTTGGCAAGGAAATAGACCAGGGTTTGCAGCATTTTGTGGGATCTTGTGGCAAGGTGATTTAGTATTGCTTTTCCTTCTATGGTTCAAGTTTACATGTGTTTATGTGTGCCATCATATCTCTCTTTTCAACTTAACTAAATAAATCAAGGATAAAGGTAGAAATCATTGATGTTGCAATGCTCTACCTTGGGTTTGTTTAGCTATATATGTTTTCAACTGTTTGAAGAGGATTCCTGATACTTTCATGCCCTCTCCAAATCCTCACCAATCTTAAGACTCTCCATTTCACTCAATTTAAATTACTAAATCATTTTCCTACCTCGCCCCACAAAAACCTCTACAAGACTGAGTTCATTCCCCAGACCCAAATCTGTCTTTCACATCTAATCCAGCAAACCAACATAAAATTCAATCAAACTCCTATGAACATATACCTAGCCTAAAATTAGTATTTACATCGGTCATCTCAAGCCTCATTTGCTATATTTTCCTCAGATTGACAAGGAGAGTGCCCTCTCCCGGCCTGGTAGGTCTAGCTACCAGGTTAAGTGTGGTTTGATGTTACTCTAGACCCGCCTTTCTGAGCCTGAGGTAGATTTAGGCCATAACAATATATATATAGAGTATGCCATGGGAATTATGTTATATTATATGCACATCTAGCATCCCATGGTGTTGCATTCAGTAGAAGTTTTTTACATATATAGCATCAACTCTTAGCCTATTGAAAAGCGGTGAAGTTGCCTCACGCATTAGGAAAAAAATTCAAAATTGGAAAAAGTAGTAATTCTAGCATTTTCTATACACTCATTCATGGTTTACTCTTGTGTGGAGTCTCATTTTCACATTTGTGCTATAGGGTAACAAAATGCACATTAGCTAATTTCAAGCAAGGACAATCAACAGTAAAATAAAGCTTCATCTAAAACATGGAAGAGAACCCTTGTCACTAGATGGATTATTTGCTTGGCTCACTTGCAAGATGAGACAACTATTGAATTGGACTTGCAATAGAAAGACTTGACACCAAGGAGCCAATCTATGGGAAAAAAAATAACTATCAGAAGAAAGGTGACACCTAAAAATTCAATGACCTCTTTTTATTGCTACACTACGATGCAAAAGGAGTAGCTGATTTCAGTTTCCATGCATTAAGCACCTATAGTTTGTTGGGAATTAATAAAAGCCATGACCTCCCCTGTAATAAAGCTTCTTTTGGTAGATACCGAAAGGCTAAAATTGTTTACATAAATCATAACTTGTGGTTAGTTTTTAATAGGAAAAAAGGTTTTTTCATTTCTATAATTACAGTCAAACAAACCATACATGTAGTCTTATTTCCATAACATTTGATCCTTCAGTGTCCAGGCTCTTAGCTAATGGATACTAGATCATAAACCTTTCTCTCATAAATAGATGATTTATGTAGTATATGTGAATCACAACTTGCAGCAAATGTCTTTTTGAATTAGGTTCATTAAATGTGCATGCTAGATTGTTTAATACAACAATAAAGGGGAAAAAAATCACTATGACTCATACTCTTGCTATTTCTAAAAATAGCAACAGATTTCTCAAATTTATATATAATATCTCAAAAATAATTAAAACCTTTCAAAAAAGGGAAAGAAACATCTATCAACTCCATTTTCACCCCGTTCAAAGCCTGTGTTGTTGGAGGAATATCAAACATGTGCAAGATGACAGGTTGGTTCGTGTTAGGCCCCTATACTACTAGTGTAACCCTTTATTTTTATTAGTACAACCCACTTATTATATTAATGTACCCATGTAGTGCCCATATTGTTACTATTGTGCCCCATAGAGGCCCACTATTGTTATTATTGTGCCCTTACATTATTATTGTTATGTCAGCTCTGATTATGTTATGACCCCTTAGACTCCTATATATAGAAAGGAGGTCTTTTCATTTGTATCATCCAAGAATTGTTCATTTATGTAATGTAAAGGAGGTTGCCCCCTAGAAGAGGCTGAATTCTAAGGCGTTGATCTATCTTTTCTATCTTTTCTTGAGCTGGTTTCATAACATTTGGTATCAGAGCTTTGGATTCTAGGGTTTTGCTGCTCCAAACAGGTCATCGTGGAATTTTCGCTATAACTTTTTTTGTGCGATGTCTCAGAAGTTGAAAAAAAAAACCCATTGGAGAAGAGATCGCTCTGAACCTTGGGGCCAAATTTCAGAGCTTTCCGTGCTATATTTGCGGAGATATGATCTGAGGAAGTTGGTCTTTTTGCAAACTCCTGAATTACATTCCAAACAGGTGACCTGGGGAAAATCGTCATAACTTTCTCTCTGAGCATCGGATTGAAATTTTGTAAGAAGGTACATAAATAGGACGGACTGTAGTTTCTTGTAGATATTTTTAAGAGCCAAAGGTTGAAACAGTGACACGTGGCACTCCATACAAGTTCGCTCTTCTGGAAAGGTCTATAATCAGGTCATCTTGGGAGATCGTGCATAACTCTTTCTTGGAGAAACCAATTTGGATCAGACTGGTGGCATTGGAAAGAGGACATAGAAGGATATTACAGGTCACAATTTCAGAACTTAAAGATCCGAAAGTACAGAGTTACTGTCGTTTCAAGATCGAGCTCCTTAAATCAAGAAAAAGCCAGATGAGGAAGTTTGATGGCAAGGATCCGGTAAATTGGATACTTCAGATGGAGCAATATTTTGATCTACATGGTGTACCACTGTTACAAAAGGTATGTATTGCATCTTCATATTTAGAACTGGATCAACTTTTATGGTATGAAGGGCTTTGTTCTCGTAAACAAATTGTTACGTGATCAATTTTCATGGAGGAAATGATAGCACATTATGAGGATACAAAGAGAAACACCTTCTTTGGAGCAACACCACAACAATGGGAAAGAGTAAAAGGGCTTTGTGACATAGTGGAAAGTAAAATTATGGAAACCAAGAAGCATACCCCTCAAAACTATAAAGATGAAAGTGTTGTTTCTCCTAGCCTTCCACAACCTACAAGGGTTACACCACAACAATTGGAAGAAAAAAGAGAAAAAGGGCTTTGTTACAATTGTGATAGCAAATGCACTAAAGGTCATAAGTGTGCTGAAAAGAAATTATTTTACACAGAATATGAAGAGGAGGAAGAAAAGGATCAAGAAACATCAAAAGAAGAAGATATATGCCAGGACCCCACCCCAGAGAAAGAAGAAATGAATCAGACCATATCTTGTAAAGCATTGGCAAGAATTACCACTCCTCAAACTCTCAATATAGAAGGACATATCAAGAAGAAAAAGGTGCAAGAAGTGAAAGATCACATCGAGAAAGAAAAAATGAATCCAACCATATCTTGTAATTCATTGGTCGAAATTACCACTCCTCAAACTATCAAGATAGAAGGACATATCAAGAAGAAAAATGTTCAAGAAGTGAAAGATCACATTGAGCACCAAGAAATGAATCCAACCATATCTTGTAAAGGATTGGAAGAAATCACCACTCCTCAAACTCTAGAGATAGAAGGACATATCAAGAAGAAAAAGGTTCGAGCAGTGAAAGATCACATCGAGCATCAACAACAAGTTCTCCAAATTTTAAAGGATAACGCCACTTCAGTGCAAAATCAAATGAAACAACAGGTAGATCAACATCGTAGTGAAAAATGTTTTGATGTAGGTGATTGGGTATTTTTACTGCTACATCTCAAGCAAGCTATTTATGAGAAGGAAATGTTGGCAATACTACATGCAACTAAAAAATGGCGACCTTACTGAATGGGAAGACTCTTCAAGGATGAGGATGTGGAAGCATTGTTTTGTGCTATTTCTATTATCCAACCAGATTGGATAAATGAAGCAAGGGATGAATGGAAGAAGGACAAAGAACTATGGCCACTTATTCAAAAGTTGCAAAAGATCCCAATTCAAACAATATTGCCAGAAATTAAAGAGGAAGGAAAAATCATAGTGGAACTTGGAGAAGTCACAGAAACAAGAACCCGACAGCTACGAAATCGATCAATTTCAGAGTATCTCATCAAGTGGAAGAACTTACCCGTTGAAGATTCCACATGGGAGGACAATAATTTTATACATGAGCATCAAGAACTACTCAAGCGTTGAGGACAACGCTTTTTGAAGGAGAGGGGCATGTTAGGCCCCTATACTACTAGTGTAACCCCTTATTATTATTAGTACAACCCACTTATTATATTAATGTACCCATGTAGTGCCCATATTGTTACTATTGTGCCCCATAGAAGCCCACTATTGTTATTATTGTGCCCTTACATTATTATTGTTATGTCGGCTCTGATTATGTTATGACCCCTTAGACTCCTATATATAGAAAGGAGGTCTTTTCATTTGTATCATCGAAGAATTGTTCATTTATGTAATGTAAAGGAGGTTTCCCCCTCGAAGAGGTTGAATTCTAAGGCGTTGATCTATCTTTTCTATCTTTTCTTGAGATGGTTTCATAACAGTTCGAGCTAAGCATTATGCCTCAAGCAGCCATAAACACCAATGCATAACCAATTTGTCCTGCATAATAGACAAATTGGGTCTGCATCTTGATCTTCATCTTCCTCCATTAATGATGGCTCAATTGTAGGTTATTATTTTGGGTCGAGATTAGGATCCTTTTTCCATTGTGTGAACTTCTAGTTGGGGATAAGATCCTTGAAGATGGTTTGGTTGAGGGTAGATTTGGCACCGGAATGTTTTGTTCTCATAATCCAATCCAATAATTGAGTACAACAAAAGGGTTACTAAAGGGTCCTTTTTTTAATAACAGCCAGTCTAGCAAACCTTTTGCTTAGATCAATCTCGACACATGCAGGATTTTTTGAAGAAACCCAAGGCAACCCTATCAACATCTATTTTTATATATCCTCCTAAATAATTCTCAATAGCCATTAGTTCTGAGATATGCCAAAAATTTAATGGAAAGTCTAGTAATCACACAAAGATGGGAATTTTGTGGAGAGCCATATACGATGGATGAAATGCCGGAATCCATTGGGTAATGAAAGCCTTGCCGAACCCCAAAATCTAGAATGAGACGTCTTCCTTAAAAAATTTATGGACCATTGTAATGTTCATTAAGCGCAATTTGAATAACAAAAGTGCATTAGCTTCATATGGATCCCTAAATTGCATTATTTTAGAAGACATCTTGGCCAGTGGAAAGAAAATCCTTGTTGGGTTTATCACGAGAATTGATCATATGCTTCTAAAGCATTTTGATTGCCATAATATATGTACAAAAAGTGCAAGAGATCACTGTAAACCTTCGAGATATTTTGAAGGCAAATTTTCTTAATCAACTTGAACTTTTCTGCTAAATATGGAAAAAATTATAATTCAATAACATGGAGATGGGTGGTTTGCATATGGACTTGCCTTATGTTTGGATAACCAAGGAGAAGGGAAACCTTACATACAAGCTTGAGATAAAGAATTTGCAAATATAATAAAAAATTTAAATTTTAAAATTTTAAATAAAGTTAGATAAATAAAGTAAAATCAAAATAAAAATAAAAAATACTTTTCACCTGGAGCTTGCATGCATTTCATGTGTCTGTTGAGTGCTCCATTAGTTATCACAATAGGTTGATGTTACAGGCAAAGAAATTTTTGACAACCCTTTTCTGTCTTTAGGAAGAGTAAAACTCTAGGGTGCACTCCTCCTGATTGAATAACAAAGCACACTCAGAGCAAAGGAGGTTATTATACATATTAGCGACCAAAGGTTTTGGGGATCTTTCTCCTTATACACATATCCCATAATACTTATACACATATCGCAGAAACAGGCTTATTCATAGTTGGGATTCACAGTTGGGAAGGTGTGTCGCTTGCTTGGTGGTGGGCTCCAGTATTGTAGCAATAATGCTACACTCCTGGAGCTTCCTTCTCTAATTTTATCAACCCGGTAGTTTGTAACAAACTTGGAAGTGACGGTGCTGTATGCACAAGTACTAGCTCTTGTCGCAGCTGTCACTTGGTCAGCTGGCACAAGTCCGCTAGGGCTCAAGCCAACTTCTATATGTTCTCAGAAGAAGCTTTTTATGTGATGAACGAAAGCTATCTCAAAGGAAATTAACCTACTTTGCAAGAATGAACTGAAAGCCAACAAAACATGGAAACCCTAGTAAACCCTAATTCTACCAGCTTAATCCTTATGATGCAATGGTGGGAATGCAACTTCTAAAAGTGATGCCATTACTTCTATTGAGATGAGATGCATGTGTCTAAACTACTTTCGTCTGAAGAGAACATGTTTTTGTATTTTTTCTCAAGTTGTTGGAGTTATTATGACTGTGCTTCTTACTGGGTCTTGACTGTGCAGGGGTAGATCAAGGGGAGGAAGGCTTGGAAAAGGTCAGGAGGACTCTAAGAGGGTCCAAGGGATCCCTAACATCATTCCACAGAAGTTCACAAAGTTCAAATGCCTGGCAACCGTGTTTGCAAGCTTCTACAGGATGTCTGCAGGGGGTTCTACAGGAAGTTCAGGATTTCTACAGGAAGTCCCGTAATTTCTACAGGATGTTTTGCAATCGTAGTTTTGGGTGATGGAGGAGTGAATGAGCTGTATGGGTGGATAGGGAGGTAGGAGGGGAGCTTGTGATGGCTTATGGACAGAGAGATGAGATGGAGAGGGGGTGTGTAAAGCTGGTTGGTCTAGAGGAGGGTAGAGGCAATGGAAGGCCAAAAAGATAAAACAATGTGGATGATAGAAGAGTTGGGAGGCAAATGATCTAACTGGGAGATAAGTAGATGGCCTAGGCACAGCTTAGAAGGATAAGGAAACGATTGAGTGGTGATGCGCAGTGTAAATGAAACAAATCACCCCTGTCTTGTGTATAACCGAAATGTCATCAACCTACTCTAACTGTTTTATTAGAAACCAAAGAACAGCAATGTCGTTTTTAAGACACAATCGTGCATGGTGCTGAAACAAAGAGTTATTGCTCAAGATCTAAATGCATGGACACTTATACAAACGGAAATATTACATTAAATCTTGCATGAACATGTAAAACTGTGTTTTTGGTGGGTGGCACGGGCTGCAATCCCAATCTCTAAACAGAGGTGGAAGTGAGTGTGCAATCAACCCTTTTTTGGAGCTCTGATCAACTCTAATCTCCTTACTCTAATCTAAACTACTGAAAAAAACTTTTTTCGTAACACTAACCTATGTAACCACACCAAGAAATCTGAATCAGCAAATTGTGTTTCCAAGTGCATATAAAGGAAAAGAAATATAATGCTGAAAGAAAGAAAGGTGACAATACAAAGAAAGGAGGCCTATTGCTCTCAAGTTGGGCCCAACCCTGAGAGCTATGGCTCCTCTAAGAACTCAGAACTGAACTCGAATCTGCCTGCCTTTTATTAAAAGATCATAGTCATAAGTCTAACAACATGCCAAAAATGGCTTACAAAAAGCAAAACAGAGCTATAGCTCGTAATTCAGAATCTGCAACAAAGGTTCAAAAGTTTCCATCGAAGGCTACAGCCTCAATATTTATACATTATGAGGGCCAAGCTGGCCTCCTAAATTAGTGGGGCTTGGCTGACCAACTAAAAGTAAACTGATGTTCCCTTAGAATCCGTTGGCTGCCTTCTAGCTCGGTGGTGATAGTTGTTGGAGCACGGAGTTGTGGGTGGAGATCACGAGGAAGGCCATTCAATGGCGTGGACAACCTTCCTACAAAACCTCAATGCCACCTTGGCTATCTCCTAGCCTTCATCTGCGTGGTTTTGCTCCATTTAATGTCAAAAAAACCTGAAATAAACATGTATTAGCCACCTAGGAATAGTGACTGCCCTTCATTCGTACAAATAACATAAATATACTAAAAAATGATGCATAAGTCATGAAAAATGAAGGGTTGAGCAAGGGTAGTGAGGCCAAATGAGCCCAAAATGTTACCAAAATTGGGGCTCATCATCACCCCCCAGCTAAAATATTTGCTCATCCTTGAGCAACTAATCCAGCTCCTCATCCTTCATTGCCTTTACTGCCACCCTTACATCCAAAGCCTCTGTAGTAGTGTCCTCCTTGCTGATATGGAACCCAACCTTTCTGTTCACCTCTTCCCACTATTCATTATCATCTTTCTCTGTGCTGCCTTCCATCAATCCTAGCAGCAGTGGTGGGCTTAGCTTGAGGCCAATCCAGCTGGCCTGGAGGTTTTGCATGGATTTCTTATAGAGGGCCACCCGGACTAGAGCTTCCCTCATCCGAGTTAGGGTATGATACTCTTTGATTTTCAGACTGTGGGCCAATGTATTCCATCGGCGGGTGCAAGCTTGGACAGAGTTGTCTCCTAACAGTCTCTCCATGTCCTCAAAATGCGCTATGGCCTGGGCCTGCTGATCCATATATCTCAATGAAGCTTGAGGGTCGGTGGACAAGTGTTGGTGTGCCGAGATTAGTGCAACTGGATCCCCTGGTTCTGCTCTAATTAGTAATGGCTCATTCAGCTCTCGGTTCATGACCGCTTTGGCTTCTTCTGCTCTTTTGTCCTCATGGTTCAACCATGAGGCAAATGCCATTAATTGCATATCTCCTAAGGCCGTATTAGGATCCCATGAAATTACATTAGGCAGGGCCAAATTATGGAGGTAGAACTCCGCTAATTTGGCCTTATCCTCTGATGAACTGGTACTGCATAATTCAGTGAATTGTTGTGGGTCTTGGAGCTGAGAGATACCTCTTTGCGCCAAGGTATTGATTTGAAATTGCAGCCATTGGTCTTTCAGGTACAGGCCATAGGATTTGGCCGACTGTCTACATTGTATAGCATCCATGGCCCAACTGGCCATGCAGGCCAATTGTGCCTCTTTCTATTGTAGCTGTTGTCTGAGAGCTTGCACCTCAATTTGTGCTTGCTGTTCTGCTTCCTGTAGATGCAAGGTTGGCTCCCCAAGACCAGTTTGCAGTTCCTTTTTGCCTTGCTGTTCTGCTGTGGTGTCCCCGGAGGGTGTGCCTGTTCCTGTCCTCAGCTCCTGTAGCTACAATCTAAGATTTTCGTTTTCTTCCTGTAGGAACACTCGTTGGCAATTTTCCACGTGTTTAGCCATGGCTAATTCACTTCTGGCCACATTAAGTTGCTCTTCCAAGGGGCCTATGTCCGCCACACCTTTTGATTTGGCTATTTTCATCCACGTGTGTGATCGTACTCTCTCTTCCTCCAATGCAAATAATAGTGGCACAGTGAATTTCTGAGGTATAATTTTGCCAACCTCTAAGAAGTTGTAATATGAACTCAGACTTGGCTGAGGGCTAGGCTCTGGAATGTGCTCTTTTTCTACTTCTCTTGGTGGCTCTACTTCGCCCTCCCTCGGTGGTGATGAGGGTGCTTCTCCTTCCATTCTCTCGATTTCCTTAAGCCGAGCTAAGGTTTCCTATAGAGCATCCTCAGCATCCTGTAGCCGAGCTTTTGAAGCCAATTGGTCTAACCTTTCTTTCCAAGTAGTTTTCTTCGGGCTCCCCCTCTCATAGGTGACTGATATCCTTGAGGGGGACCTCTCCTTGGGCAAAGTAGGGGCATCATCTATAGTGATTGGGCTGCTGGACGGAGGCTGTGGCTTGCCCGTCTTTATTCTCACACTTCTCCTAGCTTTAAAATATAGAGGGGTCTCCCTCTTTCTCTTCTCCTTGGGCTTAGGAGGTGTACTGAGGGCGGCCAGCACAGCTGCTGCCTCCCTTGCAAGAACATCGGCTTTCTTTTCCCTTGGTTCTCTTTTCTCAGGGCTTCCTGTAGAAGACCCTTTTTCAGTTGATTTCTGGCTTCCTGTAGAAGCCGGTTTCAGTTTTCCTGTAGGAACAGGTGGCACCACTTTAGGTTGCTTTGTTGAGGGTGTTTTACTTTTTGACTTGGTTGCGGCTGCTGTCGAGGTGCCTTTGCTGACGTGGACCTGCTCAGCCTTTTCCACTCTGCTTTGTAACCTTTTCTCTCTGGCCGTCAACATGGGTGTGTCATCCTTCTCTTTAGCACCCTTTTTCTCTTGTTTCTTCTTTTGCTCTTTCTTCTGCTCCATGGTCGTGGTCTTCTGGCCTTTTTCTTTTTTCCCTGCGGGCACTGACTCCTTCTCCTCACTGCTAGATGAACCAAGCTCTTCGGTCAACATCTTTATATCACCATCCTTGGTCAAATTTCTGAAGGCTTCCCATGAGAGAGGAACCTTGTATGTGTGGAGCGCATCCTCCACGAGGAGTTTAATGAGTCCATGGTGGGCTACCTGGTCTGGTGTGCCTTCTTTCAACTTGGTGGCACATTCAATCATAGACTGTAGTAGAAAGTAGGGGATACTTAGTTTGTTTTCTACAGGTAGGTCCATCTGATGCCTTAATTTCGTGAGTAACCGAAAATGGTACCCATATACAATGCTAAACCGACCTTCGCAGGTGATGTACTTCATAATCTGGAGGCTAACTTCACTCCACAGTGGCAGTAAGTTGGTTCTACGAACCCCGTTTTTATCTTCTGAGAATTCCTCCTCTGGGGGGAAGAATTCCTTCTTAGCCTTCTGGCCCAATTTCCTCTCTTCTTTATCCCATGGTAATCCCATTGGGAGCTCAGTAACTCGACTGATGAATTGTGGGGTGAGTCTGAGACTCAAACCCCTGAAGTTGACGGTGGCCAATGTTTTGGATTTCAGCTTCAGAGCTTGCAAGAACTCCTCTGCCACCTCATCGTCATAGCCCTGCAATTTGTCGCAGAACGACATCCATTGCGCTTGCGTGAACAGCTCCACCACCTCAGGATTCTCTCTTAGCTTTGTTGAGTCGGTTGGTTCCCTTCTGATGAACCCACCCAGCATGGTGAAAAATTGTTGCGTTAGCTGGAGGTGGCGAGTGCGGAAGAAAATTGGCCTACTGGGACAGAGTGTAGAATTACGCCTCTGCCACGCATACAATTCACGAAAACTTATCTCCTGATGACCTTAACACGGCTTAATTATAACTCACATCCTGTAGGACGACAATTCATGCAAACGGCAGACAATACTTGCAATTTTTTACGACCAGACTGTAGAACGTCGACTCTGCCACCCTCAAAACCAATTGCATGGAAGGTTCAGGCTTACCTTCTTAATCTGCCACCTTTTTACGTGAGGAACCCAATTTCCTGTAGAAGCAGCTTTCCTGTAGAAGCAGCGCACGAATTCTGAAGGATACTGCAGTGGGTCTGCGCTCTCTGTGCTGCTTAACAGGCGTTCGAACGGCCGAAGACTTGGAGTGTCGAGCTTCAGAGGAATCCAGATGCTCACTCGACTTTCAAATGGTGAATGATAAATGCGTGGGGTGGCAATCTAGCCAATTAGATTTGAATCCGGCGGAATCCGTGGCACGGGGGTGAGCTGTCCCTGCCGGACCGTTGGACGACGTCACTCAATCATTCTTCTGCAAGTTCCCTTACTGCCGCATCATTCCCCGCAGATCCGCCGCCGTCATTTATGTTAAAACGCGCTTCTCCCCGACTGGATGGCTCTCACGTGTGCACTACCCGTTCCTTTTGCCACGACCACCGTTTACACATCCAACTGGACCATCTGACTGGTCGACGTGGCCAGTCGAATGGCCATACGACCGCTCAACCCATTCACTTCACACTTTGCAAACATTTCAAAGTAATATCCATGTAATTTGACGAAAGAAAGGGCGAGGCACTTACCTGTGCAGCCGCGACATGATCTTTCAAGCTCTTTGGACGACGATGACTAAATTTGCTTGCTGCTGCTGGATTGCACAGGTTCAGAGGTTCCTCTTCACAGGCCGCTAACGATGAAGCTTATGACTCGGCTGCATGTGCCTGCGTTTTCATTGCATGTTGCAGGCGCTTGAATGGTGTACACTCTAGTTGGCTTAACTGCTACGGGACTCCTGTAGGATGTCCTGTAGCAGTTTTTCCTCCTCGGGTGCATGCTGAATGATGAAGGCAGTGGCATCACGATCACGCTCACAGGGCCCTTGGATAGCTAGGATGGGTATTGCATGGCATCTCAGCATCTTTTTTATTTAAAAAAAATCGCTTCCTCTTGATAACTCACTGATTTGCTTTGATTGTGCAGGTATCTTTTTTGCATGTCGACAGGGGTGGTAGAAGGAGGTGACAGCAGAGTGTGAGGGAGAAAATGGTAGCTTGCATGCGTCCATACCGGACCTTGGTTGTTAGATCTCCTCATACAATCAGTTCTGGGCCGTCCAAAACTTCTACAGGAAGTTTCCTGTAGAAATACAGAACTTCCTGTAGAAAGTCTGCACCTTCCTGTAGAAGACTTAGGCTATGATGAAATCGTGCCCATACCTTGGAGAAGATGAGTATTCTTGGAGGAGGTGCTGGTGAGGTCTCCTGGCAGCATGATAAGGACCCTTGACTTTGAGTTGAGAGACCTCCTCTCCTTCATAGAATACCTGCAACCTACATGCATTGCTACATTATAAACTTGTTGTCCCTGTCTTTTTTTGCTTATTGTTTTTTCTCTTTTATTTTTTCTCTTTTTTTTTGAAAGACAGCAGGGGTGCCTCAATGAGGTTTTCACCCTTGCCATCTGCCTCAAGCACCTCAGAAAGGTTTTCACTCAAGGGTCTTTTTTCAAAAAAATTTCCTTTTCTTTTTTGAAAGACAGTAGGGGCGCCTCAATGAGGTTTTCACCCCTACCATCTGCCTTGGGAGCCTCGGAGAGGTTTTCACCCAAGGATCTTTATTTTTTCTTTTTTCCTTTTTTTTCATTCTTTTTTTTTTTTTTTTTGTTAAGATCTTCAGGGTATGCCCAAAACAGAGGCAGAACCCTTCTCTATGACCAGCACTGATTTCTCCATAGTTTTAATGAATTCTTGTCTTGAGAGAGGTTTTCTATAGATTTTCAGTTGATGCCCATTGACAAGCATGGGGATGGCCTCCTCATCAATGGTCTGAATGAGAACAAATCCATTGTCATGACATTTCTCCACTGCATATGGTCCCAGCCATCTGGTTCTCAGCTTCCCCTTGAAATCTTTATGCCTGGAATCATACAACAACGCCTAATCTCCTGGCTGGAATTGCTTGTCATTGACGTGTTGGTCATGCCACACCTTCCTCTGAAGCTGAACCACTTCTGTGTGAAGAAGGGCCTGCATTCGGTGCTCATCCAATCCATTCAGCTGCAATAGCCTTTCTTGTTGGGCATGGCTAAGATCTAGATCCAGCTGAGCTGCCAACTTCAAAGTGTTGTATTCAAATTCAATTGACAGCAAAGCTCTCTTCCCATAGACCATCTCATAAGGTGTGAAGTTGGTTGTGGTCTTCCAAGTGGTGTTGTAAGCCCATGTGGCCTCAACCAGGCGATCTGCCCAATCTTTCCTACTGCTGCTCACCGCCTTAGTCAAAATCCCTTCCAATTCTCTATTGGTGACTTCCACCTGCCCATTTACTTGAGGGTGATAGGGGGTGGAAGTCCTATGCTTGATTTTGTGGTGAGCTAGTAGGTCTTCAATTAAGTTGGCTGTGAACTGGCTTCCTTGATCGGTGACTAGCTCTCTTGGGTAGCCAAATTTGTAGAAGATGTTTTCTCTTAAGAACTCAGCCACCTTTTCTTCTGTTGCTACTTTGATTGCCTTAGTTTCTGCCCACTTTGTCAGGTAGTCAGTGCACACAATGATGTAAGACCTTTGCCTCGAAGGAGGGTTGATTGGACCCACAAAGTCCATACCCCACTTCTCAAATGGCTCAAGAGTCACTTGAGGTTGGAGAGGCATCTCATCCCTTTGATTCGGTTTCCCCATTCTTTGGCATCGGTCACATTGGCTGATATACCTTATGACATCTTGATGAAGTGTGGGCCAATAGTAGCCTGCTTGCAGGATTTTGAAGGCAGTCCTCTTTGCTGCAAAATGTCCTCCACAAGGCCCATCATGACAGGTGAGGAGGATATCAAAGACTTCCTCCTCCCTTACACAACGCCTTAAGATCTGATCAGGGCCAAGCTTGAACAGGTTGCCCCCGATCCAAGTAAATGAGGCACTTTTTCTGATGATTCTGCTCTTCTCTCTTGAGGATAGGTGCGAAGGGAACTGTGCTGAAACAAGGTAGTTTGCTATATCAGCAAACCATGGAGAGAGTACTGAAATAGAAAACAGATGTTCATCGGGCATCTGGTCATCCACTGTTCCATCCTCATCTGCAGATAAATCCAATCTAGATAAAAAGTCAGCAACAACGTTTTCTTTACCTGGTTTGTCAACAATAGTCAAATCAAATTGCTGCAACAAAAGTAACCATCTAATAATACGAGCATTCACATCTGGTTTATTCATTAAATATCTAATTGCAGCATGATCAGTATGTACAAATGTTTGATAGCCAGTGATATAATGTCGGAACTTGTTCAGTGCATGGACCACAGCCAAAAATTCCTTCTCGGTTACGGTGTAATTCAGTTCTGCTTTGGATAAGTTTTTGCTAACAAAGTAAATGGCATATGGAAGTTTTTGTTCAACTTGTCCTAAGGCTGCCCCTATGGCTTTGTTTGAGGCATCAGTGTGGATGTGGAAAGGTAGGGCCCAGTTTGGACCTCTCAAGATTGGGGCAGACACCAACTTGTCCTTTAATTCATTCAAAGCCCTCTGACAATCGTCAGTCCATTTAAATTCCACATCTTTTGCCAACAGGCCAAACAATGGCGAGGCTAGCTTGCTGAAGTCTTTAATGAATCTCCTGTAATACCCTGCTAATCCTAAGAAACTCCAAACATCCCTTACCTTTTGAGGAGGTGGAACCTGCTTGATGAGAGCAATTTTGTTAGGATCCACCTATAACCCTTGGTGAGAAATGGTATGGCCTAGCACGGTCCCTTCAGTCATCAGGAATTCACATTTTTCAGGACTAAGGGACAGGTTCATCTCAATGCATTTGGTTAGGACTCTTCCCAGATTGGACAATGCTTCCTAGAAGTTGGACCCATAAGGAGTGAAGTCATCCATATAGATTTCCACCGCATCATGGACCAGTTCCGAGAAGATGCTCAAGACGACTCTCTGGAAGGTAGCAGGAGCATTGCACAGACCAAAGGGAAGAACCCGGTAGGCAAAGGTACCCCAAGGACAAGTGAAGGTGGTCTTATCTTGGTCTTCCGGGCTGATTTGGATTTGGTTGTACCCGCTAAACCCATCTAGGAAAGAGAAGAACTTCTTTCCTGCCAGTCCATCCAACACTTGATCTATGAAAGGGAGAGGAAAATGGTCTTTCTTGGTAGCTTTGTTCAGTTCACGGTAGTCCACACAGATTCTCCACTTCCCATTTTTCTTGGGAACCAACACCAGAGGGGACACCCATTTGCTATCCGAGATGGGGTAGATGAATCCGACATCCAACAGTTTTTGCAATTCTTCCTTGACAATGTCCTTAAGGGCTGGATTCATTCTCCTTTGGGGTTGCCTAACCGGTTTACAGTCCTCTTTGATGTATATGTGATGGGTACAGACCGAAGGATGGACTCCTTTCATCTCCTTATAGCTCCAAGCAAAAGCATCTAGATGACTGGCCAACAGGCTACATAGCTCCTTTTCCTGGGAAGGAGATAGGGAGGAGCTGACCTTTAATGTTCTCTCAGGGCCGAACTCCACATTTTTTACTCTGGGAGTGACAAGGTTGGTCGCACAAAGATCCACTAAGGCGTTGGCTTGGGCATCCTCCACCAATTTCTCTAAGGATAGTGCACTGGGAGGTGGATTCTGGATCAAGGTCTCAATCAAGTCATCCTCGGTTGGGGGGTCTCTTCTAGTGGTGTCTAGGGTGCACAAAGGTGCTGAGTACACCTCATCCTCTTCTCCTTCCTCCAACCAAAGTGGTAAGTCATGCTCTAAGGAGGGTTGGGCAGGAGGGTATAGGAATAGCTGCTTGGACATAGGACCATTTTTGATGGTCATGTTCCCTGCATGACAGTTTATGTAAGCATCTGCAGTGGCTAACCAAGGCCTCCCCAAAATGAGAGGGTATCCAGTAAGCTTTGCCTTTGGTTGCAGAACCAAGAAATCTGCAGGGTATTCCCAAGAGTCAACAGAGACCAAGACATCCTCCACAATCCCTTCGGGAGTCACGGTGGAGCGATCTGCTAGTTGTAGGACTGTCGAGGTCTTCCTCAAGGAACCCTGAAGGTTGAGTTTGAGCATGGTATCCCTGGTCATCACATTAATGGCAGCCCCCAGATCAATCAAGGTGTGAGGTATGATGGTGCCATTGATGTGGACATCTACTACAGGACTCCCAGGATCTAGATACTTTGGGCAGATGACTTGTCCCAACGTAAGGTCAGACAGCTGTCCTAAGACATTGATGGTTGAAGCATCTCTCTTTCGCCTGCTTGGGTGTCTGAAACACTTTTCCTTAACCAGTTTGTTGTATATCGGTACATCTTTGATGGCTTGGAGAAGTGGTATTTTCACACACAACTGTTTGAGTTCTCCCAGAAGCTCATCCTCCTCTGGGTTGGGTTGTGTGGTGGCTGTTAGTCTCTCAGGAAAGGGTGGAATAGCCTTTGGTTCACTTTCCTGCTTATCTTCCTCATCCTCTGGGGGAGGAGGTTGGCGATCTGGAAGAGTCTTTCCAGATCGAAGATTGATCTCCTGGATCTCCACAGCATAGGTAGGGCATGATGTTTCCCCAGTGTATACCTGCTGGGCATGTCTATTGTTGGGGTTCGGGTTCGGTTGAGCAGGCATTTGAGGTTGCCTTGGAGGAGCAGGAGGTAATGGTTGAGGTTGAACTGGTGGGGGAGGCAAAATGGCGGGAGGAGTGTTGTACTGGGGCCTCCACCCCGATGGAGGTGCATTCCACTGCGGCTGAGGCTGGGCCTGTGAGTGATACGAATGAGTAGTGGGTTGAGTATGGTACTGAGGTGGATAAGACCATGGAGGAGGCACAGACCAGGAAGGATGAGCAGGCGGACCCCAGGAAGGCATAGGAGTAGATTGGTTGGGGCTGTAATAAGCTTCGGGTGCCCCTTGCATCCCCTGCTAGTAAGGTCTAGGTCCTTGTGCCCTCCTTTGGTTGAGGAAATAGAGAGGTTCGGTGGGGGCTTCTGTCCCTTGATACATGGCTTTAAGCCCAGGTAAGGTTGGACACTGGTTTGTGGGGTGGTCCTCCTCACAAACGAAACATACTTCAACCGAATGTAATGGGCATTCGTTCTTAGGGTGTCTCCTTGTACATCTAGGGTAGAAGATAGCCAAGGCCCTCTCAGCTTCTTCCTTCTTCTGCTGGATCCTGAATGTATCAAGTTGCATGGCAATGGTCTGTCTCACCTCACTTTTGAGATCCTCTAATTGATTTGCAAACTCATGTTTGGAGAAAGGAATACCAGCTGAGAGGAGGTTTCCTCTACCTCGTTTCCGGGCTGCCCTAGAGTGGTTTCTAAACACAGTCTTTATGTCCTCATAAGGCAGTTGGTAAATATCTCCTCCAGCCAACATGTGAAGGGTATCTAAGAGGTCTTCAGGGACTCCTCGGAGCAGGACCAACTTGAGGGATTCAGGGTCAAGTGTGCACCTGGCCCGTTTATAGCTAAGTTGGAACCTTTCCTCATAATCCTCTAAGGACTCATCATTCCCCATGGTCATCCGAAAGATTTCTCCCTTGGTTTCCTTGGACCTACAGTAGTCCCGGTACTTGGTATTGAAAGCTTGCTGCATCTGAGCCCAAGTGGTGATACTATTTCCAGGTAAGCCCATGAACCAGCGTAATGCTGCATCCTTAAGAGTTGAAGGGAAGAGTTTCAGCTTCTGCTCATCTTCAGTATAGTCATAGGTTCGACAAAGGATAGAAAACTCAAACAGGAAGGTATTAGGATCTTCAGTAGTCAGTCCATGGAAGTGAGGTAAAGTGGAGGGGCTAATGTTCTTCATTTTCATGTCTCCATTGGTCTCTCGGATGGGGAAGGCACCTTCTATTCTCTCATCTTCTCCTCTATTGTCAGCCATAGCTTCAGATGGAATGGTCTCTAATTCTTCTTATGCTATAGGATCTTCGTATATCTCATGAGGTTCACCTATAGGTTCTTCTGGATCACTGTCACCGAAGAAGAGAGAAGGGTGACTCAGTGATGTGGTGGGGGTGTTGGGTAAGAATTTGCCTGTTTTATCTCGATTCCTACGAGGCATGAAATGGAAAGACTTTTGATTGCTTTTGTTTTTTCTCTGGTACCTGCAAAAACTGAAACAGATTGATCTACAACTAACTATCTTGCTGAAATGAAAATGCAGAATTGAAATGAAAGTAGGAAAGAACTAATCTACTTTGCTCAAATGAAATTGCAGGAATGGAAATGCTAGTCTATGCTTGCAGAATTGAAATAATAATCTATGCTTGCAAAAATGAAATTGCGGAATTGAAATGTTAATCTATGAAAGCAGGAAATGTCTATGCTACTTTTGCAGAATGGAAATGAAATAAACTACTTGGCAGAAGGCGAGAGTAGGAAAATAGAAGAAAAGCAACAATTACTAATACTCTGACGCTTCCCCGGCAACGGCGAGAAAAAGATGGTGGGCTCCAGTATTGTAGCAATAATGCTACAACTCCTGGAGCTTCCTTCTCTAATTTTATCAACCCGGTAGTTCGTAACAAACTTGGAAGCGACGGTGCTGTATGCACAAGTACTAGCTCTTGTCGCAGCTATCACTTGGTCAGCTGGCACAAGTTCGCTAGGGCTCAAGCCAACTTCTATATGTTCTCAGAAGAAGCTTTTTATGTGATGAACGAAAGCTATCTCAAAGGAAATTAACCTACTTTGCAAGAATGAACTGAAAGCCAACAAAACATGGAAACCCTAGTAAACCCTAATTCTACCAGCTTAATCCTTATGATGCAATGGTGGGAATGCAACTTCTAAAAGTGATGCCATTACTTCTATTGAGATGAGATGCATGTGTCTAAACTACTTTCGTCTGAAGAGAACATGTTTTTGTATTTTTTCTCAAGTTGTTGGAGTTATTATGATTGTGCTTCTTACTGGGTCTTGACTGTGCAGGGGTAGATCAAGGGGAGGAAGGCTTGGAAAAGGTCAGGAAGACTCTGAGAGGGTCCAAGGGATCCCTAACATCATTCCACAGAAGTTCACAAATTTCAGATGCCTGGCAACCGTGTTTGCAAGCTTCTACAGGATGTCTGTAGGGGGTTCTACAGGAAGTTCAGGATTTCTACAGGAAGTCCCGTAATTTCTACAGGATGTTCTGCAATCGGAGTTTTGGGTGATGGATGAGTGAATGAGCTATATGGGTAGATAGGGAGGTAGGAGGGGAGCTTGTGATGGCTTATGGACAGAGAGATGAGATGGAGAGGGGGTGTGTAAAGCTGGTTGGTCTAGAGGAGGGTAGAGGCAATGGAAGGCCGAAAAGATAAAACAACGTGGATGATAGAAGAGTTGGGAGGCAAATGATCTAACTGGGAGATAAGTAGATGGCCTAGGCATGGCTTATAAGGATAAGGAAACGATGGAGTGGTGCTGCGCAGTGTAAATGAAACAAATCACCCCTGTCTTGCGTATAACCGAAATGTCATCAACCTACTCTAACTGTTTTATTAGAAACCAAAGAACAGCAATGTCGTTTTTAAGAGAAAATCGTGCATGGTGCTGAAACAAAGAGTTATTGCTCAAGATCTAAATGCATGGACACTTCTACAAACGGAAATATTACGTTAAAGCTTGCATGAACATGTAAAACTGTGTTTTTGGTGGGTGGCACGGGCTGCAATCCCAATCTCTAAACAGAGGTGGAAGTGAGTGTGCAATCAACCCTTTTTTGGAGCTCTGATCAACTCTAATCTCCTTACTCTAATCTAAACTACTGAAAGCAACTTTGTTCATAACACTAACCTATGTAACCACACCAAGAAATCCGAATCAGCAAACTGTGTTTCCAAGTGCATGTAAAGGAAAAGAAATATAATGCTGAAAGAAAGAAAGGTAACAATACAAAGAAAGGAGGCCTATTGCTCTCAGGTTGGGCCCAACCCTGAGAGCTATAGCTCCTCTAAGAACTCAGAACTGAACTCGAATCTGCCTGCCTTTTATTAAAAGATCATAGTCATAAGTCTAACAACATGCCAAAAATGGCTTACAAAAAGCAAAACAGAGCTATAGCTCGTAATTCAGAATCTGCAACAAAGGTTCAAAAGTTTCCATCGAAGGCTACAACCTCAATATTTATACATTATGAGGGCCAAGCTGGCCTCCTAAATTAGTGGGGCTTGGCTGACCAACTAAAAGTAAACTGCTATTCCCTTAGAATCTGTTGGCTGCCTTCTAGCTCGGTGGTGATAGCTGTTGGAGCTCGGAGTTGTGGGTGGAGATCACGAGGAAGGCCATTCAATGGCGTGGACAACCTTCCTACAAAACCTCAATGCCACCTTGGCTGTCTCCTAGCCTTCATCTGTGTGGTTTTGCTCCATTTAATGTAAAAAAAACTGAAACAAACATGTATTAGCCACCTAGGAATAGTGACTGCCCTTCATTCGTACAAATAACATAAATATACTAAAAAATGATGCATAAGTCATGAAAAATGAAGGGTTGAGCAAGGGTAGTGAGGTCAAATGAGCCCAAAATGTTACCAAAATTGGGGCTCATCACTTGGCTGAAGGGAGGGCAAGGAAAAAACCCTATTCAGGTTGAGAAATGAAAGGACAAAGGAAGAATTAAGTTGGTTCACCCATTAAGGGGGACTTATCGTATCGTGAAGTCTTATCTGATATAGGAATATACAATATGGTGACGCAGAAGACCATAATCAAAGTTCCACTACAAATTTTCTAATAAACTCGCTAAAGAAACTATCCTCCATTCCAATGAGTCGACTATGGCACATTGATTGACAATTCAGTAGGTAGAACAAAACACAGGAGAGGAGCAAGAGTCTAAGGAGATAAGGTACAAGGATATATCGCTAGAGCTAAAGAATGAAGTAGAGAGAGGATGGGAAGCACTGGGAAAGGCATCGAGAGCAAAAATTCTTAACCAATTCAAGCAATCAAATTTGTACATATGTACATATCTAGATTTTCCGCTAGAAGGAGTTGTGACCAGAGTGTTAACCTTAGGTATGCTTGCCATTAGTGCTCATGATCTATGGTATCCCTGTGTCTCATATAGTTGTTGGGATGCATTTTTAAGGACTGAACGTATGATGATTTTGTCTTCCCAAGCTTGTATGAGCTTGCCCTAACTTTACTAATGTCCCATCCTTGTTTTTTTCCAACGAAAAAGCATAATTTTCATTAATATTTTCCTAGAAAATTCTATGGTTTCGAATAATCCATATGCCCCAGCATATAATGAGAGGTAAGTTTTCTAATTTCTAGTTGGAAGTACTCGACCACCAAGTCTTCCATGCCTCATTTACATTTTGACCTATCCAATGAAGTTGAATTGAGAGTGCTGAGGTGATTATATTCCAAATATCAGCCAATATGGAGCAATGGAGAAAGAGGTGATCTGTATCTTCAATGGCAGCTTTGCATAGGCTGCATCTGGAAGGGCCATGGATGTTTCTTTTTTTTAGGTTTTGGTCTGTGGGAATTTTATTTGAAAGGATAGACCATATGAGTAGTCAAGCTTTATGGGGGCTTTCAGCTTCCAAATGAACCTCCACCACCAGTTGATAACTCCCATTGTTCAAGTTTCCATTATTGCAGTGAACCCAGCCTTTGGAGAGTAGGTGTCGGTGGGATCCTTGGCCCATATAAGCTTGTCCTCTTTTGCTGAGATCCAGATGTTTGCTTCCTCTAGTGCCCCCACGAACCTCATCCACTTCCCATGCCATCTTCCGTTTATGCCCACATGCTCAAAATCCCGCCATTGCATGTTTGGCCACTCCCTCTGCCCTTCTACCAATATGTGTGCCAGTTGTGAGATCCCCACTACCATGAGTTCCTATCTCATCTCTCTTGGCAGAATATGAGCATTTCCACTTCTTGCCCAAGCATCGGAGCCAATTCTGATTTGGGATCCATCCCCCACTTTCCATGCTAGGCCTTGTTTTATGATATCAATGGAGTGTGTGATGGCCTTCCAGATATTTGAGACCCCCATGGGATTGTGGCTGGGGCTACGTATCCATTCTGAAATTGATAGGGGATGTATATACTTGTTGTAAACTACTTCCTTCCAAAGGCTGCTCAAGGTGATGATTTGCCAACCCATTTTTGCTCCTAGGGCCTTTGCGAAGTCCTGAGGTTCCTTAAGGCCCCAACCTCCCCATTTCTTGGGTTTTGCTATCCTTTCCCATTTGACCCAAGAAAAAGGTTTCCTTGCATTTTGGCCTCACTAGAGGAATCTGCAGCAGATCTGCTTGATTCTGCAATGAATGCCTTTAGGGATCCAAGCCAGAGACATCCAATAGACTGGAATTGCCTCAAGGACTGATTTTATGAGGGTGAGCCTGCCAGCCTGAGAGAGCCACTTTTGCTGCCATATATTTATTCGGGCTTCAATTTTTGCAAGCATCCACGACCAATCTGCAATTTGGTACCCATTTGGCTTTAGCCTGAAACCCAGATATTTCAGTCCAACATCCAGCTCCTGCCTTACGAACCTGAAGTGCTAGGAGGCATATCTTTGTTCATTTGGGAGACAGGAGCTGAAAATGATTGTTGATTTGTCGAAGTTCAGCTCCATTCTTGTTGCTTTGCAAAACAGAGATAAAATTGACTTGAAACAAGAGGTATCTCTATATGAGCCATTTAGGAAAATTAGAACATCATCAACAAATAAAAGGTGAGAGATAATGGTCTTGTCATTGATTTCCACTCCTCCCAAAGTGCCATTTATTCTTGTTGATTTTAAAAGTCTATTGAGTCCTTCCATAACTAGTAGGAATAACATTGGGGAGAGAGGGCAGCCCTGTTGAGTCCTCTCTCGGCATGGAAGAAATTAGATGCTGCCCCATTGATTAGGACGTTGAAGGAAATAGTGGTGAAGCAACTTCCCACCCAGTTGATGAATTGGTGAGGAAACCCAATGTGGGTGAGCATGAGCTGTAGATACGTCCAGTTTACTCTGTCAAAAGCCTTGGATAAGTCAATCTTGAGAATGGATTCCTTTTTAGAGTGGGTTTTGATGGAGTGAAGCATTTCCTGAGTGGTGCCTATGGCCTCATGAATATGGCGATGACTGAGAAAGGCAAATTGTTCCTTTGAGATCATCCTAGAGAGGATTGGCTTTATGCAGAGTGCAATAATCTTTGAGGTAATCTTGTAAATACAGTTGCAGAGGGAGATGGGCCTGAAATCATCAAAAGTTTGAGGCTTGTCCACCTTGGGAATGAGGGCAATGAAGGTGGAGTTGAAAGCCTCTGACATTCTTCCCGTTGTTCTGCAGTCTTCAATGGCCAGAAGGAGATCCTATCTGATTAGCTCAAGGAAGGTGATATAAAATTCTATGGGCCAGCCATCTGGCCCTGGGCTCTTATCTTTGCCAAAAAAAATTAGAGTTGCCTCCAATTCCCCCAGTGTGATAGGAAGATTCAGCGCCTCCCTTTCATCATCCTCAACGAAACGAGGCATAGCCTCTGCCACCCAAAGGATTTCTGCTATGTTTTCCCCCCTTAGGCTTTTGTAGATGGTCGAGAAATGCCGAACCCCCATATCTACAAGTTGTGCAAAAGTGTTGGCCTCTCTCCATGTTGATCCTTCAGCTCCCATATTGTGTTGACTCCTCTCCTACCTTTGGAAAATTGTTGAAAGAATTTTGTGTTTTCATCACCCGATTTTAGCCAAATAGCTCTGCTCTTTAGGTGCCAGGTCTCCTCGGCTCTTCTCAAGAGTTTAATATTTTCTTTCTCTAGATTAATAAGTTGTTCCTTTGTTTGTAGAGATGCATAACTGTTCAACCCCATTGATTCTAGCTGAACAAGTTCGACCTCGATCTTGACCAGCTTCTCTTCATCTTTTTTCTTCCTTGCCTTAACCCAGTCTATAGTTTTTCCTTTAAGACAATTAAGGTTATTTGAAATGACTGAAGCTGGAGGCAGTCCAGCTTCCTGGCTATAGTGAATCCAATTTTTCTTAACCAATTCCTGGAATCCTTCTTCGTTGAGCCATGCTGCATTGAATTTGAAGGGGGAACCTGGCTTACTATTTGCATCTTCAATTTCCAGGAAAATCGGGGAGTGGTCTGAGCAACCCCCAGAGCCAACCCATTGGCGAATTCGAGCCAGTCAGTTTAATAGGGGCAGTTTGATGAGAAACCTATATAAATGTCAGGTTAGGGCATCCTCCCTAGTTCTGTGATTCCTCCAAGTTGGCATTTGGCGGGCAAAGTCAATACTTATGATATCATGTTCATTGAACAGCTTCTCAAAAAAACTCATTAAAACATCTGATTGAGCCATGTGGCCCCATGATTCTACTAACCCCAGGGAGAAATTGAGATCTACCCCTATGATCAGGTTCTCAGACTGCATAAGTCCGCTTGTAATAGGCGTTCCCAGAAAGCCTCTCTGTGATGGCAGGGGCCATAGATATTAAAAATCCTCTTAGTGATGTTGGGAGAGTTGGAGATGATGTCTACTCCCAGGAATCCCTACCCCGCCCCCCACAAAACATTTGAGATTCTGATTGAGTTTTTGTTGAAGCCGAGAGCGCAACCCCCTGAGCGCCCTCTCACATCCAAGAAGAAAAACTCCCAGTCGGGCAGAAAGGGTTTTAGGGTTTGGAGAACAGAGGGGCCATCTCCTAGGGTTTCTTGTAGCATTAGGAAGTCCAATATTTCAGCAAGACACAGTCTTTTTTAGTGCCAGTTTTTATCAGGGCTGGCTAAACCCCTGTAGTTGAAGGAGAGGCCTTTCATGGGTCCACTTTTGCAGGGTTCCCCTTTGCTCTAAGGACCTAATCTATGGGAGATTGTATACCTGAGGCCACCTCGAGACTTGCCCTTTTGATTGCTTTGGAGATGCGAGATTGCCTACCCCTGGGCGCCTTGGGGGGGAGAGGTGGAATTGGGTCCTCCTCCAATCTGAAGGCATGGAGGGAGGGTGGAATGGAGCGCAGGTTATAGCAGTGGGTGGATCCAGAGGTCGAATCCTCAGAGGGTTCATGGGGTTGAATAATTTGGGTAGTGGTATAGGGTGAGTTTAGTATGAGTTCAGGTGCAGAGATAGCTGGACAAATGACAAGGTTCATCTTGGGAGGGATGGAAGAAATATTTGATTTTTCATTCATAGAATCAGAAACAGAAAATATACAATCAGTCGAAATTTGAATATGAGGGGGAGAGGTGGTACCCGTGAAACCCAAGCCCTCTCTGGAGCGAGCCCTGGTGATCGGAGCCTCTGAGTTCCAGTTTGCCAATTCTGGGGGAGCTGTGGTCGACCCGTCTGGTCCTTTCGACAGTCTAGCTTATAGATCCTTGATCTCCTCCATCCCCATATCTGTTTGTTCATATGCCATTGCAAAGCTTCTCGGGGGGTTAGGCCTATTCCCAGTGACCAAAGGGCAAGACTTGTAGAGGTGTCCGACTTCGTGGCATCTCCAGCATCTAAAGGGAATGCCTTCGTAATCTAGTTCCTACCAACAGATAGTTGTCCCCATCTGAAAATGATAGCTTTCAACCAGGCCGTCCCTTGTGTCCAGATAAACGAGAATGTGCGCCATTGCTAAGATTCCTGTGTCCATGTATGATCTGTCGTGGTCTAGGTATGTGTCGAGATCATCCCCAATGATTCTAAAGATATCCTCTGACCAGAATTGAAATGGGAGGCTTGGTAGCCGAACCCAAATTGGCCCTATGCCTATACTCTCCTTCTCCAGGTCAAATAGTGTCGTCCATCGCTTAAGGAGCATGGGAGTCATCTCCAAGTGCCAGTAGCGAGTCAGCACCCAGTTCACATCATCTGGTTCTGAGAAAATTAGTGCGAACCATCCCCTGGACATTGCCAATACCGTGGGGAGTTGTTCCAGAACATTCCCCCAGACTTCCATTGTCCAGTGTTTCAGTCAGCCCGGCGAGTAGTTTCTACCTCTGACATGCCCCACCAAAACTGTGCTCTCTGTTAGTGTTGCTTTATCCATGCCTATACCTTCTCCAAACACTAACATCCGACCCCTTTCCCTTGTCTTGGAGAGCTTTGACTGCTTTCCTACCTTCGCCTTCGGGTCTTGAATGGTTGTTTGATGACTTTCAGGCCTCACTGGGTTGTCTTCTGGGTCTGAATCCTTGTTTTCTTCCCCTTCCAGCTCTTTGTTCACCACACCCTCAAAGAACCCAAATGGCGGAGCACTACTTCTTGGGTCATGTTGAAGCCCCAAAAATCGGGTCGACAACAAGGGGGATACCCACCCGGTCCGGACCTTGGTTGGGAGCTCCTTATCCGTTTGGTATAGCGGGTCCGACTGGGGATAATGGGACCATTTTCCCAATCTAAGGGTGTGTGTGTGTGCAGAGTTGGATGGTGCTGATTTAAGAATACTTAAAGCTAATCTAATTCAAACTTTCAAACTAAATCTATGCTATTGTAATCTAATGAAAAACAGCACATCTAATCTATGCTAACCCGGGGTGTATCTCTTCTATTATGCGATCTAAAAATATTTCAGACAATAACTGGTAATAAAGATCATTTAGCTATCATAAGAATAGAAATCAATTAAGATGAACTGCTTTGCATAAAAAATTAGGCAAAACAGTTGTGAACAGCATATCGCATAATAAGTTATTCATATATTAGACATAAATAAATGGCTCCACTGTACAAAAGTGCCAAATGGTAGCTCACACATTCATGCAATAACATATAAACAACTAAAACTGTATATCACTTTAAGAATATAAACAGAAATGGCCAAGAGATAAAAGTACCATTTATGACTACTCATAAGCTTCAAGCAAAAATGATTTATCTCTACTTGTTCTAACATCTACTAAGAGTACGAAAGTGCAACATCAGTAGCAGATATCAAATGCAAACATTAATAAACCTTGATCCATCCATTCATCAAAACCTCCTCTGAGGGTGCAGAAGTGCATGTTCTGAGGACAAGTTTTTGACAAATTTCTGGACCCTTCTCCAAATGCAATGAGAAGGGTTAAAATACTACTTCCTAATTCTAATAATAGTTTGTTTACAAAATTTAGGATGCGGTTTTCAAATGACCGTCCTTTTTCTAATCTAATTTTAAAGAAAAAAACAACATTCTAAATAAGGCTATTTCTGAATCTGATCTTTAAAGCTGCAAGTGTTCATCATGGGCTTGAGGAGAGTCGGCTGGCTGACTTCTGCTTTGAGCTGGGCTGCGAAAACGTAATCTATGAGAGCTGGCACTACTTTTTCGACCGTGCTTATGATGCATTTCACAGTCATCCATTGACTATGCGGCTTGACCAAGTATGCCCAGTAACACTCACAATTTAACCTGTTTAATGCTTGGATCGCTTTTCCCTTTTCCTGCACCTTCTGCTTCCATTCTGCTTCCAGTCATAGTTTATTTGGTAGATACCCCGAGGTGGTCTCTTCGATTAAATTTTCTCTGTGCAAATTTTCATTTACACAGTCGATAAGAATGCTTGCTTGCGTGGCCGCTGTCTCCACTGCTTGTTCCGCCTGCCTGATTTGATCGTCCCATTTATCAAAGAGCAATTCTTTATGATTCTCGTTTATTCTGGGTACACTTGCTCTTTTCCCTTCATCTTCATCCTACCAAGCCAAGTACTCCATTACTCGTTTGTCACTCTGATCATAGTCACTCTGCAAGTCTACCACTTGATTGGTGATTTTATCGCTCAGTTCGCAATAATGACTCCACTGTGATATCTTACGTCCCAACTCTTCCTGTTGCTGTAGTAGTTGTTCATTTAAGCCAATAGACTCTGAAATAAATTCTGTAAGCTTAGGCTCATCTTTATGCATTTCTTGGAAAATTTGTAATTGTTTTCCTTTCTCGTCTAGACTTCTTTGATAGCCTATCTACATCTGCTGAAATTCTTCTTGCAACTTCTCGAGCTGTTTGTTAGCTTCAATATTAGCATTGGCTTGTTGCAATTGTCGTTGTAGTAGCTGTATTTGATCTTCTTGTTCTTTCAACAGTTTCTGAACTTCCGATGCCTTGTCAATAGTTGCAAAAGCATATGCTCCTGCGATTTGAGACAACTTAGTGAGATTTTCAGATGGGTTATTGTTGGGGTCTTTCCATAAGACGTCCAATTGTTCAGCATCTTGTGACAGTGTATTTTCTAATTTTCTTTTCTTTCTCTGTCTTCTTACAATTGCTTTATGTTGAGGACTATAGAATACATCCAGTGGGGGAATTTCTTCTACATTAAGTAGAAGCTCAGAAGGTGGAGCGATAGGAATGTGCTCTGTTTCTGTGACACTGTTGACTATGGTCGAAACCACTTCTTGTGCTACCTGTGTATTGCTCACAGGCGTTCTTGGGGCTTGCCCTTCAAGATTGATCAGCTCGTTGAAGGTTTCCCATTCTTTGTCTAATTCTGTCGTGACGGGTGGCGTTTTAATGACGAGAGGGGGGACATCTCTTGGCGGGGAGGCGATAACATGTTGTTGCAACATTGCACTTGACTGAGCTGTGTCCTTAGCTGTTTCTTCGTTCTTTCCTTGATCGCTTCCAGACTCTTTAGAATGTTCAGGTACTCCTTGCGCAGTGTTAGATTTAGATCTGGAAGTGCTTGAGTTCCCACTGAGGCTAACACTTGGAGTCGGTTCTCTGGCAGGCAGTCGCAGCTTTTCTAAAGGAACACTGGCCAGTCTTCTTTCCCTGTATACCATGAATTTTTGGAGGTCATCTGGAGACAATTTTGACTGAGCTTCCCGCAAAATTTCCTGGAGTGAGCGTTTATTCTGAAATAAATCATCAAATAAATCCTTCTTTCCAACGAATACCTTTATTTTGACATTCGTTGTGAAATCTTGAGCAACTTCATTAGGGTCAAATGGCCTTGCTGGGAATTTAAATAATTGTAGACACATCACATTCTCCACTTTAGTGAACGCGTGACCTACATCGAACAATGAAAAGGCCCCACAAGCTACAGGAAACTGAGGCCATATGGCCTTCTTTTTGTCTTTTAGGTCTTTAGTTAGGCCGCCTTCTGAACAGGTTTGATAAGCAATTTCTCGAGCCAGCAGTTTGTCAGGAATATACAAGGGTAGGACATGAGGAGGGACGTGCTTCCAAATACTCTAATATAGGTGAACCATTCTTCCCCGAACCATCTTGCGATGGGGATGATATCTATCTATGCCTCGGGTGAGCACCTCAGGGGGTCCTCATCATACATCATTCTATACAAGGGTAAGATAAGCCCGTGACAAATCTGGTAGAAATGTGGGATGAACTGAGAATCCCATAGTACCTTATGATAAACATGGATAGGTAATGGGTCGTGGGTAGTCCATTTCCAACCCATAATGGGAAATTTAGACACATAACAAATAGAATCCATAACATATGTGGATAGATAAAAAGGAGGATAGATCCTTTCAGACAAGGATCTTTTAGACCGGTAATTGATAATAGCCGTGTATAGATTATCAGAAAATATCTTGGCCCAATCCATAATATCGGCATTTGTGGCAGCATCTATCAATGGTAACCATTCAGACGAAAACTTATTGATATCTGGCATCCCAAATAATCTACAAAGCATGGCCGCAACAAAACAATACGGAGAGGTGAGGGAACCAATGCTGTACATACCGTTTTTGTCTTTCTTGAGCAGTTCCTCTTTTTTGGACCAATCTTTGGTGGTCTCTGATAGGTCTAGGTTCTCCGCCACAAATTTCTTAACGAATTGTGCATTGTAAGTCACCTGCGGTTCAGGAAGATGATACATAAGTTTTAAATATTGCGCAGCGAATGATCCGATGAGCCCTTGTCCTTGAATCTTGAATTGTCTGTTGTCCATGTCTGCATTGTCAAGTATCCACTTGATCATATCCGTATATGGTAGAATTTTGGGCCTTGCTGCTATCCGATGAAGAAATGAGCATGCTAGCTCTTCTAAGGACGCTTCGGAAGAGCGTTATGTGCCCGCGGCAGCAGTAACCTTCATTATTCTGGGATTCTCTTCTTCAAGCAGTCTGTACATGCTTTCCCACATCGATATCCCTGCGTCTTTGTTACAGGCTGTGTCTGTATACAAAGGCGCCATTTCCTTCGTCTTTTCCTTCGCCTCAGAGCCCTGAGCTCTATTTTTCTTTCCCATTTCTTCCTGCGTATGGTTGTGTGTCGTCTTTCGCTCTCCGTTCCTACAACTCACAAGTGAAATGGGAATGACTGATCAAGAAAGGTGATGGGAGAGTTTTAAATGCAGCAGATATATCAAATATGCCACCTTACGTGAAGTAATTCTTTACAAAAGCACGCGTCTACATTTCGTTTAATAGATGACAACTAATCCCTTTACTATCATTAAAAGTGCATGATCTTGAGTCAGATTATGGTAAGTGGCTTTTCTTAAATAGCGTGCCCGAAGGATTCATGATGAAGTGATTTTATGATTTGCTTACGTAACATCGCAGATCGCGCAAACACACGAATATAACATCCCGGCGATCGAAACATCGCAGATCGCAGAAGTTTTATGCTTGCCAAATCTTGTCAGCTCATTTTCTGCGATATGCGATCTTGCAATCGGCGTTATCGCAGATCGGTAAATCTTGAAGTTTTTCCGTTATGAGTATTACTTTGTTGCGATGCGATATATTGCTTAGCATGAGGGTCTTGTACATACCGGGATTATACTCAAATGGAAGCACTTCCTATCTTTTTTGCAACATGGCTTTAAAGATTTTTTCCTTATCATAGACTTAGGTTTTAAAATATTCAAAAGACCTTCCTAAGCTTACGATGGTAACCTTATTTTGAAGAAAGGAAACTCTTGCTTTTCCTAAATTTTAACTAAGGGTCCCCATTCATTTAGTATTTTGGACAACACTTAAATGAAAAAAAAAGGGGAGGTTGTTGCTGGCCATAATAGGTCAAAATTTGAAAAATTGTCCTGGAATGGGTCGGGCCTGTTGGCTGGGGCATTCACTATTCCATGGGCCGCATTCAGATCTATATGGCTAAGCCCCAGGTCCTTTGATGTAGATGCTGTAAAGACCTCTCTGTTCCGGGGTCCTTCTACTTGATGGTGTTGTCCACTCCAAGCTAGTAGGTCTAAGGGTGACAGAATAGACAAAAAGGGTGAGCTCATCCCTTCATCAAGGCTTATAAAGCCATCCGTAACTGCCACAACCGGTTGAGAAAGATTCAACCCTTACAGAGATACCTCCATGTCTGCCAACCCTAAACCACTTTTGTTAACCTGTTCCTCTGGTGAAGAGGAGATAACCAGTCTAACACCCTCTTAGGCATGCGGATGGGAAGCCACGAATATCTCGGTGTGAGAAAGACTGTCTAAGGAATAGTCTATGAGTTCCTCTTCGTATCCCTCCTCCATTCCTGATGACTTTGGGATCACCGAAAGGAAACAGGTCAAAAACCGCAGGCAAAAACCCCTTGTAACTGTTGTGGGTAGAGCACAAGCTTCCAGCCTTTGAGCCACGACGGGTAGCACTCAGGTAACCTGCCTCTTGTGACAAGGTCACACTAACCATTGCTTAGGCAATGGCAGAAAGAAATGGAGCCAGAAGTTTCTGCCCAGGAAAAATCATGTGCGTGCAGTAGTAAAAAAACCGACAACCCTTGAAGACTAGGGCTGACACCTACAATGCCTTGAAACAAAGGGAAAACCCGTGGCTGCTTAGCTACTTTCTCCCTGTGACCAAACTTGCTGTTACCTGAGCCCTACCGCCAAGTGATAATGTGTGTTTGTCAAACATGGTTCTGGCTTGGAGTTCCTTCCCCTTCGCTTTTTTCTTGTTCGCCGGAGCTCCATCATGTTTTCCAACCATGCACCAAAGAATACAAAAGTGGGCATACATTGATAACCCGTGCAGTTTTATACTCTATTCATGGTCCCATCCTTGTTGTTATAAGTATAGTCCTACTTTCTTTCAATGAGAAAAATCCTACTTCTGCCTGTTACTTCTGGGTTGATTTCTGGTTGTATCAATATGTGCACCAATGGGAATGTAAACCAAGAAGCTCTGTTGTCAGCCAGTTTGAAGAAAGCATAGAGAATATGAGTGGAAGGGTAGGGAGAGTAGTAAGATCATTCAATCATTAATACAAGAATATCATGGATTCAATCAATAAGTATTACATGATATTATAAGAAGCATGTTAGCACCCTGTAATTTCCGTTGGTTGTAGGAAGGAAACCCAGAGGTAACCACAAACCACTTGCAAAATTGGAAACTAGCCCCTCCAACCCCAGAGAGGGTTCTTTCTTTCAACTCAGTCACTAAAGATTGGTTTCAATGAAGAACAATGGCTAGATCTTTGGAAAATAATAGAGTTTATAGGTATGGTGACAGGGTAGAGATAAATCCATTGGGCATGGATTTGGTAAAAAATTGAGATCAATGACGTGGTGGATGCTTGGTGAATTGGGAAAAGTTGTTCAGAGGCAAGATAGAAACACTTCCTTATCCCAATTAATAGTTGCATATTTGAGAAGAATAAAGAAAGTAGATAACCATTTCAAGGCATCGAACAATGGATGAATCTTAAAATGATTATGGCAGAAAAGACATAGAATGTTTAAATGACTACAACAGAGCACCATTAACTAGATGAATTCTGAAACAAGTTTTTCATTTAAACATCATAGGAAGAAATATAACACACACAAAATAGGAAACACTCACATAAGAGAGTTGAATCACATGAATCTCTGAAAAGATTTAACCAGGTACTTCTGATCCACCAATTTCATTAAAACTCAAAAAAAATTACAAAATGCACAGTGTTCTTTCCTCTCCAATCTGACCAACCAACCCCATTTTTCATGTCTTTACATCATTAAATACAAATAGGAATTCGAATTACCACTCTAGGTGGTCGAATTCACTTCATAAAAGTTGAATGGTCCAGATGCAATGCATCTTCACTTGCTATGTAGGAAAAAACAAGGAACTGCTATATCATGACTAATGCAATTTAGAAACATCAACTCAAACAATGCATCTTTGTTTAACAACTCAAACTACATGATTTTAACTTATCAACACTTATCCAACAACTAAAATGACTTCTAGAAGCTCCAAATTTCAAAATTTTCCAAAATAGAGTTGATTGATATGTTTGCACAACAAAGGGCACAAATTTATGGAAAAATAGGGTTAAAAGACGAGTTCATATGTCCTGAATCTGCATATATTTTACAAAACTGAGAGAGGTTTTTGAATATGAGAGTCTCCTTGAGAGAAACCTCTCTTAGTTTCCAAAAATTATTCTTCAATTGTTAACAATATGCATCCAAACATCATAACTAAAACCGGAAATTCCAAAACCTGAAAAATATGTTGTAAAGATGCATTTGAATCTTCCAATATATGACACATGTGAACAAACCGAAGGATATTTTTGTTCTTTGGTCCGTGCTTGGAAAAAATCTCTTTCATTTTTTGAAAATTCAGATCCATTTGGTCAAAAACATATTTTTAAAATGATGACAAAACCTATCAATTTCGCAAGAAACTCATAGGAGAGTGTAGCAAAACTCCTAGATGAATAGTAAGAGGAAAACACACTTTGATTCCTATATTATAGGACCCTAACAAAGCAAACAAGCAATAAGCACTGAGAGCTCTCTTTATTCGAGTTGTTCTTATCAAGCAACAATTGAACTATCCGTGCAAAACAGTAGCCTTTTTGATTCAGTCGATCGAGTTGACTTGGTTTGAGGAATGATTTATCGAATTAGATGGAACGCTTGGCCACATCTGAGTGCAATTAAATGGTCACAGACTATTAGTTGTGGTATGAACTACCCCACTTCCTACTCGCTTTTAGTTTGTTGATCTATGTTATGAAACCAGCTCACAAAAAGATAGAAAAGAGAGATCCACGCCTTAGAATTCAGCCTCTTCGAGGGGGCAACCTCCTTTACATTACATAAATGAACAATTCTTGGATGATACAAATGAAAATACCTCCTTTCTATATATAGGAGTCTAAGTGGTCCCAATACAATCAAAGCCTACATAACAATAATATTGTAGGGCACAACAATAACAATAGTGGGCTTCTATGTGGCACAATAGTAACAATATGGGCACTACATGGGTACATCAATATAAATAAGGGGTATAACTACAATAGTAATGGGGTAATCACTAGTATTATAGGGACCCAACATGCCCCTCTCCTTCAAAAAAGTGTTGTCCTTAACGCTTGAGTAGTTCAGGATACTTCTGCATAAAATTCTCGTCCTCCCATGTGGAATCTTCAGCGGATAAGTTCTTCCACTTGATAAGGTACTCTGAAATTGATCGATTTCATAGCTGTCGAGTTCTTGTTTCTATAACTGCTTCTGGTTCCAATATAATTTTTCCTTCTTCGTCAAGTTCTGGCAATATTGTTTGAACTGGGAGCTTGTCGCCTATAACCTTCTTTAAGCATGAAACATGGAAAACTGGGTGCAATCGAGAAGCTGCAGGAAGCTCCAATTTGTATGCCATAGTACCAATCTTTTGCAACACCTTGTACGGACCATAATACTTTGGTGATAATTTATTATCCTTCTTAGCTTGCTTGAGGGACATTTGCTTATATGGTTGTAGCCGTAGGAATACCCAATCACCTACATCAAAACTTCTTTCACTGCGATGCTGATCTGCCTGTTGTTTCATTCTATTCTGTGCCAACACAAGGTTATCCTTTAAGAGTTGGAGGACTTGTTGTTGATGTTCGATGTGATGTTCCACTGCCTGAACCTTAGAATTTTCTCTTAAATATGATGTGATGGATGGTGGTTGATACCCATAAAGTGCCATAAATGGGGTCATTTTTGTTGCTGTATGAAAGGAAGTGTTATACCACCATTCAGCCAGAGGCAACCATTTGACCCATTGTGTCTGTTTATCAGATACAAAGCAACGAAGATATCCTTCCAAACATTTGTTTACTATCTCAGTTTGCCCATCAGATTGAGGATGATAAGATGAGCTATGAGCTAACTGAGTACCAAGACAAGAAAATAATTCTGTCCAAAAATTTCCAGTGAAAATGGGATCTCTGTCACTTACAATAATCTTTGGGTTTCCATGTAGCTTTTGAATTGTTTCCATAAATGCAGTAGAAACTGTACTGGCTTTAAATGGATGTGATAATGCACAAAAGTGTGCATACTTGGTAAGTCTGTCAACTACCACCATGATGACACTCTTTCCCTCAGACTTGGGTAAACCTGTGATAAAATCCATTGATACCTCCTCCCAACGTTGGCTTGGAATGGGTAAAGGTTGTAATAGACCCGGTGTCTTAATTGTTTCAACTTTATTTTGTTGGCAAACCAAACATTCTGCCACAAACTTATGAATATCTGATTTAAGGCCATCCCAAAAAAATTCCTTCTTAACCCTGTGGTAAGTTTTTAAAAATCCTAAGTGCCCTCCTAAGGGAGAAGTGTGCAATTCCATAAGAATCTTTTGTTTTAGCTGGGAATTCTTACAGAGGTATAAGCGATCTTTGTACCATAACGAATCATTTTTCCAGCTAAATGTATCAGACATACTGGAATCTTGTTGTAGCTTTCGAATAAGTGCCCACACTTCTTCATCATTCTTCCATTCCTCCCTTGCTTCATTTATCCAATCTGGTTGGATGATAGAAATAGCGCACAACAATGCTTCCACATCCTCATCCTTCCTTGAGAGTGCATCTGCCACCACATTTTGCTTCCCTTTTTGTAGATGATTTCAAAGTCATAACCCAACATCTTTGTGACCCACTTTTGTTGCTCTTCAGAGGATAATCTTTGTTCTAAAAAGTATTTAAGGCTATCATGATCTGTTTTTACCTTGAAGTGTCTTCCCATTAGGTAGGGTCGCCATTTCTTAAGTGCATGGAGTATTGCCAACATTTCCTTCTCATAAATAGCTTTTCTTAGAAACTTTCCCTTGATTGGACGAATTTCAAAGGCAATGGGTCTTTCATCTTGCATTAGAACAGCACCAATTCCATTTCCTGAAGCATCACATTCCACAATAAAGGTTTTTGTGAAGTCCGGTGTAGCTAAGACCGGTGCTTGGCACATTGCCTCTTTAAGATGTTCAAAGGCCTTTGTTGCTTCCGGAGTCCATGAAAATGCATCTTTCTTCAATAATGTCGTTAGAGGTGCTGCTATTCTCCCATAATTCTTAACAAACTTGCGATAATACCCTGTCAACCCAAGAAATCCGCGCAAATGCTTTATGGATGTGGGGATTTTCCATTCCTTAATGGCTTTAATTTTGGTAGGGTCTACCTTAACTCCTTCATGAGATACAATATGACCCAAATATTCCACCTCCTGGACTCCAAAGAAACATTTGGATCTTTTGGCATATAATTGTTTCTCTTCCAATAGTTGTAGCACCCTGTCGACATGTTCAACATGATCCTTCCAAGACTTGCTGTAGATAAGTATATCATCAAAAAATACTAACACAAATTTTCTAAGGAATGGTTTGAAAATTGAATTCATCAAACCTTGAAATGTTGAAGGTGCATTGGTAAGGCCAAAAGGCATGACCAAAAATTCATAATGACCCTCATGAGTTCTAAATGCCGTTTTCGGAATGTCTTCAATCTTCATTCTGATTTGATGATATCCTGAATGAAGATCCAACTTGGTGAAGTAAATTGATCCATGCAATTCATCCAGTAATTCATCAATGACAGGAATGGGGAACTTATCTTTAATAGTGAGCTTGTTGAGCTCCCTATAATCTGGACACATGCGCCATGATCCATCCTTCTTGTGCACCAATACTACTGGAGCAGAGAAAGAACTTTGACTCGGTTGAATTATACCAGCCTCTAGCATTTCTGCAACCATACGTTCAATTTCACTTTTTTGGACATAGGGATATCTGTACGGCCTGATGTTTGGAGGAACACTTCCTGGAATCAGATGAATAGCATGATCATGATCACGCATAGGTGGGAGACCTTTGGGAGTCTCAAATACCTTGGAATGATTGTCCAGGACTTTTTGGAGATCTGGAGAAATAGATGATTCTAATGTGGAAACATCTAGCGAACATAATTGTGCAATTACACCCCTTTGCTCCTTTTTTAGAAGCTTTGTCATACCATTAGAGCTGATTATCTTTCCTGGTTTCCCTGCAATACCCCTTAATTCAACTTCCTTTCCTTCCACAGAAAATTTCATGAAAAGTTCTTGAAAATTAAAAGCTATTGTACCCAAGGATTGTAGCCATTGGACTCCTAGTACAACATCAGCACCTCCCATTGGAATGGAAAGCATTGGGCTAGTCAATACATATTCTCCCATGGATAGCTTGATATTATGGCACTTTCCAGAACAATTTATTGTTCCTCCATTTGCAATCATCACTTGACACTCTGGTGCTGGATATAGGAAGCAATTCAATTCTTTTGCTACCCTACAATGAATAAAATTGTGGGTGCTTCCTGAATCAATCAACACTATTACCTTTTTCTTCTTGATTTGTCCTACTATCTTGATGGTTTGAGGAGTGGTAATTCCTGCCAATGCATTACAAGATATGGTCGGATTTATTTGTTCTTCATCTAGGCTTTGTTCCTGGAATATATCCTCTTCTTTTGACCTTTCTTGCTCCTTTTCTTCTTCCTCTTCACAATCTATGTAGAATAATTTCTTCTCAGCACACTTATGACCTTTTGTGTATTTGCTATCACAATTGTAACAAAGCCCTTTTGCTCTTTTTTCTTCCAATTGTTGTGGTGTCAACCTTGTAGGTTGTGGAAGACTATGAGCAACAACACTTCCGTCTTTATAGTTGTGAACGGTATGCTTCCTAGTTGCCATAATTTTGCTTTCCATTTTTCTTGCTAACCTGAATGCCTTCTCTAATGAATCAGGTTCCCAAAGGCGCACATCATGTTGGATATTATCCTTTAAAGACCCTATGAACACATCAATCCTATGCTCCTCTGGAATATCTTTTACCCTTATGTTCAATTTTTGGAACTCATCAATGTGCTCCATTATTGAACCCTTTTGTTTGAGACTTATCAATTGGCTAAAAAAAGTGTTGCTTTTTGTATCCTCATAATGTGCTATCAATTCTTCCGTAAAAATTGCCCAAGTGATAAATTGTTTACGAGAACAAAGCCATTGATACCATACAAACTGATTTGGTTCCAAATATAAAGTTGCCATACGTACCTTTTGTGTGTTTTGCACATTATTGAGATCGAAGAATTGCTCCATCTGTAATATCCATGTGGCGGGATCCTTGCCATCAAATTTCCTCACATCGATTTTTGGAACATGGTGAGTCTTCGATCCAACATTAGAGTCTATGGAATCATGATTAACATTTCTTTTATTCTCATCATGAGTTTCCTTTACTACCTTTTCACCATTAGTGACCCTTTCTTGTAGCAACTTCTTCAATTCATCCATCTTATCATCCATGCCATCAATTTTAGCATCCATGCCATCAATTTTAGCGTCAATCTTAGCTTCCATGCCATCCATCTTAGCTTCCATTCCCTTTATCTTAGATTCCACGCCATTTACCTTAGATTCCACGCCACTTATCTTAGCTTCTGTTAGCTTTTGTGAGCGTGACATTTGTTGCACTTGTTCTTGTAATTTTGATATATCATGTAGCATTTCTTCCTCCTCTTCATGAGTCATGCTAGAGCTTTCAGGTTCCTTACTAGGTGTTTGCATTTTCTTTCCTCGGGGCATCAGTTACCGATAATAAAGTTTTACTATGCCCTTTGAATTCCGTTAAACCAAGCTTACATAAAAATTAAAAAAAAAAACTACACACCTTTTTTCACTTTATAGAAGCCTGATATTGAATCTGATGTATCTCTGTAATTTCGGATCATCAAATTCTGAAATTGCTACCTGGAGTAGCCTTCTGCGTCCTCTTTCCAATGCCACAAGTCTGAGCCAAATTGGATTCTCCAAGGAAGAGTTATGTGAAATCTCCCACAGTGACTTGCTTTTAGACTGGTTCAGTAGAGCGAACTTGTACGACGTGCCACGAGTCACTGTTTCAACTTTTGAATCTAAAACACACATACAAGAAACTACAGTCCGTCCTCTTTCTGTACCTTTTTACGAAATTTCAATCCGATCCTCAGAGAGAGAGTTATGACGATTTTCCCCAGGTCACCTGGTTTGAATGTAATTCAGGAGTCTGCAAAAAGGCCAACTTCCTCAGATCATATCTCCGAAAATATCGCGCGAAATGCTCTGAAATTTGGACCCAAGGTTCAACGCCAATTCTTCTCAAATGGGTTTTTTTTGCGAATTCTGAAACGTCACAGAAAAAAAGTTATAGCGAAAATGGCACGATGACCTGTTTGGAGCAGCGAAACCCTAGAATCCAAAGCTCTGATACCAAATGTTATGAAACCAGCTCACAAAAAGATAGAAAAGAGAGATCCACGCCTTAGAATTCAGCCTCTTCGAGGGGGCAACCTCCTTTACATTACATAAATGAACAATTCTTGGATGATACAAATGAAAATACCTCCTTTCTATATATAGGAGTCTAAGTGGTCCCAATACAATCAAAGCCTACATAACAATAATATTGTAGGGCACAACAATAACAATAGTGGGCTTCTATGTGGCACAATAGTAACAATATGGGCACTACATGGGTACATCAATATAAATAAGGGGTATAACTACAATAGTAATGGGGTAATCACTAGTATTATAGGGACCCAACAATCTAGCATCAATTTAAGTTGATTCAACAATTCTTATATTTAGATATGGTATTGTCTCTGTTCACCATGCTCTAGTGTCCTTTGCCTATACATGTGTACCTACCGCCTATCTCTCTTATGCCTTTGCTTCTGGGACCGGATCTAAAAGGAATGGAATGGGCTTAGCGCTATGCATGTTGCTTATCCGTTGCTATTGTTTTGATTTGGTGTTGATTCAACTAGATCCGTTGGAACTAAATATAGATATTCCACTGTCCTTCTATTTATCCCACCCCATAACCCAAGCTCCAACCGTAATGCAAAGAGCCGACTATAATAATTGTGCTAAGAAGCCTCCATTAACCCTGGCTTGTTTTACTCTCTCTACGCTTAATGAAACCATTGATTCATAGAACATGGCCCTAGCAACATTTTTTTACTGAGTACTGATGTGGATCTTTGTTACTGCTTGCACTGCACTAGCTACCTTAGAGGCTGCAAGATCATAACCACTGAAAATACCTTGACGTAGTGAAAATATCTTGACTTTGTCACAGGATATGCAATGAATTTTAGGTACAACATAAGCAACAAATTGCCAGAGTAAAACATGGAAAACCATGGTATATCATGTATTTCATGGTGAACACTTGAAAGGGCAACAGTTGTAGCCACTATGAATACAGATAATCGAGTGTTTTGCTTTACTAAGATAGTAACACAAACTGTAAAGTGCACAAACAAAATAGTTTCTTACTTCTACCAGTTGGCTGCTAGTATTCATGTTTTGTAGACACTCATGCACAAAACCATCTGCCCTCTTATACTAGTTCTATGCTTAGTCTTCCACATAATGGCATAACATTTAATATTTACTAACTAATATAGCATTAATTTAAAAGTTACCACATACAAATGAAACATATCCAATATTCTACATGGTTATAGCCTCTACCTCACCAAAAGGCCAAATAAGACCACAAATTAGCCCTTAAACATCAATACCAAAATTGATAAATTACATTATGATCTGTATGATGCAATGGCTATAAAACTTTAACTTATTCTTAAACAAACTAATATTACAAAAACATTTCGATTACTATAATCTCATTCTAAACCAAAAAAAACTAATAATAAATATAAATCCTAAAACCTTTTAATGAAAACAAATTTACAAATTATAATTCTCACATACAGATGTTCATGAGAAGAAAAACGTTCATACTTATTATTTTATCGCATTGTTGGAAAAAGAGTTTTGTCAATGCTATTGATCAATATCTTCATCTTCCGATATTCTAGGTCATCCACAATTTATACATTTATGCTAAAGCGGGCGTAAGTTGTTCGCTTCACTCAAGTTGAGTGAGTTTTTGTTTTGGCGTTTTTTTTCCTATTAATATATGAATATGATATAATTGGATTTTAGTCTATTAAAAGTAATCGAACTTATCTACATAAGAATGAGAACTTATACCTTAAAAATAGGAGAAAAATATTAATATTAAAAATATAAATTAAATCAATATAAAATTACATTAATTTATAAATATTTATTTATAAAATAAATATTTAAATATTAAATAAAAATAAGTTGATATAAATATTTTATATATATTTTTTAATATAAAAATATATAATGATATCTAAAATATAAAACAAAATTTAAATCTCAAATGATCTTTATTTTAATATTTAGATGTAAATTTAATAAAACAAATTAACATAAATTTATAATAATTTTTTAAACATATATAATTAACAATATTCAAAAATTTAAAATAATAATATATAATTATATTTTATTCTTAACACATTCAAAATAAATAAAATCTTAAATATTACAAATATAAGATAATTAATATAAATCTATATCTAGGTTAATTTGCAGTTTTTATATATATATACATTAATGTGTTTATATATAAAATATATACTTAAATATTAAATAAATATATGCAAATCTTAAAGAAAAAAAATCAAATCAAATAATTTATTTATTTTAGTATTACATAAAAATTAAATTAAATTAAATTAAATAATGTAAATATATAATAATTGAATATAAATTTACTTATAATTTTTTTATATATTAAATAATTTTGTAAAATGAAAAACAAAATTAAAAAATTTACAACTAAATTTCTTAAATAAGAGCAAGCTTATATATTAATATATTTTAAAAACCTAACCAAACAAAGAATAATATATTAACAATATTATTTAAGTACATTTAAAATTAGAGAATCATTTAAAATCATAGTGATATATTAAGAATATTATTTAAGTACATATGAAATTAGAGAATCATTAATAAATTTAAAATGATGATTAAAAAAATTTGTTAATCAAAATAACAGAAACATATACTATATTGTGAATGACTTATACATATAATTCTTTCCATGATCAAAGAAAATGTAAAATTAATACATTTTAAATGAGAAATACAATCAAAATAAAACATAAAAAATGCATTAATCAAAATAGCAAAAACTTATATGCTATAGTGAATGACCAATACATTTAAAAAAAAAAAAGAAATACAATTGAAATGATGATAAAAAATCAAAGAGATTTAGAACAGTGGGTGAAGGAGCAGGCTTCACCAGTTCTAGTCTAGCCCATATCAAAAAATCCAGCATGGTTCCCCTGGTGACTTTGATGCCTTAGATACCCCCTTGGCCTCTCAAAAAAAAATAATGATAAAAGAGAAACCAGTGATTGAAATAACAGAAATCTGCACTATATTGTGATTGACTTAGACAAATAACTCTTTACATAATCAAAATAAATTCAACACATTTAAAATGAAAAATAGATTTAAAATGATAATAAAAAAAACCAATAATTAAAATAACAAAAACCTATATTATATTGTGAATACCCTACACAGGAAACTAATACTTTTTTAAAATGAAATATACAAATTAATCTCTCTTTTCATAATCAAAGAAGACCAATCATAATTTAAAAAAAAAAGAAACTGGATAAGAGTGATTCACCCACTTATCAACCAAAAGAAAATAATGATAAAAAGAGAAACCAGTAATTGAAATAATAGAAATCTGCACTATATTGTGATTGACTTAGACAAATAACTCTTTACATAATCAAAATAAATTCAACACATTTAAAATGAAAAATAGATTTAAAATGATAATAAAAAAAACCAATAATTAAAATAACAAAAACCTATATTATATTGTGAATACCCTACACAGGAAACTAATACTTTTTTTAAATGAAATATACAAAATAATCTCTCTTTTCATAATCAAAGAAGACCAATCATAATTTAAAAAAAAAAAAAACTGGGTAAGAGTGATTCACCCACTTATCAACCAAAAAAAAATAATGATAAAAAGAGAAACCAGTAATTGAAATAATAGAAATCTGCACTATATTGTGATTGACTTACACAAATAACTCTTTACATAATCAAAATAAATTCAACACATTTAAAATGAAAAATAGATTTAAAATGATAATAAAAAAACCAATAATTAAATTAACAAAAACCTATATTATCTTGTGAATACCCTACACAGAAAACTAATACTTTTTTAAAATGAAATATACAAAATAATCTCTCTTTTCATAATCAAAGAAGACCAATCATAATTTAAAAAATAAAACTACATTCAAAATAAGAAATGTCTTTAAAATAATGATCACAAAAAACTATTAATTAAAATAACAATGTTCTAGAAAACCAATACATTTAAAATAAGAGACACAAGAATGATCTATAACTCTTTCCATCATTTAAAAAACAAATACATTCAAAATAAAAAATATATTATAAATAATAAAAAAAAAAAACTATTAATTAAAATAACAAAAACCTACAATATATTATGAATAACCTACACAAAAAAAACTAATACATTAAAATGCATTTAAAATAATTATCATATAAAACCATCAATACCATTAATGAGAATAAGCATAAAATATATTATGAATTACCTACATCTACACTATACTGTGAATAATGACCTGCACAAAAACACTAATCCATTTAAAATGAAAATGCATTTAAAATAATTATATTAATAAAAATAAACATGCAATATATTATAAATGACCTACACTGTATTGTGAATAACCTGCACAGAAAACTACTGCATTTCAAATAATGATATAGTAAAATCATTAATACTATTAATCATAATAAAAAACACGTGACTATATTGTGAACAACCTGCACAGAAAACTAATGCATTTACTGCATTTGAAATCATGATCTAATAAAACCATTAATCATAATAAGAAAAACGTGCACTATATTGTGAACAACCCTTACAGAAAACTAATTGATTTACTGCATTTGAAATAATGATCTAGTAATACCATTAATCATAATAAGAAAAACATGCACTATATTGAGAACAATCTGCAGCACAGAAAACTAATGCATTTATTGCATTTGAAATAATAATTGATAATTCTATCAATAAATATGGGCTGAAAATAACCAGCCTACCAATAGGCCATAAATTCACCGGGCCATAAATATTAGTGTTGTTGCCCATAAAAATAATGGGCAATGAGCATCTGGTTTTTGATTGATTCCATGGCATATAATTGGTGACGATTTATTGATAATGATTGAACTGTGAATGCACAAACAAGGCTTCAACCTCCCACACAACTTGGAAAATAGGGATTGTAAGTTCGTTATAAATGCATTGGAGAGTTCTCAGCGAAATAAGGCGAAGGATTAATTAGCAGTCGAAACACTTTACCCTTGAGGGAAGCGCTAAAGAGATGAAAGCCCTTTGTTCCTGCACTTATTCAGTGAAAACACCAAATGTGATACCAGCTATCAGATCAAGGAGGAGAAAAGGCCCAGTGTACTACTTTCGCGCCCTTTGTTCCTGCACTTATTCAGTGAAAACAACAAATGCGATAGCAGATATCAGATCAAGGAGGAGAAAAGGCCCAATGTACTACTGCTTCCGCTTTGTTAAGTAATTCCAGAAACTCGAGAGTGATGAGAATAAAGGAGACGAAAATAGAGAAACAAATACATACACATTTCCTCTGCTTCTTCTTCTTTTTCGAAGATTGTCTCAAAGATTCTATCGAAGATGGATCTAAAGCATTTTCTTTAAGATTCTAAACTTCAATAGCTTTCATTCGACCATTGTCTCCAAGATTCTATCGAAGATGGATTTAAAGCAGTTTCTTTAAGATTCTAAACTTGAATAGCTTTAAAGTTACAGCGGAAAATCTGATTTTTTTTATTTTTTTTTTCAATAACTGGAAGATAGATTTTCTTTAAAATTAGAAACTTCAAGAGCTTTCAAATATTACTATGAAAAAACTAAATTCTTTATCTAAAAAACAACTCTGCTTTCTTTTCCTTTCAACCATGGTCTCAAAGATGGATTCTGTCTTAAAGATAGATTCTATCGAAGATAGATTCTATCGAAGATAGATTCTATGAATTCTAAACTTCAACAGCTTTAAAATTCAAACTTCAACAGATTTCAAACATTAGTATAGAAAATCCAGATTCTTTATCTAAAAGAATAACTCTGCTTCCTCGTTTTCTTTCAACCATTGTCTCAAAGATAGATTCTATCGAAGATGGATTGTAAACTTCAACTCTTTCAAACATTACTATAGAAAATCCGAATTCTTTACCTACAGGAATCGCACTTTTAAGACATTGCAACGCTGCATCCTAAACCTTGTTGACGCTACTGATAACGGAAAAGAACTGAAATAAAGGATACAAGTGCAATGAACTTTCATGCACGAAGTCTTCTATGTATTTTGTTCACGGCACCCCAAACAAAATACTGATAACGGAAAAGAACTGAAATAAAGGATACAAGTGCAATGAACTTTCTTGCACGAAGTCTTCTATGTATTTTGTTCACGGCACCCCAAACAAAATTTAAAGAAATGAAAAGGAGATTTTTCCCGTAAATACCTGGTTATATCATCGCTAAAATGGAAGAAAGAGAATCTGATTGACAGTTAGAGATTCATGAGCCTGAATCGAAACACGCTGTCTTTTCCACATGGACAATAATACAAGTGCAAAACAGATGAAGATCCACCAGCAGATCGAAACCGAGAAAGGTTAATAACAAAGTATGGAATTCAAAGATAGCGTGCTTCGTTCCAGGCTATGAATTTCCAGGCGCCACATGCTTGGGGGAATCGAAACCAGGGCGATGCGATGAACGAAGATAGCGTAGTAGCTGAGAATATGGGAAATTGCCTTTACATTGAAATAGCCGAGGGGATAAGAAATCGGGGAAGTTGGAGACATCCGTGCACTGGAGGGAAAAGACGGGCAAGAGGGTACGTAGTACATAATGAGTGGGGGCCAGCGCGGGACCAGAGGCCCAGTGAGCCACTTTCTTTCACAACTTGCAGGTTGTGGGAAAGAAAATCAAATAAAAAATTGCAGGCGGAATATTCTTGCGTCCCAATCAGATGTGGCGGTCGCCTGTCCCCTGTGCATGGTGCCTATGGGGTTGTGGATGCGTGTCAATCCCAGCGCGGCTGATCCATGTGATTGAACACCACCTCCATGCATGGCTGCTCCGTATGGTATGCGTGTACAACTGTATAGAGACGGAGGACGGGCAGATAGGGAATAAAAAGTCCATGTGCATTGCTGGAGGCGATCGGATTTGATTCGGGGAGGCATTATTGTTAGGGCCAGGTTTAGGGTTTTGATTATATTTTTCCACCACTGACTTGGACGTCTGACTCTTTCCGATGTCCAATGTTGTTTCCAATTAATCTTTAATCCTATTGCAATAATGAGTCTCACATGGCACATGTTTCCACATCCTTTAACCTAAATGTAATGTAATGTCTTCACAGTTCTCTATCCCAGAGATGCTCCATCATGACGGGATAAGGTGCACTATGTCAGCCCTCCCACTTGTGTAGAACTCTGTTTTATTGAACTGAATACTTACATGGGCAGGATGGATATTGCTCACAGGAATTTTGATTTTCTGGGTAGATTTAAGTAAAATTTGGCAATTTTTTTTTAAAATCTCAGATGGTCAAATTTTAAAATTTGAGATATTTTTGGAATTTTTGATAGTGTTAAATCTATTTCTATTATCAAAAACAAAATTCAAATACTCTTTCTATCAAATCTTTTAAGAAAAAAATATCTGTCCAGACCAATTTACTCCAGTTTACTAGCACATGAGAAAATGGCTCAGCTGGCAGTCTGCTAACTTTTCGTGGCAGTCTGCTAACTTTTCGAACCTCCTTAGTGTTGATGTGCCGCAGCATATGCTGTTCCATGGAGATTATTCCTGCTGATGTGATAGATGGTTCGATGTGACAGTTATCAGCTTCTCTGATATGTATATAATGTAATAAAAAGAAGACCTTATAACGCTTTTGCTTGGGAACTAGCCCCTCTCTTCTGAAAAAAAAATTACTGCAGTTTACTCCGTGGATAGACAAATTCATTTGGTATACATAATTGGTACTAAAATCCTATTTTAATTCAAGGTATATATACAGTGGTAGTACTAAACCTCACGATATATATGTGGAGGAGGGCTCATAGCGTAAAGGGCTCATATTTTAACTTGTCATTTCATTTTTCCAAGTCACGTCCCACATTGACTATTGATATTGACAGTGAAGTTCTGCAACATTAAAATTACATGATTACCGTGAAGTTCTGCAACATTAAAATTACATGATTACCGTGGGATTGCTGCTCTCTTGTTCATGGGAATCATTTTTTAACGTTGCTGGCTTCAGTGTTTGATGTCAAGATCTCTGATGCATAAGGGAATCGTTTTAAAGGTGGCTGCTCTCAATGGGTATTTTTATTTTAATGGGTATTTTTATTTCGACAGTAGATTTTTTATAATAAAGAAAATTGGGCTGGTTCAAATTTTATCTTGAGTAACATCATTACTTCAATTGCAGATTTTTTGTATTGAACAGAAATAGAGCAAAAGGATTAACTTTTGACTATTAAATTCAATACAGATTTGGATGTCTCTGATGTATAAGGGGATTTTTTTAAGGTTAAATTTTATTTCCATGGATATTTTTATCTGGATTGCAAATTCTTTGTGTCCAAAAAAAATAATTACTTTTAAATTTTATCTTAACTTACATCTCTATCGCAGATTCTTTGTATCAAACATACATAAATCACAGTAAAAGATTATTAACTTTTAACAGTTTAAATTCAATACAGCGAATCTGTAATTACCATAAGCACAAGTGACCTGAAAATATCTGATACATATTTTTGAACATTTTCCAGGAAGTTCAGTGTTCAGAGATTTCTATCTCTGATGTAATATGAAAGACCATTGAGAAGAAGTGGCTGTGGCTGCTTTCAAAATTTATCTCAAAGGACATATTTATCTAGGTTGTAGTTTCTTTGATTTAAACAGAAATAGAACAAAGTCGGCTATTAAATTTAATACAGAGGATCTCAAACATAAGCTGTTGGCCGTTAAATTTAATACGGGGAATCTGAAAATTAACATAAGCTCAAGTCATCTGAAAATCTCTGATACATACTTTAGTACATTTACAAGGACTTCACTCTTCAGAGATATTTATCCATAAGCTCAAGTCATCTGAAAATCTCTGATACATACTTTAGTTCATTTACAAGGACTTCACTCTTCAGAGATATTTATCTCTGATGTTATATGACAGATCATTGGTTTGAACAGATGGGTGAAAATATTATCGAACATGGTCATCCTCATCTTTTCCCTGAAAGCAGGAACTAATCATATTTCACTCATTAAGTCTTCTGACATCTTGATCCCATTTTAAAGTCCTCTGATCATCCTGCTCCCACTTTTGATTTACTCATCATGTCTTCTGAGCATCTTGATCCCATTTTTAATTCCTCTCAGAATCTTGATCCCACTTTTTAATACGAGACAGACATACAGTTAGTATACCTTGGCATTGATGATGACTTGCCATGAAAATCGCATTTAACGCTGTTGCAGTCGCAGTTTGATATGAAGATTTGGGCTGCATCAGTGCATATTTTGTAAACCCGGTGCAGAAAATGGTGAGGTTGGAGATTTTTGAATTTCAGGTTGGCCAGAGACAATTTTTGTAATATGTGGATAGGTTAATTATAGATTTGAGCTTGATGAAAGCTCACTAACCCCAATATTCTCTCAACTTATGAGATTGCACAAAGACCATTTTGCAGGGAAGTGGGTTTATTAAAAAAAAAAAAAAATTGATACATAAAATTATATGAAACACCCAATTTAAGAGAGTACAGAGAGTACTCGTGCAGGACAAAAATTTATATTGATGTGAAAATAAACCTATTCTCACCTGAAAATGAAAGTGGGTGTGAATGATCACTGAGTTAATCTAAATTATATTAAATAATTATTTTTTTAATGGAATTTTATAAAATTTTAATGATCGCATTTTGTAATTTAGAAAATTAATTTCTATTATTATAGTTAAATTTATTTAAAAATAATAATTATATTAATATCTAATTAAATAAAAAGGAATATTTCAATTGAGCATTTTCTAAATTTAATTTCATATAAATTTATTTTCATATTAGATGATTAGGGATGCTAAAAGTGGTGATGATTAGGGGTGCTAAGGGTGGTGATGGGTGAGGTCTCTATCACAAAGGCCCAATTCCTTTTATCCATACAAAGGTGGCGATGGGTAAAGCCTCTATCACCTCTAGCAATGAATAAGTCCACTTGGCCTAATTCCCTTCATCCATACAAATATATGTGGTATGAGCTTGTAGTATTGAGGATTTAATGGCCATTATGTGTGGTAATTTCTTAGGAGTATGAGTTTGTAAAGTGATGCCCACATGCTCCTAAACTCGGCCTTCCTTTGGTTCATCTCATGATGGAGCTCTTCTCCATTTGGAAGTTTTATTTCTTAGTTATTAACTCATCTTGCACCTTGCCTTTCTATGTGGCCTTTTCAACAAGCGAATTATAATTTTTCCTTCGATTCTTCAAGTTGCAAGATTGGCTCAATTGTAAATTACTCCTAAGTCCTCTTAGGCTCCCTCTTATTCCCTCGTAGGCCTTTTTTGGTCTTTGGCCATGTTATTCGCATCCCCCTCGTCCCTTGACTCTATTTCAACTTCTCCTCCCTATGGCAGTAATGACAAGGCACAAAAGCATAGTGTTGAAGAGGAAGTGGTTGTCGGACATCATGATGAGGGTGGGAGGTAGGGACTAGGGGAAAGGGGTGAGTTGCACACTCAATTTCTTGTTGAGTTCTCTACCCATTTATATTACCATAAGACTCCTCCTTAAATACATCAAAAAACTCAAGGTAGTAGAAGAAGAGGTGACCCAAGAGTGGGATTGACATTTAGATATAGAGGTCTTCGTTGAAGTGACAACCTGGGTCCCAAACATGGGACACACATGAGGCCATCAAAACTAGTATTTGCATACAATTGGTTTATATTGGCAAATGAAATCCCTCGTTGGAAAAGTCCTCCTTGAGAGAAATGGTACTAAGGATGAGATTTTATTGATGTTGAATGATAATCAATGGCACTTGAAGGATTTGGATAGTAGATTGGACCATATTGAGACAAGCTTGATCGTAGGTTGCAACAAAGCCACAAGCTTCTATCGAGGTGGATGATATTGTCACTTCGTAGTTCTTAGCATGTCTAGACACCTAAGATCTTTTTTGTTTTCTTGGACTTTGCAATCTTGTAAATACACTATTTAGCTAGCCTTTTAAAAGCTTGAATTGGTATAGACTAAGGAAATTTGTTTATTTTGGTTTAATGTTGCAATTAAAAACTCTCTAGGAAGAAGGTTGTGTTACCAATGGTCTAGTTTCCCTAATAACATAAGAGAAGTCAATAATGGCATTAAGAGTCTATAAAGGAGACGATCAATGCCAATCTAGAAAACCAAAATTAGCTTTATGTCTTAACTAGTGTTAAGAAGAAAATGGACATTGCCTAGATTATAATTAATTCTCATGAGCTTCATAATGAAACTCGAAGTTGGTTAATTTCCAAAATGCCATGGAATGAAAGAGTTTGACACCTGTGGGATCCTAGGAGGGTTGAAGATGAAAAACACTTTCTTTTAAATTGTCCATCTTACACTCACATTGGATCTAATTTTCAAAATATTGGTCACACTACAAACCTTCTTGGCCTTTTAACTCAACAAAACTATGGTGATCTTTGAGAGCTTCTATCACTTCTTTTTTAGCATAGAAATAAAATGTTAAAGAATGTTAACTAATCTCTTACACTTTTAAAGTCTATTATACCTTACAAGTCATAATGGAAATTAATCATCAACACCATTAATTTTATTAATTATCAATACAATTTAACTTTTAAAAAGAAAATGTTTTCTTAATTTATATATTTCTTTAAATGGTTAATTATTAATTATATACATTCAAATTTTTGTACCAATTTATTCAGTTAGTTATTATTATATACATTTAAATTTTTTCATTTAATTAATTATTAATTATTGGAATGGACATTTGGAGTGGTTCATCATCATAAGGATAGATCCATGAGTGAATAAGTCATAACTCAATAGTATTAATAAATAAAAGTGAGGGCCAGATGGGAATGAATGGCAGTCCACAAGTTCTAAGAGAAGGAGAGTGAATTGATTGATAATGATTTAATTCAATTTTAGTTTTAATTTTAATATCTAATTTTCTTTTAAAGATTATTAATAATTAAAAGTTCGTTAAAAAAAAATTATGCAAGCTAATTCACAAATTAATTCTTAATAAATAATTTTTTGTTTATAGAAAATTGTTTTTAATAGGCTGTTTAAATTATTTTTAGTTTTAAATTGAAATTTTATAAAGAAATAATAATTAATACATATTGATTAATTTATAAACCAAACTTATTATTTCTTTGCATAATTAATTATTTTTTATTAATTTTAAGACTGAAATTAAAATTGAATTTAATGTTTAAAATTAAATAAAAAAAATTAATTTTTTTTATTATTTTTGTTCATATCAAATTGAAAATTATAAAAATTTTAATTTTTATTAATAAATAATTACTATCTAAAATTTTGTTAATTATTTTCTAAAGTATTAATGCTTATAAATCTTATTATTTCGATATTAATTATTATTAATTAATTTATAAAGTTTTAAAATTAGAATTGAATATAATGATTGAGATTAAATTAAACTAAATAGTTTTAGTTAAAATTAAAATTAAATTAAATTGAAATTATAAAATTATTCATTCTTTATTTTTGTTTTTTATTAAAATATTTTAATAAATTTTAGGGTTGGTATACTATAAGGAAGACCTTGAAAGGTCAAATTTAGCAATAAGAGGGTAGAGAGCAGCTAGGAGAAGGTGGAATCATAGGTTAGAGTGGGAATCCAATTATCACTTATTTTCCAACCATTATTGCGGTTGAGGTTCTTAGGGTGTTTTCCTATTTCAATAGCTTCTCTAATAATGATCAATTTTGGCAACAGCACAAGAGTTTTCAATACAAATATGATGATTGGTTTTACTGGAGTGCTTGGCCAAAGCTGAGGTTTTGGAACGGTTATGCTTAATGTTAGCGGCATGCTCTTGAATCCTAGTTAAGATTGATCGACTGGTCTCACCAATGTAGGTTTTGCCACAAGAACAAGGAACCAAATAAACCCCTTTGTGGCATTTAGGATCAATAGGATCTTTTACTGATTTTAGGCATCTACTAATGGTGTTCATAGGCTTGAAGGTGGTTTTTATATTGTTCTTCTTTAAAATATAAGCAATTTTATCAGTGGTGCCCAATATGTAGGGGAGGTGGACCTTACCAGCATAATCATCCATTGGTTGTTTGTTTTTAGGATTCTCTGCCTTCTTGAAAGCTTTGATTCCTTGGTGTCTTCTATATCCATTCTTTTCAAAAACATCCATGAGATGGTTCTTCTCTTGTTCAAAATGATCATGATCTGAAATGCGAACAACCCTGGTTGCTAGAGTGTTGAGAACCCCAAGTTTCTGAGCAGGATGATGGTGAGAGTTGGCATGAAGGTAATGTTTTGTGTGGGTTTTCTTACGATAGACCTGGTGAGATATGGAGCCATCTTGGTTTCTCTTGATTAGGATGTCAAGAAAGGGAAGGCTTCCATTTTCTTCCACTTCCATTGTAAACTTGATAGAATTAGATTGATTGTTAAGGTGCTTCAGGAAAATGTCTAATTTTTCTTTTCCATGAGGCCAAATAATATAAGTGTCATTGACAAATCTTTTCCAAAGTTTAGGTTTTAATGGGGAGGACTCAATGGATTTAGCTTCAAAATCTTCCATAAACATATTGGCAATGATGGGAGACAGAGGTGATCCCATAGCTACACCGCAAGTCTATTCATATATATCATCTTTAAAACTGAAAAAGGTTGATTTCAGACAAATTTCTACTAATTTAGTTGTGTCAGGATCAGTGATTTTATGGACGAATTCCATGGCTTCATCTATGGGAATGTTAGTATAGAGAGATTTTACATCAAAACTAACCAAGATGTCATGCTAGTCTAGTTTTATCTGTTTGATCTCATTGATGAAGTGATTGGAATCTTTGACAAAGGAAATGGTGTTCCCATAAAACTTAAACTTCAGAAAATATTTGTCAATGACACTTATATTATTTGGCCTCATGGAAAATAAAAATTAGGCATCTTCCTGAAGCACCTTAACAGTCAACCTAATTCTATCAAGATTACAATGGAAGTGGAAGACAGTGGCAATATTGATCCCTTTCTTGACATCCTAATCAAGAGAAACCAAGATGGCTCCACATCTCACCAGGTCTATCATAAGAAAACCCACACAGAACATTACCTTCATGCCAACTCTCACCATCATCCTGCTAAGAAACTTGGGGTTCTCAACACTCTAGCAACCAGGGTTGTTCGCATTTCAGACCATGATCATTTTGAATAGGAGAAGAACCATCTCATGGATGTTTTTGAAAAGAACGGATATAGAAGACAACAAGGAATCAAAGCTTTCAAGAAGGCAGAGAATCCTAAAAATAAGCAACCAATGGATGATTGTGGTGGTAAGGTCCACCTCCCTTACATATTGGGCACCATTGACAAAAAAAATTATATTTTAAAGAAGAACAATATTAAAACCACCTTCAAGCCTATGAACACCATTAGAAGATGCCTAAATTCGGTAAAAGATCCTATTGATCCTAAATGCCACAAAGGGGTTTATTTGGTTCCTTGTTCTTGTAGAAAAACCTACATTGGTGAGACCGGTAGATCAATCTTAACTAGGATTCAAGAGCATGGCACTGAAATTAAGCATAACCGTTCCAAAACCTCAACTTTGGTCGAGCACTCGAGTAAAACCAATCATCATATTTGCATTGAAATCTCGTGTTGTGACCAAAATTGATCAATATCACCATAGGAAATTTGGAGAAGCTATCGAACTAAGAAAACACCCTAACAACCTTAACCGCGATGATGGTTGGAAAATAAGTGATAATTGGATTCCTACAGTAAAATTTAATCTCAGTCATTATATTCAATACTAATTTTAAAACTTTATAAATTAATTAATAATAATTAATAATAAAATAATAAAATTTATAAGCATTAATACTTTAGAAAATCATTAACAAAATTTTAGTTAGTAATTATTATTAATAAAAAATAAAAAAGTTAAAATTTGTAATTCTATTCAAACAAAAATTTAAAAATTTAAAAAAATTATTTAATTTTAAACATTAAATACAATTTTAATTTCAATTTTAAAATTAATTAATTATGCAGAGAAATAATAAGTTTAGTTTATAATCATTAATAAATATTAGGTATTAATTTTTTTTTAATCATTCAATTTAAAACTAAAAATAAATTAAACAATCGATTAAATACAAGTGTTAATAAACAAAAATTTATTTATTAACAATTAATCTGGGAATTAGGTTACATAAAAAAAACTTTAAATAATTTTTAATTATTAATAATATTTAAAAGAAAACTACATATCAAAATTAAAACTAAAACTAAAACTATTAAATCATTATCAATCAATTTACTCTCTCTCTTTTAGAACTTATCAGCTGTCATTCATTACCATCCCAACCCTCACCTTTATTTATTACAGCTATTGAATTTTGACTTATTTACTCATGGATCATCATTCCCATCCCATACCAACCCTCACCTTTATTTATTACAGCTATTGAACTTTGACTTATTCACTCATGGATCTATCTTAATGATGAATCAAAGAAAATAGTTTAAAACATCGATTCCAAAAATATGAATGTGATAACTCCAAAAGATAACACCACACCAAACATAAATCCGAAAAACCTCAAATCAATAATCATTAATCATATAAATTTAACTACACATACAATTTTAACTTTAATTATAGACTATTTTAACTTTAATTGTTCAACAAAATATTAATTAATTTATCAAATCAACATCTTATTAAATTATCCAAAATTCATTCCTAATATAGTATGTCGATCTTATATTTCATCAAAATTCATTCCTAATATAGTATGTCGATCTTATATTTCATCAACTTCATAATCTCTTATAACCATAACATCAATTTAAAGCACTCCACTCTCATCTCAAGATTTGGAAAGTGTTGTGGAATGTGTGTCCACTTTTGAAGGATTATGATTAAATGTTTTTTACTTTCATCTCAGGATTTGGAAAGTGTTGTGGAATGTGTGGTCACTTTTGAAGGATTATGATTAAATGTGTTTTGAAGGATTATGATTAAATGTTTTTCATGTAATTTTTTTATTATTATTTTATTTTTTTTATTTTTTATTTTATATATATATAGTTGAGATTTTTAAGAATTATAAATTTAAGTTGTATATATGTATATATTAATTTAGTTGAGATTTTTAAGAATTATAAATTTAAGTTGTTTAATTTTTTTTTAATTATGTTGAGATTTTTAAGAATTTTAAGTTTAAGTTGTTTAATTTGTAAATTTCAAATGTTTTAAGATTTTTGAAAATGCTAAATTTATTTATATATTTAAAAATGCATTTTAAATAATAAGAAATCACAAATTTATTTAAAATTATATTGAGTAATTCCAATAAAAAACTATTTCATTTACTAAATTAAACAACTCATTTTAAGATACTAAATTTATTATACATTTTGAATAATAAAAAATCATAATTTTGTTTGAAATTATATTACCTATTTCAATAAAAAAGATTTATTTCATCTATTAATTAATTAGACAACTTTATTTTATTTTTTCATAATCCTGTAAAATTATTAAATAATTCTTCATTAAATTTATTTATTAAAATTATATATAATTTTTTAAACATAATTATATTTAATATTATAATTATAATTATTTTTAATAATAAGAAAAATGAAAATCCCAAATATATTCCATATTAAATATAAAAAGTTAAAGAAATAAATAAACAAACTGCAAATCTCTCTTTACTTAAAATATCCCAATTTAGAGTTTATTTTAAGTATTAATTAAATATTACAGGTTTCGTATTTATGAATCTCGACACCTTTCTAATATTCTGGATGTTTTCAAATTACAAATTAAATAATAATATCATAAAAAAATAAATATCACTTTATAACACTCGATTGGATAAGCATCATTTGAATTCATTCCTTAAAAATTAAATATCAAATCAAAGTCTTTTTAACACTCTAATCAGTAAAACTTGAATATAATCATATTTATATAAATAAAACCATTATAATAATGATATAAAAAACAACAATCGACATCAGTTCAGATTTTTACTTAAAAAAAGTAAATGTTAAATCATGATCCGTATATCTTTATTGTTTCTAAATTAAATATTTATTCAAAATATTTGAAATTATTAATATAATAATATTTAAAATATTATTATAAGATAATGTAAATTTTTATATAGATTAAATTTATTAATTGAAATAAAATTATATATATTTTTTATTTATAATGTGGAAAAATTTATAGTAATTTGTTTATCAAATTAGTAGTGAGAACAATAATTATTAGTTGTTACTCTCGATCGGGGTGTGGCAGAGAAGAGGAGGTGGGCCAGTAGCGATGGGAAGTGGAGATGTCAGATATCATCCACATGAGCGCAAGGACAGATATCTCTTCCGGATGTGGAGGAAGAGGACAATAGGAAGGGCAGGTGGAAGGATAGGGCATGAAGGGAGAAAGCCCTGAGAGGAGGCAGGTGGAGGCAAGAAGGGAAGGAAGAGAGAAATGCATGGGAGCCAGCGGGAGAATGATGCCAGCAAGTGGCAAGATAATGGAGAAGGACTCACGGCAGGAGCAGCCGGAGGCACGAGTGAGTTAATGAGAGTCAGAGAGGGAAGGGACAAAGGGCCATCATTCTGAGGTGAAGGAATGAGGAAAAGGGCGTCGAGTAAATTAGAAGGACAGGTGGTAGGTGCATCCAAAGGCAGTGAGGAAAGGGAGGTAAAACAAAAGGTCAGAGAGATAGATGTTAGTTGCATGCAAAATGTGGGAGAGAGAGTAGGAGCAGAGAAAGGTGGTGGATGCAGGACGACGATGTAGACCAGAGGAAGCAGTTGCGCCAACTCTGATCGACGATATGTTTTTCTCCACTTCCTAAACCACAGAATTATAGTTATGCCAAATTCAATTGTCTTTGGGAAAGAGTCCGGGAAAGGTTTGGACTCTGTAAGAGTTGAAACCAGGATCTCCTAGAACACCACTTGGTTCGGGAGTGAGGACGAATGGGTGAGAGGTGCAAGAGTCAAAATTCTGGCCTTGAAGAAGGCATACAGAGAGAAGGAGAGAGGCCAGGGAGACAAGAGTGAACCTGGCAAGGGAGAAGGTTTGAGGAATTCCACTCCGTCTAGGTGGCTCCTGAGGCTCGAAAGAGATTTCGTAGGTAACTGGAATAGGGAGGAATCCACCTTGGAGACCTTAGGAGATAAGGCAAGGGATAGCACGACCTATGAGAAACCTACCTGGAATTTCCTAAATAAATCCGAGAGGAAAACAAGAGGTTCAATTAGATTAAAGAATGTAGAGAGGAGCGAGAATGGAATGAAATTACCTTGTGCAGTCTAGAACAGGGACATGGTCCTCCCCTATAGTTCTCTCAGTAGGCTTTCTATGGTAAAAATACCTCGCGTTGTCCAGAACAGGGACATAGTCCCCCCTAGTGGTCTCCCCGATAGGTTGTCTATGGCAAACCTTCCGTGTGAAGGCCGACAGGGAGAGACTAACCTGAGAAAAGAAGAATTGAGGGGCAAAAGAAAATCGAAGAGATGGCAGGGGGAAAGCTAAGGGGAATGATAAGAAAACTCAAGCTGTCTGGTCTTGAGTGAGATACCAAGCATGGCTCAACTAAATATAAGACAGATTGGGTGTTATACCAACAGAATACTGATACTTCTCATGGTAATGTTTTAGGTTTAATCATAATTTGTGTCCATTACAGTGTGAAGGCAAGCAAGAACATAGAGGAAAGCAAACTGGGAGAAGGCAATGACAACTGTGACAATGAAAGAATGGGAAGAGATGGAAAAGAAGTGACTAAGAAGAGAAATAGAGGTACATGTGAAAAGATAGCTAGGGGGGTGGGAAGCTCCAGCAGAGAACAACGCAAGAGAGGGAGAAAGATGGGACAGGAGAATATGAAGACTCTCATTATTGCATACATGGCAGGGAACCCACTTGAGGTCAGAGCCCAAATAGCAGGTTGGGAGCAAGAATTAAAAGACAATATTACCAACCAAGATATTCTCATGGAAGAATGGGAAAACATGGTTCAAGACCCGAGCAACACCCGCGGTCGGCACACCCTCTTTAGACAAACGATCCAGCAATACTGGGTCATGAAGAATGTTGTGGCTCGAGCCATGACTCTCAACAAAGAACAGGCAGAAAACAAAGGTCAGGAGGCACAGGAGGACACTAAAGAGAAAGATCCCATCATAGCAGAGCTTCTCAGGGAGATAACAACAATTCAGATACAAACATATCGAAACAACCTAGCATTGGGAAGGATTGAACAAAGTCTACAGGATATGAGGAGAAGTGAGATGTCGGGATCTAGTGCTAAAGCCCCAGCCCCCGTGGATTCCTTGGATGAGGAGTAAAACAACGATCCAAATAAATTTTGTTTCTGTTTTATGACGATTAGCTTTTATTTTCCAAAGTTGATTTTCAGTATAGATAAAATAGACAATGTTGTTAGGTTGATAGAGAAAGACTTATACAAATTTTGGACAGCTTTTAACATTGACAGGTGGCCAACCTGGTTTCCTACGGGTAGGTTGAGGCCACTTGGAACAAATGGGAAAACTTGATTTTGGCCAGTTAATATAAATAGCGAAAGTACTACCAAGTTTACAAAAAAAAAGTTACTAGTTGTTATTCACAAAACTCATCATTGTTATTCAAGGAAACATCTTAGTAACCCATAAAACCAAAAGACTTTCACCTCTCCCATATATCTCTAGAACTTAAATCATTAATTATATTTCATTAATTATATAATTTAAAATTTAGAGTAAATATTTAATATTCAAATTTTTATATCAAATTATATACTTTTATAATTTTTAATTATATTCTAATGTAATACAATATAAAACCCACTTTTTACTAACTCTCTTCCTTGGCATCAATCTATTATATTATTCTTTATTTTCTCCATTCATAATATAAATTATATTCAGTATATTTGTGTTTTATTTTTGAAATATAATTAGGCAAAAAATTTAAATGACTAAATAATTCAAAAGTTGGTATATATTTCAACTATAATTTTAGATTTTTTTGGATTTATATGATAATTAATATTAATATAAGAAAAAAATGCATAATCATTGCTATTAGATAAATCACAATCATAAAATTAGTAGCATATTAAAACATTTGTTTTCTTATACAAAATGAGATAGTTTAATTGAAAAAATGAACCTACTAAAATAATTATTTTTCTATCTTATTATAAGTCATGAACCTATAACAAGATAATAGAAGATGAGAAGACCAATGCACTTTCTTAGTAATAGAAGATGAGAAGACCAATGCACTTTCTTAGTAGTAATAGAATAGAGGATAAGGAGTCTAAGCCAATAAATTATTTTGTTTCTTTCGCTCTAATTATATTATTCTTTGATGTTTTGGTTCACCATCCACCATAATAGGATTGGATGGAGAACCTCCATGAAAATTTCTTAAATCAACATACTACATAGGGGATCAGGGGTGTGGTTGGTGGGTTTGTTGGAGAAACCTCAAAGAATTCAAGTTGAATACCTTCTTTCACTGAATGTTAAATTCCTACTCCAGGTAGTGAAGCTTGTACCAAATGGTAGAATGAGGGTCACCCACTCCACAATCTAAGAAATAAATAACTTATTAAGGCAATAATGTTCTATGGATTTAGTGATTTTAATATCCTTGGTTTGACACCCGATAGGATCACATATACCCTCCTTAATTGGCCCAAATCTATTCTTTGGAAATCTGTTGTCATTTTCACTTAACCTTTTTCTCCACATCCTCAATTTCTCTTTCGATTTCCTCGGAGAACCAAATTTCAAAGGAAAATAATTGCTTGAATTATGTGCTTATGAGCATGAGTGGCATGATAGGGTGGTTTACCCATACATCAAGGATTTGTGCTAGTAGGGGATTTCTTACAACTTATAGAAGTTTTAGGGATGGGAGCATTCAATTTCATGGTGGAAAATCGAGAGGGACAAGTGTAGGTCACAAACCATAGACACCCCCAAAGACTATTGTTCTAGAGAGGAAACACAAAAATGGCTGATCATAGCCAAGTCTAAGAACTAGGCCAAGGGAGACAAGGTCTAAGAATAGGTCTCCTAATCAAGAGAAGGGCTAGACTTGAAGCTATGGCTGCCTAGATGGAGAACCATAAGCAATGGAAAACCATGGACCTCATTTGGACTAAGATAATACCCTAGGGAGGCTAAGGTGGGCCTAGAAACAATTATATAACAACAAAGATTAGAGGAGTCCAAGAGGGCAATAAAAATAGAGTACCAGATATAGATATTAAAAATAGTGCACTCCAAGTATGATATTATAATTAGTGGAATTGATTTGGAATATGAAACTAGAGGAATATGATAGATATCTACAAGGTATAATCTCCTATGAAAGCATTATTAAATTGTAAATAAACAATGCAATGAAAAAGAAGGGAGAGACAATGATTATATGGTAAAACCTTACTATGGGGAAACATCCATGAAAGAAACTCCTTTTTTCTCAAGATAAACTCCCAATCATATAGGGACACTCCCCCACATATGCATTGGAGCACTTTACATATGTATGCACCACACTCCATTATTTCACATTTTCTCACCTCACACTCAATAAAGTCTCTGTCACCTTTATTATATATTAGAGAGGGAAAGGAAAACAAATACCATGATACATGTGGGATATAACCATTTCACAATATGGTGAGTTGTCAAAGAATAAATTGGTCAAAAGACCACTAGGAAATCATTAATACATTCATATTATAAGAGGTTTTCTCCAGAGATACATAATCCTTGGATCTAGAGTGTGAACCCATGGATTGGATATTATTGTTAAATCATATCATGATAAAACCATACCCCTAGATTTTGAGTTGCAAGTCATTACATGTCATGTTTTGTGAGTATATGTAGATGAATAAATTAGCATTTGATTGAATGAGGAAGATGATATTATGAAACATGTTTATACTTGTAAAAAGTCATGGTTAAAGAGGACATAACCTTTGAGCTTCCGTTTTTCATAAGTGAGTGAAGAACGAATATGTGTGCCTATGGATTTGCCTCAACTCGAAGTTTATGATTGTAAACTTGACTGTTATTTAAGGAAGGCATAGTTTTAAGGCTATAGGCTTAGTTGGAAAAATTGATTGTCTTATTTCTTATATATTTTATACAAAGAAATAGTAACTTTAAGGAATGCAATCTGTATCCAAATACAAGATAATTCAGGTTTCTAAGTTGTAACATGATATTTACATTCTTTGGAAGAAATAATAAGTTTTATGATTGTTAGTAGCTTATTCGTATCTACATTGTTAGCATTGTTAGTGTTCAAAAAACCATCACATAGCCTAGTATTTTGTACATAAGTATAAGCATGATTTACACCAAATTTTTGTTTCTTAAATGATTATGAAAATAATAATTCCAATACAAAGCTAACATGTTTTACATTGCAAATGGTGGAGGTTGTTTCCAACACATTAATGTCATGCCGTCCTTTTCTAACACAAATAAATCCAACATTCTAAGACATTTAAATGGATAATTTTGAGGAATGAATTAAGAAATAAAGCATGTTTGTGGTATCCTTCAAATGGCCTCCTAACATGAGCTTTTCTTTTATGCACCTTCCTCAACTTCAATCCTATGTTATCACATGGATGTCTACTCCTACACAAGTTATATTTCATTTTAAGCTTGTATGCATTACTGTAAGTAGGAAAAGAGATAAATGATATCATCACATCTGTGATTCATAAGTTGCATTTTAAAATAAAATGATGTTGAAATATGTTTTCATTGATGGAAATAGATGGAAAAAGGAGTCAACAGATGGAAAAGGTGTCAAAGGATGTCTCAGAAGATCAGGTTCTAGGTACAAGAAGAAGAATCAAGGATCTGCATGGATGAAAAGTAGTGCAGATACTTTGGAGCCAATTCTAGAGCAACAAATTATCTAAAAAGCAGATCAAACCCACATGAATGGAAAAATATCGGAAAAATCTTTCCAGTGGTATGTTGAAGTATGAAAATGGCCTCTTGGATTGAAAGATAGAGCCAATCAAAATTGCAGGATCCCAATTCAAAGTTAGCAGAACTAAGAAGGATGGAAACCCTTTAGGCGCATAGCCAAGTTTGGCGGAGGATCCAAACACAGTGGAAAGAATATTAGAGAACCCAAAAGATCATCGGGTGCACGTGGATGAACATATCGACAATGAGAAAGTTTTTTGTTGGCTGATAGGTGGAGCCCACACTATAGCCTGGCCCGACGAAGGTAGTTTGATGGTATAACCCCGATGCAACCTTAAGTTGCACAAGGAGAATTGAGTGAACAAATGTGGAGTAGTGAGGCAACAAGAAGCAAATAGATTAGCCATCGGTGGATCCCCCTCATCCCGATGGAGGAAGCCTGACAGTATTACCCCAACACAATGTATGGAATGCAAAGGAGTTATAACGGGCATATGTGGCCCTAACATAGCGCTGCAATGGAATTCTATTGGTGTAAGACTTAAGAAGGAGACCCCCACTCTAACAACTCAGCCCATTAAGGCTATTCCAGAAAGGTGACCCTAGAGAGATAACAAAGCAACATGTAAAGGAGAGCCGACCAGGAGGAAGTAATGCAAAGAAATGGTTGGGACCCTTTGGAAATATTTATAAAGGAAATTAGTGAAAAACAAGGCCATGGGACTCTTTTCTCTCATCTATGATAGTGGGACACTTGGCAAAATTTGATTTTCTTAGATGACGAAGGATGATGATGTCAACACTAGCTAGTAGGAGTGTAACACATGGCAGGAAGATTTGGTTTTTTTGGGCACCCTTATGGGCCATTTTTGAGTGACACATGGACCAATCATAGGTCGACACATGGCATAGGTGATGTCAGCATGACATCATCCTTCCAGTCAGAACCCATAAAGTTAAATAGAAACGTTAAGGGGAAGTGACAGGATGACTGGGCATGGGATGACATGGGCGATGTCAGAGCTGACTAGGCCTAGGAGAAATGCTATTGGCTTGCAAGTGTGGTAGAGGACCCCACGATATAGCTTAGCCTATAAATGAGAGCCCAACGATATTTAATGATGCACATAGAGGAAGCACTAGGCAAGAGGCATCTGATTGACAAGGATTATGATAGAGAGACCACCAATGAGAAAGGTGCAAGGTGGACCCCACTAACAACAAAGCCCATAGGTATGAGCCCAGGAGTGTAACAAAGGGAGCACAAGCTAAAACGTCGGGATAGAGAGCTATAGTTTAAGCACTCACATGAGGTTACACGGAGCAACGACCAAGGGCACAAAGGTTTATAACTAATAAATTAAGCCCCCACAAGCTTAAAAATAGGCTTAGCACCTAAGGTAGACATAGGTCACCGCACCTGGTCATATGGTTGGAAAAGCAGATAGGTGTTAGCGAAAAGGTGCTAAGGTGAATGTGGTGGATTCAACAATCTTTGTAGTTAAAATTAAAAAGAGCCAAGGAATGGGCCTATAATAACATGCAATGGGCATATGCCTAGATATGATGAGATGGAAACTTTGATAAGTAACAACTTAGAGGCAGTTTTAGCAGGTACGCCAAAGTTAACTTCCTGCTAAAATTAGAAAATCCCTACTAAAACCTATTAAAAGGCCAAAATGATAAAAATAAGCAGAAAAACTCAGTTTAACTTGCAAGAACATATGGTTAAGGTTTGATCACTTGGAGAACATGTCTAGAAGGCTAAAATAAATAGGACAAAGGAAAAAAACAAGGATTCACACAAGAATACAAGAAAAGCAAAGAGGCCAAAATTAGCAAAGAAAATTCTTTATAAGTAGGCTTGAGAAAGACGATTAAAAGAGAGTTCTTATGAGCAAGTTGAGGTGAATTTGTTGGTGTATTCAGTAATTAGAGATTATTGAAGGTATTTCTGATTAGGGAGAAAATTATTTTACTTTGAAAGAAAATGAGGCATTCAAGGTTCTAGTATGAAAATGGATGGAAGATGAATCAATGATTTTCAAGCAAGTTTTAGCTTGCAAATCAGAGGTTGTTTCTCCTTCCAGTGGGTGCTGGTAAATATTCAAGGGTTGGTGCTCCTTTCAATTGTAGATGATAAATAAGGGAGTTGTAGCTTGCCTATGAATTGAAAATTAGTTTTTGGAGAATTTGTTTGTTCCTTATGCGTTACTGAAATTGTTTTATGTCAAGCTTATTTAAATTAATTGTTGAAGTACCTAATGATGTCCCAATGTTCTTGCATAAGTGAAAGGAAGTTTTTTAAATTGGTAAAATTCCTACAATATGATTCACCTCCCCTCTTAGTGTTGTCCTAATTTCCAACAATTGGTATCAGAGCCTAGTTACTTCAGATCAATTTAACAACTGGAAGAAAGATCAAGGACCATAGGAAACCAAGAAGGGGGATTTACCAACAAGGCACCCATGTTTAATGGAATAAATTATGTGTTTTGGAAAGTGAGGATGAAGACCTACATTCATTCACTTAGAGCTTATGTGTGGGATTTTGTAGAAGAAGAATATCAAAAGCCTCCAACAGTGATTACCAAAGATAAAAGGATAGAGTTCACCTGCAATGTTAAATCCATGAATGCCTTGCTTGTTGGACTACCTGAATCAGACCTTGTCAAAGTGATGGACTGCACATCTGCCAAAGTTATCATGGAAAAAATGAGTAGCTGCGATGAAGGTGAAAACAAGGTAAAGAAAGCTAAACTTTAAGGTTATAAGATGTAATTTGAGTCTTTTGATGTATGCATATTGATGAAGAAATTTCAAAGTACATTTTAAGAGTTGATGAATTTGTGCACACCATAAGAGGGATTGATGAGAAGCTAGATGAAGTTGTCGTAGTACAAAAGGTGTTAAGATCTCTTCCTGAAAGGTTTAATACCAAAGTTTCAGCTATTGAAAGACGTCTAATATGAATACTCTCAATATAGACAAAATAATTGGTATACTTACTTCCTATGAGATGAGAATTTCTAATGGAAAGTATATAGAAAAATAATCACCCTTTTAAGCAAAAAATAAGTGCAAAGGTGAGCATGATGACTCTTGTTGTGAATTAGATGAATAAGAAGCCAACTTTGTGAGGAATCTCAAGAGAGGATCATACAAGTATAAATGTAAGCTACCCTTTAAGTGTTTTAATTGTTGCAAAGTTGGTCATTATGCATCAAAATTTCCTGAAAAGAAGAAGAAAGATTATGATCCCAAAGAAATATTCAACAAAGTTCAAAAGGATAGAAAGAAGGCTAAGAAGAGGGGTTTCTATGTTCAAGAAAAGAGCTCCTTGAAAATTGAAGCTAGCCACTCCTCATATTTGGACAAATATGATGAGAGGCCAAATGAATTCATGTTGATGGCCATATAAAATATGTAATTCAAAGCCAATAATTATGATGATGAAGATTCTGAAGTAGATATTGAAGGAGAACTGGTAAGTGCACTTGAAGAAATAGAAAGGTTGAGGAAGAAAAATAAATCCCAAAAGGAGTCTTTGACAAAAGAAAAAGATGAATTTGTTGAGCCATTTCTCTTATAAGTAGAAGAAGGGAAAAAAATTCAAGAAACCCTGAACCAGTAATTGAATGAAAAAGTTCAAGTGTGTGAAAGGATGGAAGGAGAATCGTGTTGCTAAAGAAGTTGGAGAAGGAAAAACATAGTTGAGCTTTAGTCATAAATTCAGTAAATCCTATAACAACCCTGGTGAAAATTCCATGTAATAAAAGTTAATAAAGGAAAAATAAGACCACGGGTAAGGGACATCTATTCCAAGCTGAATGTTGGGCATGTAGGTTTTAACCCCGTACAGAAATTACCTGCATACGAATTCTAAAAAACAGAAATTAAACAATGGCGAGAGCATAAAACATATATACACAAAGATTTTCCCTAGATCCCAAAACCGGGACTACTAGATTGATTTTTCATTATATTCCTTTCAATGTTACAATACATATATATGCATGCCGAAGCATCCATAAAACCCAATCCATTAACCCTGAATTAGAACATAACCATAGTTCCCTTGATTGGATCTACAAAATACCATGGAAAAAAAACCATCATGCCCAAAACCATGTGCGATATCCATGCACAAAACCATAGGTAGGATCGCCCACCTAATATAGGGTCCAAAAAAATTTCACGGGCTAGAGTAGGGGGGCTGCCGCCCCCCCCTACATACCCCCCGATAGGGGGGGCAACTGCCCTCCCCCCCTAACCCCCCTACTGCGCCTGACATAACGTACATGGGGGCCTACCACCTCCCATGTGACCCCCCCCCCACACATGGGGTAGTCATGGAAAGAATATAACATACACCCAACATTCTCCCACTTGTTTTTTTTTTTTCCACAAGGGGCTATATGAGAGCTTAGTCATTGATCCAACACTGCAATGCCCATTTTTTATCTACAATAAGAGAACTTCTCAGTGATCAAAGACTTTGTCAATGTATTGTAGAAATTTTGAATAATTTAACACATATTCAATGGAGATTATCCTGATCATGTACTAATGCGGAAAACATACACAATACATAAGCTCCTCTACGTTGATCAAGAATATAGCAGCATCAATAACAATAAAACATCAAGAGCATTCACACATTAACACAGTATGTATCCCGGGGAAAGCATCTCGCTAAAAACCCCACACTATCTGTATATTATATTGATTGAATCATGTAACATTACACAGCATAATACTTCTCACAAGTATCTCCACCTGTTACACACAATACAGCTCAGATTTGATCTCCAAATCTCTTCCACTGCTTGCCTGCCTCCACTGCTCAATACCTGCTCAAGAACTGATGAGAATTGCTTCCCAAACTCGATTTTCACCTGCAAAATAGTCACTCACTCTTTGTGGACGTGAGCAAAGGCTAAAATGCGGGCCAAATACGTGAGCAAACTCATTGGCATACTCAATCCTTTGATTGTGCAAGATCTGATGCACAACTATAGTCACAACTGATAGCAATCTGATTCTCTACCACCTGTCCCTGTTGAACTGAACATGCACTGACATGCAACTGAGTTAACTGATGTATTCTTTAGTTGTATTATGAGTTAATAATTAGTTTAACAACTCATCATTAGTCTATCTGCAGTTAGACTAACTACAACCAGTTTAACTAAGTTAAACTGAACACAACTCCATCAACTGTACCTCCAGTCCACTAAACTCAACTCACTTGAGTTCTAACTGAAGTCATGCATGCAACAACTCAACTGACTCATAAGAAAAACGAATTTCCTTCTGACAGCTGCATGTGCCACTTCCGTAGCTCAAACTGAAGTGCTCCAAGAGAATAAGATTAAGTTTATAGTCCAAATATTATTGTGAGATAATAATATTTGACTTTTCTATTTTTGACAGCCAGTCTAAAAATAGACTTGATCACTCACACTGTGATCACTCACACTTTCATCAAAAATAGAAGTCCATCTATTTTTCCCAACTTGATCAATCATCCATAAACATAGACATGATCCATATGTCTAAAAATAGACATAGTCTAAAAATAGACTTGCGCCAAAAATAGCCTGCGGGCCCACTTAGTGAAGGCGACTCTTTTCACTAAGCTCCATCATCTTGTTGCAATCTCAACACTCCCTCTCGACAAGATATGGATTATCAGCAACCCCTATCCTGCCTCGGTGGTACTCGAATTTGCTCCTGGTGAGAGCCTTCGTCAGAATATCAGCATCCTGATCCTCCGTTGGAATGTACGAAAGTAACATGATCCTCCGCTGCACACAATCTCTAATATGATGGTACCTGATGTGCTTGGACCCGAAAAACCCGACCAAGATCATCCTCATCCACACAGATCTTTGCTTCCTGCTGTACCAAGAAACTACTGTCGATCTGATACTGAAGACCCCTCCTGATGTGCTCTTTCTATCCGTTGGGCTCCCTGCCCAATCTGCATCCGTGAAGCCACATAGCTTCACCTCATCCTCCTGTCTGTACCAAGATCCATATCCCGATGTGCCTCTCAAGTGGCTCAATACATGCTTGCCCGCCTTCCAGAAGAGCTTGGTAGGATTAACCATAGCTTGTGAAAGATGGTTAACTGCATAGCATATATCAGGTCGTGTATTGACCAAATACATCAGCGACCCCACCAACTGTCGATAAACAGTGGCATCCACTTCTTCTCCCGAAGTGGCATCCTCCTTCCTCCAACCTCCAGGAAGAGGAGTATCAACAGGCTTGCAGCCATGCATGTTGAACTTCTCCAGTATCTCCCGAGCATACTTGCCCTGAGAAACAAACAGTCCACCACTACGCTACCATATTTCCAATCCTAGGAAATAGTGAAGGAGGCCCAAATCCTTCATCTCAAACTCTGTAGCAAGATCCTTCTTGCATGACAGTATCAACAGCTCATCACCCGTTAGAATCAAATCATCAACATACAGTACAATGATAAGCAACTTACCCTCCACCACAATCTGGTATAGGTTCGGATCCGCCTCGCTCTTGGAGAATCCAAGTCCTGTGAAATAGCTGTCTATCCGTGTGTACCAAGCACGTGGTGCTTGCTTCAACCCATACAGCACTCTCTTGAGCCTGCACACATGCGACTCGCTGCTGAAGACTTCAAAGCCTTCGGGTTGCTCAATGTACACCTCCTCCTCAATGACTCCGTTGAGGAACGCAGTCTTCACATCCATCTGATGAATGTGCCATCCCATCTGCGCTGAGAGAGCAAGAATCGTCCGTATGGAAGAATACCTTGCGACAGGTGCAAAGGTCTCCTCATAATCGATCCCCTCAATCTGTGAAAAGCCTCGGGCAACAAATCTTGCCTTGTACTTCTCCACACTCCCGTCAGCTGCCTGCTTAACTTTGTAGATCCATCTCGAACCTACCACTGATTTCCCTTCCGGTCTAGGAACAATCTCCCATGCACTGTTTCTGACAATAGAATCATACTCTTCCACCATGGCGTCTACCCATGCGGGATCCTCCACAGCTTCCTCGAAAGAGGATGGCTCAGTCACAACACACTTGCTCATAAGAGCCATGTATCCAGTGTACCGATCAGGTGACTGTCTCTGCCTGCGTTGGGCTGTAGGTGGTCCTACAACTTTCTCTGCATCTTGAGCCAGTCGCTCAGCTTCTGTCAAGCGCTTTCGCCCTCTGATGGTTGGCGCTGCATGAGTGGTCTCTTCCACTCCATGAACCTCGTCCTGTGGCTGATCCACGTCCTGAAGCTCATCCTTAGGAACTAATAGCTCCTCATCTGCATGCAAGTGTAGCTCCCTCTCAAGCGAACACTTCATGGCTTTCTCCTCCTGAAATTTTATATCCCGTCGCACAACAGTTTTACCACTATCTGGCAAATACACACGATAGTTGTGGGGCCTATCAGTGTACCCCACAAATATCCCAACCTCTGCAGTCGGTTCCAACTTCTTTCTGGCATCCTTCGTCACATGCATGTAAACGTTAGCACCAAAAATCCTCAAATGAGAAAGATCAGGCTTCTTACCAGAATAAGCCTCCTCGGGTGTACTCATGCCAAGTATCCTATGAGGACAACGGTTCTGCACATAAACTGTTGTATTGCATGCTTCCGCCCACAAGTGAAGGGGTAGGCCCTGATCATGCAACATTGCCCGTGCAGCACCCACAATCGTTCTGTTCTTCCGCTCAGCTACCCCGTTCTGCTGTGGGTTATGGGGAGCTATGAGCTCTCTACGAATCCCTTCTGCCTTGCAGAAATCCTTGAACTCGTCCGAGATGTATTCACCACCATTATCGCTCCTAAGAGCCTTCACCTTCTTCCCCGACTCCTTCTCGACCAGTGCTTTGAATTCACAGAACTTTGAATATGTCTCGCTCTTCTTCTGCATGAAGAAGATCCAGCACTTACGAGAGAAATCATCAACAAAAATCACATAATACCTGTGTTTTGCTGTCGAAGCAACTGAGAAAGGTCCACACACGTCTGTGTGAATTCTCTCAAGGATCGTCGTGGCGCGACTATCCTTCTCGTGAAAGGTGGCTTTCACAAACTTCCCCAAAGTACACCCCTTGCATTGATCTGACTGCGCAAGTGTGCCTTTAGGAAGCCCTGTAGTGATCTGCTGCAGTATCTTCAAGGCTCCATGGTGAAGGTGACCCAATCTCCTGTGCCACAACTCGCCATCATCCCGGCTCACCAATCCTTCTGCCTTGCCTGCCATTGCTGCGCATCCATCTACATGCAACTGATAAAGGTTCCTCACTCGAACCCCTATCTTTCGGGTCTCACCAGTTGTCTTGCTGCGCAGGAAGGCCTTTCCCTCGCTGAAAACAACATCATACCCCTTGTCTTCTAACATCGCCACTGAGATGAGATTCTTCTTCAATCCTGGAACATGCATGACTTCCTTCAATACAAAGGGTTTACCAGACTCCCTCTCAAAGGAAATGGTACCGATACCGGTCGCACTGTATCTACCATCATCGCCCATCTCGATGTGCACTCCAAGATCTTTGTCCTCCAGATCAGAGAACAAATCTCTATCTCCCGTCATGTGAAAAGACGCACCACTGTCCAGAAACCACACTGATCCCATCACACTTGAAACCAAGCATGCGATCAATGAAAAATCAAGCTCAAACTGAGAAGCTAAAGCCTCTCCCCCTGCAGATCCAGCAGCTTGCTTGTTCTTCTTCTTCTGCGGACAATTTGTGGCATAGTGTCCATGCTGGTGACAGTGAAAACACTTCACCTTGGACATATCCTGCTTCTTGCCTTTCGCACCAGACTGAGAAGCTTTCTTGCTCTTCCCTTTCTTTGCTTTGGCAGCCAAAGCACAATTCTCTTCATCAGCTCCCTTTGACGAAGATCCGTCCCTGGTACTCCACCTAATCTCCTCCTGCACAAGATCTGACCATAGTCTTTCCCATCCTGGCAACTTCTCCCGACCATTGACAGAGTCCTGATAGGAATGCCAACTCTTCGGAAGACCAAGGAGAGCCAAGCTCACCAAGTCCTCATCATCGACAGTAACCCCCACACTTCCCAGTTCATCTCGACACTGAGTGAACTTCGTGAGATACTTGGGAATACTGTCTCCCTTCTCGCATTTGATGTTTCTGAGTTTATCTTTGAGCGCCAGCTTCCTCTGATCGCTCTTGCTTTGGAATAATTCTGTTAATGATTTCCACATCAAATATGGAGTAGCCTTTCCATGGAGGCTGGACACAATGTGATCCTTCACGCCCTCCAACAGAATTCTTCGACATTTTGCGATCTTCTTTTGCCAAGCATCAGCTTGAGTAGCATCAGTAGGCTTTGGGATATCCGTATCTATGAATTCCTTCAGCCCGTTATCATCCAATACTGCCTCCATCCTGTCCTTCCATGCAATATAGTTTGAGCTGCCCTCAAGAGCATACTCCAATCGCAATCCGTTGAAAGACATTGCTGCGTTGTCACCAAGAAAACACTGCTGCAAATTCGAATTCCACCAGCAACCAACTCAACTGCTTCCGATCAACCCTCGCTTGATATCCTGTAAAAATCTCTTCTACAAATCAAGCTGCTCTGATACCATGTAGAAATTTTGAATAATTTAACACATATTCAATGGAGATTATCCTGATCATGTACTAATGCGGAAAACATACACAATACATAAGCTCCTCTACGTTGATCAAGAATATAGCAGCATCAATAACAATAAAACATCAAGAGCATTCACACATTAACACAGTATGTATCCCGGGGAAAGCATCTCGCTAAAAACCCCACACTATCTGTATATTATATTGATTGAATCATGTAACATTACACATCATAATACTTCTCACAAGTATCTCCACCTGTTACACACAATACAGCTCAGATTTGATCTCCAAATCTCTTCCACTGCTTGCCTGCCTCCACTGCTCAATACCTGCTCAAGAACTGATGAGAATTGCTTCCCAAACTCGATTTTCACCTGCAAAATAGTCACTCACTCTTTGTGGATGTGAGCAAAGGCTAAAATGCGGGCCAAATACGTGAGCAAACTCATTGGCATACTCAATCCTTTGATTGTGCAAGATCTGGTGCACAACTATAGTCACAACTGATAGCAATCTGATTCTCTACCACCTGTCCCTGTTGAACTGAACATGCACTGACATGCAACTGAGTTAACTGATGTATTCTTTAGTTGTATTATGAGTTAATAATTAGTTTAACAACTCATCATTAGTCTATCTGCAGTTAGACTAACTACAACCAGTTTAACTAAGTTAAACTGAACACAACTCCATCAACTGTACCTCCAGTCCACTAAACTCAACTCACTTGAGTTCTAACTGAAGTCATGCATGCAACAACTCAACTGACTCATAAGAAAAACGAATTTCCTTCTGACAGCTGCATGTGCCACTTCCGTAGCTCAAACTGAAGTGCTCCAAGAGAATAAGATTAAGTTTATAGTCCAAATATTATTGTGAGATAATAATATTTGACTTTTCTATTTTTGACAGCCAGTCTAAAAATAGACTTGATCACTCACACTGTGATCACTCACACTTTCATCAAAAATAGAAGTCCATCTATTTTTCCCAACTTGATCAATCATCCATAAACATAGACATGATCCATATGTCTAAAAATAGACATAGTCTAAAAGTAGACTTGCGCCAAAAATAGCCTGCGGGCCCACTTAGTGAAGGCGACTCTTTTCACTAAGCTCCATCATCTTGTTGCAATCTCAACATGTATCTGCGGTATTCTTCAAAGTGTCCTCTTTTACCAGCAACACCTTTTTTTCCTCAACCATATCCCTCACAAAGTGATATTGAACATCAATGTGCTTTATCTTTGAATGATAAGTAGGGTTCTTTTCCAAGAAAATTTCACTTTGGCTGTCACAGTCTATAGCTTATTGTACTAACCCCATACTTGAACACAATATTTGCAACCAAACTTCTTCCTTTCTTGCATGAGTGGCTGCCATGTATTCTACCTCGTTATTTGAAAGGGCCGCTACAGATTGTCTCTTACCCCTCCAAATAGGTTAAACACGTACCCACTTGTAGATCTTCTTTGATCCATATCTCCAACCCAATATGCATCAACAAAGCCACAGATGTCAAAAACTATGTCCAATCATGGTCTTCCTTGGTAGCATAAACCATAATCACTAGTGCCACGCAAATACTTGAAAGTCAGCTTCATTGCTGTCCAATGTTCCTTCCCTGGTTTTGACATAAAACTGCTCAATACTCCCACTGCATGTGCAATTTCTGGTCTAGTACAAACCATTGCATACATTAGGCTACCGACTACACTTGCATATGGAACACAGGACATGTCCTCTTCCTCTTCTTGTGGCTTGGGACACTGTTCAACAGAGAAATTTACACCTACATGAATAGGAACCTTCACTGGTTTATTATCTTGCATATTAAACCTCTGCAATATTGTCTCGACATACTTCCTATAGTTTAACCAGAGCTTCGTCCTTTCCCGATCTCATTTAATTTCCATTCCCAAAATATAGTTCACAGCACCAAGATATTTCATGTCAAATTTGGAGGACAATTGGGTCTTTAATTCCTGGATAATTTCTTTGTTATTTCCAATCAACAACATATCATCCACATATAAGACCAAATAAATAACACGGTCACCAATTAATTTAAAATACACACGCTGATCTGCTTTGCTTATGGTGAAGCCAAGTCCCCATATATATGTATCAATTTTTTCATACCACATCCTTGGTGAGTTCTTTAACCCATACAAAGACTTTTTTAATTTGCATACAAGGTCTTTCTTACCCTTCACCACAAATCCTTCATGTTGCTTCATATAGATCTCTTCTTCCAGAACCCTGTGAAGAAATGTTGTCTTCACATCCATTTGTTCTACCTCAAAATCAAAAGCAGCAGCAGAAGATAAAAGTAATCTAATAGAAGCTACCTTGGAAACAAGACAAAAAATATCACCAAAATCAATTTCTGACACCTAGGAAAAACCTTTTGCTACCAACTAAGCTTTGTATTTATCTACCTTGCCCTATGCATTCATCTTCTTCTTAAACACCCATTTGCTGCCAATGGGATTCCTTCTAGCTGGTAACTCCACCAGATCCCGAGCCTCATTTTTGTGCAAGGATGCCATTTCATCAACCATGGCCTCTTTCCAGAGTTTTCCATCCTCTAAATCTACTTCTTCCCTCACAATTATAGGATCATCATCAGTAATCGATAAAGAAAAATTTGAATAGAAAATAGATGGACTATACCTTTCTGGCTTCCTTCTTTCTCAAACTGATCTTATCAAAGATGGACTTTGTGGCTTTTCATATTCTTATTCCTCTTTGTTGGGGGGAAAAATGCCTATGCAGGACGATCCTATCCACCTAAGGTGTGACAGTGCCTTAGCAACAAACAGAGACAGCTATTCTAGTATTCTTCCTTTATGAATTAAGAATGAAGAGAGAGATGGATGGACTAACCGGTGTCTTCCGTTTGTCCCTCGATCCGGCTTCTCTTCTCTTGGAGAGTTCCCAGCTACTTGCCTTCTCGCTCGCCCAGCTTCAAGAGGTTTCTGCAAGATCACAAGAAGAGAACACTACACAAGACATGGATTCATATTCATAACTAGTTCAGGATTAGAAATAAACTAAATATACTAATGCAATCATACATCAAAAATACATCAGCATATAGGAGAAACCAAGATAGCTTTATTGATGAATAACAAGGTTCAGGAAGAGATACAACCCAGAGGGCTCCAATCCAGCATCTCCTTCCCAGCAAATGGAATTCCTATCTTCACCCCCTTTAAAGCATTAAGCACCCAATGATTCCAATCTCAAACCAACAACAATTCTTTGCAATAACAAAATTCCAGCCTTTAGATCTCATGGAGGAGAGATCCATATATAGATGTTTGGAGAGAGGATGAGTCAGCTTGAGATCTGACTAGTGTCCTCTCCCTCTATCAGTTCTTGATTCCACTTGGAGGTTCTTGCTTCCACTTGGAGATTTAGAACCTCTTACTCATCACCAGTCGAATTCCCTGAGGCAAGTGTCATTTTGGAAGCTTCCTTGGTTTTGACACCTTGAGAAATGAGCTTGCCACATGTCCACTCTCGTTCAGCGCAGGTAGCCAATGTTCCTTTTGACATTCAACGCAGGTAGCCAGTGTTGGCTTTGACATTCAGCGCAAACAGCTAGTGTAGCCACTGAAATGATCCTGAATTGACTTGTTTTTGAGCAGTTTCTGGTGGAGAACTTCTGTGAATTGCTGTGGTTTGTTAGCCTTGTTCCTCTAGGGGTAGGAACAACATGTTTAGGGACTTTGGATCCCTTAGATTATGGACATTTCATGCTCAATGCTGTAAGGCACAAAAATGTCTATAACAGTTGCCCCCTAAAGTATGAGGCTGTTTATCGGGTGAAATGCTTTATCAGGGGGATCCGAAGTTCATCCAATGCTGGGAGGAGACCTGTAATAAGATACAATACAATACATTATTTTTCATACTGCTTTCATGATCTAGCTGAGGTGGGCATTCCCATGCTCAGCTTTATAAATTCATTTTTCTGTACATAGAATAGACAATCGTCTGATGGTAGACTGATAATTTTGATGAAATTATCATCCTTTGAGTAGGATGATTATCTGCTGCAATGATGTACATGTCAATGTCTTTATCTTTCCTGAATATATATCGCAGCCCAGGATGGATGAAACTAGATTCGGGGTCTTCAAACTCGTTCGATCTTCACTCTAAGTACAAGTCGATCCATGTGAGAAATGTTTTGAAGTCGAACATGGAAAGACATCGCTTGATTACCGGTCAATGATGTAAACCGTTAACAAGCGCGAGAGGAATCACCGATAATGATAATGACCCTCAAGGTATTGTAGTACAATTCACGTGGTGTGAATAAAGGACTTGGCGTCGAACACCACGCAAAATCTTTCGGTCGAAGGTCATTGATGTATACCTGTCGCCGGAAGTGAGAAACTTGCCATTGAGGCATGCAAGCTTCAAAGTATTGAAGGGGTTGTTCCTAGATCAACTTCTTGGATAATGAGCTGATGTCGACAAGAAGCGATCTGTCAAAGGAGGGCCTTAATGAATCCCACATCAGTGACATGGAACGGAGCTAATGATTTTAATGGAGGTGAAAACGATCTGTGACATATGATTCAGGGTGGCGGTCATGAAAGGATGAAGGATAATGTATGGCAGTGGATGGGACACGGTTGACTTTTCTGAACAACTTCTCTTGAACATATGGCGACACTGATGCGATGGATTGGTAGCATTACCCCAAATATGGATGGTATGGCAAGACCATGGATGTGACCAGTGAATGAAACAACCCAACCCGATTGTGGTACGGAGGAAAAGTGTCATGTTCAAGAGTGACTTGCTACCATCAAAGTTTTCTTGAGTTTCTCCCAATTTTTCCCCAGTCATTGCTGACCAGTACCTCTTTATTTTTGTCAAGCTTGAGGAGGATAACATATGCTTGTTCTATAACCTGCCCTTCGGGCAAGCCCATCGCTATGTTTTAACGAGCCTAGCAATAGTGAAACTCGTTCTCGTCTAAAGACAAGTTTGTCGCTATTTAATGATTTTATCGAGTCTAACGACAAGGATAACTCGACCCTTTTCATTTTTAGAGAGTCTGAAAATGTACATAAAGTTAACTCCAAAAGTCCTTTTTTGTCATCTAATCCCTTAAGTCCGAAAAAGTATAAAACAATACAGAAGGGATGAGTTTTCGATAGTTTTAACGAGCCGAATAAAACAAGCGATCGATCTTTTTGTGCAATAATCCCTCAGGTCCAAAAAGATTAAAATCTAGAGGAGGGATAGCTCTTCCTGTCCCTTTAACGAGCTGGAAGGCCAAGGAATCGACAATCTTTTCATATTTTACGAGTCAGTTGAAAAGAGCTTAAAGAAGACTCGTCTTTTGAGGAACGAGTGATAAATAGGGTTAGCAGCTGATTCCAGGTACAGGTTGGAATTTTCCAATCACGACAGTGTCACAAGGATGGCTAGGTGTAATCACTCTTCGCAGTTGTTCCTCAAAAAGGGTAAACAATCATATGGAGGTGAACGATCGGCCAAATGAAAAGTGGAGGTGACGGTGCAAACACGACCAAGGCTTTACTGGCTGATAAGGTTACATTCACAGTGGTTATTTACCAGGATAGTTCATTTTTTAACAAGCTTAAATGCGGGTGGAAACATTTGCTCGATCTTATGTTTATTTTTTAACGAGCATGAACTATGCGCTAAAACTGCTCGGATCTTGCGTTTATTTTTTAACGAGCATGAACTGTGTGCTAAAACTGCTCGATTCTTATATGGTCAAATTTTGATTTTTTACCATGACTAGCTTTGCCCTTTTCAAAGATAGTACTGTATCCTCAATTGCTGAATCAAACTAGTTAGAAATGAATAACATTTGCTTGAAAATGAGATTAGAACCCTAATATTTTTCTTTGAACTACGTAAAAAGCCATTAAAAGGTGTTTTTACCTCTCATTTTGCCATTTCATTTGAACTTGGTTTGTTGGAGCTTTGGAGGTGCCTCTTCCCCCTTGATTTTCATCAGCTGATTCCAGGAGATTCTGCGGACAATTTTCAGCGCCATCTGGACCAGGTGGGAGCTAAACCCTAGCTCTTTCTTTTCATGGTTTCCTTTTTCCATTCTGTGCCTGTTTTGCTGTTCTCCTGAGCCCCTGGGGTTTTGTTAGGGTGCTATGCCATCATTCGAAACCTGCGTTGAATGTCAAGCTGCATGAAGGCAGTTTGACCTTCAACGCAGGTGGGACACTAGCCAGTTGCGTTGAGCATAGAAAAATAGTTTTGTTGCATAGTTTTTGATGAAAATTTTGCCAGTTTCTCATCAAATCCAGGATCTTACTCTTTCTCTTGTTTGTTTTGTAGGGACTTTTGAGCAAAATGACCCTTACATGGCGAGAACAAGAACATGAAGAAGAGGACATGATTGCCCTCCATGACCCTGTCACGGTGAATGCGCTGCGGAACTGTGGCCTACTGAAGTTTTTCCGTATCTCTAGCATGAGAGCACAGATCTCCTTACTGCAGTATATTCTTGATGCTTGGGATCCTATCAACCAAGTATTTCAGATCAGGAGCAAATCCATCCCTTTGACCGTGGTAGACATTTACTTCTTGACTGGTTTGTCGAGGCGGGGTGCCCCCATTTCTTTGTCAGGTTCGGCCCGAGGGAATGACTCCGTGAGAGATTATGTCCGCCAGTATTGCAGGGAGGGATCCCAGCCGAGTAGAGACGGCAAGGTTGTTATCCGTGAGATCACTGACAGGTCTCTCAGGTCCATTCTGTATACTATTGGTAGGATGGCCGGTAGTGCATCTCTTCATGTTGCCAACAGATCCTATGTGCAGCACGCCTTGGAGTGCCTCCAACCGAAAATATTCAACTGGTGTGATGCAGTACTTCTTCAGATGAAAAGTCAGTTGAACAAGGTAAAGGACGGGAAGCTGAAGAACTTTGGATTTGGTTCTATTCTGACTGCCTTTGCCTTGGAGAAAATACCACTGATGCAACCTCAGTATATCGCACTCGACTTGCCTTCTCCTACCGAGCCACGCATGCAGAGATGGGTTGATCACATGTCTAGGCATGCTGGTCAATCTCAGATTTCTTTCACTGATACCTTCTTCAGGTGGTTCGAGCGTCAGGAGATGGTCTATTCCGAGTATCCATATGTTGGTATGGATTTCCGAGGTGATCCGGACTTGGTACTGCCGGATGGCGAACAGTGGGGCGCTATTGTAAAATCTTTGACCATATTACTATTTATTGTTCTTACTTATAATGTCCTTGTGCTTTATTCTATCAAGACTTTAATCAAACTCATGTGTGCATGCAGATGTTGGTCCTGTTCGTCCAGCAGTTCGCCCGAGAGTGCCAGTTGCTGCCCCAGCAGGGGAGACTGTTGGGAGAGTTATTCTCCGCGACCTTGACGTGGCCGAGACCCTTACAGCTGTGCAGGAGCAGGTTGAGAGCCTTACTCTCGGCATTCCCGATGTGAGGATTGATGAGTTACCTTTACAGTTGCAGCGGCATACTACTGGTGTGCCTAGACGATGGACTCGTCTCTTGCGCATGATTGCATAGGCCGTGACGTGCTATCATGAGCATCACTAGGCTAGGGTGCCCCCTAGCATTTTTGAGTTTTTGGGTCATACGACCGATTTTTGTCTTGGTTACAGAACATTATGTATAAACGATAAACAGATTATATATATATATTTTGATTTTCGGGGTTTATTTTGGTTGAGTTGTATGATCCATATGTACAACATTGATGATGTGTCTCTTTTTATAAATGTCGCAAATGTCTATCTAACACATAGTTTGCTAATGAGTCGGTTAATGTGTTTAAGTTTATGGAAATATGCTGGTATTGAATTAAATGAAACTGTCTTTCCAAAATCTTAACCCTTAGGAACATGCGATAAATAGCTGGGTTGCGAACAAAATATATACCATTGAGTTGTAGTATTACGAGTTGTGAGTCTAGCCTGACGATTAGTCGGCGTATACCATGGGTGATGGCATCAGAGAGTAGCTCTATCAACGCGCTATACTGAACGATGTTATTCATTGATTGCCCAATACATACACCTCTAAAACTTACTAACTCGCCGCTTGGATCAAAAATGGCCCAGGCTATGGAGGACAGGTTCCGCGAACTACGACTCGCTCCGTCGGCATATCCAACACATGTCTCCAGAAGGTTTGACATCTGCAATAAATGTAAAAAGGTGGATTACTCGACCAAAACAAACACTTTAGCGAAAACAAAATACAACAAAAGCCTACAGGTTACTATTTAAGCATAGTAACGCTTGAGATACAACCCATTACGGGGTTGCGCCAGTGGAATTCCGTCATAATCCATTAACTCGTAGGCTCCTTTTTCTAACACTCATTTAACAATATAGGGGCCCATCCATAAAGAATTAAATTTACCTGCTCCCAACTTATCGGATTCTTGGTCATAAAGCAAGACCAAGTCACCTTCTGAGAAGACACGGGGTTTGACATTTTTGTCGAACTGCGCCTTGACTCGTTTCTTATGGGCTTCGTTAGCCAAAGCGACATCACGATGGGTTTCATCCAATTGGATTAATTCTAAGAAACGGGTCTCTTCTTCCGAAGTTTTGGGGAGGAGATCAATTGCGAGTTTAAGAGACGAAATTTCACACTGGATTGGCAAGACTGCTTCCAGGCCATACACCAGTTGGAAAGGTGTGAACCCGGTCGCGTTCTTTACCGATGTTCGGTAAGCCCACAAGGCTGAGTACAGGATTAGGTGCCACCTTCTTTTGTGAACCCCGATCATCCTTTGCAACATATGCTTCAGGACCTTGTTGATTGCTTCAACTTGTCCATTGGCTTGCGGATAATACGGGGTAGAGATGTCGTGAGATAGCCCTAGCTTGGCAGCTAGTTCAACCATCATGTGATTGCAAAAATGCGACCCATGATCTGTAACTATGGCCTGTGGTACGCCGAACCTGGCGACTACATGATTGAAAAAGAAAAGGGCAGCTGTTTCACCAGTATTATCTAATGTAGGCATCGCCTCGGCCCATTTGGTAAAATAGTCAACAGCGACTATAATATACCCATGCCCCCCGGTCGAGGTGGGGTTATATGTCATGAAATCGATTCCCTATTTGGCGAAAGGCCCAACAACAACTATTGGTTGTAAAGGTGCGGGTGGTCTTCTGGTTTTGCTATTGAAAATTTGACAAGCATGGCAACTTCTGACTGCGGTTATGCAATCTTTGAACATGGTTGGCCAGAAGTATCTTGCTTGTAAGATTTTCTGTGTTGTAGAATATCCAGATTGATGCCCCCCACATGCGCCTAAATGACACTCATTCAGGGCTTTTTCGGCCTCTTCATGGGTGAGGCACCTCCTCAGAACTGTATCGATACCACGACGTAAAGTGTATCACCGACGATCATGTAGTCTTTCGCTTGGTATCGTATACATTTCTGTTCTGAGTGAGAGGTGTTAGGCCTGTATTTTTGGGTTTGGAGATAAATTATTATATCTCCATACCACTCATTGCTTGCAGATATCAGAAACAAACTTTCGTCCATGATTGACTCTTCTGATGTTTCATCGTTTGACGACGATGGGAGATCGCACAATAATTCTAGGAAAACTAAAGCTTTCTTTGATTTGGATTTTACAAATTCCAGATCAAACTCTTGAAGGATCGCTATCCATTTTGAATATTTGCCCCCCAGCAACTGTCGCGACAATATATAAGTCATGGGGTTGCAATCTGATAAAATGGTAGTTTTCCGAAAGAGGATATAATGTCGAAATCTTTGTATCGCTTGAACAGCAGCGAGTGCTAGCTTTTCAACATAAGAATATTTGCTTTCTGTATCATTCAAGTTTTTACTTAAATAATATATAGGATGTTCAATTCCATCGACTTCTTGAACTAAAACCATCGCAATGGTCGTATCTGCTGCAGTCAGATACAGGTTAAAATCTCTTTGATAGTTCGGGGCATACATTAATGATGCTTTTACTAGAGAATCTTTCAGAGCATCAAAGGAAGCTTGCGCCACCTGATCCCAGACAAAAGGTACATCCTTTTTCAAAAGACGAGTATAACCTTTAGCAAGTTCTGCGTAATTTGGAATGAACCTCCTCAGAAAGTTTGCTTTCCCTTGGAGTTTCTGAATCTGAAGCAAATTTGAAGGTGGAGGCAAATTAATGATTGCCTGAACCTTGCAAGGGTTGAGCCGAATCCCATCCTTAGAGACTACAAAGCCAAGTAAACGACCAGAACCGACGCAAAACACACATTTGTGTGGATTGAGTCCTATCTTGTAGTGTCGGCAACGTAGAAATATCGCTCTTAAATGCTGTGGATGATCAGTCCGCTTTCGCGAATGAGCCGGAAGGTCATCGAGATATGGTTGAACAATGTTCTTGATGTCATGGAAGGCATAATTCATTGCCCTCTGAAACGTCGCCCCTGCGTTCTTTAAACCAAAGGGTAATTTTTGATAAGCGAATGTGCCCCACAGACAGATGAATGCAGTCTTTGACTGGTCCTGTGGGCGGATATTTATTTGATTATACCCAGAAAATCCATCCATGAATGAAAAGATTTCACATCCGACGCATTCATCAATTATCTGGTCAATGAAGGGTGTAGGGTAGTTGTCTTTCGGACAAGCTTGGTTTACATCCCTATAATCGACGCACACTCTAATTGTCCCTTGTTTCTTCATAACAGGGACAATATTCGATACCCAATCGGTTAGAGGAACCGGGTAGATGAAACCAGCATGGAGAAGCTTTTCAACTTTGCTTTAATGGCAGCGGCTTTCTTGGGGTGCACCTACCGAAGCCGTTGTCTTACTGGTTTGACATCAGGATACATTTTAATTTCATGTTCAACGATACTCGAGTCAATGCCTGGCATTTCATCATATGACCAAGCAAAGACATCTCTGAACTCGCGAAAAAGAGCGTTATATATTTCCAGTTCTGAAGGAGAACAACCTTTGCCGACATAAATATTCTCTACAACATTTGTTTTAGTCGAGATATTTATGGCTATAGTCTCTTCAATATTGGATAAGTTTCGCTCGGAATCCACCGTATTTACAGTATTTGATAGGAATTCAAAAACTGAAGGGTGATAAAGGTCATGTTGAGTATCTTCTTCATATTCTGGAAGAAGGGAACGATGGTGGCAATCGTTCCATGGTGCCCCCTCAATCAACATTGATTGTAGGATTCCTTCGTCAGTCCCATGCACTTTCGACCAAGGATCTAATGGGGTACCATATTCTCTAGACCTATCTACCCAAACGCTTGATGAGCGTTGATTTGGGTTCGCCTCCCATGCCCGGAACATTGATTGCTATAATATTTCTATTGGGCTTGGGGGCAAAACCATTGCATGATCCATGTTGATATCGTCTTCTGAGATCTTCGTGGAAGATATCATGTTGCAGGCTCTTACCAATGCTACTTCTCCTATATAGATTGGAGGTGGAAGTGCGAAAGTTCCCATTAATGTGGGGTCTTTCAGTAGGCCTACTCCGATGTCTTGAAGCGAGTGGTTGCTTCCATGGATCATGGGAATGCTTCCTGTAACTTGTGAACCATTAGGGAGGAAGTCTTGTTGGTCGACGATCGTAATCCCTCCTTGAAAAGGGAATGCGATCTTCCTAAAATAAGTCGACACAACAGCTTCCATGGCATAGATCCACGGTCTTCCTAGTAGGATGTTGTAGTCAAGATTACCATCGATGACTTCAACATCTATTTCTACTGTTTTTCCTCCCAGTAGAAAAATGCCTATGCAGGACGATCCTATCCACCTAAGGTGTGACAGCGCCTTAGCAACAAACAGAGACAACTATTCTAGTATTCTTCCTTTATGAATTAAGAATGAAGAGAGAGATGGATGGACTAACCGGTGTCTTCCGTTTGTCCCTCGATCTGGCTTCTCTTCTCTTGGAGAGTTCCCAGCTACTTGCCTTCTCTCTCGCCCAGCTTCAAGAGGTTTCTGCAAGATCACAAGAAGAGAACACTACACAAGACATGGATTCATATTCGTAACTAGTTCAGGATTAGAAATAAACTAAATATACTAATGCAATCATACATCAAAAATACATCAGCATATAGGAGAAACCAAGATAGCTTTATTGATGAATAACAAGGTTCGGGAAGAGATACAACCCAGAGGGCTCCAATCCAGCATCTCCTTCCCAGCAAATGGAATTCCTATCTTCACCCCCTTTAAAGCATTAAGCACCCAATGATTCCAATCTCAAACCAACAGCAATTCTTTGCAATAACAAAATTCCAGCCTTTAGATCTCATGGAGGAGAGATCCATATATAGATGTTTGGAGAGAGGATGAGTCAGCTTGAGATCTGACTAGTGTCCTCTCCCTCTATCAGTTCTTGATTCCACTTGGAGGTTCTTGCTCCCACTTGGAGATTTGGAACCTCTTACTCATCACCAGTCAAATTCCCTGAGGCAAGTGTCATTTTGGAAGCTTCCTGGGTTTTGACACCTTGAGAAATGAGCTTGCCACATGTCCACTCTCGTTCAGCGCAGGTAGCCAGTGTTCCTTTTGACATTCAACGTAGGTAGCCAGTGTTGGCTTTGACATTCAGCGCAAATAGCTAGTGTAGCCACTGAAATGATCCTGAATTGACTTGTTTTTGAGCAGTTTCTGGTGGAGAACTTCTGTGAATTGTTGTGGTTTGTTAGCCTTGTTCCTCTAGGGGTAGGAACAACATGTTTAGGGACTTTGGATCCCTTAGATTATGGACATTTCATGCTCAATGTTGTAAGGCACAAAATTTCTATAACACTCTTCTGCTGTAGAGTCTGATTTTTCTTCCTTTAGCTCAAACTTTATCTTCTTAGGTTCCTTTGGTAGGAATTCATGTTTAATAACATCTTTCACCTCTCTAAACACCACAACTTGGTTGTACACAACCTTCCTTGTTTCTAGGTTCCAAAGATTATAACCTTTTAAAACATCCTTATACCCAATAAAGATGCACCTTTCAGATTTATTATCCAACTTTGTTCTTTTCTCCTTTGTAACATGTACATATGCATTAGATCCAAATACCCTCATATGTGAAAGAGAAGGATTATTACTAGTACATACCTCTTGTGGAGTCCTATCCTCCAACGCTGATGAAGGTGATCTGTTGACCAGGTAACATGCAGTCTTCATCACCTTTGCCCAGAATTCCTATCCTAACTCGACACCACTAAGCATGCTTCTTTCCTTTTCCATCAATGTCTTGTTCATTCTTTCTGCAACTCCATTTTGCTAAGGTGTGTATGAGTAGTCTCCTTTTGTGCTATACCACACTTCTTATAGAACTCTTCAAGTTCCTTCCTACAAAAATCTCCACTGTTATTTGTCCTTAGCACCTTTATCTTCTTCTCCGTCTGGTTTTCCACCAAAGCCTTAAATTCTTTAAACCTATCAAAGAATTCAGATTCATTCCTGAGGAAATATATCCATGTATTCCTTAAGAATTCATCTATAAATGATACATAGTACACAAACTTACCTAGTGATGGAACCGACACAGGTCCAAACTCATCACTATGCACAAGCTCTAATATCTATGATCTAGGTGGATATTGGTGGCCACCTACCTATTCCACCTAGATCCCCCAGTTAGTTTCATTTGTTTCTTTGTTCATTTTAGCATTTAATATTTTTAGCAGTCTTTCGGGTTCTAAACTTTCAAAGTTGTTTTGACCCCCTAAATGGCATTTTTTTGGGGCCCACGATAGGCCTGTAGCCATAGGCACGAGCCTGTGACAAAACCTATAGTACTGAGAGAGACCTTTCCAACAAGGTATCGTATGCGCCAAACGGAGATAATATGACCAAGTTACGACCCTAGGAAGTTTGCTACCCAACTAACCCCAACGAGGCCCACAAACTTTTGGTGTTACATCTCATGGGGTTAGGGTTTTGGTTGTTTAGAGTTTTCTCATGTTTTCCAATAATAAATAGGCCCTTGAGCCTCATTGTAACACAATTCAAAGGCATATAACCACCACATCTCTTCTTGGAGATAAGCTAACATCGCTCGAGCTATCTTATTTCCATTATGTTTGTAAGCATAGTTCATTAATTTTATATTAATGAAATGAAGTGTTTTTCTACTGCATCTCTGTGTTTATGATTATATATGTAAGTTTTTGCATTCCTGTTTAAGTTCAGATCAGTGGTATTAGAGTGGTCTGCTCTTTCTCTATTTTTCTTTGCATGTCCCCAAAGAGGTTAGGGTATAAGGAGTTAGGGGTTGATCTAGTTGAACCATTGCAAGATCAGCCTCGTAAAACCCGAAGACCTCCCATGGTAGAAGAAAAGAAAGATGAGGGGGTAGGAGATCCTTTCAAAATGTTTCTTGAGGAAGCCCTCGAGCGATAGAGGGACGCGATGATGGATAACTCTTCCCAGATCCTCCAACCACTACCCACAGGCAATGCATATTCATCCAGTAGCCACACTGGAGGTGCCACTCCTTTTAAGATACAAGTTATCTTCGATATTTCCATATTCAAAGGCCTGATAGATGCAAACGCCATAGATAAATGGTTAAATCTATTGGAAGGATATTTTTCAGTTCATAACTTTTCCAATCAGGAAAATGTAACCTTCTCACTTCTTAAAGTCATCCAACACGTCAAGGATTGGTGGGAAACCTACTGTTAACAAAAGGATGAGAGTGAACCCTCATTGTTTTCAGCCACACCCACTTGGAATTCTTTTTGAGATGCCATCAAGGAACAAAATTACCTTGTTGGGAGCTATGAAGAAAAATACATAAAGTGGACCACACTACAATAGGGAAGGGACCAAGATGTGCCAGAGTTCACAAATACTTTCCATACCCTTCATACGGAGTTGGGTATCAAGGATACTGAGTGACATTTCATGCTCAAGTACCGTAGTTGTCTACACAAGTACATCCAGGATGAGATGGAGTTCTTGGACATTTCCTCGGTTGGCATGGCGTATCGATACACTATTAAGATTGAGCAGAAGCTTAAACAGAAGAAGCGGGACTTTGGATCTGTGAATCCAAAGCAAGGAAAAGATACCCCCAAACCACAGAACAAAGGACCAAGCCAAGGCGATGCTACCTAGGACAGCCCACCGAAGCTACAAGAAAATAACAACACCTCGATGACAAAGAAGGACACCGAAAATGGTGTGAGTTCCATAAGAGCTCCACTCACAATACAAGTGAGTGTCGGGCCAAGGAGTCATTGGTGGTCGAGTTGAAGTCTTCCGAATTAGACACAGGTTTTGACTCTGAATCATAACCTAATAAGGGAACTGACAAAGGGAAGTAGATCATTGATGCAGAGCCTAGTGCCACCTTGGCCACCACCATGATCCAGAAGATTGAGCTTGAAGATCCAGAGGAGGGGGAACACCTCTTCCACTCATAGATGTGGATGAAGGGTTCTCCGCTGCAGTTCATTGTTGATAGCGGGAGCCAAAATAACATCATTTCAGTAGACGCCATGAAGCGGCTGGGCCTAAAGACTATAACACATCCACAATCGTACACCATCTGGTGTCTTCACCAAGGATGAGATCTTCATGTCAGCCAGTAGTGTCGCCTTCCCTACAACATCAAGCCCTTCATAGATGAGGTATTGTGTGACATTTCTCCTCTTGAATTTTGTGATGTATTGTTAGGACAACCATACTTGTGGAAGCGACATGCTGTATATGAGTCTAGACCTCGCTCTGTGATTATTACTTTGACTAATAAGTTATACGGGATACAGGCAGTAGCCCCACTTACCGCCATCCCTTTGATCACTGCAAAGCAATGCAGTAAGATCATTTTCCACACCAGATTTTTTTTTCCTTGTGATTCACCCCTAGGGCAAGAAGAAGGTTGTGGCCACAGCTTCCATGCAGGGCTCCTTTGCATAGCAACAATAGATGGACAAGGTTGTGGAGGAGTACAGGGATATTTTTTCCTCACCCATAGGGGTACCTCTGCACTATCAGGTCAAGAACTCCGTGCATCTGACCCCAGGTGCATCATTTCCCAATGGACCGATCTATCGACGCTCTATTCTAGAGAACGATGAGATCAAGAGGCATATTCAAGAACTATTGCAGAGAGGGAATAGCATGCCAAGCTCATCACCTTGTGGGAGCCCGATTGTATTAGTACAGAAGAAGGATGGGACCTAGAGGTTCTGTATTGACTATCAGGCGCTAAGCAAGATCACTGCCTGGAATAGGTACCCAATCTCGTGAATTGATGACCTTCTGGACTAGCTCAAGGGGACCAAATATTTCAGCAAGATTGACTTAAAGGTTATCACTAGGTGCCTATTGAACCCTTTGATGTGTGGAAGACTTCCTTCAAATCCAAGGAGGGGATTTTCAAATGGTTGGTCATGTTGTTCAGATTAATGAACACCCCTACAACCTTCATGAGACTGATGGATGCCATATTGTGACCCTTCACCAATGCATTCATGTTCTTGTATTTAGATGTCATCTTGATCTTTAGGAAGAGTTGGAATGAGCACCTCCACCATATTCGACAGGTCCTTCAAACTCTGTGCCAACATAAGTTGTGTGCTAACTTAGAGAAACGCACATTTGGCCTAACCCAGGTTCAATATTTGGGGTACATCATTGATGAGCATGGTGTACATGTGGATGCATCCAATATACAAGTCATTCAGGATTGGCCAACCCAAACCACTCTAACAAAGCTCCGTAGCTTTTTGGGTCTTGCCAATTTCTACCGTAGGTTTGTGTTGGGGTTCTCTTAGTATCACTTGGAATTTAAGTCAAGTCACCAAGGGCAGAGTGAAAGCAAAGTCTTTTTGGTTGGAAACCCAACAATAAGCATTCTTCAAGTTGAAGAATAACCTCTGTTCTGCACTAGTGCTCACATTACCATACCTGCAACAACCATTAGATATTGAGACAGATGCCTCTGACTACGCTATTGGTACGGTTCTTACTTAGCATGGGCATCTAATGGCTTACCACGGTGAGACACTTTCAAACACAATCTGAAAGTACCCCACTTATGAAAAAGAAATGTATTCCATTATGCGAGCCTGCCGTCAATGGAACCATTACATTCTGGAAAGGGAAACAATCATCCACACAAACCACCGACCTCTACAGTTCATACAAACACAAGGGAAGTTGCAAAATGATCGCCATAAGAAATGGTCCACCTATTTGCAACAGTTCCATTTGAACATTAAGTATAAGAAGGGAAACACCAATAATGTTGTTGATTTCCTTAGCTGGCCACCGGTCATGGCGCTGATCACTGTGCTCGACTCCTGTGGGCACGAGACATTCGGGTGACCACATATTTACAAGAGCGATCTAGAATTCGGCAGCATATACTAGACACTCTTGAAAGGGAAGCAAGTTCCAAATTTTCACCTTCAAGATGCATTGTTATTCCACCTAGGACACATCTGTGTTCTTTCAAGTGAGCATGCCAAGATGATTTGGAAGGAGCACTATAATCGGGTCGATGGACATTTCGAAGTAGAGAAAACAGTGCTAGTATTGTAGAAGTATTTTTATTGGCTGAAACTTCATTAGGATGTTGGGAAGTACATAGATCCTGCACCACCTGTGCCATTGCCAAACCAACCATCAAGAAGCAAGGCATGTATACTCCTCTACCTACTCATAGTCAGCCTTGGGAATCTGTCTCCATGGATTACATGTCGGGCCTTCCTTCTACTAAGGATGGAAATGATTTCATTTTCGTGGTCATCGACAGATTCTCTAAGATGGCCATCATGGCAGCCTGGAAGAAGAGTATCACAATAGAGGCCACTGCTAAGCTCTTCTTTGAGCGAGTATGGGTACAATTTTGGATCCCACAGTCTATTGTCTCAGATTGGGATAACAAATTCTTGAGTGCATTTTGGTCAAGTCTCTGGTCGATGCTAGATACAAAAATTACTAGTCCATGACTTTCCATCCCCAAACTGATGGCCAAAAAGAGGTTGTTAATAGGATGATCATACACATTACGCACATGTACAAATCGAAGCATCCATGCACATGGGATGAAAGTATCCCCTATGTCCAACATAACTACAACAGAGCTCTCCACAACTCAACATGCCACAATCCCTTTCATGTAGGGCTGGGATTTCAACCATTATGCCCCATTGATGTGGCCATACCATTTGCAGCCACTCAGGTAGATTCGGCTCACGTTAAATCTAAAGATGAAAGGGCTAACATATTCATTAAGCGCATTCAACACATCCGCTAGCAGGTCCATGATATATTGGAGAGATCCAATGCTAAGTACAAGCAGCGCCATGATCAACATCGAGTGTCGCACAAGTTCCATGTGGGTGAAAAACTTTGGCTACCTTTGCAGAAGGAGCACCTTACTAGATCCCACCACAATCTTCACTTGCTCCAATATGGACCATACACCATCACCAAGGCCGTTGGTGACAATGCCATTGAGCTCAGCATTCCACCGTTCCTTGGTCTGCACAAAGTGTTCAATTTAGAATGCCTTTGGCCATACTTTCCACCATTGTTGGACACATCTTGTTAGTGTCAATGTCTTCACACTACCATCAGTGATCAAAATTCACTCTTTTGCATTTGATACTAGGTGTCCCATTCTGATGAGTTGCATTCCATTAGGTCATGGATCAACTGATGGTAGGTACATTTCAGTTTTTTCCCTCATGACACATATCTGTTGACCTCTTTTCATATGTGATTCAATCAATGGTTCATGTTTAGGTTCATTTTCAGTTTATTTCATCAAATAGGTCTTAGGTCTTAGGGTTATAGTCTCATTAGGTATTAGGGTTTTACCATGACAAATTTTTAGTAACCATTGACTAATAATGGTCAGTAGACACATGAGGATGACAATAATCATCAGAAAGTTTTAATCTCATAATTTGTAAACTTAATAAATTTTTCACCTCAAAACTAGTTTGAGGTGAAAACAGAGCATTGGTATATTTTGTAAATTTCATGTAATTTTATTATTTCTCAGATGTAATTAATAGTCTCATGCTGCTCCTGGTCACCTGCTGAGATTTCCAAGTACATGCCACTGCAAAAGTCAAAGAAATCAAGCATCAGGTCACCTATTTCAAGCAAAAGATCAAGCATCCAAAAAACAAAGTATTTGAAAAAGCAAATAGAGATTATAAAGTGGGGTTTGAAGAATGAAAAATCAAAAGTTGCCAAGCCATATAAAGGTCATCCTTCTCTTAAGTTATTTTGTTGTTTGAGTTGAGGTCTATGAGCATAAATGCGATTTTGAAGTGTTATTGAGCAAAGGGAGTGAAATCATTGTGTTTGTGGAGAAACCTGCCTAGTGCTACGCACCAAAGTTTGGCGCTACGCACCAAAGTCCGGCGCTACGCATAGGAGTGGCGCTACGCACCTGGGTTTTTCCTGCAGTGTAATTTTGAATTGGCCTACGCACTAAACCAGTGCTACGCACCTGGGTGAGTGCATTACACACCTGGCAATTAGGCTCCAGATTGTTCAAAATCATTCCAATTCACCTCAAAACTCCCAAATTCCTCCATTGCAAGTAAGTAACACCATTATTCTTGCTGAAAATAATTGTTGCATCAGTCTTGGGTTGTTTTGTTTCTCAAAAAATCAAACCCTAGTTTCACTAAACTATCTCCTATATTTTGGTTATGGTTGTCCTATATCATATATTTTCTTTTCCCTAAACCCCATTCCCCTCATATATAACTCCCTAGACATCATTCCCTAAACTTTTCCCTAATCCCTAAACCCTACACACATACATCCCAAACCCTATACATATACCCCAAACCCTACACTATTCACTAACCCTACTCACTCCCTACATCCCTTTCCCACTCTTGTTCACCCTCACCTATTTTCCTATTCAAATATCTTCATACTTATCTTACCTTCATTCACCAATTCATCAGTCTTCATTCACCACACTTCATTCACCTCAAGAGAAACAACTGTACAACAATGGAGAGGGACAATGAGTATGATCTGGAAGATTGAAACCCTTAGTGACAGTTCCAGGGAGAGAGACACATAGGGCAGGAAGCCTCATAAGGGAGGAAAACATATCAGAGAGGAGCCCACCAATTTGAGGGAGCTGCAAGCCTGCAAATTTTCCATTTCTTGTTTTAGACATCAGTCATGTTTCAATTTATGTGAAATGGTGGAAAGGATCAAATCTCATCATGAATTAGCGAGGTTTTTTGTGACACATTTGGACAACAATGAGGTAAACCTTGCTGGAGTTACATTCACTTTGTCACCAGCTATTATTTTAGAAGCTACAGGTATTCCAAATGTGGGTGAGAAGTGGAAAAAAGGTCAGAACATTGACAGGGAATACTATGAGCCTTACGTCAAGGCTAAATATCATAACAAAGTCAAGAGAGTATTCCCCTTTAAATTCTTGGAGGACAAGTTTGCTCCATTGATGAATATCATAATCAAGTACTTTACTTGTGAAGGTAGGTTTTCCCACTTGTATGCATACGACATTACACTGTTGATGCATTTCACTAGGGTGAGAATGATGAATATCCCTTATTTCATGTTTAGAAACATTGAAAAGATGGCACTCATTGTAAAGAAGAAATCATACCCCCAGCAGTTAACTAGCATCTACCACTACTCTTTGATTAAAATCATTGTTTTGAATCAGCTGAACTTTCTTAACATACCATGGGAAGATTTCATTTCTCATGAAATGTTCAAAGGTCCTCAAGTCTTTTCATTAGTGCCACATGAAGAAGGTGGATCTTTAGGACATGAAAAGGTCCAAGAGACTGAAATTTTTGGAGTGCTAGTATTTGTGACATATGAGAGGGGCACTAGGAAACTTTTTGTAGCTGCCAGGTGAGTATTATCTCCACAAGGTGTGCAAGGGGTCTCGCCTTCATCTTCAAGCCATAGGCAAATGCTATCTCGACAAGGAGTGGAAGGGGCTTTGCCTTCTTCTTCAGCTAAACAGGTACAGGTTGGGCAGCAACACAAGGGTAAAGGTAAAGGCAAGAAAAATGCATGAGAAGGATCCTAGTGATGGGCAAGAGAGATATTTTGACCTTGTTGATCATGAGGAGACACAAGGAGTGGATGTCATTGACTTGGATGCTCAAGATCCAAGGACTATCAAAGACATGATCATTAAGGAACAAGAGGCTGAGATACAAGCCTTGTCAGACAATTTAGAGAGGGATAAATGGGTCATCAAATATCTAGAGCAAGAAAACAAACAATTGACCGAAAAGCAAGTCCTCATGGAGTTGAAAATGATCAAGGAGAACAGGCAAAAGGTTAAGAAGTCAAAGTTCAAGTTGACCTCCATTGAGCAAGAGATTGAGAATGACCGGGAAGCTTAGATTGAAAGGGTCAACATACACCTTGAAAGGATGCTTGAGAAGGCCAATAGAGACAAGAAGATGCTTCGCCACATGGCCTATCACTATATGACCCGGAACAAAATATGCAATATAAGGATGAGGAAGCTTAAGGCAAGGTTGAGGAAGGCCTTAAGGAGAAAAAAGGAGCAATAAAAGCTAAAAATCTTGGCTGAAGCCTCACTAGCCCATCAAAGCAACTAATTATGGAGCCTTGTGCCAAATCTGGGCAAGTTTTGACAAATTTTGGTCATTTTCAATTTTTGGAATTTTGCAACACAGAAATTTGCCCTAGGTGCATAGTGCCACCGGCGCTATGCTTTTGACTGGGAGACGTTTTGGAGAAATGGTTTGCATATTTGGATTCATTATGATGAGAGCATCAATCCCTAAAAGTTTCAGCAATTTTGGAGCAAAACTTGGTCACCTAAAGGTCAAAAAACAATAAAAAAATGACCTTTGTGCCTCTTTTTGGACACACAGAAGAAGCCTTGGGAGATTCCACTTTTGAGGGGGAAAATGACTGCAAATGCAAAAATTCAAAATGTTCCAGAAACTAGATAGGAAGACCTTTCCAATGAGCTATCTTGGGCTCAATTAGGCTAAGGGGAAGGCCTCCAAAATTAGCTGAGAAGTGGCGCTACGCACCTGGCCAGTGGCGCTACGCATAGAGCCAGTTTGCCTAAAAATCCAAATTTCGCCTAGTTTTTCTACAAGTTGACTTTTTCTCTCATCTTGGATGAGTTTATGATTGTAAGTGATGCTATGCTATGTAAATGTAATTATAAAATGACCTTAGAAGGTAGATTCATCATTTTGAGGTGGTTTGGGGGTAAATGAATCAGTTTCCATGGTTTGAGAGGCAAGTTGTTCCACTGCCTATATTCATGTTCCTTGTTGGGAAATGGTTGTAACAGTCCCTTATCTCTTGAAATGCTTGTTCTATGTCCATTTCGGAATCTTGCTGGGTCATGTGGTATGAAGGTAAGGAATTATGATGGACCCTACTAAGATCACAGTAATAATTAATTTGGAGGCACCAAGAAGTGTTAAATAGTTGTGTGCAACATTGGGCCACATTGGGTACTATTAGAAGCTCATCAAAAGTTATTCTCATATTACCGCACCTATGGAAAAGCTACTGAAGAAGGACGCTACATTTTGTTTGGATGAAGAATGTCAGCGCAACCTAGATGTACTGAAGGAGAAAATGGTCACCGCATTAATCCTAGTCTTCCTATATTGGAAGAAGGAATTCCATGTGCATGTGGATGCCTGGTGTATTGCGTTAGGAGTAGTGCTGACAAAGGCTAGGTAAGGCAAACTGAATCATCCTATAGTTCTTGCGAGCATAAATTTTTCTAAGGATAAAAAGAATTATTCGACAAGAGAGCGTGAAGGCTTGGCTATGGTGTATGTGCTCCAGAAGTTTAAACATTGCCTACTAGGCAGAAATTTCAAGATGTACACAGACCATTCTGCATTAAAATGTCTAGTTAACAAACCTCTGTTGCGGGTGAAAATATGCAGATGATTGATGTTGTTTCAAGAATATGATTTTGAAGTAACTGTGAAGCCAAGAAGATTGAACGCGGGGCCAAACCATCTGTCATGCATTGAAATACGAGAAGAGCCTACCAATTTGGAGAAGGGATGCATGATGCACGACTCTTCACGGTGTGCATAGCGGATAATCACTTCAAGGATATTATTCATTTCTTGACCACAAGTACAGATCCAGAAGGATACAGCAGTCAGCAAAAGAAAGAATTGGTGGTGCGCATGATAAATTTCTCTGTAATTGCAGGCCATTTATATAAAATGGGATCAGACAAGATACTTCGACGTTATGTTCCTAATTTTGAATGAAACAGTATCATTGTTGAAGCCCATGGAGGAGCTGTGGGAGGGCATTATACAAGAAAAGCAACAACATAGAATATTTTGCGCTCTGGGTTGTGGTGGTCGACGCTACATAAGGATTCTAAATCCTATTGTAGGGCATGCGACGCGTGTCATATAACAAGAAGGCCATCGCAAAGGGATGAGTTGCCTTTGAATCCACAAGTCTCATTGCAGCCATTTGAGAAATGGGCAATTGATTTTGTAGGACTGATTCAGCCTTCAGGCAAGAAGACAGGTGCGCGGTATATCATTACCGTGATCGAATGTTTGACCAGATGGGTGGAGGCACAACCTGTGAAGGATTGTATAGGGGCAACATCACCAAAATTTATATTCAAATATCTGTTGACCAGGTTTGGTTTCCCAAAGGTACTGATGAGTGATTGCGGTATGCATTTTCTCAATGCAATGATCAACACGTTGACATATGAGTTCCAGGTTTACCATCAGTATAGTATGCCATATCATCCTCAGGCCAATGGAATGGTTGAGGATTTTAATAAGATATTGGAGAATGCGCTAACGAATGTTTGCAATGCACAACAAAATGATTGGAACATGCAGATACCAGCAGTGTTATGGGATTACTTGTAAAAAGCTTACTAGTCAGACACCTTTTAGGTTGGTTTATGGTGTGGAAGTTGTCATGACTATGGAATATATTGTGCCTAGTCTACGCATCACGGCTTTCACAGGAATGGAGGACTGTAGAGCCTTAGAAGAAAGGCTCACACTGCTAATGGAGCTCGAGGAAGATAGATTTTTAGATGGATTCCATCAGTAGGTTCAAAAGGAACATGAAAAATCTTGGCACGATCGGCACATCAAAATACGCACCTTCAAGGTAAATGATTTGGTTTTATTATAGGACAATAAGTTTGATAAGTTTCCAAGAAAATTTTAGATGCATTGGCTAGGACCATATGTTATCAAAGAGATTACAGATGGTGGAGTAGTTCAACTCGCGAAATTGAATGGAGACCCATTTTTCGAAAGGGTAAATGGAAGCCGATTGAAGCCATACATTGGGATCCATCCCAATGACTACATGATGGTAGCATAGTCTTAGCGCTCCAGGAAAATGCAAGGAGGTGCGGGACTATAAACTACATTGCCCGAGTTATAGAGCTACATGATAGGGGGGCCACACGAAATAGAATGATATGTCAGTACTAGAAGAAGCATGAAGGGAGTTGTGCTATAGGGGGAGAGACCGCGCATCACAACTAGAAACTAACTGTTACAGTAACTATTCATGATTTGATAGTGAGGAGACATTTAAGAGGAGTAGGGGGTGGGGGCAACATTTAAGGTTGAATTTAAGAGTGAAATCTTTGGAAATCTGCCACCAAATAAGCATTTAGGGGTGATTTTGGGGGGAACGGTCGAATTTGAATTCGAATTCGCTTATAAATTATGCATGGCCATCTAGTGAAAAACAATTTGCATCCTTAGAATTTCTATGTTGAGTTGTCGATTGTGTATGAATCCTTAGGTTTTCGCTAATTTAGTCATTATTTTTGTATTTGATAAGTTACCCAAGGATAACCAACAGTTTATTCTTAGCACGATGTATGGACCAAGAGAGACTGTTAGTACTGGAGGAGTTGTCACCACTGAGGGAGCTTCTCCAGAGGTAATGAGTAGGGAGGCTCCGCTTGTTGTGCCTATGACACCGAGGTTGCCTAGGCTAAAGCCTACACCAGTAAGAGAAGTCCCCAAACCCAAGAAAGACAAGAAGAATAATCCCATGCAGGTGCACAAGTCACGGAGGAAGCATGCTACTACCTAGGCCCAGAAGAAAGAAAAACCAAAAGTGGTGGATTTGGAGGTTGAAGAGGGCACGGAGGACATAGACACCAAGGGGGTGGATCATATATCCAAGTTACTGGATTATATCCCTCTGAGTAAGGGAAAAGTGAAGGTCCCTACGGACCCTAATGCAAGAAAATTCCTCCTCAATATACCCCTGTTAATAGAGAACATCACTTTTGAAGGTCCGTACTCGGCGCAAATTCCCCATCTAAAGCTGGAAGATTGGTATCTAGTGGACCACGAGAGGTTATCCTACTTGGTAACAAAGAACTATATGAAGAGGGTATTTACAAAGGATCAAGTGTCATCGCGCTGGAGCCTATGGAGTGGATTCACGGAGTGAATCAGTCAGGGTTTCTGAACTTATTGTGGGTACCCCACTACCACTGCTCCAACATCAACCTTATTGTTCTCAAGCAGTTGTTGACCTTTGTAAATGATGGATGCTTATGGCTGAGTGCGGAAATCCCTATCACTGATATGTTGATCCATTGGATCATGCTGTTGCCACACTTAGGGTTGAATTTGACTAAGGAGTTCAGCAAAAAGACGAGCAAGCGCGACCTCGTAGAGAAAATGAAGGAAAAATTCAAGCTTCGTGAAGAAGCTGCATGGGTACTCTATTACCTCAATCACTGACCGCGCGGTTAAAATTTCTACGCAGATCCTTGCTGGAAAAAACATGAGAAAATGTCACGCAGATGAGGTTCCAATGCCAGTTATTCCACTAGTTGCATAGTGCACAGAGGGTGTGCAGTTCAATTGGTCGTGCTATCATTGTAGCAAGTTCCTTGCGAATCGTCGAGAGGCACAGGATGAGAGTAAAACATTCCACTGTTCATGGTTATTTCTCTCCATTATGATCATCACTTGGGATTTGTCAGAGGACAGCCAATTTCCCCCCATGGATAAGGATTTTTCAAAGGCTGCACAGTTTGAATCTCTCTGGGCAACAAATGACGTCATGTGCATCACAGAGACCAAAGTCTTCTGGGTGCTGATGACGGTGAGAATTTGCATGGCCATCCACCAGAAGCCACGGTTATCACCAACACTATTTGAGCATCTTTTAGAGTATGTGGAGTTTAAAGGTGACTTCCACCACGTATACATCTGGGTGCGAAAGGATCTGAAACAAAAATGGTTTGACCGACCTTACCTCACTACAGAAGAAGCTATTCATGAGGTCATAAAGCACTAACTAACAAATTGGCATACTCCATCCGATCTGGCTGCGGGCACTAGCAAATCTATAGAAAAGAAGAAGAAGGAAGCAACAAAGCAGAAGGTCCAGTAGTTGGCTAAGAAGCAGAGAAAATAGGCTAAGGAGAAGGCCCGAGTGGAAGTGGAGCATGCCGCGAAGAAGTAGGACGAAAAAGAAGATCATGGCTCTGAGCGTAGTGGTAAGTCTCCTTCGCCCCAAACAGAGGAGGAGGAGCAGTTAGAGTAGGGTGGTGGTGGTTAGGAGGAGAAGAGCACTCCCTTATGGATCAAAAGGTACAAGGAACTAGGAAAGAAATAGTTGCAGAAGAAATCAAAAGCGACAAAGCTGTCATTGGATCCTATCACTCTGACAGACAAGGACCTAGACATAATAGGCGACAAGGTTTGTGATACCACGACAAAACTGTTCCAGCTATTCAAAGAGTAGGCACTAAGTACCATCTAGAAGGATTTGTGTCAGCTGCAGATTCAGATGAGTAGGATCTAGGTAGGTGTAGGGAAAATTGGCATTGCATCAACGAGTTTGGCACCAGGGACCACTCAGGCAACAGAGATGGTTCTATCACTAGATCTATGGGTAGTCGCGCTGCTAGATGAATCTTTGAGTGTGGAGGCGGCCGATGAGAAGGTCATCATGAGTTCTTTGAAGAACATCGGCCTCAACCTAGCCACACTCCCTAATGTGTACCTTCACACACAACAGGCAAGTGTGACAGAAGAGTTCAGAGCCCAGGAGAAATGCGCACTAAGCCTCATAAGCGAATATAGAATGAACAATGAGCAGATGTTCACCAAAAAGACAGAGGCGCTAAAGGCAAAGGAAACAATTCAGGCGCAGAGCGCCCAACTGGTTGTCGCAGTGGCAGAAGCATGAAGAACGGTGCCAGAAATGCATATCCCGAAGGACGCACTGTTGGAGGAAAAGATCAGAAAACTTGCTACGGGTGTGTGCGACGCTAAGGCGAAGGTGTCTAGAATCTAGTTTGAGCTGAACTTGAAGATAACAGAATTGGAGCTCAAGTCGCAGCCTTCAACTCTGCCAGAGGTAAGGGAATAGCGCGTGTTATAGCTCCAAATCTCACTCTTATGGTTTGTGATGCTGCACTCATGGCCTAGGGCAACCCCTCCTTCCAGACCTGGTCCCAAAATTTAAAAACAATGTTTTATCCCTTATACGCGACATTGCCCTGAGCTAAATGCGTGTATACGCGGGTCTGTGTATACCCAACCTGCATATATGTATTAAAACACTTAAAAATATATAAAACTCCTTAATTTGGGGTGGAGATCGCGGGGTTTACTTGCTGATCACCTGTTAGTGCCCATGGCCCAACTGTTCCCAACTAATTCCCAACTAAAAAACTGCTTTGGGAGAAGTATAAAAAGGCTTCAATGGGAAGGACTAAGGGAGGAGAGAAGAGAGAGAAAGGTTATTATGCTGAGATTTCCTTGACCAGGTCTGAAGATCCTTGTGCCTCCTGCACTTCACCCATTTTTACAGGAAACCCTTGTTTCCTTATGTGATGATGTCCATTTGCTACTTGTGATATCATGGAGTAAGTCATGGAAGGAGTTTGTTAAAGGCTTGAGACTGGATGAATCCGGAGGATGGTTCTGCTTGGAGCCTACGAAAGGATGACTCAGGTGAAATTGTTCCTTTCTGTACTTTATTTGTCTATAATAAAAGAAACACATGTCTTTGTTCCTAATATAAATCTTCTTCATGTTTATGATATTCATGTTAGAATTCATATGTGAATGGTTGTTTAATTGCATAACTAACTACCTTTCTATAGTGAAAGTTGCGAAGCCTCTGCGAAAGTTGGAGTTGCGATAGTGGATGCCGTGGTGGTGGACTGCACCACACTGTTTGAGCAAGCTATGGAGGGCTTCATGGCCATGTAGGAAGATCCCACCCTGCAAGTCTTGAATATAGAAGTCCACGAGATCTAGAAGCAATATGATGAAGTGAGGGTGACGACGAGCACTGTTGCTATAGCACAATGCCTTGCCAAGCTGAAGGAGGTGAAAAGCTGTTTACACAGGTGGATGTAGCGCAGAAGAAGGAGGTCATTCTTAAGGCCAGATTGCGGCCCTGGTGGGATGAGGCCTACATCATCTCTGCCAATATTAAGGAGAAATTGGTGAACTTCTAGAGTACGGAGTAGAAAAGTAAGCAGGATAGTGCAAGACCAGCCATAGAGTAGCTGGTGGAACAGATCAAGCACGTAGCCACGCAGAGCACGGCTGAGGTAGCAGTTGCACAAGTGGTGTTGGGGGATCTTCGCAGTAAGATCTCCATGCCATCCGAGTGACTCGAGGGAAAGTCACGATCTTTGTGTTGGGGGCCTCTTGGGATGGGTTCCCCTAGGGTCAATTTTGGGGCAAAAGCCCAAGTTTTGTTGTAAAGTCTTCGCAAATTGTGGTTTCAAAGCGCATAGATAGTTAAAAATTCATAAAGGGTTCCGCGGACCATGGGATTGTATAAATAGGTGTGTCTTAGGATTTCTAAGGAAGGTAATGAAGTTTTGTCTATGTCAGAAGTCTAGAGAGTTAGCGGAGAAGAGTAGGAAGAAAGGCTCTACAGTTGTGTGCACAGAGGCCTAGAGTAGAGTTTGCAGCTGAGTACGTGGACCCCTGCAGCTGAGTGCGCAGGAAAGTTTTGAGTCTGTAAGCTGAACATAATATTAATAAAGAAGATTTTTGCAGAAACACCCACGTTTATCTCTTTACTTCTATTTTATATGAATGTGCTTATGTTATGATGGGTTTATGAAATAATGATGTATTGATGTGTGACTTTACACTATTTATACTGTTATATGAATGTAATTAATTTTAACTGTTTACGTGAATATTACCTTGTTGCATGTTGAATTTTTCAGACACTTAAGCCGATCTAAGTAATTACTAGGTTAAGAGTAATCTTTGAGGTGCGTAAGTAGAAGATTAGCCTGTTCAAGGTCCGCGAAAGATAGTCGTAGACCTTCATGGAGGTCTAGAGGCTGATTAAAGAGAGTTATATTGATAAGCCATAAAGGCTTATCGATCTGCATGAAGGTGGATCTAGGGCACAAAACGACATCACGCTGATCTCTGGGTGCGCAAACTTGGTTCTAGCATCCCCCCATACCGCTTCAGGTGAGACTTCAGTCTGCGCTCCATAGATTGATGCTGGAAAGGCCAATAGTGTAGGGATTTGTTTGGCACAACTAACTCTGAACCTGGGTCAGGACCCACTAAGCCAACAACATGCAATTGACTTGCATGCATGACCAACACACACACCGCCCATCGAGTCCGAGAGTTGAACCATGCTATGATACCACTCTATAACACCCTCCTCCCACATCCACTGAGTAACCATGCCAGCTGGGGTAAACATGAGACGAGAGGCTACTATGATTAGATTTGACCTCCTATGTGACCTTAAGGAAGTGGAATGATGAAAGCATCACACATAGTCATACAACATCATCTTCAGAACCCTCAGGAGACAACTTAGCCACTCAGACAGCCTATCCCTAGGTCCCACTGTTGTTCTGGATCTATTTTGCCATAGCCGCTCTCATGCTATGGGAAAGGGACTGACTAGAAACCCAAAGTCACTCTCACAAGCTTGCCTGCTAATGAGGCTCATCAATGGGTAAATTATATGGACCTTAATTCCACTCTCCAACTTTTTAAAATCATATTTTCTCACATTTATTTACATGTTGTGTTATATTTTTCTTAGTGAGAAGGGTAAAGATGAGATGTCATGTCTTGTGATCTAATGTGCATTAATTGCAGGCTTTGGAGAAAATTTTGGCTAATTAAAGTGTAGGAACTCGAAGTAGAAAAGAAATATGGATTGTAGGATATTGTATATCCCTCCTTAACTCCTTCCTCACTTGAATATTCCTCCACCAGATCTCATCAGCTCAGAGTTACAAGCAGCTGAACCATTAAGGTCATTGGCAGCCAACCCAATGATAGCTGAAGACCAGTTGATCTTGAGTTGGGAGCCAAGCCTCCCTAAATTTAAGGAATTTGTTGGTAGCTTCATTTGTATAAATAATAAGGCCTAGAGCCTCATTAGGATTCAACTTTTTGTTGTTGTAGTCAAGAGGCATTTTCGAGCTAAGACATTGTGACTGATTACTATGGTTTACTTTTTATATTTAAATGAAGATGAGAAGCATTTCCTTGATCCAACATTGAGTTGACTCAGAGGGTTGAAGCTCTTGGGTTAGAGCCCAACCCTAGCAGCAAAGGTTCCTCTTTTTGTACGTATATGCTTAGATTACATTCATAGTTAGCTGCTGAAGTGATTTTGGTTTTGTTAATCTACAAGTATTTGGATGATTAATTAGTTTTCTTCCATTTGTGGATAGTTAGATAAGTGGTATCTTAGTAAAAGTTAACACTCCATAAAATCTTGTGGTAGGAGCTTTCACCTCATCTCCCTTATGGGATCATGACTTGAGAGTTTCGCTTTCCTCTGAGATGACTCTAGGTCACTTAGTCACGCCAGAGCATCTAAAATGTTTTGTTTGTTTTTAAAGTTTTTGGATGACCAACGAACAATTTGAAAATAGGTGCTTAAGCCTTAACAATTGCTAAGTTGGATGAAAGGGCTCTTATTTGTCTAAAAATAGTTAATTGATTTAAAATGGGTGAATAACAAAACCTTAATGAAATATAACTTCCTAAATATTCAGACAAGATATTTAATTGGTTATAAGAAAATAATACAGGAAAACAATGTTTCCTGTAGAACAAAATATATTTAATCGAATGCATATGGGTGTGACAATTAATTGATATAGAGGAGTTTATAATAACAGATAGTCTTATAAACTAGTCCCTAATTATTTTTTATAACTTCACAGGGTATTTAAGACTTATTGATACTCAATATGATCTTACCCAGATCTCTGCATAAAGGCTTAAATACATGAAGAAATACATAATGAAATAAGCACATAAGAAAAAACTTACTAGGAGACAAACTATAAAAAGGAAAATTCAGAATCTTTTCATTAACTTGAAGCAAATCTCCAGCTTGGTTACAATTCTATTCTGAAAGCTCATCCAAGGGCTCAACCATTAATATCTTGAAGGAGGAGTTATTTATACAAAATAAAAGTTCTTCTAGATATTTAAAAAAAAATACAAAAATAGTAAAAAACTATAGGAAGTTTAAAACTGTTAAGTGTTGTCACTATCCTTTAGGATTTTGTTGATGATGTGTTCCCCAAAAAGTGATGCCTAGCTATCTATCAATTGTTGATGAAAGTTAGTCGATAACTTCACACAAGTGATCCCATATATCTTCACTTGGTATAGAAAGATTTACCAATTTCCTGTAAACTTCATCAACCTCAGTGTACTTTTCAAAAGTGGGCTTATTTACAAAAATGTGTTTAATCACATGCTTAATTGTTAAGTCAAAATCTAAAGCCGCTAACATTTTGTTTCCTGTAATATGACCCTTTATAACTACAAAACTTGCTTTATCATTTGCTATCGTATAAATATTTTGGCAGTATTCCTCCAAATTGATCAACCTATCATTTAGGGTCTCTAATCCTAACATTCCTCTCTAATTGAGTAAATTAAACTTAAAATGAAACCTTTGAACAAAAGTATTCAAGGTTTGGAACTTAGTCTCTAACTGAGTCATAAAGTTATTTTTCTGCAAAACCTTCTTGATCTCCAAAATGGTTTATGTTCTGTCCAGAATCTGAATCTACTCCAACTCGGCCCTGGTTTTTGAATTAAGAACTCTGATCATGTCTATAGCTTCACTTGGTTTGTCTTTAAGAAGTTCTTTAACTTCTTCAATAACTATCTGACATCTGTTTATAAGTTCCTCTTGCTAAAAAATGATCTATATGGAGGGCCATACTTCAGTTATGGCTTGACTAATATCTGCCCAAATGTTTTCCTTGGCTTGGGCCAAGGTTTGAGCCATTAATGAATCACTCTGAAACTCTTCTATCCTTCTGGTCAACCTGTTGGTCTTTTGCATTTCTTCAACATAAAGAGTGTCATTTTTTATCTTTTGAACCTCCAGATTCTTAAATTTTTTGTGAATCCTTTCATTTTCTTGTTTCCGATGAGTTAGCTCCTATAAGACTTTATTCAAATATCTTGCTATTGATGTAGATTTTTTTGTGGCTCATGTTGATTCCGCTGCTATTCTGGATACTGTAATAAGAATAGTTGTAATGGGAGCCATAGTTAACTAAGTAGATTTATCTGTTTCCTTAAGCAGATTCTTAATTTTCTCTTCCATGGTCTTTATCTGTAGATATTTCGCAATGATCAACTTGAGCACTTCTTCCCTGTGTTGTTCAATTTCTGTTATCTCCTTGGTCTGAGGGTCCTCTATAGAAGGAAAATTGAGTTGCTTCCTCAATCCTGTAACATCTGCATTTTTAGTTTTGATAATATCTTTTGAAACTTAAACATCAGTAGGGTAATATCCAATTTTAATCACTAAGTATTCTAATGACTTGACCCTGTTATCCTTTGCTAAAGATGATAGATTTCAATCTTCAATTTTGACTACACATTTGATAGAGTGGTTTTGATTTTGACAATGCCATAATAATATTGGTCATGGTAGAGAAAAGCATCTCATTTGACTTCCTATGCATGTCCATTTGATCAACTGGGTGTATCTGATTAGCATCAAAAGAAAATATAGTCTTCTTGTAATCATAAGAAGCCTTGGGAAAAGGCACTTGAGCCTGTAGAAATTCCATTTGCATTCTACCCTTTTCGCTGTCAAAAGTTGTCAAGAACTTGTCTTGTGAAGTAGAAGTTTTCTTCCTAAACTGTGCATAAACATTTGCCTTTAAAGCTTCATTCTTCTGCTTAATTTCAAGTAAATTAGTGAAGATGTTTGGCTCCTCTATTTCACTTGCTCCTGCAAATTGGGTGATTTATAACAAATTATATAAAGCTAAGAAAGAAGATGGAGTAGTAACTACAGCTTATTTTGTCCCTATAGAAACCTCTGAATCATCCAAATTGATGATTATAGGGCCCTTCTGACCTTGAATAGTAGTAGTGCCTTTGTATTCAATCCTTGATTTCTTCTAATAATGAATGAATTCCTTTTCTCCAACTGCTCATGATGAAGATCCTTCTTTGGGCCTCTTGTCCTGCTTGGTGTGAGAAGTAGTAGTCTAAAGAGTAGAAGGAGGTAAAACATGTTCTTCTACTTCTTGAAGTGTATTCTCCTCCCACTGTTCTTGATTTCTATACTTCTCAATCTCTAGTCTTGGTGTATGATTGTAAGGTGTGGTTTTGAGTTCCACCCTTAAGTTTGAAATAATACTGAATGGGTCATAAGGCCAGGTGAAGCTTGGTTGAAAAACCATCTATTTGAGGATTGCATCTGCTTCTAAACCTGCTGATCTAGTATTACAAATGAATGATCCTACCTGTGACTTTATCTTAAATTGATATTTCCTCTTCCCTTAAATAAAATTAAGTTCATCCATATTAATCATTTGCCTAATATATTCTAGAGAGAAAATTCTCATTAGAACATATTTACACTCTAATCTTTGAATAGTTTTGGTAAAGATACTAGTCTCCTATTCTAGCTTGATCACTGAGATGCAGGATCCTTTTGATTTCTGTACTGATCTTGGGTTCACTCTAGCTGCTAAGAAGTTGTGCGAGTGGGTGAAAGAAACAATAAATGAAGTATTAAAATTTGAACTTAGTTGATTTCTTCCTAATCAATGAGGTCCACTGTCTAACTGCATGATTCACTTTTTGGTCATCCTACTTGTGTAGAACAATAGGTAACTTGTCTCCCTGCTGAAAAATAATCATATGTACTAGCATAGAGGAGTATTTAAAGACTCCTTTAGTAGTAATATTCATCAATTTATCATGCATAGTTTCAACCAAGAATTGACTGTAATTATACATGAAGGCAGGTTTTTTTTCTTTAGAGAAAATGGATAGATAACCTAGGATAGCTTTATCTACCCATTGATCTATTTTATAGCCTAAAAAGAAAGAAACTAGAGAAATGATGTGTTTATATCTCTCAGGGAATATGGATGTTGGATAAGGAGGATTCCTTTTAGGGAGTTTAGCATCTTTAGGGAGAAATATCTCAAAAATCTGTGCTCTTTGAGGGAAGGTGAACTTATGATATAGTTCCATTAATACTGGAGTGGAAAAAAAGATAAGGGAATCGTTCTAAGGGATTAGAAGCATCTTGTTGATAATCTATCAGTTGATAGATATCATAATATCTCCATTATGAACTACCACGGTTTTCTACAAATGGTTGTACTTAGCTTGGCACCACATGACTAGTTCAGGAAAAGAATGGGTTTGAGGAAACATGTACAGGGGCAAAAGGGATTCCAATAGATTTATATCGTCTTCAGAGTCAATATAGGTTTGTCTAAGCTAATTGTGTAATTCGAACATGTTGAATTCACACTCTGTGTCTGTGATTTTGAAAAACTGGTCAGCCAATGGAATGTGATCCAGGTCTAAGGCATGGGAGGCTTTTGGGTTTTCCTATAATGAAGAAGAACTAGCAGATGACTTATCTTTACTCTTAGGAGCCATGATTACATAGTTTTAATGAAGGATAACACAAAAAGGGACATAGATACCTTAAGGTGACGCGTACTAGTTGTAAGCTTGGCAGTGGGTAGAATGTAAAACAGGAATAGTGAAAGGAGAAATTTAAGAAAAAGGCATAATGGGGTGAGGGGATTATTTATAATTAGGATTAGTTTACCTCTACGGGAAAGTCATTACTAATCAGGAAAATGGAATTTAATGCAGAGGGAGAACAATAACAGGAGGAAACAGATAACGACAATGGATAGGGACATGCGATGTGCAACGACTGGAGGCAGAAAGCGCAGGAAGATATTATTGTTGACGTAGTATTGGGAGGCGCAGGAAACAAGATAGGTGGATTTCGGAGGGGGTGGTGGCAGTAAGTGGTAATGAGTGAGGGGGGTGCGAAGAATGGAGGTGGTGACACGTACCAGGGGGGTCACATGGATAAAACTACTTTTCGCACCCCCATTGTCGTTATCACATATCACAGCGAGGGTGTGTGACACAAATTCCTCATCGTTGATCTGGGTGGGGAAGCAGATCACCGTTGATTTGTGCTTGAACTTTAGCACTTCAAGACAAATCACTTTTGTCATTTATTGACTTTGATTAAAAGCAAAACAATGTTTATTTACACAAAATTAATCATTGTTTTAAAAGGTAATTAAATGCTAATTAAAACTTAATCTAACTTCGACACATTATAACAACGACCATTATTTTCCTAATTCACTTGTAATCCTATTCTAATACAACTTTGACCAAACTTTGAGCATATTAGGCCATTAATTTATCCTATTTTATCCTATCTTCTAGTGTTTGACCAAGATTAAACAATTTGGTGAACTTATTCTCTAATCTAAAACATAAATTTAAATGATTTGATCAAGATTAAATTGTATGATTCAAATCACAAGAAAAGGTTGTGGCATGTAAACAAGCTACACACAAACCCTTGATTTATTACAATGCAATTTATTTGTATGAAGTGGCATTTAAACAGGCACACTTATACAAATTTTATTTTCTTTTGAAGGGGTTTTATTTCATCTCTTTTTTCTCCATCTTTTTATATTTTCTTTTGTATTCTTTGTTTTTCATACCCTCTTTTATAAATAAAAACTAACTTATAAAAAATAAAGCATGTTACAACATCAGCTCCAACCAAGCACTGCTTCCTCTTGTAGGTTGCAGAGAACTTGCACATCCATGTGCCTTCTCCTCAGGCTAATGGGGTCTCTGTTGAAACAAATACACACTACTTGTAAAATAAACTCTCTGATGTTATACAATAATTAATGAATGGAAACCTCTTAATACTGAATGCATTGCTTTAAGTATTTCCCATTGACAGGCAATGAGGAATACTCTCCCTCCAAATTCTGTAGGATGAAAGTGTTATTACCCTTAACCTCAACAATGCTAAAAGGTCCCAACTAGAGGTTGTCAAACTTGCCATGTTTTCCTTTCTCTTCTCTTCTGGCATCCCATCTTAGTACCAAATCACCTTCCCTAAAATCTCTTTCCCTACCTTTCCTGTCAACCAAGATTTTAATTTTACTCTAATATTTCTTAAGCTTGTAATGAACTTCATCTCTATCATGATTTAGTTCTATGATTTGATTTATTCTTCGAGAGAAATCATCACGCTCTTCATTTGACTCTTGCAAAAAATTCATGACATGAAAAGATAAATGTGTGGGTGATCTAGGTGGATGTTGGTGGCCACCCACCTATCCCATTTGGACCCCCACAACTGTCTCTTTCAGTCTTTTCAGTTTCCTAAATTGTAGCACAATTTACTATTTTTAGCAGTTTTTCGGGTCCTGAACTTCCGAAGCCGTTTTGAGGCCCTAAACGACGTTTTTTTGGGAATCTGGGGTAACATGGGGTCCATCGATCGATGTTGCCTCCCAAAGTGGTAGTACTCGGATAGATCTTTCTAACGAGCTATCGTACGCGTCAAACGGAGATCGTATGCCAAAGTTACGACCCCGGGAAATTGATGTACCAATTTACCCAAACGGGGCCCACAATTTGGCGTTTCATCTTCTAGGGTTAGGTTTCGGGATGTGAACGGTTTTCCATTGTTCCTCAACAATAAATAGGCCTTCGAGCCTCATTGTAACTCAGTTTTTAGAACAGTTCAGAGGCATGTAGCCGCCACATCTCTTCTCAGAGATAAGCTACCATCGCCCTAGCTGGTTTCTTCACATTTCTGGTTGTAAGCATATTTCAGTATTTTCCATTAATGAAATGAAGCATTATTTCCGCTGCATCTCTGTGTTTATGGTTATTGCATCTCTGTTTTTATGGTTATCTCTGTAATCTATTGCGTTCCCATTTAAATCTGGATCAGTGGTATCAGAGCGGTCTGCTTTTTCTCTGTTTTTCTTTGCATGTCCCCAACAAGGTCGGGATATAAGGAGTTAGGGCTTGAACTGGTCGAACCTTTGCAAGACCAGCCTCGGAAATCCCGACGGCCTCCCATGGCAGATGAGAAGAAAGACGAGGGGGCAGGAGATCCTATCAAAATCTTGCTCGAAGAAGTGCTCGAGCGGCAAAGGAACGCGATGATGGATAGCTTTGCATAGATCCTTCAACGGCTACCCAGAGGCGACGCATCGGCTTCCAACAGCGACTCTGGAAATGCCACACCCTTCAAGGTACAAGTGAATTTTGAAATCCCCATCTTCGAGGGTCAAATAGACACAGATGCCGTAGATAAATGGTTAAATCTTCTAGATGGGTATTTTTCTGTTCACGAATTTTCAAATCGGGAAAAGATTGTTTTCACCCCTCTCAAAGCAGCCCCCCACGTCAAGGACTGGTGGGAAACCTACTGCGAGTAGAAGGATGAAAGTACAGGCTCACTATTTTCAACCGCACCCACTTGGAATGACTTCCGAGATGCCATCAAGGAGCAATACTACCCTGTCGGAAGCTATGAGGACAAATACATCAAAGGGACCACACTGCGGCAGGGACGAGACCAAGATGTGCCGGAGTTCACAAACATTTTTCATACCCTTCGCACACAGTTGGGTATCAAAGATTTTGAGCTGCATCTGGTACTCAAATACCGTGGCTGCCTACACAAATACATCCAGGAAGAGATGGGGTTCTTGAACATCTCCTCACTCGGCATAGCATATCGATACGCTGTCAAAATCGAGCAAAAGTTCAAACAGAAGAAGCAAGACTTTGGATCCTCAAATCCGAAGCCCAAAGGACAAAGCCAAGGCGGGGTGACCCAAGACAACCCGTCGAAGCCGCAAGAAAAGAACAACACCATGAAGCCGAAGAAGGACACAGGGAAGTGGTGTGAGTTCCACAAGAGTCCCACTCATAACACAAGTGAGTGTTGGACCAAGCAGTCACTGGTGGCTGAGTTGAAGGCTTCCGAATCAGATGCATGTTCCGACCATGAGCCAGAACCCGACAAGGGGAATTGCAAAGGGAAGCAGATCATTGATGCGGATCCCAGCGCCACTGTTGCCACTGCCAAGATCCAAAAAGATGAGCCCGAAAATCCAGAGGAAGGGGAGCATATTTTCCATTCACAGATGTGGGTGAAGGGTTCGCCACTACAATTCATTGTCGATAGTGGCAGCCAAAAGAACCTTGTTTCAGCAGAGGTCATGAAGCGGTTGGGCCTACTGACTACACCACACCCACAGCCGTACAGTATCGGGTGGCTTCATGAAGGACGAGATCTCAAAGTTCGCCAGCAGTGCCGCCTTCCCTACAGCATCAAGCCCTTCACAGACGAGGTATTGTGTGATGTTACACCTCTGGATGTTTGTGATGTATTATTAGGCCAACCATACTTGTGGAGGCGACATGCTGTGTATGAGTCCAGGCCTCGTGCTGTCATTATTTCTTTGAATAATTCATTATACAGGATACCGGAGGTAGCCCCACCTACCACCACATCTTTGATCACTACCAAGAAAGGCAGCAAGCTCATATCACAGACCAGGAAATTCATCTATCTAGTTCACTCCCAAAGTAAGGGGAAGATCGTTGCTACATCCCTGACCCCTGCTGTTATAGACATTTTTGTGCCTTACAGCATGAAGCATGAAATGTCCATAATCTGAGGGATCCAAAGTCCCTAAACATGTTGTTCCTACCCCTAGAGGAACAAGGTCAGCAAACCACAACACTGAATATCAGTTCTCCACCTGAAAACAATCAAAAACAAGCTAATTCTAGATCATGTCAACTGCTCCACTGAGCATCTGCGCTGAATGTCAACTGCTCCACTATGTACCTGCGCTGAATGTCAACTGCAAAGAAGGCTACCTGTGCTGGGCGAGTTTGGTCAAGTGGCACAGTCATTCCTCAAGGTGTCAATGCCCAGGAAGCTTCCAAAATGACACTTGGATCAGAGAATTCGACTGGTGATGAGTAAGAGGCTCTAGATCTCCAAGTGGAAGCAAGAACCTCCAAGTGGACTCAAGAACTGAAGAATAACTGAAGTGAGAGAGGACACTAGTCAGCTTCATGCCAGCCTCAAGCTGACTCATCCTTTCTCCAAAACTCCTATATATAGAGCTCTCTCATGAGGTCTAGGGAGGCTGGAATCTTGTGAATGTAAGGAAGTGCTGTTGGTTTGAGTATAGAACTATTGGGTGATTTGCTTTGAAGGAGGTGAAGAGGAGATTTCTTTCTGCTGGGAGGTGATGCTGGATTGGGCCTCTTATGGTTGTATCACTTCCTGAACTTTACTTCTTCCATTAATAAAGCATTTGAGGTTCTTCTATATGCATGTGTCTCAATGATGTGTTGTTATACTTGTGTATTTGATTTATTCTAATCCTTGAATCAATTATGAATGTATGCTTCTTGTAGTTTCCCTCTCTTGTTATTTTGCAGGATCTTGGTGTAGCTGGGCCAGTGAAAGAGCAAGGAGCTGGGAGCAAGCAGCAAGGAGAGAAGATTGGATCAATCATTAGCGGAAGACATCGGTTAGTGGATCTCTTCCTCCTCTCTCTTACATCTCATAAAGAAGTAATCTCAAATAGCTTTGCTTTGATTGTTGCTGAGGTACTATCACCCTTAGAGTGGGATAGGGTCATTCCGTATTGGATACTTTTCCCAACAACACCTGTAAAGGGTTCCTCCACGTAGCAGCAGCAACAAAGGGATACGGTCATGACAAAACATAGGAACAACTTCTCCTCACCCACTTGGGTACCACACAAGTTTCAGGTGGGTAACAAAGTCTAGTTGCATCGATAGAAAGAACGCCTTACTAGAACCCATCAGAAGCTCAGACCACTCCGACATGGTCCTTACAACAGTATCAAGGCTATGGGGAACAATGCTTTGGAGCACATCATTCCTCCATTCCTTCGCCTTCACCAAATGTTCAATGTGGACCATCGCCGACCATGCTTCCCACCATCACTGGACACATCAGAGATTGCAGGACAAGTTCAGCAGATGGAGGAACTCAATGCAATGGGGACCATTGCTTCCTAAGGGGGGAGGAATGATCCAGGTGGATGTTGGTGGCCACCCACCTATCCCATTTGGACCCCTACAAATGTCTCTTTCAGTCTTTTCAGTTTCCTAAATTGTAGCACAGTTTACTATTTTTAGCAGTTTTTCGGGTCCTGAACTTCCGGAGCCGTTTTGAGGCCCTAAACGACGTTTTTTTTGGGAATCTGGGGCAACATGGGTCCATGGACCGATGTTGCCTCCCAAAGTGGTAGTACTCGGATAGATCTTTCTAACGAGCTATCGTACGTGTCAAACGGAGATCGTATGCCAAAGTTACGACCCCGGGAAATTGATGTACCAATTTACCCAAACGGGGCCCACAATTTGGCGTTTCATCTTCTAGGGTTAGGTTTCGGGATGTGAAGGGTTTTCCATTGTTCGTCAACAATAAATAGGCCTTCGAGCCTCATTGTAACTCATTTTTTAGAACAGTTCAGAGGCATGTAGCCGCCACATCTCTTCTCAGAGATAAGCTACCATCGCCCTAGCTGGTTTCTTCACATTTCTAGTTGTAAGCATATTTCAGTATTTTCCATTAATGAAATGAAGCATTATTTCCGCTGCATCTCTGTGTTTATGGTTATTGCATCTCTGTTTTTATGGTTATCTATGTAATCTATTGCGTTCCCATTTAAATCCGGATCAGTGGGAAATATAGCTTCTTTACCATAAACAAGCTAAAAATGGGATTTACCTATCTATCTTTTTGGTGAAATCTTGTTGGCCGAAAGTGCATAAATGAGATGACTGTCCCAACTCCTTTTATGATCCTCCAATGTTTTTTTATAAATATAACCAAAATTTTATTCGAGGACTTTGCCAGTCCATTTCCCTGTGGATAGTGTGGATTAGAGTGATGCAACAAGATTTGATCTTTCTCACAGAACTCAATCATCTTTAGTACTGCTGAGTACTACTGCATTGTCTGACACTATTTGCTTGGGGCACCCAAATCTAGACAATATATATTCTTCAATAAATTTTATAATAATAGTATCAGTTGCATTTCTGACTGGTATGGCCTCTACCCATATGGTAAATTAATCTATAGCAGTCAATATCCATCTGTGCTGACTACTTGATCGAGGGCGAATTTCACAAATGAAATCTAATCCCCATTGAAGGAAAGGTGCTTGGACTAGTACTGGAACCAATGGAAGCGTTTTTAATCTCTGCTTTCCAGCAAACATTTGAAATTGTGTATAACTCCTAACCTTTTCTCCCACTTGTGCATGCAGAGTAGGCCATTAAAACCCTGTCCTTAAAATCTTGTATGTTGTATCCCTCCAAGCATAGTTCCCTCCACAAATTCCTATATGAAATTAATCAATGTTCCCTTTTGTCTCATTTTATGTTAAGAAAAGTAAAAGGATGTTAAGAGGATCCTTCCAATACATATTTTCATTAACAATACAGTACTTTACAGCCTTCAACTTTAGTGTTTTACATTGATTCTTGCTAAATTCAGGTGGACATTCAAATTCTCTAAGAAAATTCACAATATCAGAGTACCAATCTGATAATAAAAAAATTTCATCAATGTGAATCAGAATTGACTGATCTGATGCAGAAGGTTCTTGTGGATTCTCCTATGTTGGGATTTCAAAAGGTTCTTATGGATTCTTCTTAGTTGGGTTCTCAGAAGGTTCTTGTGGATTCTCCTGTGTGGGGGTTGCATGAGGTTATTGTGGATTCTCCTGTGCTGGGATTACAAAAATAGAATTTATTCCTAAGATCCTACAATTGGACTCATTAAGGAGCTTAGGCAGGCCTTGATCTCTTACTAGCTTGGTAGTCTTGATGATGAGATCATACTCTAAAATCTTAGTTATCCATCTCCCTCTCCTTCCATCAGTATCAGGCTGAGTTAGAAGAGTTTTGATGGAACTGTTGGGTACATAGGCAATAATAGAAGTGTGGAGGAGATAGACTCTAAAGGATTTCAGAGGTTGAACTAAAGAATATGCCTGTTTTTCAATGATGTCATACTTTAGCTCAACATCTCTCATGACTTTGCTAAAAAAGGCAATGGGTTGGGCATTTCCATCTTTATTCTTTTGCAAAAGAATGACAACTAAGGTAGTTTCAGAGGCAAAAGAAAAGACACTAAAAGGTTCAAAGTAATCTAGACTGTCTAAGATAGGGGCTTCTGCAATGGCTTTTTTAATATGATCAAATGCATACCATGGAGGAATAGTCCATTTAACTTCATGGTTCTTTTTCAGCATAATTAGGGATAATTAGGGATAAACCTTCTTAAAAAAATAATTTCCCCAAGGAAAGCTTGAAATTTTTTCTAATACCTCGATAATATAAGTATCTGAATTGCTGAGACTCTTTTAGGATCAATGAATACTCCTTCTTTAGAAATGATGTGGATGAGCAATTTTCCTTCTTGGAGTGCAAATAAAGACTTCTTGGGATTAAGAGAAATCCCAAATTTTTTGCACCTATCAAAAACTTTTCTCCAATGCTTTAAATGCTTATGGTCAGAATTGGAAAAAACTATCAAATCATCTAAATAAATAACAAAAAAATTGTTGGTCTTACCCACAAATGCTAAGTCCATAGCACGTTGAAATGTAGCTCTAGCATTAGTTAACCCAAAAGACATCCGTGCATACATGAATGTGCCCCAAGGAGTTGTGAATGCATTGTTTTCTCTATCCTCTGGACTAACCATAATCTGGTTATATCCAAAAAAACCATCTAACATGGAAATTCTATTAGCTCCTGAAACTTTCTGATGTAATTGATCCATTTTGGGTAATGGATAATTATCTTTCAGAGAAGATTTATTCAAATTCCTAAAATCCACACATAATCTAATTTCACGATTCTTTTTTCTCACTGGAACTAGATTGGTTACCGAATCAGAATATCTCAATGGAAGTATTATTTTAGCATCATGTAGCTTCTTAAGTTCCTTTTCAATAACAGGAAGAAGGACAGGATTAATTCTCCTCAATTTTTGTTTGAAAGGTTTTGGCTCTGGTTTTAATGGAATTTTTTGTTCAATAAGAGATGTATCATTTGTTTTTAGTTCATTATAAGACCAGGAAAAAACATTTTTGTAGGCTTTAAGGAGGGCTAAATATTTTCATTTGGCTTCCATTGACAAGGATGCAAAAATTTTAACATTTCTGATCTCTTAAGAACTTCCAATGTTATAAATTTCAATATTTTCCTCATGTGAATCTGATAGCGGATTTTTGGGGATATCATTATGATCAAAGAGCTTCTCAAGAGGGATTAACCATTTTGGAATAAAAATGTTAGATAATTGAATAATGATATGATAATCAATTTTAGAGTCAAATTGTGGTGTTTGATTTTCGTTGTCAACTTCAAGATTATCAAGTTGTTCTTCCTCAACTTGTAGGTTTGAGAATTCATCAATGACTTGCAAAAAGGATTTTAGTTGCTCGTCATCATCAAAGATTTTCTAGTGCTTAAGATTGTTAGGAATAGATGGTCTATACTAGATTTGACTTTCAGACTAGACAAGCATCTTATTAGGAAGTTTAAAAGAACTAGCAGAAACAACCAAGGAATCTGCATGCATGTTTTGATCTCTAGGAATAACAATGATATTAAATGCTGAAAATAAATTTTCAATCGAAACCAAAATCTCATTCCTATAAGATCTTATTCTTGGGTGCTTAGTTTGACACTAATTCCTAACTTATTTGATAATAAGTTCAAAATCGTTGTATACACTTAAATTTTACACCTTAAGACTTCTTGCTAATTCCAATCCTAATAGAAAATATTCATACTATGCTACATTATTAGTTACATCGAATTCAATTTTATATAATTGGGTAAAATTTTCTTTATCTGGTGAAATTAATACAATTCCATCTCTTGCTCCTTCCTCTGAGCAAGACCCGTCAAAGTACAATTTCAAAATATCAGTTTCAATGCTTTTAGGTTTGTCAATAATGGTTTCAATAGTAAGCTGAGTAGTTTGTGAGTTATTAGCTGATCTTCAAAACACAAAAAGTCCACCCAAAGTCTTGGTCAACCACATAAAGAAGATGATTCCTAGCTTGATTAGATTTACAAACAATATTCATAAATCTAACTTCTCTATATAATCTGAGATTCTCACCCCGATATACTGGAATAGTGGCATAAGACATGTCATTTGTAAGCTTCCTCCTAATTTAGCACAGAAAGATCTTGATAATAGCATGCCAAATTTGGGAGGTATTTTAGTGACTACAATGTCTAAAACCACCCTTTTGACAGGGATCTGAGCTAAAGTAACCACCAAATATTTAATAAGTCCAAAATAAGGTACTTTCTTGGAGTCAAAAGTGTAAAGGTCATAGTAAGTTCTAACAACTTCTAATTGCAGCTGGTCCATGATTACCTTCGGCATCAGATTATGGGAAGCCCCAGCATCTAACATACAATTATATAACAAGAAATGATGAATTTTCAGAGTCACAAAAAAAGGTGGTACATTCTCATCAATCATGTCAGAGCTAGGACCAAAGACTACTGAGGGTTTTTCGTCTTGTAGGCTAATCACATCCCCTTCAACATCAACACTGGATGAATGAATCCATTTAGAGAATTGGTTTTTATACCCTGGGTTTTTGGATAGTTGAGCTAAGGGAATTGGTATTTTAACTCTTTCTAGTTCTATTTCAACATTGAAAGTTGTCAAAACAGTTTTATCAGTTAGGCTTGTTTTAGCTGTTTGATTCAATGGTTGAATGATTGTTGTTTGGGTTACAATAGATTTTATCTGAGGTTCATTTATAGTGGGACTTTCTAGATGTCTACTAGGCCCTGACCTAGGTCTTAGATCATATCTCCTATTCAATTCTGCAATTAAAAATTCAGAAAAAGGCCTGATATTTAGAAATTTGATGGTCTTCTTGATATTAAGAACACTGATTTAAAGAGTGAGAAACAATAGCATTATGTACAGATGAATGATACATATTCTTTATATCTTCAGAAAATTAAAGGTCCAATGTCATCTGGTTGTTGATCATCAATCATCAATGGGGGTTGGATCTGTTGATCAGAATTCGGTCTCTGGAAATTTTGAGTTTGAGGGACTCTTTTGAATTTAGTTTGAGGTCTATCAGTAGTTTGTTGTATCATTCTAGGCTAAGTTTCTATCTTAGAAATCCTATTATAAAGTTTTCTAAGTAATAATGTTATCCCATCTATCTTTTGATCATCGTTTTTGGTTTTTGAGGAAGCTCCTTCTTCCTTAGCTTTCATTTTTATTTCATCCTTTTTAGCCTTGGTTTTGAGTTTAGATGATGTTGATCTATTAGCCTCAACTTCTATAGCATTAGTTTGCATGTCCTGTAAGGTAGGGGATGTCATTTCCCTAAGCATGATTGCAAAGTCATCATTAAAGGCTTTGGAAAACCTAACTTTTGCTGCTATAACTAGAGGTTTACAATCAAGACACATCTTATGGTAAATTTATTGAATCGTTTAATGAAATCTGCCATTGGTTCACCATGGTTTCTTTTAAGCTCCTCAAATTCTGTAAGATAGTAAACTGGATCCTTTTTAACACCAAATTGATTCTTTAATATGGTAGTTATCATTCCAAGAATGAAATGAATCAACTCTCAGTTGTCTAAACCAAATCCTAGCGTTTCCCTCTAAAGATTGAACAAATAATCGCATATGTACATCCTCATTGTTACGTAGTTATTTGTCACTGTCTCCCTGTCAGTCTCCCTACTGTGTCATGAAATCCAGTGCACCATGCTCATGCTCTCTAAACTGGCCAAATGACCCACTTTGCCAAAGTTTATTTCATCAGTGCCACTGTTATTAAAATAACCGCGCTGACTGGCGGTTGATAATGTAACTGATGCGCTGCCAGCGCGGAAGCACACGGGTTTTCCGCGCTGGTCGAATTTCATGAGCCAGCGCATCCTATGAAAGTACTGAGCCACGCTAACACAGCCTGCTCCATTATTATGATGCGCTGTCAGCGCCCCAGTCCAGTTATGCACCCGCTTTGATCCAGTTTGGGCGAATTTGTTCCAACAGCCAGCCTTCCAGATGGTTCCAGACTTGGTTGTTGGCCTTGTGAGTATCGCCCTCCTTTCTATGGCATGTCTGTTCATCATTTGAAACCACCTTCCTTGAGGATAAGCTCATCCCCCCACCATTCATGGAGACTCCTTCTCCTATTTAAACCTCCACCATTGCCATGAGCAGCTAGTTTGGATAGTGTGGAATTCATAGTGCTTAGACTGCTGCTGCTAGTAGGTAGTTGCTGTGACAAGTGTGGATTTGCTAGAGGAAGCTTAAGGAAGGTTGTGAGTATTGCTTGTGTGAGAGAGAGCTTTGTTTTGGGAGAATCGACCTCCAAGGGTGAATGCTTAAGAGACTTGCTGGTTGGACCCTCTAGAGAAGGACTCAGCGTCAGAACTTTGGTTGTACCTTTCTCTGCTATTGATTAATAATAGATGACTACTGTTATGGTTCTATTCTCATTTGTCTTTGTAATGGTTAATGTGAATTACATCCTTTCTGACTGATGTATAATTGCTTTTATTAGATTTCACGCTTGTGTTTGCCTTTCTCTTCGTGTGTGCAGGTATCTATTCACGGAGATCGTGGAGGATCGTGACCGGCTAGAGCGAAGGAGCGAGAGCGGCATCTCTTCATCAAACAATAGCGTTGGAATCCAAGTAGGTGTTCATTGCCTCTCTATTATTTGCGATTAGGAACTTGCACAGTAGCATTGATTGATTGTTTCTAGACCCATTCTGGACTAGTAGGGATCGCCTCTATCCGTAGAGGGGATTTACCTCTCCAACAATTTGGCGACTCCGCTGGGGAGCTGGCCTTGTCTCTTTTTGTTCATTTTTGTGTTTGAGTTTGATTTTTCTCTCTTTTCAAAATTGGGGATTAGTTCTCTGCTTTTAGACTTCATGGTTCAGTCTAGGAGGTGTATAAATTGTTTAAAGAGTTCTGGCCTTGGTTTGGGAGTTTTTGGCTTGATTCTGCCTCTTTTTTAGCCTCAGCGCGGTTTATATCAAAACAGTCGCGCTGACAGTGCATAGCTGTCTCCTTGGCCCCGTTGTCATCGCACTTGTACGTAAAACAGTCGCGACGGTTCTGAAATCGAACCAACGCGCTTAAGTCGTGTTCTTCCGCGCTGACAGCGCTTTGTTGCTACGCGTGACCTACTGTCAGCGCATTGTTGCTGAGCGCTACCCGCGCTGATCCTATAAAATTGAATTTGTTTCAATTTTGCCTCCTGAGCCTGTTGGTTTGACTATCTCCAGCTCTTTCTACTTGGTTTATGACTTGATATTTATTGTTTGAATTGTGAAACACTTTCTTGCGAAGTCTTGTCGGACGAATTTCGTTTTTGTGTCCCGTGACCTAGTGCCATCATCCCGTTGTCATTGGATTGACCTTGTTTCATCACTCGTTCACAAAGATTCGTTGCTGCTCGTCTTTGCTGTTGTGGAAACCTTCCTCTTTTTGCTTTCTTTGCTTGTTCACTTGAGGTGATTGTCGTTGAACCGATCCTCGGATTGTTTCACTACCCAAGACACAGATCACAGTGGCTAGGGTTCAGTCAGCTCCTTTCACGCTTGTTGTGTTTGTCATTGAGTGATTTTGTTTCTTTTTACTCGGTGTTGCTGTCTCTCAAAATTCATTTTAAAGTGCACAATGCCATTGAAAAAGAAATCAAACTAATGTCTTTTGCATTCAATAGTTAATGAAAAGAAGAGCATTTCATTGATTTATGTTCTCAAAAGGAAAATTTCATTTCTTTGTCATTAGCTGCATTAGATTGTTTGATTGCCTGAGTTCGTTTTGTTTGAGTGAAAACTCTTAACCCTCTCATAGTTAGAATTCATCGAACGAAATGGTATTCTTTGGCATGTAGTTTGCATCTAGGTAATTGTGAGAGATCACACGATAAGGCCTGAAACCGAAACTTAATTCAAGATCAACCATAAAATAAACCGAATAAACCTAAAAACGCATTGGAACTTAATGCAAACATCTAGAGGTCTAGGTTAGAGACGTGTTCCGGCATCTTTAAACATAGTCATTGTTTTTCACATTACGGTTGGGTGATTCCTCCTTCTGTGACTCGATAGTGGTCTAACACGGACTGTGCTCCCACGTACCGTCGCGTATATAGGGAGACCCCACTAGGCTTTTATCCTTGATCCATAGGAAGCCGAGTCTGCCGCCCTGCGAACCGTAATGCACCGAACACAGCATTCAGGAAGATTGACTGCAGTATGGAAAGTCCTTGGTTCTCATACGATTGCCAAGGTGTATAAGCAGTTTTACGGATTGCTTGGTAAACCCTTTGCCTAGAATCTCCAGAGCAGTCACTTTTGATCCTTTTCGGACTCCCTAAATGAAAAGGTGCCAGTGAGCTTCTTGTCACTTCGTGCTCATTAAACATTCGAAGGAGACTAGAGTCATCTTTTCGTCCTTTTCTCAGCCACGATAACATTACCTGGTTAGTTCTTGTGTGCGTTAGCTTGAGTAGGGTCTTTATCGTTAGTTTCCTTTAGGTTTTTGTGTGGGGTTTGTCATCCTGGCTGACCCGTCAACTCCCGGTCCAAGTGATCAAGGTTCTCCATCTTCTGTTGCTCCTGAGGTACCAGTTGTAAGCGATACTCTTTCGGTTATCCCGAGTATCCAGCCTATCAATGTACGTGCCCCGGGCGACGCGGATTACGAAGAAGATTGGAACCCTATCTGGGAGCCTGACGAGGACGATACTCCTGTTACCCCTCCCGGTATGTCGTCTCCGATGTCCACTTCCCACATGGACGAGACATATCCCAGCGCAGGTGAGACACCTGTGGTGTCAAATATTGAATCTCCCATTCCGACTACTTCTCTCCCCCCACGATATCAGTCGATGAGGGATAGAATAGCTACCAGAATGCCTTCTACGACTATATGGGATCGTAGTGTCATTGCCACCACGGAGCCTTTTCTTTCGCAACCCCCTAATACGCCTGTTACCTCAGTTCCCACAATTCCAACTGTTTGTGTAGCATACTCAACTCCAGTCGTCAGTGCTGTGACAACATCTTCATCTACGAACCTTGGGGCTGGTCCCTCTCACGGTCAAGTGAGTAATGGCTAGCCGGGACTCTCGTCTGGAGTCATCGACCCTGCACAAAGTTCTCAGCCCTCTTCTGGTCCTGTTCCAGGAGGGGGGCCGTATGATGCCCATGGGCAACCCATTGTGGACCCGAATTACCAAGGTCCACTCTTTTATTATGATTCTACCGGTCAGTACCTCCAGTTCGCTCAATCCGCGCCTCTTCAACATTTTGTTGAAGTCTCGGTACCATTATCTATTACCTATGACCCCGGTACTCATTCTTTTCATGGGGGCCAGGCAATTCCTGGACAACCTCAAGGACCACCTAATCTAGGCCAGCCACCTTATGTGCAAGCCCCCCAAGGGCAACCACTTTATGGCCAGTCTTACCCAGGACAATCTGGGGGCCCACAAGGACAACCCTACCCGAGACAACCTTTGGCCATCGGTGGTCCATCTTTTTCCTATCATAGTCAACCTTCTGGTTATCCGGGGCAACCCGATACCCAGCAAGGTTACCCGTATGGGCAACCAGGACAGCCTTATATCCAACAAGGCCAACCTGGTCTCCAGCAGGGTTATCCCGCCGGACAAGCTGGGCAAAATTATAACCCTCAAGGTCAACCAGCAGTCCAGCAGGGGTATCCTTCTGGGCAAGGGGGACAACCCTACGTGCAGTAGG